>OY750774.1:10530000-11730000 GCA_963556745.1 Catoptria pinella | reverse complement strand
TTTTAAGATTAGAAAATAAAAAATAGGAAGGAATAAAAAAAAGTCAGGAAATCAACTTCTAAAAATATGGGATTCTACAATAACTGTCACTGATTCATGTTGCTATAATCCTTACTAATATTATAAATGCGAAAGTCCGTTTGTTTGTTTGTTACGTCTTCACGTCTTAACTACTGAATCGATAATCATGAAATTTTGCATACACATTGTCAGGGATACAGAGAAGGACATAGGGTACCTTCCATCCCGAAAGAATATATGTTCCCGAGGGATAGCAAAAAAACATTCCACGCAGACGAAGTCGCGGCCGGTCGCTAGTACCAAATAAGACTCTCTTTTAAATAAAATTTATTTTATTTATAATCGCCAGCTACTTACCACACAGCATCGGGCTCCCGTAAGTTTTCTAATGTCTCCCAGTTTCTCGCATACTAATTGTTTAATAAATATCGTTATTGGTTTACTACTAAACGAGCTCTTTTACGGTTGTCCTCTTCTTGTAAATAAACGCAACTTTTAAAATATTAATTTGTACTTAGTATGTTCTTACCTTATTTCATTGCATCGTAATCCAAACTACATATATTTTTCTAGTATGAAACTGATATTTTTTATTAGCTAATGATTTCGTGAATTTCTAAATCATTATTTACTAAATTATAATCACTAATTTACAATTATGGTAATTAAAAAGGAGTTCTTATTATACAACGTGTTACAAAAGTACCCCTAATGCCGAATATGGTAGATAGGGACCATCTTACTGAAAATCTTTTATTATGGGACCAACTCTGAAATCGCGAAAAAAAAAATCAGCTGTTTCATACATTTTAATATTTTCGTAATAAATTTTTGTATGAAACAGCTGTTTTTTTTTTGCGATTTCAAAGTTGGTCCCATAGTAAAAGATGTTCAGTTTGATGGTCCTTATCTACCATATTCGGCATTAGGGGTACTTTTGTAACACGTTGTATAACTTCCCATATGAGGGTTTATACTGCACACTAGCGCCGCTATTGGAAAAAAAACGAAATTGTGAATTATTTTGTTGTAGTGCACTCCGAAGAAGCTTGGTGGTACTTTTTATCGCTTAAACAATATTTGCTAGCCTGTCGTTTATCCATTAAACATGGAGTTTTTTTTGCTAAAAGTGGTCACTTTCAAAATTTCGTCTTTATTTTAAACACTATGATTTTTTCCATTGAACTTGATTTTTATTCTTATTCTTAACCAAAACTACCTATTATCATACTGTCCTACATATAGTACAGGGCTTTTCCTGAAAGCCTGTCAATCCAGATTCTATTTAGTATTTTTTACACATTTTCTATACCTATTTAACGAAATAAATAAAATATATAAAAATATCAGTACCCTTAGCACGAACAGCTATCGAGGAAAATAACGCACGTAAAAGTACTCGATAGATTAATGCTCTATGAAAAATCTCATTTCGCTTTTCGGCGGTAGATGGCGCTGTACAAATTTCCCATACAAAATTACTCTAACGAATGTTTTTATGCGCGCTATTTTTTTTCGACAGCTGTTCGTACTAAGGGTACAGAACAAAACAGTTTCAGCCTCATCTGGGTTAATAAAAAAAATATCTTTATTTTTAAATATAATTTTATTAATGATATACTAAGCACGTGGTCGTGATTTTTATCCGTTTCAAATAAATTAAAGACGAATTTAAAACCACGATTCTGGTTTTAAAAGGTTTTTTGCAGCTACAGTCGTAATGCCTTAAAAACAATTGAAAACACCTCATGTGACAGTAAAATAAGCTAACATGTACACACATCGAATCTATAAACGGCTGAATAGTTTTCTTTAAATACAAAGATCTAAATACAAACACGTCTTATTTTAACCGCCTTATTTTAACGTCTAGCGAGCACGCTACAATTGTGGGATTATCGTCGCGTTTGACATGGCTGTGATTAAATCCGAGGTGGTCGAAACAAGGAATGGTATCAAAGAAAACCGCGCGTGCACGCGTCAATCTTGCATTTTTCGTTCAGTTTCAAAATAAATGAAAAAAATGAGACAAGGGAGATTATAGCAGTCGGTCGCCGGTAGCTCAGTGTGAGTACCGAACGCACGCCGCGTGCCCGCTCCCGCGCAGTCGGCCATTTTCCTCGTTCCATTTTCAAATTCCGAAGACCATATTTGACAGTTCGATTTTCTTTTTTTTCTGGTTCTGTGTGGTGTAGTGATAGTGGTAGTGCATTGTGAGGTTTGCTGGAGCTTAATTTTTTAATATCTAACTGAATTTTTTAAAAGTTTAAAATTGGTGTAAAAGCTACGTTTCGGCGCGAACGCGAAGACATGCGCACTTGTTCAGGCAAGTATTTTCCGTTACTTTAATTTTTAATGTTCTATGATAAATGGAAACTGTGTTGGTTCTGAGAAACTCTGCAAGTTTGTAAAGTGTAAGGGTTTTTTCTACTCTTAAAAATTAAGTAAGTAATCAATGTCTAGAGCAATTCAATTTGAATTTGTAAAGTTGTATTGCCGTCGGAAGTGCACGAACATTTATGAGATTTGCTAATATTCGGTTTCGCAGTGAATAACGTCGATTACTTTCTATTTGAATATATAAAACTGATTAATCTTAATTAAATTTCCTTTCGCTTTCTTTTTAATACTTGGAAGACTTTTTATTAAAAGAAAACTACTTAAGGCAGTCACTGTTCCATTGGGTAATATCACAGATAATATAATACATACTAGTGTAATATGCAGTTTTGCAAAATAACAATAAAAAGTCATGATTGGTAGCGTAATTATTATTTTAAAACATAGATAAATCAAAAATTTCGTTATAATCTAAGTTTTAAAATAATTGTACTTGCATACTAAAAGTTACTTACCTAGTCTTAAATGGCAAGACTGCATTAGGCGTTCATTTATATACCTAAATCTAAAGCTATTTGAATAGTAGAGGGGTTATCCCCTCTTTAAAGTTACTCATTTGAGAATGAAATCTATCTCCAAACGTTTTATCTTTACGAAAAATGCATGAAATTGTTGCAGTTTCGCATATACAACGTGTTACAAAAATACCCCTAATGCCGAATATGGTAGATAGGGACCATCAAACTGAACAACTTTTACTATGGGACCAACTCTAAAATCGCGAAAAAAAATTAATTACAAAAATATCAAATTGAATGAAACAGCTGTTTTTTTTCGCGATTTTTAGAGTTGGTCCCATAGTAAAAGTTGTTCAGTTAATGGTTCCTATCTACCATATTCGGCATTAGGGGTATTTTTGTATCACGTTGTATACTGCGCAACGCCATTTCTCGGGAAAATGTCAATGACAATTATTAACTTTATTAGGTAACTGTGGCTCTATAAGCTGCAGACATCGCATTTGTAAAATTTTTGATCATTTTTCGAAATGGCTGAATATTTTTTTTTTTTTTAATAGAAGGAAAGTGGAGTCGAGACAAAGCGAAGAGGCTTTGTGGCGACTTTTACTTTCGACATCAGCCATTTTTAATTTCCCATCTGCTGGGGCATAGGTCTCCCTTAAGGGTGGATAAGGAGGATGGGCCATAACATAACCCACCACGAATGCGAATTAGTGGGCGTTAACGACTGCAAATGCAGCCGGGACTAACGGATTTTTAAGCACGGAGGAATTCGAGATAAAAATATTTGGTCACCCATCCCATGACTGACCCTTGCGAAAGTCGCTTAGTCACTGCGCCAGGAGCTCCTACTTCAAGTTAATTTATTTTTATTCTAAAATGATGATTATATTATAAATAATTTGTCTGACATTTGTGTCACGTCAATACCAAACTTGGATAGGGGACTTCAATGCGACTTGACTTAAACGATATTCTGTTTTTGTGAGTCGGGCTACCGGTCGTATCCCTGTGTACCATAAAATCAAAAATATTGTCGGACAATGAAAGTTAAGTTATTACAGTTGTCAACTAAACTCACTACCGTGTTATGTTCACATGATTTACGCGATACACAGAAGATGGACAGTATTATGGACAGTACTATTTTATTACCTATTCAACGATTAACAATCGATGAGGTATAGTAGGTAAAATAAAGTTTTACGGTGACAAGTGGAACATTTGAGGGTTTTTAGGAACAATTGCAATGGAGGCTTCCCATCCATTTTGTTGGTGGTCCAATACAAGCTCTCCACAAGACATACTAACTATACCTACGTAGTTGCGATAAATATCATAATCAGCAAATTTTTCAGCGAACTAAAATCTATGGAACAAGCATTCCGCTCAAAAAATGGCACCTCACGAAAGTGACAACTAAGTGGGTGGAGGTAAGTGCTGGCATTTAATTATGCAGCACAAGCGACTGAACACTGGTTGCATAATAGCGACCATAATTTGTATACTCCTAGATATCTTCTGTTCTTAAACGAAAATAATAAGATACGTTATTTCTGCATCTTTGCGTCTTTTACACCATTTGACTACACAGGACGTCTTCTAATAATTTCTCTCTTTTTTTT
Organism: Catoptria pinella; assembly: GCA_963556745.1. Lineage (NCBI taxonomy): Eukaryota > Metazoa > Arthropoda > Insecta > Lepidoptera > Crambidae > Catoptria > Catoptria pinella. The sequence goes on along the minus strand of OY750774.1, from coordinate 11,725,493 downwards.
TACAGTACAAACTGAAATTATTGTCACCGGGCGCGTGGCCCGACTAAAATATGCTGTGCGAGTTGTCATTTTTTACCCCCGTGGAAACCTGTGATGCCAATTTTTTGATCAATATTTGATTGCTATTACACTTCCATAGATTTTAGTTCGTTGTATTTTTCTTATGTAACACGCTTTGTCAGTATGTTTTCAAGTGCAAATAATTTAACTCTCATTCTTCACACACAAATTCCTTGTATAGTTCCAATGTCAAAGTCACGTTACCCATAAAAATTTAATAAAACACATCCCACTGAACAACCAAGGTTTAATTGCCTCGTACGTACTCCATTCATCGTTGATAAACAGACATGTTTCAAGGTTTCCCAAGCAGCCCCGTAATTTGAGACGACCAAACAAATGTGTCTAGATGACAATCATTAAGAAGCGGCTTGACAAATATTGAGCTTAGCTTTCTTCTTGTTACGCTCACTAGGACCAGGCACAGTTAACAAGCAGGCCAGTAACTTATCACCAAGGAAACGATTCGTACTCCCAAAAATGTGAACGTATTATCGAAAACACTTCCACTCAACTAAGCAATGACTTCAATTACATAGACGAGCTGTTCAAAACTAAAATGTGTTCTACTCGCAATAGACTAAAAGAGCAATTTTTGTAACTTAATGAGCAATTTTTCGGTACTGTACAGCCTGTCTAGTGTAGTAACCATTTTAATTTTAGAAATAACCCGCTATAAAATCTTGATTTGCAATACTAAATAATATTCTAGAAATAATTGACTCGTCAACATCGCTTATAAGGCCATATACCGAGTTATAACACACACGTGCGTAATAGATTACACACTAGTGCGTGATAGAATTATCCCTACAATGTAAAATTAATACCTTACTGCAAGTTATACGCGAGTAAACAGATCATTCTCAATTTAACCGGGTAATACAGTTTTTTTTAGTTATAGCAAAGATGTTTTGTGTCGCTGAAAATCCATATACATTTTTGGAATAAATAAATGTGTGCGTCCTTAATTAAGTCAAACAAACATTTATTATTATCAAATTATTCATAATTCACAATAATTTGTTATAACATATTAAAATATTTGCATTTTATTACTTAAAATTATAATTTTGAAGTAGGCTAGGTATGTTCACATACCCCTTTGTTCACAAAATATTCTTACATTGGGCGCGTGAAAAAAAAACTTGCGCACCTTAACCCATAATTTAATATTTTGTTTTTAAACGTATTTGTCGCTGTGTGGAAAATTATTCTGTTTTTTCCTGAAAAACGTCGTATGAAACTCGTGAGCTCTGCTCATTAATCACACACTCGGCTGAATTATGCACTCGCCTTCGGCTCGGGTGCAACCCACAGCCTCGTGTGCAATGAGTAACATAGCTTACTTGTATCATAATATACTAATAGTTGACGTAACAAAAACCTTTCTTATAAGTAATATGTAAATATTATTAGTAATAACACAGAAGAAAGGTTTTTAGTTTCGTCAACTATACAACGTGTTACAAAAGTACCCCTAATGGTAGATAGGGACAAATATGGTAGATAGGGACCATCAAACTGAACCACTTTTACTATGGGACCAACTTTGAAATCGCGAAAAAAAAATCAGCTGTTTCATACAAAAAATAATTACGAAAATATCAAAATGAACCCTTTTGTAACACGTTGTATAATTTACTGTGTGGTTACGTCAAATTGTGATTTCAACGCAAATATTCAATTATAATAGTTATTTCCCGTATTGTTAGTCGACAGACGTAAATGTTTTTGAAAATTATTGACTGTCTTCGTATTTAACATACTGACGTGTATATCCTGTGACACAGTTTCACGCGCGTAAACTGCACAAAATATTTGACTTCAATGATTTGTGGGTTATTGCCACCGTTATTCTGTAACTCATAGAAAACAATAAGCAGTTACTTTCGCGAAATATTTCTATTGTAGCTTTCGTTTTGACATGACAACAACTAAAATTATTTCTTTAAAGTCTCATTTCATTTGATAATTTAATGTGACTCATTTACGACTGTGACTACTGACTACGCTCAACTCAAGTTCAAGTTTTTGTATATTTCTAACAGCAGTTTTCACTGTGACTATGGGTTTAAGTGGAATCATTGAAGTGTATGTGTAACTACTTAATTGTAAGTTAATAATAAATATAATAAATAAATTGACAACATCACATACATTGCTCCGATTCCAAAGTAAGTAGCTAAAGCACTTGTGTTATGGAAATCAGAGACAACGGTGGTATCACAAACACCCAGACTTGAACTAATATAGAAAAGTTCGTTTTCTAAATTGACCCAACCGGGGATCGAACCCAGGACCTCAGAGATGGCGACACCTTGAAAACTGGTGTACAAAGCCACTCGACCACAGAGGTCGTCAAATATAATAATTTATTTTTATTTATTTTCACCTGGTTAGGAATATAAAAATGCAAAGTTATACATATGTATGTGTACTGTACTTATTCTAAAAATTAGGAACACTTACGTAACTTAATTTGGTAACAATAACAATATAATTTAACGAATTGACCAAGTCGTAAAAAAGCAAACATCGGACAGATGAGTCTACGAATAACACCATAAATTAATAAATTCAAGAAGGAATCTATTTTATTAATGGTTATTTAATATTCATTAATGAACGATACTATAGGAAATCAGTTTTCCAATAACGTTGTATTGGTATTCATGTTGGTGGGCAGCTTTGATCTTGCCGCCTGATACCGCTTGTACAACCGACGACATATTGCTTATAACAAGTTAAAACATTTAAACCTAACTATTTATAGAAAACTGAACTGCAATGCTATACAAGGTGTTACAAAAATACCCCTAATGCCGAATATGGTATATAGGGACCATCAAACTAAACAACTTTTACAATGGGGCCAACTCTGAAATCGCAAAAAAACAGTTGTTTCATACATTTTGATATTTTCGATTTTAATTTTTGTATGAAATGAAACAGCTGATTTTTTTCGCGATTTCAGAGTTGGTCCGATAGTAAATGTTGATCAGTTTGATGGTCCCTATGTACCATAATCGGCATTAGGGGTATTTTTGTAACATGTTGTATACCATATTCCGCACTAGGGGTATTTTTGTAACACCTTGTATATTCACACGCAACGTAAGTGTAAATGCACGGGTCATCTTGGCAGGCGATTATTGTTGGACGATTTTAGTCAATTAGCAATATTTATCGACAATCGCTTGTAAAATCTAATCGCAAACTTAATTTCAATGACGCGGTGATTAAATTTTACAAGTGAATATACAAGGTGTTACAAAAGTACCCCTAATGCCGAATATGATAGATAGGGACCATCAAACTGAACCACTTTTACTATGGGACCAACTTTGAAATCGCGAAAAAAAATCAGCTGTTTCATAGATTTTAGTATTTTCGTAATTAATTTTTTTATGATGTTTTTTTTGATGATTTTGTATTTAGTTTGATGGTCCCTATCTACCATATTCGGCATTAGGGGTACTTTTGTAACACGTTGTATAAAAAGCGCTAGTCGACTAAAATCAACCAGCAAGTCGCAGCCAAGTCGACCCTTGTTAATACGACATAGTCCTTGGTGACCAAGGTAAGTTGTCAATTAAACCAACGCACTATTAAAGTTTTCTAAAATAATTAAGTACTTGTGGTTGTTATAAAAAATAGATTAATAGAATTATATCGTGTCGGGTGTTTGGCAACTATTCGCAATAAAAAATATACTATGTTATCTATAAATGCATAAATAATTATAATAAATCATCAAAAAAACAAAACTCTAACAAAGTATTTGCGCATCTGAATTGCTTTCTTTATAAAATTAAAAATATTTTCCATCTTCACTTTTCCAAGCAAAATAATTTCATTAAACAATTGAAAATTTAAAACTCTTCAAGTGATATTATTATAATAAACCTCTTTATAAAGTAACAATTAATTTTAGCGGGAACAAGCCATATCTGTCACTAGGCGCATAAGGAAGCTGTTTAGACCACAAAAACCATTCATAATCCCTAGGGATTACAGTGTGGGGGTCCTAGCCTACAAAAATAACGATGCACTTTTAACATCATTATAATAACTACTTTAAGATACAAAATCCCGTATCGAATTGCGTCCGTTAAACTTGGAACATAGTTTTTTAAGGGCAATGACATTGTAGTATGGGAATTTATTTTATTGAAATGTGGGAGAAGAAATTGATGGTAATAAACGCCTTATTTATAGTCTACTAGGTGTTTGAGATGATTGGATGGCCTTTTGAATTAGCTCTATATTTCTTGGACGAATGAATATGAGACCTTGAGTTAGATGGTGTTTAGTATTATGGTGATGTAAATTGTGCCACCTGGTGGGTCTGAGATTTGAGCCTTGAAGGTGTTAGGACGAAATCACTTTGCCCACCCGGTCGCTTTTCTATTCGTTGTTATTGGAAAGTAAAAGTGTTTGCTTGGATGAAAGTTAATATATGTCGTCGACAAACGAAGCTTCTAAATGGGACATCTTTATCAGCTTGTAGGAATTGCGCCTCGGCCACGCTTTGTTGCTCTTTTTTAATGAAAAAAATATATCTTATTTATTCGACAAACAAAGACTCAAAAATGGTTAGTGACAATGAAACTTAAAGCTAGGTTAGTACATGATATTATTAAATTAACTAAATTCCTATATATTATTATACATTAATTATATTATTACTACATGTTACTCTGCGAAAATAAATATATTATTTTCAGAACAATTAAGTACATTTATTCAGGCCCTGAAACATATTAGACGACCTCCGTGGTCGAGTGGTTTGTATGCCGGTTTTCAAGGTGTCGCCATCTCCGAGGTCCCGGGATCGATCCCCGGCTGGATCAATTAAAAAAAACTAACTTTTCTATATTGGCTCATGTCTGTGTGTGTGTGTTTACCACCGTTGTCTCTGATTTCCATAACACAAGTGCTTTAGCTACTTACTTTAGGATCGGAGCAATGTTTGTGATGTTGTCTAATATTTATTTATATTTATATTCGCTCAAGAGGTGGCTAGATGGAAGCATGCAGGTGAACCCAGTGGCTCAAGAAAAACGAGTCCCAATGGTTGGCGATGGTGCTCAGGATGGAGTTGCAACGGGGCACGCAGATGCGCCCAGCGTCGAGGCGCAGCGCTTACGCATCACAGCGTCTAAATTATTCCATTAGCTCGGACCTTCGCGAACATTGTTGATGCACTGCAATATCCTAAGCCTTCGCAGCAATATCCTGAGCGCATCGTTGTATTGGACCCGGAGCGCGCTGTATGTCTTCTGCGTGTAGTTGACCCACAGACTACACGTGTAAAAGGACTGACAGTTTGCTTTAAAATTCATTATATCCATGTCATCTTTGAGGTCCTCAGTGACCCAGTGGCCCTGATACTTAAATTCTGTAACTCTTATAAAGGAGTTCCGCGCAATGTCACCGGCGCGGCGGTACTACGGAATAATATTTGGTACCAGCTTTAAAGACCATTATCATGAGGAAGGTAGGAATAACCTATATAAAAGTTAAGCGGTTAGCACTCTCGGTAGGGGACACCTGCATGTTGTAAATGCTCGATCGATACTGAGCCCATCATGCTCCGGGGATTTACCACAAACCATATACCTAACAGCAGACTTGACGTCCTTAACAGAAAAAGTGACTGTGCGGTTCACCATTCCCGAGGTGGTAACTGACTCTACTTTTACGCATAGGTGACAGCGTTAAGCTTTAATGTGGCCCCAGAATTATTGAGAATCGTCCACGCCGCCGTCACAGACCTTGCCTCGGGTACCTGTCGTCGTCGTACGTCAGAAGTCTGACCGCTTGCTTACCGTGGGGCATATTTCATCCCTATTCTTGCATTTAGAAAACTGTGCATTAAACCCCATTTGTACAAGAATGTGACCTATTCGTTCACCACGTGAGAAGTGATCCTCAACACTCACTATACGATTGGCACATCTCCACGCACTCCGCTTCGGCCAAATAGCTGCGCGATTTATATTGACAACATGCTGTTTTTTTTAAAGCTCTGTCAATGAGTCAATGGACACGCGTCTTTTTATAGTCTGTCTCCGGCAGACCACGCGACTGATGCAATTGTTGGTATTAACATTGACATACCTATAGGTTGACGGTGACAACGCTGTTTAGTGTCTGTCAGGTTTGGTGTTAGACAAGTGAACGTTTCATATTGAAGCCAACGTCGTTTCGATTCGAAGAAAAGCATTCTTTATAATACTAAATAATATATTAGAAATAATACGACTCGCACCAGATCACGTTCTCGGAAGGGAATCGAACCCGCGACCTTTGGATATCCGGATCGCTGAGCTACCGAGTTACTAGTGGGAACGTCGAATTTCTTCTAGTATATCAACTCTTAGGTACGCTGCAATAAGCATTGTGAATGCGAAAATCTCAAAATTTAAAAAGCATTCTAGGTACGAGTATATCAGACGCAAGTGTTTATAGCAATGCTAGCTAACTGAATGTTATAAAATCTGTGCTAATTATACTTCTGCTTTTGTTTGGAATGTATTTAATAGCACTTTGAATTTGATGAAAACAGCTATAAAATTGAATATCAGCACCTTAAAATAATATAGATCTATAATTTAATAACATTATCACATAAGTGCGCTTAGTCTGCACACTAGCGCTGCCATTGGAAAAATAATCATAGTGCTTAAATAAAGACGAAATTGTGAATTTTATCTCTCTGTAGTCTGTAGTACATTCTGAAAAAGCTTTGTGGTACTTTTTGTCGATTGAACAATATTTTCTAGCCTGTCGTTTAGTTTAATGGAGTTTTATTGTTAACAGTTTCATTGGCCACTTTTCATAAAAAATCTCTTCGTAAGTGCAACAGAAAAAGAAACATAATAATTTTCTTTTTACGCATTCAATTATAAGTGATTGAATTGGGATTTCATTATAACTTCCCATTTATGCATTTATGCAAATAAATAAAAGCTTGTAACATTTTTTCTAATATTATTTATCTTAATATAAAAATAGCATTGTAAATGCGAAAAATTTAAAATTAAATAAATATTAGCTTGTAAAAGAATCATGACTTTTAATTGAATAATTAAAAGAAAGAGACTGTAAATGGCCATACAACACTTATATTTGCCCCTTGCTCACACAAGGTGTAGGTTCCTACAGTGTGAGAGTGAGGCATTGATATAAGTTAGTTAATTTTCAGTCTCTTTATATGACCGAGTTATACTATTATATTTATTACACTCATACACATCCACTACATACGAAGCACAACTTCCTACAAGTACTAAAGTTATAAAATTAAATTGTATAGTGCAAAGTTGAGTTTTAAAGCTGAGCATATATAGTGGAAATAATTATTTTTATAATTCAATCAATTAATTTCAAAGCTAAAAATTATTAAGTGTGTAATATTATTTTTAAAGTGCGTTTATATATTCCCCTTTTTGTTTTGTCAATCGCACTCATTAATGCTCACGAGACTACATAGGTAATTCGGAATGAAAAACATTATGTCTAACTATGAATACTTAACTAACATAAAAAACAAACAAAATCTCAAATGCTAATGATAAAAGTTGAGCAAACGCAATGTTACTTTCTTCAACATAAACTCTTGGTTTTTCGCCCAACTAGTCCTATGTAGAACCGGTCTCAATGCATGTTAATTAAAATTGTGCTTTAATTAAAACTTGCTAAGATACAAGCGCTATTAAACGTAACGCAACAAAATTATGACCATAACTTGATGTTTATTGACACCTCATTGGGCATTTAATTTAGAAGTTCCTGGGTTAAAGATTACTATGGTAATTTTGGATCAAATATAAAGGTTGAGAGGTTCAGTTTAAATATAAGAAAGCCATGAATAAATTATGTCAGTGTTTTATAAACAGACTATTTGGACAAATTCATCGTTAGTTCAATCAGAGGCATTTTATTATGTTATGTTAGGTGATGAAACTAAACCTACTTTACCAAGATTGTTAAATTGTAATAAAACATTACGACCAATATAAGTAGGATTAAGTTCAAAACAATCATGGTGTGCTATCGATTGGGCTTTTAAATTTTCATCACATTAACTTGCAACTTCCATTCATATGCTTCGGAGAAAACAAATTTATATGTCCAACATGACCACGCGTCAAGTGTGGACATATTAAAATCATTAATGCTATCATTTACTGCGTTTATAAAACCAACAGTATGGGAGATGGGGGCATTTTTAACGAGACGAGCCTTCATACAATATTCATGGAGTCGCCTGAAGAGGATGTGTGTAATCACGATTCTGCATAAACTGGTAACATTGACAGGGCTGTCTGAAGACATCGATAGTGGTTAATGGATGCTAAACAAATAAGCGATTACTGACAACTTGGAGCTCTTAAGTGAAAAGGTTTAGGGAAATCAAATCAAGTAGTAGTTTTAGTTTGAAGCAATCTAACTTTTTAAATGTTTCTCCATACATCCAGATTGAAAAAGATTGCTAACGTATGTGATTAAGTAAAAGTGAAACATAATCCTAATGTACACGTACGTAGATTGTTAAAAAAATGTCCATCTATGAGGAACTTAGCCTTCAAAAATATGAAAATAAATAAAGTATATTTTAAATAGCTAGATATACAAGGTGTTACAAAAATAGCCCTAATGCCGAATATGGTATATAGGGACCATCAAACTGATCAACTTTTACTATGGGACCAAAAAAATCAACTGATTTTTTTTTCGCGATTTCAGAGTTGGCCCCATAATAAAAGTTGTTCAGTTTGATGGTCCCTATATGCCATATTCGGCATTAGGGGTATTTTTGTAACACCTTGTATATGAGTTTTGCATGGCTCATGTTGAAATTCAACGAAAGCTTAACGATTCTCCAAATTAGCTACCAGAATCGATATCCATTCAAATTCAAATCCATGATTTACTGTATTTACTGCGGCTACAAATTTATCCTCGCCTTCCTATTTTCGCAACGCTATGGACATTGTAACCACTTAACCAAATATGCCGCTACCGACGTCTTTGAAAACCCCTTTCGTAAATTTCAAAACAAATTTAGCGCTGCGGTTGATAAACCAAGCTTTGTCTCGATTTTCAACTTTATCTACTTGCGATAGAATTGTTCGGATATATTTTTGATCATCGGCAACAACGAAAATTCATCATGCGTTGGCAAATTCATATATGTTAACACGAAACTGAATTAGAAGCATATTGAACTCTAACTAGCGGGATTAAAGTCCAGGATACAATTTACGGCTATTCGGCTTACACAATAAACATAAGTGAAACATTGTGTCGTCTGAGTGTATGACAGCAATATTTATGAATGTAAATTAGAATAATTGATGGCGAATTAACCAGGAATTATCGTTATGTCAGCAGATAGATAAAACGTTAGCCTCATCTTTATGAGTTCTAGTCCTCAATTTATGACTTAGTGCTTATGAAACGGCTTAATTAAATTGTAGGCTGCTATATTGGGAATATTGGCTTACTCTAAGTCTGATGTTAAAATACAACTTTATATGATTGATGTATGGAATGTTCCGTTTAAAAGTGTTGAAATAGTATAAAATTCTACGTAAATCTCAGCTAGATTAAATGGCAAGCACTAGTCTTATTGGTTGAACACAGAAGAACAAAAGGAAAAGATATAACAAGACCCTGAATCTTAAATAGAAATACTTGGTGTGATCGGGGTGAATATTTAGTTTTTAAAAGTTCTTACTACAAGTGAAAATAAAGTGGCAACCCTGGGGCAGTGCTAAACGCGTCCCGAGACACCGCTGGTATAATTACGGATCGTAAGCGCCGAATCACCTCCACCAGTTTGTTTTACCCGTTACTGATGTGTGGAATATGCCATATTGATGCAATGATTGCACTGTTAAACGGAAAGTAATGAACTGAGCAAATCTGGATGGTCTGCGCATGTTAAAAAGTAAGTATTGAGGATTGGATTTCGGTCACTGTTTCGGTCTTTTAGAATAGATAATAGATAGATAGATAATATACGGGGTGGAATTTGAAGGGAAAGTTTAAATACTAAAAATAGCAATTTCAAAAGAGACAATAGGAAGGGTTATTTTTCTTTATCAAAAAACAATATTAAGGAGTTTGCTAATGATATTTTATTGTATTTTTAAACATTTTAATATAAAATTTCAACCTTGCACTATCTATTTTTCGATTAATTATCAGAACCTATTTGTTTTATTCATTTTAGTGGCTACAAGAACTAGTATAAGCTGATCTTCAAGTATATCTTCTTCTCACCTAATAGTTTGTTTTATGCAAGTACATGACAAAGATCTGAGAACATTGGCTGATTACTGTCTACCAAATTGTTTGGCATTAATCCAATCTATGAAACCGCAAAGTGTAAGATATTTAAACGTTTTAATCTCCAAATAAACTCAATCATGTCTTCAATGTATGATTCTAGGAAAAACCTACTATCTTTATATTTACAGAAATAGCTGTAATAATGGGAGATGTGCTATTTTGTAATGCTATAGAAATAAAATTATCAATTTATTACGTCTCGTCAACGAGTATGGTATTTTTGGTCACAAGACAAGAAGGTTATTATAACTTAATAAATACCTATAGCAAAATAGTATTCATTTAGCTGTAAGATTTGTCTGGTAGTGATGATAGCAAAACTGTATCATCAAGTTCGGGTTCGTTGTTTTTGTTTACTTCGAAAGTTCAATTATTGGTTATTAAATTAGAATCTAATGATGGAGCGGAAAGTGTTTACATAAAAAGATTTAACGGCAAATATTTTGATTTGGTCTGGTCCTGTGCGTATATTAGAATATGAGGAAAATGTCAATGAATTGACGTTTTTTATCGGGATTCCCTGAAGTATCACCTTCACACCTTCATCTTTCATTATAGGTTCATAAAGTCCTTATTATGTGATACCTCGTATGTTGTTTGTATTCCAAATAATTAATGAAATGTTAACTGATAACGGCGTGATCACTAAACATATAGAGATCGATAAATTATTAAAATAGGTAATTTAGTTCGCCTCATTTTAATAAAATATGATTTGATCTTCTATGTTTTAGTTACATTAGCCAATAAAATCGAATTCTTATGCCATGTCTATAGTTTAGGAATTTTAAATTTTGAAAATACGGTTTGCAAAATACCTAAAATTTATTTGTATGTTAAATCGCGATAGTACAGGAATGTGGTTCTTTTTAAAATATATATCGTGAGCGGGTTGCGAGCAAAGAATTTTTGTTTCGTAAGTTTTTGGGTTTTGAAAGGTTATGTCACATTTTTTTATGTGAATAATGGATAAGGAAAACTAGAAGGTGTGAAACAGAATTTGAATAATCATTACTTCGGTTGATGCGCAATATTCTTTTCCGTAATTTAATGTTTTTTATTATCATTAGAATTGTATTTCTGTCGCTCTTTCAATATCTTTGTGTTGAATTTCGTTCTTACTAAGGTATCGTTTTCAACCAAAGAAGCACCAATCACTTCCTTCTTTACGTTTGCTGTTAATGATGATAAAGTATCATCGTTGTATGTATAGTCTTCATCGAGTGAATTTATAATGAGATCTATAACTCTCTTCTTTATACAAAGTAAGAATAGCTTATTTCCACGTGTGTCATCTAAACCCAAATTAATTTATAAATTTAACATTATATATAGTTTAACACGTTAAATGTTATAAAGACACATTAATAAAAATATTATGCATATTGAAATTTGATACTTCACTGAATATTGTAGGTAGGCGTGAATTGATTATTTTTGCTCTAAGAAGGTGACCAATGGTGTGTGAGTATTTTGCATAATGATTCAATCGTTACCTACTTTCATTAACTTTTGCATAGCCGTTTGGTTTTTCTCTTTTTGATCGATCGACCTAATAAAACTGCAGGCTTACGCATTAATTCTTCAACAATTCTAATCCAATGGCAACCTTGCTTCAATTTAACAAAAAATGTACTAATTCGAGAGTGCTTTTCAATGAACGAATGGACGAAATCAAAAGTACGAAATGTCATAATTCCAATCCACAAGAAGTGGAATTATTATAAATATAATAGTTTATAATGAAGGTGGTTATTTCTACAAAATAATTTTACGATTAAACTATGTTATTATTGGGATTATTCCCTCAGAATAGAACCGCCAGAATTTGTCAAACCAAATGAAGTTACTGACGCCTAGCGAAGTCCATCTTTTAAAAGAGAACATTATTATCATATATTTAAAACCACTGAAGCAAATTTTTCACAAGGAATGTTGAATTGAGATTTCAGTAACACAGCGCATTTCTAAAGCAATACTTGCTTTGTTTAAATTCTTAGTAATACTGTTAAGTAAAAGAGCCATTATACGCATTGTCGACTGGTCGCCGGCGATTGAGTGCCAAAAGTGAGATACTGTAGCACCAGCACACTGGATAGCTGGTCTGGTATACTGAAATTAAATGCCATTCGTTTTTTTTCTCTTCCTGGAAGGGTATTACAAGCTCTAAAAACTTCTCAGTTTTCTGAATGGCTATCATCTTTTTCTCGCTGTATAGCCAATAAAAGAGACGCATTGATAGCCACTCAGAAAACTGAGAAGTTTTAAGAGCTTTTAATACCCCACTCCTTACCCTCCTGAGCAGCAAAGAAGTTATTAATCTCCGCAGCTTATAACCACAAAATGTGAAATTATATCGATTTAGGACTATATCTTCGAGTATAGTTTGAAAGTAAGTCGAGTTGTGACTTTTGTAGGTTCACCGCTCACTAAACAAAATTATGAACCATTAAAATTTAATTTACAGTGCACTTGCTTATTTAGCTTTATAACATCACCCAATTCATTAATTACGTCAAATTTGCATGAGCCCTCTATAAAATCTCTATATTTATAGCGTAAGTCCTATCGAGGCTTAGTCATTACATGTTTGACCTAAAATCATGATAATTTTAATTTATTCCATCAAATATTATTGCTTTGAAGATGCAGGAGATTGCAATTAAATATTGAATGGTGTTGTTTTTGTAGATTATATTAAAATCAAAAACTTTATTTGAAACGAGTTGTGCTAGTGCACACTAGTTTTTTTTATTTTATTTCCATGGGATTTGGTTTCATAATTAGGTCAAGACTTGCCAATCGTAAACACCTAGACAATGTTTCTTTATTTTATTAGCACTTATCCACTGAAATTCTATTCAAATTAAATTGCGGTGCAGAATTTGTTTGTTTGGGAAGAGTGTGCAGGGTCCCTGTCTCATAATATCTACGCCTTGTCTAAAAGATTTCTCACATTTCCTAATCAAATTATAAGCAGTTTGTTGGTAATTAGGTTTGCTATTCACACGATCATAGCTATAAAATGTATTATATTGCTTAAGTTTAAATAAGTGTTTCTAACTTGTATAATATGTTGGCAATGGTATTTTGCATCTGTACTATTTAGTATAGATAGATAGTATAGATATTTGATCATTTGATCAAAAATAAACTTTATTCAAATTAGATAAGGTATAGGTATACACGCTGAAATTTTAATCATTTGGTTTCCGCAGTGAGGTGGTTCCACTCTTGATGACAAGCAACTTTTACTATGGGGTATACTATCTGCAGTTCCATACATTAAGGTCGAGTAGGTATAGCGCTTTTGTATGGAACAGCTGACTTTTTTAGCAGTATCAGAGTTGGCCCCATAGTAAAAGTTGCTTGTAATCATGAGTGGAACCACCCCACTAAGGGAACCAAATGATTAAAATTTCAGCGCGTATAAGGTGGAACCATATTAAGTAACAATACTGAAACAGGGGATAGTGTTGCTTAAACTGAACAACTTTCTCCAAGGAACATAGGCCGAAAAACGATTTTTTTTTGCCTTTCCATACTAAGTCGATCGGCTGACCGATATATCTTGTATGGGAGGATGAATTTTTTTTTCGTTTTTCAACCTATGTTCCTTGGAGAAAGTTGTTCAGTTTAAGCAACACTATCACCTGTTTCAGTATTATTACTTAATTTGGTTCCACTTTATATACGTAGCGGCAAAAGAACATAACAAAGAAGCTATAATAATGAAAAATCAAATTCCACCAAATAGGCGATGCCATTAATAAAAATTAATAATTTGCATACGACACACTACTTATTTCTCAGTACAAAATTCCTTCGAATCTGTTAGATAGATAAGATGAACAATTAATAGCGCGTTCGAGGAAAAAATATGGGTGTCTTGACTTGAGACATGGCTACCGAAGGTAAAAATGTGGTTGGCTGATGATTAAATATAATGAGACTTGTTCGACTGGTCGAGTAATATGAAGTATCGCAAGACAAAAGTCACGGACAATAATGAATTAACTATTGTATTTTTACTTTATTAACAATTTTGTAGTTACAAGCGTAAAAGGGGATTAAATGTTATCAATTTTTAGGGTTCCGTACCCAAAAGGTTAAACGGGACTCTATTACTAAGATTCCGCTGTCCGTCCGTCCATCTATTACCGTATCTTATGAACCCTGATAGTTAGACAGATGATGTTTTTCCGTTGCCGCTATGACAACAAATACTAAAAATCAGAATAAAATAAATATTTAAGAAGACTAAGCTCTCATACAACAACCGTGATTTTTTTTGCTCGTTTTTGCTCGATATTGATAACGGCAAAAGGTAAACGCTTGAAAAATTCACAGAATATTTAGTTATATATTCACTTTAAAAATAAATAATGCAACTAAAATAAACCAAATATTTAAGGGGGGCTCCCATATAACAAACGTACTTTTTACGGAACCCTTCGTGCGCGAGTCCGACTCGCACTTGGCCGGTTTTTAATTTGTTTGCCCGTTTTGGTGTCGTCTTTCATAAACTTAGGATCGCGCTACGATGCTCGCGATGCTTTCACAACAAGGTCGGTCTGGCATCAGGGTATACCGGGATTTTTTCCCGGTGATGAGCCCGCCGGACCGGCCTACGGAGGGACGTGGAGCTGGAAAAATCCCGGTAGTTTTTTGGGTCCCAGACCGACGCTGTTTCACAATAATGATCAATGTTCGTTTAAGTACATACTGTGAAGTAAAGTATTCTCAGTTACTTTTTTTATTGTGTTACCTATTCATGCATTTAATTATGTCATCAATCTAGTTGGCGTTTCTTAAAAGATATCGTCCACCGTTTTTCTGTGTTGCAAGACGCGGCCATTTTGAATTCAAGTGCTTGTCTGCGCTTTTTTGGTGAATAATGATGGTTGCAAACAACCAATCAGAGCGGGCGACACTCTGGCAGTTCACACCTCGACCAACCAGCCATGTTTTATTACGAAATACTGTCATCGGTTGGTCAAATTTATTGTTTCCTTTATTTACAAAAATAGGCTCTTTAATGCGTAATTAGCATAAGATTGACATTAATGTAGTAGTTTAGTGAAAGTCCAGTTGAGCGCGATAGGGTTGTCACTCGACGTCGTTTCAACGGTGAATTAATATGAAAGATTTTTTAATGACATGATTTACATAGAAATGATACAAACAGAACGAGCATCGTGAATACTGTCAAGTAATTTTTATTTCTTAAATGAGACTTAACATATTTTTTAGTTAATTTGTCATTACTAGTCAAAATTTAGTGATTTGTTATATTAAACAGGGTGGAAGTGTCAAATATCATTTACAAAGGTAGCTAGTTCTTTAATATTGTTTTTTTTAAATAGGAATCACATAAGTATTAATTTGAATTAATTTTTAATATGTTCCAAAAATATTTGTTAAAAATATTTTAATTTATTAAACCTGTTATTCTTCAGTGCCAATATAAATACTATAAAAATATCTTACAATACCATCAGTTATTGTCTGCCATTTTTGGTAAACATCTGATTTTAAAGTGACTAAGTGATTGAAATCAACAGCTGTTAGTTATCTTGCCATTGCCAACCCTAGTGAAAGGTGTGGATCTTGTCAGTGGAGTTATTACGGGACCGCGCTGGCAACCAAATGTGTTTCCCGAGTTACATTGGAATTGTTTTACAGTCATACTTGTAACTACTAGTAACAGGATCTGAGGTCAAAGGGTATCAATTTCTTTAAAAGTTTGAACACGCAGAGTTTATTGAGATTCTTGATCGATATCAGCTCAATGGTAAACCAGAACTTGGAGGTTGCGTTATGGCGCTTATATGAGATAGCGTGTAGAGTCTAAACTACTGTTAGATTCTATAAACTTTGTTTTTAAGCTACTAGTGTAAGTATGTTGACATGTTATGATGATGATGTAAAGTAAGTAAAAAGTAAAGTAAAAAATTGCTTTATTCAAATAAACTTAGTAATTAAGCGCTTTTGAATCGTCTATATTTTTCTACCACCCGTTCCAGACTTTTTTAACTGACAAGAAGAACAGGCGCAAGAAACTTATCAGCTTTAACAGAAATAAGTAACGATATTTACAAACTTAAATATATCGTTACCAAATACAAAAAAATACAACAGGTTATTAACAATAAAGTACTTACTAGCGAGTTATTGTGTTACATCATTTCCACGCATTCCGGTCTTTCAAGATGTGTACCTATATCTCAAGAAAAAAAAATACCACGCAAGAGGTCCCGGGTTCGATTCCCAGCCGTGCAGAAATTGAAATGATGAATTTTAATTTCTGTGACGGGTCTGGTTGTTACTATGTATAATAAGTATATAAGTAGTAGGTATATCAGTTGTGTAGCACCCATATAACAAGCTTTGCTTAGTTTGGGGCTAGATGGCGCTGTGTGAAATTGTCCAAGCATTTACAGAATTCATACATACATATACTCACGCCTGTTTCCCATGGGGGTAGGCAGAGACTATGGATCGCCACCTGCTACGATCCTTGCACACTTCTTTCGCTTCATTTACATCCATCAACCTTTTCATACATGCCCGGCGGTTTTTCTCACTGCGTACACCAGCCTTTTTTATTAAAACCTCTAATTGGTCCGCGTAGGTTTTTCTGGGACGCCCTTGCGCATTCGTTCCCTCCACATTCGCACAATATATCTCTTTCGTTATTCGACTTTCATTCATCCTCTCTAAGTGACCAAACCACCGAAGCATTCCTTTCTCAATTCTTGTCACTATATCATCTTTCAGACCACACCTTTCACGAATTACGTCATTCCTCATTCTATCACTTAATTTTACTCCACATATTTTCCTCAACGATCGCATTTCTACAGCATTTATTCTGCTTTCATTCTTCTTCTGCCATACCCAAGACTCACTTCCATACATCAGTGTCGGCACCAGCACTCCGTTATGAATAGCCATTCGCGCCTTTTCAGATACGATTTGGCTATTCATAACGCAGTGTATAGCGCCATTCAAAGTATTACCTTTCATCACTCGTCTTTCTATGTCTTCGTCACATTTTCCATCCCTTGTGAAAATACTTCCCAAATATACAAACTCACGCACTTGTTCAGCTTTCTCGCTGCCTATCATTACCGTACAGTCAGTCAATTCTTCATCTCTTTCAAACACCATCACTTTCGTCTTAGATACATTCACTTTCATCCCTTTTCTCTTAAAATCATCATTCATAACGGACATCATCTCCTGTAACTCCCCCACAGAAGACGCAAGTATAACCTGGTCGTCCGCATAGAGGAGGCACTTGATTTGTGTCCCCTTCATCATGATTCCACAGTCAAGTTCTTTCAGGCCTTTCATACAGCTGTCCAAAAACAGATTGAAGAGCCATGGTGACGCAACACATCCCTGTCTGACACCTCTGGAGATGCCAAACCAATCAGTGTATGCGCCGTTAACCCTGACACATGCATAGGAATCCTCATAGAGGGATTTCAGTGCATGAATCAGTCTGCCCTCCAGTCCGTATTCAGATAACACCTTCCACAGCTCATTTCTATCGACTCTATCGTAGGCCTTCTCCAGGTCTACAAAAGCACAGTAAACCTTTTTGTGCTTAGCCAGATGTTTTTCGGTCAAGCACCTTAAGGAGAAGACCTGATCCGTGCATCCCATCCCCTTTCTGAATCCTGCTTGCACATCCCAAATACTCTGATCAGTTTCATGCATCACTCTTTCAATCAATACCTTTGCATACAACTTGCTGACAATGCTGAGAAGGCTAATTCCACGGTAATTTTTAGGATCCTGCCGTGATCCTTTTCCTTTGTACAGCGGCACGACCACGGCTTTACGCCAGTCTTCCGGTACTTTGCCGTTGTTCCAACATTTACTGAAGATCATTACAGAATTCAGTAAAGAAAAATATGAAATTATTTATCTTCATCTTATCGTATGAGGATTAGTGGCCACCTCTGGTGTTAGAGTTTATCAAGCCGCCTGTAAGGCCTCTGAATTGGCTTAACGACTGATATCAGATGACAACAGCCGGGACCGACGGTTTAACGTGCCCTCCGAAGCACGGAAGCGCTCAGTTGTAATGCCACTTAACGGTCACCCATCCGACACCTGGCTGGACCGAGCGTTGCTTAACAAACGTGATCGCGTACGATCAGTCTGTCAAGCTCCGCCATGAGCGCTTTTAAAGGGAGGAGAGAATTAATTATAGAGAGGCCAGATCACCGAGCCTGATCTATTTCAATGCAAATACCGGCCAGATGAATTTGAAATATTAACAACCAAAATGATTCAATTCAAGTTAATTCTATCAAACTAATAAATTAACAACAATAAATTCATTCGCTACCTTCCTAACATTTACAATTCAATGGGACCGAATCCGATAGCTTAGGTGTCGATCGAATAATCGATGCAGAAAAATCGATACTTCGTCACGATTGAGTTGTAAGGAATGCAGTGTCCGATTACAATACCGTGTTTACAAGTTTAAAAGAAATTTGTTCATAAATTTCATAAATGGCGATTGATATAACCTCTACAAGCCTTTTGCTTGTTTTAAAGTAGCTGGACTTTGTGAATATTGTAATTTTATGTATCTGTTGATCTTGAATGAAAATGACCATAGCAGTTTGCTACGCTTTTTATTGAATTGAATATACTTTGATGGTTTTAATCACTTTGATTATGAAACATTTGAAAACTCTACATGAATTACAATTTACTTTTAAATTATAAGTTGTTTCTGATTTCCATAACCAGTACTAAATAATATATCGGACTAAATAATATATACTGGAAAAAATTCGACTCGCACCAGACCATATTCTCGAATGAGAATCAAACCCGCGACCTTTGGAAAACTGGTCCAATGCTCTTACCGCTGAGCTACCGAGTCACTAGTGGCATCGTCAAATTTTTTCTAGTTCCCACTCTTACGGTGCAAGCCAGCGCCTTTTTTATCAATGTGAGGAATTAGCTTGACATTCAATTGAAATATCTTTTAGATATCTTGACAATTGATTTTGATATTATAGCATTGTGAATCCTAAAATCTCAAAATTAAAAATTCCTCTTCCAAGTTCTCAATCTGCTTTATTGGGGAACTGTATGTGCCAATGAACAATATTTCTCGATCTTTTCACATCAAGAAAACAAAACAACCAATTAAATTTGTCTTGTGCTGTGTGTGACGTTTTTAATTTTTTGAGAACCTACACATTTATTTGTAGAATCATAGTTTATAAATATCATATTTACTTCGTATAAAATAATAACGATATGAAAATACTTTCTTTGACTATATTCTATTCAATACTACATATTCAAAAGGATTACTTTGTACTTAATTAGCATAACAGAGCAGCTTCGCCAGACTTACAATAAATTATAATGTTTTTGGCCTCAATTCTTATTAACCGTGAAATGCCACCGATTTGGTGTTTGATATAAAAAAATATGTCTCGGAATGTGATCTTTGCTCAAGTGAGATAATCCGATGATTTGTTTCGAATGCATGTGCGAGACGAATGAGTTATTCCTTATAAATCCTTTGAGTTAAAATGTGTTTAAATGCTCTTTAGAGAACAGTTATTAGAATCTCTTTGGTTGGGCGCTAGCATACTAGTTTGGCATATCCCCGAGGACTTTAATTTTATAAATGAAAGCACATACTGGTTTTTCTGCTACTCCATTATGGGTTTCTGGTTTAAGATGTTTTTTTTATCATCGACTATTTTTATATTATCGGACTTAACTCTCCATTAATCGTGCTTATATGGTTCTACTACGGTTATAAATAAGGGCATGTTATAATTGTAATAAGTAACCTTTGTATGTAGTCATCTCATCTGAGAAAAGAACATCTTTGCCGTGATATTGTGAAACATAAAAATATACTTATCTAAAAACTGACGGTTCAGAAAAAAAATGTTCAAATCTGTTTGAAAATTGTTTTAAAACTACTTTTGCTGTAACACTAAATGTAACATAAGATGATGCAGACGACGCCCAGACACAATAAACAAATAGTAATGACTTCATAAAATATGTAGATCTGTCTGTAGATCGCCGACACGAAGGAGCTTGCCAACCACACGTCGGGAAAATACGAGAGTAAGCCCGAATTCACACGAGGCACCTTCGAAGATTTTATAGTTGAGCCGCAAGAAGATCTACTAATAGTAGTGGTTCATCAATCTCATTATCTAGCTAATTAAGTCGAGTTTGTTATGTTAGCATAACGAATACTTAAAATGATTTAATCATAAACCCTCTTTTGTCGAGTGGATTGTAAACTGCGGCTACGCCTCCATATCGAAATTGGGCTATAGCAACTGTCATTTACAGTTTTGTTGTCAACTCTGTTCACTTCATCTGTCTTCCCAATGACACTTCTTATTGAAATTATGAAGCTGAAACTGATCTTCACGGTGCAATGATCGAAAATAATGTTTTAAAGTTTTCTTAGATTAAATAGCTTCAAAATTATGCGAGATTAGTAAGCTGAAACTAATAAACAGTCTACTGTAAAGGGACTTAACTACAGTAATATTCTATTTAAAATTTTTAGAATAGCGAACTACAGTTCATGATCATTTTTATGTCAATAATCTTAGTTCTAAGTCGTCCGTGGTTCTAAGAGTTCAAACACCAACGTGCACTTTGCCTAACGGACAAATCTTCGTTGTTGCACTCATTTTCTCTACAGATTTTTGCATTTACGTCGGTCATTTTATTATGAGCTCTACTATTTAAGCAATAGGGGACAAAGTGAGTTTATGGACTGGTAGAAAAATAAAAACAGACTTCAGTAACAATAAACTTGTCAACAGATTGCTGTCGTGAAAATATAGTTTTTCATTAACGCCTCTGTCTTGACCACTGTTTTGCGGTTCGTCTGGAGGACTTCTCAATGATAAATTGTCATTGTTTATTAGTTTTATTGGACTATAAAGAAATACATTTTTCACGTAAATATTCATAACAATTTTAACTGGAAAATACAGGATATTTTTAGTGAGTAAAATTAGAGATCTCGTCATTATTTTTGTAATCGCAGAATTTAATAATTAATGTAGAATTACATAAATATATTTGTTATGACACTTTGCTACTTTTGTTTCAATATAATATATTTCCTAGTTTTCTTAATGGTTATTTTACATAGATAAAAGTAATAATTAAAGCATTTGAAATGCGATATGCCATTCCTTTTAAATTATAGAAAGCCTTATTTTATGTGTCTAAATTAAATTATGACTGATCGTAATTCCGCAAACTTATTAGGAATTCTTTATATTACTACAGCAAATCTCAGAGTCACCAACAAGACACATAAATCGTCTCTCGACAAACATAAAAACGAGATTACGGCTAATTGAAATAAATTGCTCTTTAAAAATATCGTGGCGTCTCCAAAAACTGTGGGACTACCAGATTTTGCCGAAATCTCAGATGAGTTATAGCTTTGGACACTTTTTAACGACCATTTGGAATTATTGTTGTCGCGACCGGAGTAATAGGATTTTAAGAGGATATAAATGTCGAATGTGAGGTTTGTGGCCTTTTTATGGGTATCCTACATGTTTGATTGCTATTTAAGCCTGTTTGTCGGTTCTAACAAGCGTTATTTGTTTTTTTGTAGCTATTTTATTTACTCTTTAGTCGTATAGTTCTTTTTATTACCAGTCAAAACATTTAGTAGTTAGTGTTTTATTTCATTTGAAATGCATTTTTAATTTATGATTCTAGATAAATGCAGGAAGTAGAAAAGCTGTTTTGTCAATTTGTTAACAGGATGTGTAAATTACTTATACAATTGTTCAGCACAATAAGGTATTGTATCTTTAAAAATTAAATATGTTGCATTGCATTGCTTTTTATGCTCTTCAAAGTTCAATTGTTCAAGAAAGACCTACTTCGCAATACTTTGTTATTTTACTTTTGTTAAATTCGTTTACTTTAGAAACTATTTGGATCAATTTTGCAAATTGTATCGACTCCATATTATTTGAATAATAAGAACTAGCAGTGTTCTTGATTTCAATTAGTCCCACTGATACATTTATACATGAAGCTTAATAAATAACACAGCAAGGCCGTTCTCACTGAATCGGAGTACGTTTGCGGGTATCAATTAATTCGGTATCCCAGATGCCATTGCAACTAATTATTCGATTATATTATTAGCCGTTACGCCTTCCGTCGGAATTCCTATTGTAAATCTTGTTTAACCTCAACTCTATTTGAAACTGTTGTTTACTAACACAACTATTATTGCAGTTAGTTAATTGGTTTTATTGGAGTTAATCAAAAGGTTACAGAATTGATATATTTGAACGAATTTCGAATTAGTTAGATTTAATTAGGTCTGAGGTAAATACTTTTTGTTGGCGGAGTAAATGCTAGATTTATTTACGTACGCAATAATTAATGTAGTCCATTTGATTTATATGGAGATCTATGGAGATCATGCCCAGATACAGAGTAACTGTTAGTAACTGAATTCCATTCTTATGAAGGTGAAGACACGAGATTTAATACTTTCACTATATTTTGAATTTATCTTTTACAGAAACATAATGCTGAAACAAGACAATTTCAAAAAAACTTCGATTGCCAGAGTATCTATTAAATATTTTTCGGTAAACTTTTAAGCTTTACTTTCATTCTTGCTTCGACTTGTTCTAATCAAACATTTGTTTGTTTTATGGCGCGCGCTTGCACCACTAGTCGGTAGTTTTGACACAATTCTTGCCGCATGGCGCACCTGAGAAAACACTACGGCTCCTACCAATTACATTATTTGTGATCAACCACACAAGACGTTAACTTATATAATTTTTGACACCATTCTTTCGAGTAACAGCATCATATGTAGCTTTGCAACTTTTGTTTGTAAATCTCACGAAGACCGTTTTGCTATGAATGTTGTTAGGCGTGCACATGCACATTATTTTAGTGTGCGTAATAAGAGAGCGTGCAGACGCACACTAAAACAATGTGCATGTGCAGTGCACGCCTAACATATTCATAGCAAAACCGTCTTTGTGAGATAGAAGAACTATACCTACCTATCGTTGGGGAATTCGTATTTGTTTCCATCGATTTGAATTGTTTATTTTAAATATTTAATTTAAATTTAATATAATTTAAAAATCTTTATTGTACTACAAACTAAAGTACAGTCAGCAGCACGACAGACTATACAAAATCATTATTTCCTCTTTTTATTCACGAAATAATATTAGTAAATGTGTAATATTTAGTTTACTGTTAGATTTTTCGTATTCAAAGAATCAAAAGTCTTTACGCCCTATATTGTTACTGTTGCCAGTATTACTTTTGATTAGATTTAAATGATGAAAGATCCGTACGAGGACTAAAGTAACCGAAATCGCTCGAAAGATTACTCAGCTGAAGTGGCAGTGGGGGAGACACAGCGAGAAGAACCAATGGCCGTTGGGGCGGAAAGGTTCTGGAATGGTGACCGCTCACCAGACGACTCTCCCCGACGGCCCCCGACAAGGTGGACGAACAACGATCTGGCGAAGATCGCGGGAGCCGCTGGATGCGGGCAGCGCAGGACCGATAATTGTGGAGTTCCTTGAGGGAGGCCTATACCCAGCAGTGGGTGTCGTGCGGCTGATAATTATGACGGATGAAAGGACAACAATAGACTATACCATTATTGATTACGTAATTAGCTTCGCAATACGGTAAGTAGTCATTCATCATCAAGCCTGAAGCATAAATAGGCGCTAAACAGTACACAAATCATATTTATTTAATTGTGCCGGCGATATCTCATAATACTGCCGGATTTATGTCCTAAAGGAATGTCACAAATGATTCATTCGAGCGTAACTAAGCGTGGTTGATAAAACAGCCAGTTTTATTTCAAAATTATCGCCCCTGGGTCTGAAACTCTGAGTTTGACGACGATGTAATAACCTCTTTTTGTTTGATATTTATTTATATTAACATCCTCTTCGTAGCTACTAACTACTAGCTTTTGCCCGCGACTTCGTTTGATAGTAGATAGTTGTACATTTATTTTGAAAGTCACGGATTACCAATATACCTAGGTTTATCAGTAGACCTTATTACACATATTTAAATTTTCCCA
This sequence comes from Catoptria pinella, assembly GCA_963556745.1. Lineage (NCBI taxonomy): Eukaryota > Metazoa > Arthropoda > Insecta > Lepidoptera > Crambidae > Catoptria > Catoptria pinella. The sequence continues at coordinate 11,700,919 of OY750774.1, read as the reverse complement.
TAAAAAATCATATGCAAACTGTAACACCCTGTATAATGGGATTTTTTCGAAACTATTTATTAGTGCTCACCTACACCATGAAGGATTCTACCCTCCGAAAATCGTATCTCTACCTTCAGCCGTTACAAACTGGAACACCCTGTAGCACCCTGTGTAACGGAAATTTTCCAAAACCCTTTCTTAGTGAAAGGTTTCTATCCTCCAAAAACCTCTCTCTTTCTTTCTCTCTCTACCTTCAGCCGTTTGGGCTCTACGCCTATCTCAACAATGAATGAATCAATCAAGCAATCAATTCAGAGTTTTATATCTATAGATTTTGTGTAGGATATGTATTCGCAGCGATATAAATTTTGACGGATATGAGTTACCTTTCTCCTGTGATTGCAGTCAAACACATAACGGCTGTAATGGAGATAAGAAACTTGTAATATCTATTTAAATGCAATGTCTGGAGAATTATGACAATAATGTAGGTACGGAAGTACTGACGCATTGCTGTATAACCAGATAATAGTGTGTAGAAAGCCAAATATTTATCTCAGGAATATCGAAAGTTTTACAATCATTTGCAAAGATAGTTAGTACATTAACATTATTACTAAAACTTGCACACTCGACCACGTCCACAGGAAGACGATCTAGTATTGCTTACACTCTCCCTCTGTCATCTTCCCCTTATTATTATTTCATTACATAAGGATACTTAGAATATATTACTTATTTAGAAGCCTTTAAGATCGATATACCTAATGCGTATATGGAATAAGTCGCGTTATGACTAGTCATTGTGCGAAGTAGACATAAGGTTAGTTAGACCTACTGCGTTATAGGTTAGAAGAGAGGAAGGCAAAGACATACTATTCATAGACCTACTATTTGTGCTTTGTATCTGTTTATTGCTTTTCTTGATTCGTATGTAATAAAGGGTTGTGATAAAATCTGCGACCTCGCGTTACGCCAAGGAGCGCATTGCAGTGTGAAAACCACCTAACTATCAGGGGTTAAATGCCAACCAGAGGCCGGATCCATCCATATTTCAATCAGGGCCGATTCACTGACATTTATTTACATGTGCTGCATCTATTTTAGATAGAGTAAATCTGTGTTCTTATTTGGGATTGGATGTTTCGTGTTGATGTTAAGCAATCAATCCGTTTGGCCTCTGAAGTTCCCGTTAGACTTTATCACTATTGACTTAGAGGTTAGGTTTGGTCGCTTTAATTAGTTAGTTGGTTTTGGATGAAATGTTGTTATCAAAGCTTCATGTGATACTTGATTGGTTGGATTTAGTTTGCCGTGGTTTCTTTTGAGACTCGCCTGCAAGACAAGCTTAGCAATATTGTTACTGTCTTTAGCGTTTTACTTGGTAGCACACCAATAATAAATCATATTAACATTTCCGTTACTTATACAATGGCCATTTACGTCATTATCTTTAACTGAATTAATTAAATATATACACTGTTACTTTTTATTTGCTATCAAAATATTATTAGATAGGTATTAAACATCCAGTATAACTTCAAATAATATATTGTTAATATTTATGACACAATGTAGATATCTAACATTGGATTCAATTATAACATTTCAAACTAATAAAATGTATGTTTTGTGTGGCTCATATAATTTCACTTTCACCGAATTTCCTCTAGGTAGAAAACATTCGTATTACTTTACGGGTGGTCTGTCTATGTGTTGGTAGCCGGATCTACTAAATTAACTCCTTCTAATGCTGAAAGTGCAATAAACAATATGATTAACTCCCACACATGCGCCACTAAATTTATTGAGTGAATCGTATTGATATTACTTGTGCTAACATCGGGTGTCTCTAAATAAGACTTTACACTTATTTATTTTGAAAATTGTTTTAATAATATAGTATTTTTTTGTATTTAAATAATAATATAAATTTTGACACTGATTATATCAAGTAGGTAAGGTATACGTTAATATGTGGTTATACCTAACTTTTTACTTTAAAATAACAAAATTTGTTTTCCAATTTAGAATATAAAAATCAAAGTTTTTTTAAATAAAATAAATAAATAAATATTTGATAATATAACGTCCATACATTGCTCCGATTCCAAAGTAAGTAGCTAAAGCACTTGTGTTATGGAAATCAGAGACAACGGTGGTATCACAAACACCAGCCTTTCTATTGTCTAATTTCAAAATCTATCGCAATCGCTTTCAGGATGAAACACATTGATGCTTCTTTTTGGCACAAATAAAAACTTACCAAAGAAATGCAGCAATGTGTCGGATCCAACTGTCAAATGAAAGCGATTGCGATAGATTTTTAAATTAGACAATTAGCCCCCTGAGCCAATATGGAAAAGTTCGTTTTCCAAATTGACCCAACCGGGGATCAAACCCGGAACTTCAGAGATGGCGACACCTTGAAAACCAGTGTATAAAGCGACTCGACCACGGAGGTCGTCAAAATTAAAAAAAATATTAAAGTTTATTTGGAATTTAGACGCAACCAATTCCATGAATTTAATAGTCACTTGCGCACCCGCTAACTTTATTTTAACGATGTTTACCTCTAATATGATGATACTGGACATCTTTAAATCTGTGTATAAAATGTTAGAATTACGCTGGATCAAAGAGTTCTATCTAAAGTGTAAAAAACGATATCGCGTTACTGTTTCTTGAAAGTAAATTAATACAGACATCACTTTAGAAGTTACCGTTCTTATCATAAGCGATGAAATTAGCATCACTTTAAATTTTCAGAAAGTGCTAATTTTTATTTAATAGCATCATAAACACTGTGTCGAAATCAAACTTGCACAGACGCAACAAATCCAAACACTAGTCATGAATAACACAAACAACGTAGCTTTGGAACATGACAGAACTGAGTTCAGCTCAATTAAGAGTTTATTGAAGTCAATATGTAACCTTTAAATTTCGTATAACCAAATGCTAATATTGAAACGAAAGGTGCAACCAATGTTAGACCATATGAGGATGCAATAGAGAGTTATACTCGAAGATTCGTTGAAAGGATTAAATTATAGCATGGGTAAGGATGTTACGCACTTCCTTTTGATGTACGTTGAGGTTGCAGCTAACAAGAAATTAATTATCACAATTTTTAATATGCGATTAAATTCTCAAGACTCGTTAAGTGAGGGCGGGCACAAATGGCTTACTAGGATAAGTTTACATAACAACCAGATGGTGCTTTATGAATATCTTTTGGAAGTGTAAACTATGCATGCATACATAGAAACTAAACACCTAAGTTTGGTAATGGCGATTGGTTTTACTATTTGTCCCGAAAGATAAACATCATGTAGCTCTTTGTGTGTCATTAATGTCACCAATACATAAAATAAATCCAATCTGACCTTGCTAATGAAATGCAAAGAATCTGACACACTTACAAATCAAAAAGATTTTTATCAACAAGAATCGTTGAATTAAGCTATCTACCATAGCTTACAAGATGAAAAGTAATTTGAAAACGGTGATTATTATTCCAGAATTAATTAGCTTACGATTTAAAAGCGGTTCCCGCAGTTTAACTGTATAACCTGACGTGTTGTTGTTTTTACATCAGAAACTATGGCATAACCTATTAAAGGAAGTTTATTCCATAGACTGGAATGAACTTCAATTGTCAACTATAAGCTACAGGCTGACCTTATCAATCTGCATTACCGTGTCGATCCAAAGAACTTTTTCTGCATTTTTTTTACTAGAGTTAACTATTTTAAGCAGAATCTACACATCCACCGAGCTATACGGCCAAAGCCCGGATGCGCTCGTTCGATAAATACCAACATCAGTATGAACTGAACAAACATATGCCCGATATTAATGTATTTGTTCAGAGATTGTACAAATAGTTGCATATCTAGGGCCGTAAGCTTGCCTTATTTGGTTATTAAAATAGATGTGAGCTTGCAAAACATCGACAACTGCTGTCTGTTATATGCATTCAACCTAAAGAGTGTCCGTAAAAGGTAATTTTCTTGGCAGCGGTATCTGTAGCTTTGTAATCTTGTTCTTAATCAAAACGTGCTTTTGAAATAAATACTTTAGCGACTTCATTTAAGGCGTGCTTTTAAGTAAATTATGTTAAGATTTTGGTTAATGAGATTTTTAAGTTAGCATTATTCATTAAATTATTATTATTTTTAAATATGCAACATAGAAATACTAACTAGATCGGAATCGGATGTTTAAAAAATACGGGTTGTGAATCTAGTAGAAAATATTATTTTAATTTAAAGCAACAAAATAAATGGAGTGATATCGAATCTTCTAAGTCTGTGGAAGTAAATAATTGTCATCCTACTTAATAAATAACGGCTAAAACAGCCCGAGTCACTTAACCCAAAAATGTATGTGTGACAACAATTTAAAATTCATTTAGCTTGTCACGGTACCCACTAAATCTTTTGGTAATATTCTTGAAATGGATAAGTCAACACATTTCAGTAGTTAAAATCGATTTTGTGTCGATAAATAAAGATTTGCTCCAACAAATCCGATCTATTCGGCATAGTGGTGTAGGCGAATCGATAAAACTATTTAGTTTATTGGAAATGACAGCTGTCATATTAGGTAAAGCAAATGCATTATACGTCTATGGCACAATGATTAGTACCACCTCACTCAAATCTAGAGTTGCTATTTCCAAAATGGGTACCGCTTCGGTGGGTTGGTAGGTACATAATCATTTTATACTAGCTGCACGCCCCGGCTTCGGACGGGTGGTGTGCCTAATGTAGCGAGCTGTATCAACCAAAGAATTGAACTGTGAAATGAATTGATGTTTTATAGTTAACGTAACGTTGGTGCCGTTACTGAAATGCTGTAATAATATTTTTAAATCAGTTTTCGAACAGCACCAATTGGTGCCGAAACTGGAATGCTTTTGGTGCGGTTCGGGAGGTGCGGGAACACATACATTTCGGCGATTCATTTTTATTTATATAGATAAAGGTATTAAAATGTTCACTTAGTTTAGTAGTATCTTTTCATATTGACAAGGAAAGACAGCAGTCTAGTAAATAAGAACAAGTAAGGTATGTGATGTTCTCAACAGTTATTTAATAGCTGTCTTCAGTACTTTTCTGTTTGTATTTTATCATTGAATGAAATTTTCTTAGAACGAATACTTAATTTACATTACAATGCGATGGTTTGCGTATTAATAGCTTCTTTTAATTCCCAACAGGTGGCATTATCATAAAGACAACTAACATTAAAGCACCCCAGACATTGTATTCACTCCTGTCTAATTAACTGTAGGGATGTGATCAAGTGAAAATATTAATAATTTAATGAAACAAATTCATAACGCCAAATTGATTATCATCCTAAAGAAACTAACGATTACAATTTATGTTTTTACAGTTCACACAGCCACATTAATCTAGAAAGTAGCTGAAAATGGATTCGTAAATTCTAATTTGATTGTACAAAGTGATTTTCTCGATATTATACTTAACTATTTCTTTATAATTGAATGAACTGTTTTAAATAAGTACACTTAAAGTACTTTATTACTCGCGACACTGTTGCAGTATCATCTTCCATATCACGTCCCACAACAATTTGCAGAAGGTACTTAATTCCCTCATCCCGTTGTAAAGCACTAGTTGAATGACGAATGAGAAAAGGAAAGACATCGTTTAAATCGACACTTAATAAGCGATTTGTATGAGCAGTATTGCTTATCGAATGAGCCAACACTCGAGACGTATCGTCAAAGTCGCAACGCGTATGTGACACTAATGTACCTGTTCCGATTGATATTTGCTAGTGCATCGCATTATCAACCCTAAAACAACGGGATAGAATATATGAAGTTGTTTTTTGTTCGTTTTTCAAGTAGCGTTTAAAGTTTGTTTTTGTATAAAGGTGGCGCCAGAATGATGACGCGTGGTCACGGGTACACTAGTACATGTCGTTATGACCAGAAAATGACCACTATGCTTTAGCATTACGGATATGACTATGTGACGGTATGGCAAATGACTTCCTCACTACTCTTCATGGGTGACCGATCGCTCCTGCACTTCGAGTTGTGAAAGTTGGCACTTTATAAATTGTAGAAAAAAAAATAAGTGACACTTTTTTGGAAGGGCATTGTGAAATCTGCTTGCTATCAATGAATGCCTAGACGTGTTGAATTTTCCATATTAAAATTTGTGGTACGTCTCTTGGCAATGAATCAGTCGTATTCAATTAAAACATGCCTAATGCTGTCCATGTACAATCTTGTGTTACATTCCCGACCAAGTTTACGGTCTCAAACAAACTTCATAATTTTCAAACAAAACTTCAAAACAAACGGGTGAATAATATTCCAATAACAAGCACCAAATCGAAATAAGAGCCTATTATAATTAATTCCCATGGCTGCAGCGGTTTCGAACGGTGTTTAACGTTCCAAGCGAAGCGTGTGGTCTCATATTTGCGCGCCCATTGACGGCTATACACGTCCGACAAATAATATAGGGTGTAACGGGAAGCGAAAGTAAACCAATGTATAGGATATCTACTTTATTTAGATTAAATAGTCACAATTGATCTTGATATGGATTCAAAACTGACTTTAAATCTAACTCATCCATTAGGGTAATATTTTTTTTCTACTCAGTAAGCCAGTGCTTTGGGGAGCTGGTCTGAGTCTCCGACACCTCATGTGTCACTTAACACTTTATACGAGTCTCCATAGATCACAACACTAACAAAAAAGTATTATTTGACTGCTGTCATAAAAAGTAGAATTGAAGAAAACCTAGTTTCCTTCAAAAGGGGTGTGATAAAATTCCGCTATGCAAAACTAAATCCGATAGCTGTTGTGACAGTATAGTTCAGAAATGGTGACCGCGCACCGGAAGACGCTACGTGAGAAGTCACTTCACTATACAAGGTAGACCGAAGTATGCCTGGATGTAAGCAGCCCATAACCAATCGTCAGATCCTTGACGGAGGCCTATTGGAGACCGGTGTGAAAATTATACTGAAACTCAGGCCAACAATGAAGAAAAAAAATCATTCGGTGTTGGTTTATGCACGATCTAACTCCTGAGGATGCTCCGGGTTGGGGCGAAACACGTGTAGAGTAGTTTAATAATTGGTGAAGGTGCAAGGTGTGTTGCTGTCTTGCTAAATGCAGTAATTGTGCACTGATACTTTGTGGTGTGCATGAGCATTTTTTTTGTGCATATATATTTTGCGAGAGTAAGCTACATACCTATATTTCTCTTTTCACAATAATCATATTATTACCCCAATGATCATAATATTTTGTTTGGATTTCGAATGAGAATGTAGTTTGCATGTCATGCACTACTCTTACTTTTGCACCTACTTAATATAAATAAGTAAACAATCATTACACCAGGTGATTGAAACCATACAATGGCCCCTTATCACTAATAAATATCTCTTTCAAATAAAGCAGCTTTTTGTTTGATTACTCATTAGTAGAGTTGATTACTTAGCTCTTCATCACACGTTCTTCTTGTTTTACACTTTGTCAATAATTACTTTAAAAATACCTGTGAGATTTTTGGGTAAAAGTATTTGGGATTTTAAATCTTTGAAGTTCTTGCATTTATATTTATTAACAGTAGGTGTGTAATGAAAGTACCTACTATAGGTAAACATTTTTTTAGGATCAGATTAATGTACAGTCAGCGGCACGCCAGACTATACATGTTGTCAGCCGCATCACGATCACTGCGGAGGGCTGTCCCTTACATCCTGCTGTTTCATCTTAAATTCCACTCCTTATGCGAAAATGTAATAAACCAGAAAACTCTATAAACCAGAAAAGGTGAAAGTAGATGTAGTACTATAGATACTTATGTGTATTCAAAATCCTTCCGACGCATAGTATCAGAAACACAAATTAAAATATTTGCGACTTAACAGACCACCCTCAAGATTTCTTTGAAAGTGTAGATGAGCTTCGTCTGAACGTTTCGCAGAAGTATAGGAAATATCGATCATAACATAACATTATGCGGACAGCGTCTAGACACGCGCCCGGTGATGTGTTGTCGGCGGTACGTGTCAGGAATCGAGAGCTTAATATTGGTATATGGACTTATGCTACTTGTTATTTTATATCGAAATCGCTTGATGTATCTTGGATTCCATACAACTAGCGCAATCGAAATAAATAAATATTTGACAACATCACATACATTGTTCCGATTCCAAAGTAAGTAGCCAAAGCACTTGTGTTATGGAAATCAGAGACCACGGTGGCATCACAAACACCCAGACCTGAGCCAATATAGTAAAGTTTGTTCTCTAAATTGACCCAACCGGGGATCGAACCCAGGACCTCAGAGATGGCGACACCTTGAAACCCGGTGTACAAAGCCACTTGACCACGGAGGTCGTCAATCTGTAAAGGTGGCACTTAAATTCTAATTTAGTTATTAAATTTAGATTTTTCGCATTCACAATGCTATTTTTATATTAAGATAAATAATATTAGAAAAAATACTAGAAAAAATCGACTCACCCGTAGCGACTCGGTAGCATAATTGGTCAGTGCATTGGGCCGGAATCCCAAGGGTGCGGGTTCGAGTCCCGTCTGAGGTGCTACGGGTGAGTCGATTTTTTCTAGTATTTTTTCTAATATTATTTATCTTAATATAAAAATAGCATTGTGAATGCGAAAAATCTAAATTTAATAATTTTATAGCTGTTTCATCTTTATCGATTGTCAAATATCTGGAAAGATGTTTCTTTCGAATGTGGGGGTATTTCTTCACATTGATGAAATTGCGCTGGCTTGCAGCGAAGAAGTTAAAAAAGTACTAGAAAATTTCGCCGCTCCCACTAGCGACTCGGTAGCATAATTGGTCAGTGCATTGGGCCGGAATCCCAAGGGTGCGGGTTCGAGTCCCGTGTGAGGTGCTACGGGTGAGTCGATTTTTTCTAGTATTTTTTCTAATATTATTTATTCTAATTTAGTTTTACAAAAACTGCTGATCCTTCGATGAATAGTGGCAGTGAAATGACAAGACGAGACACTGTTAAGAATTGACAAGGAGACTGTAGAGAAGAAGATAGTAACTTAATTTTTTGCAGCAACTTTTTTATATAATTATTAGATTTAAAAGGTTAAAGAAACACTTGACTGATTTTAAATTTTCTGATAGTATAAGATTTTTTTACAGACGATTAATACTAACATTATCATTGATTATACTATATCCCTTAAGAAGAGACACACAGCTACGAATATAATAAAATTACTGTTCAGAAAATACTCCGAATTATACTAAAAAAATTGAAACTTTATACTTAATTTGATACGTTAGTAACTTAAAGAACTATTAAAAATAATGACTCAATCGTAGTTTTATGGACACTAAAACAGTGTCGTAAACATTATCGCGTATTAAGTGAACATATTCTTAGCCTGTACATAAAATATTTATAGATAAGCTAACACTATCAAAAGTGTAGGTACCTAATTTTATTAAAGCTTAGAGTTATTGCTGCATCCTACGTCTGTACTTGTATGTATTAGTAGAGACCTCGGATTAATCATCGCAAAACAATTACAACTCGGAAATGGAAAGGGATGTGATAGAGCCGTATTATGAAGGTACACACGACGGCACCTCAGACTATACATGTTGACCTTGAGACCGTCTTTATGCCCTACGTAATAAAAGCTGTTTTCGCAGTTTAACTGTATAACCTGACGTGCTGTCGCGTGTCTTAATTATTTTTTTCAATTTTATAACCGGAACCCAAAACTAGGCGTTTGATATTCCATTTTCTGAAACAGACCAAATTTTTTTATTTGTCACGTGTGTATCATACGACGTTTTTCAATACATTTTGTGAGAATTCATAGAGTCCTACTGAAATTATATAGATTTTTTTTAAAATCCGTAAACAAAAAAGCACGGCTTGCGGAAAAATCAACTTTCCGCACGCTGTACTAAATCACACATTTTCGAGCAACTGTATTGAAAATAATATTTATGATTCATAATTCGGAGACAAATGCCAACTGCAAATTATAATCAGCTGATAGAACGCAAATAAGCAACCAACAAAATTTAATTTGAGTTTTTTTATAATTCTTTTGATAGTGCAAATAAGTAAAATAACAAACATGATCCTGGAATAACAAAAAACATATCCAATATTTGAAAAAAAAAACGATACTGAATGAATGAAAGAATGAAACTCTATTCAAAATAAGCTCGCATAATAAGCATTTTTTAATCGTCAATTCTTTTACCCTACCACCCATTATAATGTCTTTTAGCTGACAAGAAAAAATGGGTACAACAACTTATCAGCTTTATCAGAAGGGACGACGTTTATAAATGAGTATATTTATAAATATCTTACTACTTTATTAAACATTGTTTCAAATTTTTAAACGCCATTTTCTCGAAATTACTTGCTTTGGGGTTGAAACACTTTTGCTTATTCGCGTCCACTAAGCAGTCCCTCAGATCTTCGTATTACTTAGATATAACACATAAATATGAACAGATAACCTATTCCTATAAATTTAGCATTCAATTATCTTTACTATAATGTATCTAATAAATATTTTACATTGATATAATCGAGCACTTTACAGCTATAAAACTTGACTTTAAAAAGCAACATATGTGCATTTTAACCAACTTTATCGGCTTTAAAATCAATTTTCAAGATGCAATTCGACGGCTGATGACGTTTAAAGAATCGATTTTGATTCTTTTACGATCGATATTAGAGACATGGTGATTTTATAGGATTATAAAGTAGTAGACAAAGATCTTACTAAAAGAGATTTGAAATTAAATTATAAATATTTCGTAATGTTTTGGAGATATTTATTAACGTTGAGTTAATATAAATAAGAATGTTTACGTTTGGACGTAGTTAATGTTTTATTGATAAGATATAGAAGGCTCTAAAGTTGACGACAGCTAATGTAATGTTTAAGTTCTATAATCTCGTAAACTGCTGTACCTATAAACTCTTTAGAACTAGAAACGACATTTAGCGCAGCCACATACAGGCGGAATCTAATTCGAAACTCCGAAACGGAATATATATAAAATCGAGAGAAAAATACCGCATGCATGTGGAGGGTCCATAGATTTGTATGGATTAGCTGCTTTCGGAATGATTCCGTTTCGGAATTCCAAATCAAAATTCCATCTTTACTTTGTTAAATAAATTCTTTTTTAAATATTATACTTATTATACATAGTAACACCACAGTCTAATAAGTATGAATATATAGACTGTGGTAACACCGAGACCATTCACAGAAATTAAAATTCACCATTTTAATTTCTGTCCAGCCGGGAATCAAACTCTCTTGCGTGGTAGTGTTGACCACTGCACCACTCAGGTCGTCAATATCTTTCACTAGAGCAAGAAAATTACTCGTCTCTCATGGAAAAATACACCAAAATATGTGATGTTTTTTAATAACTGCCGCGCAATTAAAATTCTTGTTCATAATGTCATTTTTCTCTTTCAGGTTTCGTGTAAGCTGCGATGAAGGAAAGAATATCGGGTATGTTATCGAAATTTTAAGAAGCGATAATGTTTAGAAAAGATTAGTATGTTTGTTAAAATTTGAATGGTGTAGACTTGTAAGATTGAAAGCCATAGATTTGCACTAAGTAAAAAGGAAGGCGTGCTCTATGGTCAGAGGCCAAGATCCACTTCAGGTCCCTGAACCACAGCAGTAAATAAGTAAGTCAGACGTGTAAAATAAAAAGTTTTGATAAGCTGTGACTGTGACAAACACTTTATAACCGAATACTCAAAGGCTTCTTAGCTGAAATCTTAAGTTAAGGTCTCCTTAACTTTAAGGAAGCTGTCAGTTTCATAGAGTTTCTGTCAAATCTGAAAACTTTTTTTAATTTAAGGTGGCCTTAACTTTAAGATTCGTTTGAGTATTTGGCCGTTAGCAGTTTGTTTCTTCAAAATAGAATGCAACATTTTTAACAGATTAAAACAAAATTAAAATTTTCCTATTGACAGTTAAAAAACACAGAAACGCGTCAAATCTTGTACTATTTGTGAAGACTAATCCAGCTGTGAGCCCATCAAACGGATATCGTGTCACCCTACGGCGCGTTTCATCTGATTTACTCCATATTAACATACCGTTAGTTACCGCACTAGGGTGACCATCAGTTGGTGTAACAAAGAAAAATCGGTTCAAATAATTGATTTTTTTATGAGTAATATTTCGTCTCTTGTCCTCCTCAATATTTTAGTAAAATACATTTTTATTAGGTAGGTATATAAAATTTTAAATTATCAAGTGGGCTATCGTTCTTTGCTTATTGCGTAGAAAAAATCGTTTTGATTACCTGCTGACAAATAATGTTCCTAATTATAAAAAAACTCAGGTTTTGAAATACTTTTTACCCACGACGGACGGAACGGAACGGAGGCAGTATATGCGTTTAGGGTTAGAATAGAAGGTGTTTGTTGGTTGTATGTATGTCTGTTACCATGTTCCTCGGAAACTACTAGGCCGATTACAATGCGATTTTTTGCATTCAAAAGGTTTCATTTCAGAGCAGGTTCTTAGACATGTTTCATGGTGGTAGACCACCAGGGGGAGCTGCAGCAACCAGATACTTTCGACACTTGAAGATTTCTCAAACCAATTTCGATGAGATTTCAGACTATGTTTTAAGAGGAGATTTAACAGGACAGCTGAACATACGATAGATTAGAAAAGAGTTAAATAGTTTTTACAAAAATCTCCCGAATAAAATTGATGTAGGTACTATACATATTTATCCACCTATTCATAACTAATTAACGCAAGAAAAATCCGTCGAGGCTGCCATATTGCCATCTCTCCGTTCTATTTTAATTAAGGTAATGGCAGTCCCTTAAGGCAATGCATTACAGTATCTGTAGCAGTTTAATAGTTTCTAAAAGAGAATTATTTTTGATGGCTTGTGAAGATTATTAATAAAATAACGATATTTAAATGAAGTTGGTAAGAATTTCATTTTATAAACCCACTTGAATAGTAATTTCGTGAGACCAACTTACTTTAAGCTATTAAATAGTAATAAACATGAAACCATTTTTAACCAATTAAAAGTTTAAAGAACTTATCCCGTCTCCTAAAACATTAATGGTGTCTCTAAAACATTGAAATAAAAGCATTCCTTTTTAAATCCGACTTTATGGCTTTGCAACGACTTGTCTGAAAACGCATATCTGAAACTATATCTTTTGAAATCTACAACCCTACAAGAATACACATGACAATGTAAAGTGGATTTTATCGCCTTCTTAATAAGAGTGTAAGTAGCTTGTTTATGGTTTTGTCAACAACTATGATAATGTTAGTTGAACTATCAAGAATTGTGTCAAACGTCATTTAGACAGTATGTCTCTGTCTAATTTTGTCGTTGACAGCCGTTGATGTGTTTTTGAATGGTCCTTTTGTAGAGCTTTGGGTGACATGAATGGAATTTAGATTCCTTGGTTACAGCTTTTGTTAATAAATTTTCAGATCGGATTTTCTTCGCTTTCTTTTGTTTGTTTCTTTTTAAGGATTTGTAGGGAGAACGATTCGCCTCAATACTATATCTAGAAGTAATATTATGGGTTGAAGTAATATTGTTGTGTTTTACTATTACAGTCAGATATTAAGTCCTCACCTATGAAACTGCGACTTTTTCTATTAGGTTGCATCAATGGATGCATTCTAATTTGAATTATGATTTTAACAGCCATTATGATTATTATTATGATTTTTTCAGCCCATCTAGCATGACCACCGAAACACGATATATATCGCGTGATAATATACCGTTTTATCGATACTCAACTGTCAAAACCCATTGTCTTTTGACAGTTGAACATGATAAATCACTATATCATATCGCGTTTCAGTGATCGCAGAGGCTGATTTTGGTAAAATGACGTTATTTTGAAATACTTTTATCTTTTCCGAATAGTCATTTAATAGTTATTTATGCAACTGTAGTATAATACCTAATTATGTACAGTTGCATACAAGACTTTATCTACACCCATGATATGAATCCTCTATAAAAGGTTTTGAAACAGTAGCTTATTGCCAACATTAAAACAACCAGTGTCATGTTATAAGTAGCCTCCCGAATGGTTGAGCGCGCCTCCGTCATTATATCATCGAAACGAGTGTTATAATGTTATACTGAATTTCATAATGCAACTCGCGGGCGTGGTCGTGGAGGGTGCAACCAGTCTTGACTCGTTCGGATATTATGGTTACTATGCCACTGGTGAGTTTTTTAATGTTGGCTACAAGCTAATTGTTTCAGAACTATTTATAGAGGATTTAAAGCATGAGTGTAAAAAGTTATAATTATGCCTTTCCTTTTATTTAATACACACGACACGATTCCTACATATATGTATATTTGGCAACCCTATCGACAGATCTCAAATTTTCTCATAAATTTTAATAAAACTCTAGCCGTGGGTGGTTCTCATCACGGTATTTGTTATAATTTCTATAAAAATATGATAAAACTAAATTAAATGGCTTTCGACCCAATAAATAAAAAACGGTCAAGAGTGAATCGGACTCGCGCTCCGAGGGTTCCGTACCATCATTCTGAAAAAGTTTACTATTTAGAGACATCGTTTTATTTTTCCTGTAATTTTTACATAAACTTCTATACCATAAAATAATTTCAGATTTTTCTCTATGCAAACTTCGGAGATAAGGGGGGAGAGGGGGTGTTTTTTTACATTTTTCATCAAAAGTCGAAAGCTATGCGGCCTAAAAAATTTTTTTTTGAGAATGTGCAAGCAGTGCTCTTTCATGATACCCCATATGTCGTAGTAGCCTCACTTCAAATATCTTTCTTATTTGCAAAATATTTGGGCAAACGCCATCTAAAACTATTCCTCAAGTTGATAGCATTAGTAGTTCTCGAGATATCCAGCTGTGACAAACAGACAGAGTTCCACCATAATGGTTCCTTTTAACATTTTGGTACGGAACCCTAAAAATGTTAACATATTATTACAAGTATACCGTTGACGCGAATCCTGTTTGTGGATTATTAAAATAAAATTTGCATTAATTCTGTCTTAATTACCTATTTCACTCACTATAGGCATGGTTGGCGCCATTTGTGATAATCGGATGCGGTCTCAGTATCAGCGAGTTAATAAATATTTTGTGATATCACAAACTTACAGGTGCATTTTTACTGTATTTCATTGCTAAAAAATATTAGGTATTTATGAAAAACTTAATTTTCATAACAAATTTAAAACATTATCATAAGGACAAGTGACTTGCTCACGTCACACAAAGGATTTTGCTTATTTGAAAAGTAGTTTGATTTTTCGATCTTTTACGAA
This sequence comes from Catoptria pinella, assembly GCA_963556745.1. Lineage (NCBI taxonomy): Eukaryota > Metazoa > Arthropoda > Insecta > Lepidoptera > Crambidae > Catoptria > Catoptria pinella. The sequence continues at coordinate 11,685,544 of OY750774.1, read as the reverse complement.
CTTTTTACGAATGAACTTAATGGATTTTTAAAATATATACTTGTGATGCCATGTTTGGGGAAAGTGGTTTGATATTTTATGGTTTTCCATAAGTTTCCTTTACTTTACGCTTGCTTGACGACCTGAGTGGTGCAGTGGTTACATGCCGATCTACCACGCAATAGCTCCCGGGTTCGATTCCCGGCCGGGAAGAAATTGAAATAATGAATTTTAATTTCTGTGACGGGTCTGGGTGTTACTATGTATAATAAATATATATTTATCAGTTGTCTAGCACCCATATTACAAGCTTTGCTAAGTTTAGGGCTAGATGGCGCTGTGTGCAATTGTACAAGCATTTGTTTATTTATTACATGTTTATTTACTTGCTAACACTAAAGCCACACTATACTATAAAATAATCAAAATTATTAATACATACATATTCTTAGTAACAATTATCATTAACATAGCGATTAGCAAAGGTTATATTATTATTATATATTATCTTATATTATTATATAATAAAGACATCGTGAGAATTTCAGGTTAGACCAATGACGAAAACGCCATATAATTTAAATGACTATTTTTAAGGGCATTTAAATAAAATGCAAAAAACTTTATTTATGGTTTTATTAATCCTAGATTTCTGCTTCAGCTGTATTTGTCATGCAAAATTTTTATATTATTACTTTTGGGCATAGACTTAATAAATTACTAGTTTTTGGGATTCGGATCAATTTTATGGATTGTCTGATTCTAAATAAACTGGGTATTTCAAGACTTATGAAGAAAGACGTCACAATGCTAATGGTTTCAAGTTTCGGTTGATACCTCCTCTCAACATTTAGTGCTCTATGAACAATGATAATCATTGTCTATGAATGTTTGTGCGGAAGAACTTTTGTGCGATGCGTGTTTGTGCAAATTAATGATTTCCACTTACAAACGTATCTTTATATAAGATGAAATAAAGTACTGCCAGACTTAGATCCACCTTAGATGTAATATATCTTTACGGAAAAGTCACGAGATTTGGCGATTTTTTATATAATAATGTTTTTGATGGGATTCGTTATCGAAACGGTAATACACTTTAAGAAAACTTAATCAGTTCGGAATCAAATTAATTAATGTCAAGGAACTTGACCATGTCAATACTGAAAAAAAAACATCACTGAGAAGCGACCTATTTTATTTGGCATTAAGGCTTATCGGCACAGCTGCCATTCTCAATTTCATTGACGATTTTTCTTGCATTTTAATCGTTGATTATAAATCGTATGATGTCCCACTCGTCCCTGTTTGTCTATACGTCTACCATACCAGTTTCACTGACCTGCTATTATTAAATGATATTTCCCACCAAAAATATCACAAATACGACTTAAATGAACACTCGACATGAATGGAGACACTGTGCTTTAGTTTTATTATGATTCTTTTTTGGTGGTGAAAAATTAGATATTACATAGAGACTCAAACACTGAATTTGAAATTGATGCTTAATTTTTTTTTTCTTTAAATTCCTTTTTTCACGCAATATCCTGAATCAACAAATGCGGAAAGTTTTAAAAAGCTACATAATTCTGCGGTAACATGCAACAAACTTAAGCTATGTAAATCTGCCGTATTTAAAGCTGCATAGTGCATAGTCTGCACTAGACTAGTGCCTACATTGGAAAAAAAATCATAGTGCTTAAATAAAAACGAAATTGTGAATTATCTCTCTGTAGTGCACTCCGTAGAAGCTTTGTGGTTCTTTTTATCGCTTGAACAATATTTTCTAGCCTGTCGTTTAGTTAAATGGAGTTTTATTGTTAAAAGTGTCCACTTATCGCAAAAAATCTCCATTAAACTAAACGACAGGATAGAAAATATTGTTTAAGCGATAAAAAGAACTACAAAGCTTCTACGGCGCTGGTGTGCAGACTACGCGCCCTTAAGCAAAATTGTTACAAACGGACTTGGATGAAATGGTGATAGCTATTATTAGCTGCTGAGTCTGATGAAGTTAACTTTAAACGGAAGATTTATATAATGAACTCTCAAGTTCGATGTGATTGTAACACCACAGTGATGGCATAATTTTCAATAAAAACAGGTGAATACAGTACCTTAGTGACACTCTCACCCAATTAAGGTCCACTTGCAGCAACATTAATTACTAAATCTCGATTTTGTTAAAGGGCTGAGATGAGCTAACTAGCGCCGCCAATCGATTTTATTTTATTTTTTCTAAATAAGCCCAATTTCTTAAAAAAGGAATCAGTCAAGGTCTTGTAAATGACATCTAATGTTTATTGAATAACGTTACAACATTACAAAATGCGTGCAATAGTTTAAAAACGGGTTTGAACCAACAGTGGCCACTTTTAACAAAATCGCGTTTTAATTGTGTTTGAATGCCTTTTCAAACTGTGTAAAGTTATCCAATGAATATTAGACGTTATTAACAAAACCTTGACTGACGCCTTTTTTAAGAAATTGGGCTTATTTAGAATAAATAAAATAAAATCGACTGGCGGCGCTAGTTGGCTCATGTCAGCCCCTTAATTCTAGACTTTACTCATACGAATTTGTCAAATTTTTTAATCGTCATTTAAAGTTTTGACAGTTTCATAAGGGCTACATCTAGGTTTAACAAAATTGAGATTTAGTAAATGTTCCTGCAAGTGGGCCTTAATAACTATAAAATGCCAACACGATACTCAACATGTCAGATCAGAGTAGCTATCAACTACTCCCGAAATTAAAAGCATTTTTACGAGCATTCGACACCTTATAATGAATATTATACTTCCAATCAAAAAGGTGTTATATCGTAAACGTAGAATTCATTGCTTATGTTTGCATTAATGTTATGTTCAAGATAACTAAAACACATTTAAAAACATTGCTAATGAAACAAAATACACTGGCATTCAAAACATAGAACACATTTTAAAATTGCAACTTCATTTTTAAGAGTTGCAATTTCATATTTTAAAGTAACAAAAAGTGTACGACACCAAACATCTGAATATGTTTTAAATAATTTAGATGTACTTAATAAAAGAGAAAAAACATTGCATATTCGTACAAAGTTGTAAACATATAAAGATACGCAACATATAGAAAAACATTTTGCAATGCTTACACTTACCATCGGTACTGCCTATAACAGACACTTTTATAAAAAAGGTTTGGAAAATGAAACTCCGCTAAAAACGGTGAATAAAATCATTTTGTTACCGTAACCATGGTTAACCAAAAAAGATGCAAAAATAAATCTTCAGTAAACATCCATCTTGGTAGTTACAAACCCATAAATTGCCCAAAATAATTGTTGCCGATTGAGATATCAGTTCAAACGTTTTATTTTCAGTTTTTGTCAAAACAATTTCAACTTTATCACCTACTGCATTAGTGATATTCGATTTCACATTCGTAAATGTAAATTCACCATATTTGAGTCCTTTATCATCTGCCGCATCTCTCCTTCATTCAACTTTGTACCCTGTTATGTTAAATTAAGATCCCAGTCTGTTATTTTGGTTTGTCTTGTTCGTTCTTCTGTGTTATTAGAAAATGTGCTTTCTTCTAAAGGGTTAAGGTTCTCGTTTCATAAGTGCTAATCAAATTTACTCGCCACAGGGCGGTCTCACACGTCGTGATCTAAGGACTTGGTAATCATAAATTGAGGCTCCCTAATAGTCAGTTCCTTCATAGCCTTAAGGTTTTAAGGGTGAGTGAACCTTAAAAGACTTGTTCCGCTGCATTTTTGCACTTGGTTAATTTTAAAATTTACGTTTACTCCTTTGAAATGTTCAACAGAACGAGTCATTGCTAATAATTTCCTTGACATTAATTAATTGTTAGTGTTATAAAGACAAATAAAGTTTTTCTATTAGGAAATCCTTAATTTAGTATGTCTGTTAATTTACAACTCTTAATAAATGTTTTGCTAATGTAAAAATGAAAATCTTACCAACAGTAATTCCAATAATACGGTTGGCTACTGCACAATTATATTAAATTGTTAATTATTTACTTATATTCTTGTCTTTTGACCAAGACATAATGAGATTAGAGTTTTGATGTTAAGTAAACAACCTCTCGTGACATTGAATTACATAAAATACTCTGAAAAAGGGTGTAACGGTTTTAGAGGCTAACATCCATTCTAGTCTAGTTTCGTACATTAACATATTAATAAATAGTTATGCACTAATTTTGTAAATAAGGCTTCCCACCCACGAGCGAATAATCGCTGAGCGATTTTTTGTCGCCGAGAATAGAACATACAGAGTTCAATACGTAAACGCCCACGAGCTACAAAAAGTAGCTCAGCGACTAATCGCCCCCGAAATGACACTGACAAGAGTGACAAGTTTACTTAGCCAGCGATGAAAACGCCGCGATAATCGCAGTTACAAAAAGTATCCCCTTTCTAACAAAACAAGAATCATCTAAATCGGTGTGTAAACAATGAAGTTATGTCTGAAGATCTGTAAAAAGTCGTGCAAAAGTTACCCAAAAAAATTACAGTATTTTCAGAATTACTCGAAAACTACTGAACTGATTTAAAATTTTCAAAAAATGGGACCAACTCGGGAACAAACCTGATAAAGTGGCGTTTAAATCATGTCAATCGGGTCAGAATAAAAAATAAAAAATAGACGAACATAGAACCTCCTCCTTTTTTTGAAGTCGGTTAAAAAGTCGTTCGTGGGCACTGACGCTAAATTGTACTGAACGTCTCGTTAAACTCCAAATAAACCGTGATTACATTTAAGTACTTCTCCGTAGGTAGAAAACGAACCAATAAGGTGTTTAATTTTTTTAACATGCTAAAGTATGTCGGTTCGTTGACACCATTATCTTAGCTCTAATTTGTACTAACAAATTGTATCTATTTTATCTTCCTCGTAAAAAAATCGTAAAATCTGATACGCGGTGCCACGCGCACTTCCATTAATTAGTTCACAATTAATTTACGATGCGTTTTGAAAAATAACGTTTATTGTTTAGCACATAAGGTCGTATGGTCTGCCGAAAATTTTGGATTGCTGAATTTTATCAATGGTGAAATCCGATACAAATGTTAGAAATTCTCAAATGGATATTGATATGTAATAATATATCATTTAAATGTTGTTTTGATTTTATTATGATTAAAACATTACTTCATGAGTAACGTTGATGTGATTTAAAAATGTAATTATTATCAACTTTATGAGTCATAAAAAATTATAGATTATTTAAGTGTGTTCCAAATTAATGCCTGGTTTGCAACTTTTCATAATAAAACATTGATGAAGATTTATTTACGAGTTTAAAGTATGATTTTTATAATCCTACTATATTACAAATGTGAAAATTAGTGGATTTGGGTGTTTGTTCGTCAATCACGCTCTAATGGCTGAACGAAATGGGCTGAAATTTGGAATACATATAGATTTGGATCCAACTTAACACATAGGATACTTTTTATCCCGGTCAACAACAATGGGAATAAGAAAAAATACGGGAACGGGAACGGGAAAGGGATTGTCATATCTCTTGATCCAATTGGTTCTGAATTTTATAAACTATACCACGTAAAACTTAACTTAATCACGTAAAAACGACTGATCGATTTTGATGAAATTAAAACTGAATACTTTATTTCCTGGTCAAAGGTTGTCTATCGATTTTCTCCAATGTCAACGCGGGCGAAGTCGCAGGCGGAAACTAGTAACGTATAATATTGCCTTCTTCGGCGATAAAGTAAATTCTAATCAATTTCTATTTAATTATTTAACTATGCATTAATAAATTTCGACAACCCAGAAAAACAAAATAAACAGACATTGAAAAAAAGCCCCATTAGTACTTCTGGTGATATTACCGTATTGTCTGTATTGAATATTAATAGTAATCGACCTGTATCAACTCGTGAGAGAATATAATAAATAGTTTATTAAACCAACAAACTGCGTAGACAATCAACCGGGATGGGTCGTAAAGTTCGGGCGCGTTCGGTTCTCACCGTAAACCCGAGGCGTCGCTAAAGTGCCATAAAAACGGTTCACTTGCCCTTTAATAGTCGTCAATCAATCAAAAAACACGGATGATTCCTTTAAAATAGTGTTAGTTTGTGTATCGATATTTTGACTGTACTGATTTATCACCCCATAGCCTCATTTTGTTTGTTGTTCATTATTATTTAGACAGATAACACATTGCCTCGCATCACGCAGCCTTGCAGAAACATTATTCCCAAATATTTTTCTTCAGAAATTTTTTTAGTTTACTAAATCGTTATAAATATTTGTAGTGTTAGAGGTTTTTGAATGAAGTCGAACATAGAGCATGGTTGGGCTGGCAACACCGGTTGTTGGCCATAAGAGTCATAAGACTACAGTGACACGCTTCGAGGCACGTCGTCGTGTGCTTTGTATACTACTTTTATAATAATTACATTGATTGACTTGTGTTACGGGTTATGACCGATGTACTCGTATAAGGGTGAGTACACACCGCAATTCTCTCTTCTTCTACTTTCTTACTATTATTGAGACCTAGAGTAGAGACATTCGTAGGTCCAGTGTGTTCCCACCTTAAGAGTCCGACAAACTGTGAGCTTCCCATACAAACGTAATACCAAAATCATTTGAAATTTGACCATAATTAACTCTTCTTGTGATGTTATTTGGATTAAGACAGTATTTGTCTAGGTTTCTTTTAAATAAAAAATCCAAAATACTAACCCAATGCCAATTACGTTTTTTCTTACAAAACTGTAAATGCATTATTTTTTATCGACGTGTGTCTATCTGTCTGTCTGAGGCACGCAGCTCCCTAACTAATGGACCGATTTCGATGCGGTTCTGTTCTTGATTTTTTGATGTTATCTTTAAACTTAAGATCGTATGTTAATTAAATATTCAGTATTGTTGAATCATCGGTCTGGAAAAAATATATAATTTTGAAATGATATTTATTGCTTCTTTCGCTGGTAAGTTTTCTTTAGTTTTCTAGAAATTACATTCTTAAAGTTCTAAAACAACTGCGGGCGCATCGAAATCAAATGGTAGGTACTTATAATCAAATTAACTATAACTTATATTAAACAATATAGTGTTTATATTTGCTTCATTTAACAGTCGTAATTTGTGATATTGAGTTCAACTTTATATCACTTTCACTCAGGAGTGTCACATAAGTCGTCTAAGTATCACAATTTATTACTGTGGTTTAACTCATAACTATCTGGAGAATATCAAAGTTTATTACGTAAGGTCGACTGTCTATTGGCTATTTGCATTAGGGATAAGCTATATTGGATCACCTATACTACGCATTATTCCATAGCTCTGTCTTTTTAACCGACTTCAAAAAAGGAGGAGGAGGATGAACATAGGTTCATCTGTATATTTTTTTTGTGTATTTCCACCGATTACTCGAACCGATTGAAATGATTAAAACGTTATTACATTAGGTTTATTTCCAAGCTGGTCCCATTTTTTGAAATTTAGAAATCGGTCCGGTAGTTTTCAGGAAAGCCGTATATGTACTTATACGGATGACCGACCATAAGATCTTTGTTGACCGACTACAAAAAAAGGAGGAGGTTATCAAGTCGACTGTATTTTTTTATGACTGATTTAGATGATTATTTTTATTGTTTGAAAGAGACTACTTTAAAGATAAAGGGTCAATTTTAGACTGCACAATTTTAAGCGTGCGATATCTAGTCTGTCTTGAAATCGAGAATGTCTGCGCGCTATTTACACCACACAATTTATCGCACGGTCGACCGCGCTAACTGTCATAGTGGATAAAATAGTGTCATAAAATGGAAGGAAGTAAGTCTAAAGTCTAATGTCTTTTTCAACATAAATATATTTAAAAATATTTGACAACATCACATACATTGCTCCGATTCCAAAGTAAGTAGCTAAAGCACTTGTGTTATGGAAATCAGAGACAACGGTGGTATCACAAAAACCCAGACCTGAGCCAATATCGAAAAGTTTGTTTTCTAAATTGACGCAACCGGGGATCGAACCCGGGACCTCAGAGATGGCGACACCTTGAAAACCGGTGCACAAAGCCACTCGACGGAGGTCATCGAACACAACATAGTATTGGAGTTATTTACATTGTAGTTTTTGTTTTAGTTTTTATAGAAGAAGAATAGTCTGTTCGGGCACGGCCTATTCACCGATACTGAAGATCGCGAAAGAGTTTACAGTTTGTTTATCCCTACTTGTTCTATTTTATTAAAATACTTATTTATAAAATACAACAAATGGCTTTCCACACATAGATTACGAAATATATTATTAACTATTAATGACAATTTCATTTTATAAGATTTTTTTTTATAAAGATTTAAGTTAAAAAGTCGTATGACAACTATAAAAAGTTGTTTAGTAAATAGGACAAATCAGGATAAACAGACTTGAGTGGTGTTTAAAAGTGACAAAAAAGTGAAGCTACGAAATAATGCGGGCTCGGCTGAGCCATAAAAATATATATTGTTAAGAAAAGGTACAAATCACCAAAATTAATTTGCAAAAATGGAGCAATGACAATGTTAGCTGTAAGCTTATTAATAAAATACAGTATCAGATCAAATTTTGACAACCTCCGTGGTCGAGTGGCTTTGTACACTGGTTTTCAAGGTGCCGCCATCTCTGAGGTCCCGGGTTCTATCCCCGGTTGGGTCAATTTAGAAAACAAACTTTTTTCACAAAACAAACAGGTCTCGGTGTTTGTTTTTGGTTTTCATAACACATGTGCTTTGGAATCGGAGCAATGTTTGTGATGTTGTCTAATATTTAAAAAAGAAAGTTTGTGATAGTCTGGTATTTTGTGATACTACCATTGTCTCTGATTTCCATAACACAAGTGGTTTAGCTACTTACTTTGGCATCGGAGCAATGTATGTGAAGTAGTTAAAACAAAAATTAAGATGTACATTCCTACATACATATCATATGAAATATCTAATAGGCACATCTGTCGAAAAGATTTAAATTAGACACCAAAATTTACATGAGTCAGTTCATATAATATATGACTTTTAAGATAGATTAGATTCAGATAGAGATAGTTGGGCGGGGAAATAACATAGTGTTTATCACTTGAAGTTTCACGTTGCTTAATAAATTTCAAAGTCGAATTCGAGAACAGGTAACGATATTTTTATAGACTTATTTTATTTAGATAGATAACGGAGACAATAAAGATAATCTCGTCGTAATATCGAATATTAATAACTAAAAACATGGATCATAGTATTATAAATGACTATAACACTTAAAATAATGATCTTATCTACTTTTATAATGTGGTAAATACCACGAGTCGACTTGACAGGCAACTTGGCAGGCGATTTTCATCAATTAGCGATTTATATCAATCAAGTAAAATCTAATCGCAAACCCAATTTCAATGAGGTGACGATTCGATTTTACAAGCGATTGTCGATAATAAACGATGATTGACTAAAATCGCCTGCAAAGTCGACCCGTGTAAATACCACCTAATGCAATAAATAAAAAAAAGAATAAAAGATATTATAATTTATTATCAATTTTAATACATTATATCATTCATAAATACGAATATATTTTTAAGTAGTGGAGAAATGAAATACCGTACCGTGTTATTCAATCGACTTTACATAATTAAGTTTTTAAAATTTTAGTTTGCCATTAAAATTATTCATGAGTACAAGAACTAAGTAACACCGATCAATGCATACAATTAACAAATTCAGTATTAAAAACCCGGCCTAAGGATTAATTAATTAAGTTTCAATTTCTATGGAATTTGTTTTATGACTCAGTCACACTTAGTTTTAATAATACAAAAGTACTTATTTTTGTATTGTTTTTTATTTATTTCAACAGAAATTTATTGCCACATTAAGACAATCAAATTCAACTTTAGCGATGTAACGAGCAATGCAAGTTCAGATAACAATGAAAGGAAATGTCATAACGTCATGTTTATGCCAGCACCAAATCAGCTCAGACTCAGAGCCACTAAATTTCTAGATAAAGTATAAAGCTAGGCTTGTGAGTCGTAAAAGTTATGTGATACATTTGCTGGTCAGTGTCCCCAGAGAATAATTCAAACTGTCCATAATACGCGAAGCTTCGTCATAATATCAACGGCTGTAAATAAGAGTGATGTTGTCGTGGAGTTTATTTAATTTTACGACTCTCTCAACATCTCTTGCAATAACAGAGAAAGGTTAACTGTAGTAAAATTCTGAAGGGTAACTGTAGTAAAATTCTGAAATGTGCTTTTTGTAAAATGTTTAAAATTCCAAAGAAATAAAAAACTGATAGCTGTTAAAAACAATCTTCGAGTAGGATATTAAAAATTTATACCATAAAAATGGTAGACAATTTCATAACCATAACACAAAAAGCTAACTCTTAATAAAAAACCCCCCGTACTAAAAAGATAACTCTTAAAAAGTTAAAAATAATATCATCATATCATCAAGTCATAAATAGATCTATGAAAAAATCGTAGACGTCGGGGGACCGCTAAGTTAATGGATTTACATCTAAGCTCGATATGATGATATTATTTTTAACTTTTTAAGAGTAAGTTTTTTTGTGTCGGGGATTTTTTTTTGTTTGATTTGAAGCTTTTTAAACTTAATTATTGGCGGCCATGTTTTTCCGCCATTTTGTTTTTTTATTGCACCTAAATTTTAATATCATTAAAGTAACACGGTACCAAATTTCGAATTGACTGGACATATGGAAATTCCTCATCAATTAGAAAAGAGCTAATAATCTTCAAACGGCTAAACAAATTTTCATGAAACATGACTAAGAACACACGGGATAAAATTATCTTTCACAAAAAACCTAAACCAATATCGGTTCATCCGTTCGGGAGCTACGATACCACAGACAGATACACATACACGTCTTGTAACACCCCTCTTTTTGCGTCGGGGGTTAATAAATCTATCTACAAAGCGACAACACGTTGACAGTATGAACTTGATTCATTTAATTATCACAGTAACCTAGACCACACACGAGCTTTCGACAATGTGATCTATAACTAAGGTTGTAGTGTAGAGGAACAAGGCGTGGGCCTGATTGGTGCCTTGCGGCACTCGTGCGTAGTAGCGGCCGCGATAATGACTCACAACGCTTTATCGGATTCTTTTTTAAATCCTGGAGTATATTTCCAGGATTTGTCATCTGAGGAAGTTCTAGCCCTTATTGGCGATAGAGGTGAATCTAAGAATGCTATAAAAGGCTATATATAGGTATTGTCTTAGGGTATTGTGAAGGATTTCAGAAATTAAAAAAAAAAAAACAAATTGTCCTCCATCCCATTCGACTTCAGTAGATGTTTTTTTTTAATAAAATTGATATGCGTATCTAATGATTAGAACATTTCTGTACATCAGTAATCTTTATTTTTCAATTTAGAATACAACTTTTTAAATTTTGAGATTTAAGCTTTCACAATGCTATTTTATATAATACCAAATAATATACTAAAAAAAATACGACTCGCACCAGATCATGTTCTCAGTGACTCGGTAGCTCAGCGGTCAGAGCATTGGACCGGATATCCAAAGGTCGCGGGTACCCGTCCGAGAACATGATCTGCTGCGAGTCGTATTTTTTCTAGTATATTATTTGGTATTACATAGAATACAACTCTTTGGTCTGTCTACATCAAAGATGCAATGTGAAGGGTAACATGTTTGTGATGAAATTCAATTCATTTATTCATTATCAAGATGGTTTGCTACTATTCGTTTAATTAAATGTTTATTTGACAGAATTTATTATAGAACAATGATTATTATTTGCAAGGAAAAAGTTTTGCCTAGTAATGTAATACGATCGTTTTTATCGTTCATAAATAATATTTGATTACAATTAGTTACAGTAGTCCCCATTTTGCGAGACAGCTATGAGCCTATGACGTTCAATTTACTGTTTATTAAGTCGAATCTTGAAAGTTTAAGGTCAGGGCGGATTAAATTTTATAGAGGACTTTATCTACTTAATTTGCATTGTTGTAAAAATAATGGCGGTAATAAAAACAATTGTTATTAAAACCAGGTTTAAGGTTAATATAAATATCTTGTTTATTAAACTAATTTGTATTATTATCAACTTTTAAATGAAGCTTGTCATTGGAACTCTTTTTTTTACATTTGTTTTAAATACCCGAAACATTTGATATATCTATTAATGTTTGCTGCAAATGTTTATATAAGTAAATAATACAATGTTTATGATTCAACAAAAAAATATAGCACGTTATTGATACTTAAAGAAAACAAATTAATTATAAGAATTTTCTAGCACATTAAAATTGGTTTATCACTTAAATTTCATAGCACAAACATAATTATTGTCAAAATAGTAAAATTTAATGTTTATTATAGATAGTCCGGAAAATAGAACTTAAGCATGAGTAGCCCGTTAAACAACGAAATAAAACATTTATTTTATTCACTGTCGATGTTGAGAAGTGTTTGGTCATTATTGGAACATGAAATGGCTTGATAGTTGTTTTCAGAATTCAATACTTGTAGTGTTGAATCTTGGCTGTAAAATTTGATCTCAGCAGGTTTATAAACATAAAATGAGGTTTATTGAGTGTATTTTGCAATGTTTTGTTTAAGTATATTGGAGTCACTAATGTGTGATACCACATTCAAATGTTATATGAAGAAATATTAAAGTAACATTTGATTCGACCACCTCGTTGGTTTATAGTCAGCATCAATAAGACGGAGACACAGAGGAAAGTAGAATTATTGCCACCCACACGCAACATCACAATGGGAAATATTTGATTACCAACTGCATGACTTGTTCCAGATCCAGACCTACAGGGTCGCTAAATTAATATGATCAAGGCCATGATTTTTGAGACTGATAAAATTGGTTGTGTAACAGAATAACCCACTAACTAATCCAAATTTCTTATAGACATTCAGCTATTCTCCATAATAATATTTTGCCTTCTAAAGCTTTACTGAAAAACTTCTCATCAGTTCATATTGCAGCCACAACACAAGACAACCCTACACAGTCAATCCATTTCTTCGGTGTTGGTTTAACCTGAGCTACGGGTTTTTAACAGTCCGGCCAATATCAGTAGTTTACATTTCCCAAATGATAGGTCATGAGCTATCCTTATCTGTGTATAAGAAAGACCTTCGATGAGACCCAGCAGTGGGGTCATTAAGAAGGCATTATGATAATTTGTAGTGATTAATTTTACAGAGAACGGGAGTATATTGCAGTCATAAGATAACCCTACAAAGATGAACCATTTCTTAGGTGAACCTAAAACACTTCCCGACAGTAGGAATACGACAACCCTACAAGAACTTATCCATACTGGTCTTTATCGGTCAGGTCAAAATCAGTAGTTTACGTTCGCGTACATACTAGTACAAGTCACTAGTTTACGATACTACTGGTTTATGGCTGACTTGTTCTATGTGCTATCCGTTAACTGTAATTTTACTATCGTATTATTCAAAGAATAATATTTTTATATTCGTAAGGCTACGAAATCTACAAGCTTCAGAAATAATAAAAAACCCTTAATTATGATGGGAAAGAGTAAAACTAAAGGAAAATGCAGCGAAATGATTATTTTTATATCTAAAAACTAAAGAGTGCCTATTGAAGGCAACCTAACAATGAAAACCTAAACTCAACGTGCATGCTATCAAGGAAGTTGTCAAACTTTCTTTTGCATTTAGATTTGATTTCATCACTGTTACTAAGCTAATCAAAATTAACAGTTAAACTTAAAACACATAAATTAAACCAAGAACTGCTCAGCCTCAATTTCCTCTAACCAAATAAAGCTTTCACATCAGTAGGGGGCATCCAACAAAGGTATCGCCGACGATACAGGAAGACTGGATGGAGATATTTCGGATGCAATAAACAACGAGCAGCATCGAGCCAGTGGAGCAGAAAACGATGCAATTAGATTAATCATGGATAAACGTGTTCAGCTGTCGCCACACAATGAAGAGATAGAGCTAATACAAGTGGCGATGGCGCCTACAACGCTATTTTCATGGCTAACGATATGTGACCGAATTATCGAAGTTGTAACTGCTGAGTTGCGTTTTAAATTAGGATTTAGGTATTATATGAAAATAATAGCTGAATAACGTTTCACGGAAATTATAATGCGAAGTATTCGGTACAAAAAAGCGTAGTTTTACGAATGTTTTGCTAAAGACGTACTTATGGATATAAATTTGGCATTATTTAAACGAAATAAGAAGTGATTTTCCCAAATTCCAAAGATTGAACAGCTTATACCTGGTATGAGCACTCTATTCAATAGTAATAACGCATCTTTATAATTAAATAGCGATTATTTCTTTGGTTCACGTTATGTAGATTATATATTAAATAATAAATAAATAAATAAATATTTGACAACATCACATACATTGTTCCGATTCCAAAGTAAGTAGCTAAAGCACTTGTGCTATGGAAATCGGAGACAACGGTGGTATCACAAACACCCAGACCTGAGCCAATATAGAAAAGTTCGTTTTCTAAATTGACCCAACCGGGGATCGAACCCGGGACCTCAGAGATGGCGACACCTTGAAAACCAGTGTACAAAGCCACTCGACCAAGGAGGTCGTCAATTATGTAGATTAAATGTCAATATGTTGTAAAATATCGTGAAAGCTGTCACTTCAATCAGTTGTTATGTAGTTGGCCATGTTACTCAACTAATCTATATTAGTATAAATAATATTAGGATAAAATAGGCAGCACCCGTCTATAACTTTGTCAAAGGTTTAAAGAGCGTTTGTCGCTATTGAGCGATTATGATAATGATTTTCAAGAAATTCCTTATAACAAACTTATAGGCCTTCTATAACTATTTATGAATAAAACGGAGAGAATATAGTACTAAACGGTACTACCGTGTTTCTGTCTATATGATTATTTCCTTGTCATGTATACAACATGTTACAAAAATACCCCTAATGCCGAATATGGTATATAGGGATCATTAAACTGAACCACTTTTACTATGGAACCAACAGCTCTGATATCGCGAAAAAAAATCAGTTGTTTCAAACAAAAATTAAGATCGAAAATATCAAAATGTATGAAACAGCTCATTTTATTCGCGATTTCAGAGTTGGTTCCATAGTAAAAGTCGTTCAGTTTGATGGTCCCTATATACCATATTCGGCATTAGGAGCTTACTTTTGTAACATGTTGTATTTATTCGCAAGTGGTATTTCTCATAGTTTTGCACGGATCCAAAGGTATCCCATACGCGTTCGCATTTTTATAAAACAAAACCGTGTTATTAAGCGATACACAATAATTAATGATCCTTACCTCAATTAATAAGCCAGGTCGTTTAAGTGGCGACGTAGATTATCTGTCCGCCGCGAATGTTGTCTTATTGTGTCTCGTTTATTTCGGGAGTGGTTCGCACTGTCTACGCTTGTTCAGCGATGTGTTCGACCGCAACGCTGTTTACACCGGCTCCCCTACTCAAATGGCCATTCTACTAAAATTAACGAGAATAGATTTATAATGTATGGGAATGACATAAGCTAACGCTTAGCTCATGTCAATCCCATACTTGTCATTGTATTCTACTAGCGTTAATTTTAGTAGAATAGCCATTTGATAGGCTCTCTGTAGTGTATTATACGTTTAAAAAAATATATTGGACTACGACTACACATTAATATTGCTGATCGAAAAGATCCTGATTCTGGAAATCAAAAACAGTTATAGTAAATCTATCAAATCTGTTAATGTCTTAGTGCAAACACAGAGATAACAACGCGAGATTTTTAAGTCCAATTAAATGTTTATTATTAAATCACAGAGAGACCAGAGAATAATGATAAGTGTTCACTGTAGTCTTGAAGCAATAAAGACACGAAAATTATATTTTTCACTTTAGACTGAACTATTAACATACTACAAGAGCAGTATTACCTCGCTTAGCTGTAAGTTCTTTAGCCCAGTTCAAGAATTAAATTCCAGTTAATGTATTGCCCGTCGTATCGTTCCCGTGTTGTTGATTAAGACGATCTTCTCTCTTTGATATTCACCTCATTTCGATCCTTTTATTATGTTTGTCTTACCACATTACGTAACATCCTTCTGTTCAATTCCATTCCTTTGTAGTTCCACTCGGAATGTGCACCCTATCTACATGTATTAGTAGGATGTCTCTTAAATAATCGCCTGGTTAAGATTTTCAAAGTTCGTAACAGAGGGATATAATTTATGCACTTTGTTATTTAGATGACATAATTGATTACCGCGTTGTTTGAAGTTCTTGACGAGGAAATGTACTAGGATATTTACAGCTGTCTGTCAATTTTCACTTACAGGCATAGCATCTTCATATTTTTATTTTACAGATGTTAATTTGTAGGCTACTTATCGGTTTCTGTATTGTGTTTCTTGTTCATCATCATAAACATGCACAACGAAAAATAAAACATTTTAGTATTGTTATTTTTTTAGTATTGTATAAAAACATTTTAGGTACAGAACTTAATAGTAATTGAACAATAAAAATTAAACAGCACATATTTTTCAAATGGGGATTTTACTGAATCTTTTTCTATTACTTTGCCGTCATTCCCAATCAATATTTGCATGTGTGTGTAAATAAAAGTTGTCTTGTATTTTGCTGAGTTTGATGATCCCGAACCGAACTTAAACATAGCCTGCAAAGCTATGATAAAATGAATATTTTCTCACACCTAAAGTAGATTTGTAATGCTAATTTCTGCGATTTAAGCATCAGAAGGAATTGGAGCGTAAATTGCATATCACACTTAATCTTGATAACGAATAGCTGATAATCACCTTCACTATCGTACTCGAGTAAAATCTGTCTAGTTCGCAGCCGTAACGAATAAATCGTTAAGGCATTCGAATGATAGATATTAATCGAGACGATCAATCTCGATTATCGCCAGCGATTCGCAGAAACGATTTACTAGACATTTGTTCAGTGACTAGAGAGACTAAATAGACGTGTGAAATAACGAACTACGTTTAAAGCTCAAGGGATTAAATGTAAGAACCAGTGTCAAATAAATAACGTTTTTGTAGTAATTCAATTAAGTGAGCTTAACTAGTATAGTGTTGCATACTCTTGATTTTCCATTTAATTAAAATAATTCAAATTCTCACAGATTTTTCGGTTTTCTTTTTAATAAAAATCGATATCTTTAATTAATAAAAGTCCTAATCACCTCAGTTTGATCTCTAAATGCTTCTCGACTCTCCACAATACCTTCCTTGCCCTCGAATGATTCGCTCGAAATAGCATTCGAGTTTACATAGTTATGTTGATTTCAGTTTGCAGAATCGAGTTTGTTATCGAGTTTCAGAGAATTACTTCCCAAATCAACGACAGTCATTATTATATTAATAAAGTAAAATTATTGTGTATCTACAATTTGGAAATGTTACGGTTTCTGAATTTATTTACGATAATGATTCATATATTCGGTAGTGCTTGTCTAATAAAATGGCTGGACCTAACACTCAGTCACAAGATAACACCGTAATTGATGTTCCTGTCCAAATATATACCGTAACGAAATAGAGTCGTGACCGTTGACTGGTTGTCGCAATCGACACAGTTTTGTTGTGTATTATTTGATAAAGGACTTGGTAATTTGTTTTGACATGGTCTCATGATTTTGGAAATGCGTATTCAAATTGCACCAAAGTCTCTCCTAGATCCAAGGACACTGTAATATTGACGCTTTAATAATCACAAAGATGACAAACAAGCAGACGACGACGGTCCACCATATGTAACATCAATGTGCAAATACTATCAATAGCGTACACAAAAGTTAAATATGTTAAGGACGCTGCAAGTAGACTTTGAGAACTTTAATAATATAATTACATTGTAATTATTTTTAATATTGCCTTTTTATCCCTATACTACCCACAAAAGAACGCACTACGAGAGCATTTTTTATTTCAACAACCAATAATAGCTTTTAGATAGGACAGAAAGAGGTTGCCAAATCATCAGCGTTTTCTTTCTTCTAGCTGCAACATCAAGGTAAAAGAAGATTGATTAAGAATATAAAATTCTAAACTCATTTATTCAGTCTAGGCTGTTACATGCACTTGTGAATGTCAAAGAAGCTACGCCATCGGTTCGCAAACCCTAAGCGGCAGACTTTGTAACAAGAAAAAGTATAAAAAGCCTTATACCTGTTGGCTTCAGACATGAACTTTAGCGCATCTGTCAACAAGTTTTAGCTATAATATTTCGAACTTCATAACATGAGCTAAATATCATTTGCAAGAATTGGCTTCTATTAGAATGACCCCACTTCATAGAACTGTTGGTCCTTAGAATAGTACCTATTCTAATAGTCTGGCACACGTCGATGCGAGGTGCTGATTCGATCTGCCACCAGTTAATCGCTGGCGGTTATTGTTTAAAGAAAACGGTGTTGACAACTTCATCGAAATATGAGACTTAGAAACTAGAAGCATTGAATTCAACTGGAATGTCTGCAATAATTTAGTAATGATACAATAAAATTAATAAATATCATAAAGGGACAGGAATATTTTGTTTTTTGTCGTCTCGGTTTAATTGCTGGATTTGGGGGTAAAATAGACTACTTCTCTTAAAACAACCAACTACTTCTAATTTAAATGCAATTTATACATTACTAGCGACCGCCCGCGACTTCGTCTGCGTGGAAAGTTTTTTTGCTATCCCTCTGAAACAATTTTTTTTCGGGATAAAAGGTACCCTGTGTCCTTCTCTGTACCCCTGACAACGTGCATGCAAAATTTCATGATGATCGGTTCAGAAGTTAAGACGTGAAGGCGTAACAAACAAACAAATGGTCTTTCGCATTTATAATATTAGTAAGAATATTCATTAAAAGATGATTTTTTACGTTACTCGATTGCGGACGGACCTAATAAGCTAGTAGCAGAATGCGGCAATTCTAGTTAAGAAGTTAGTCCATATATCACACATGATTTAAGTTATATTAGCATCTCTTGGGAGTTATGAGCGGGGCTCTATAGAAATTGCGGCCAACTACCGACCAGTGTGTTAAATATTAGCAAGTGACACACGGCTGACAAAACTGGCAAACGCTGGCAGGTTAAAATGAAGCGATACTTATTACATTTCGCTTTTGTTTATTTTTGAATCTACATAATATAATGTATTGAGTAACCTAAGAAGTTTCATCTATGACCATTTATGTTTAGTCACTGCATAATTACACAGTAACCACCAACCAAAATGTACAGTGTTTGAGCAAATAAATAATTTCAATTCATCAAATAAGGTTTAGGACAAAAGTATGCAATATAAATAATTGTCAAGGAGCCACGTATGATGAAAACGTATCAAAAGATTTCTAAATTCTCAAAGGCTTGTTGAACGAACATGGCATATTATCAGTTTCTTAATCAGTGTCTTACATTTTATATGGTAGTTTCTATCCTCTAAAAAATATACGCATATGAAATTGAGAAGTAATAATCCTTACTAATGTTGTAAATGCGAAAGTACGTTTATTTGTTTGTTTGTTACGCCTTCACGTCTTAACTATTAAAACGATCATCATGAAATTTTGCTTACACGTTGTCAGGGGTGCAGAGAAGGACATATCTTTCATCCCAAAAAAATAATTATTCCCGAAGGATAGCAAAAAAACTTTCCACGCAGACAACCTAGCGACCAAGTAAGAAATAAAACACTTTTTACGGATTACAGCGTGTATATTAATTCAGGTTTTGTTTTAGAATTATTTAGTTTGTATTTATTGGTTTTTTGAATTCCCGACGTTTCAAAACCTTTCCAGGGGCCGTGGTCACGGGAGGACTAAAGGAAAAAGGCTGCTCATATTTTTAAGAGTCTTAGAATTCTAGTCTTAAAGTCTTAGAAGTGTATATGAGAAGTAATAGGTAAAATTGAGATATTCAGAAAATCTCCAGATAATAATTATTGCTTGTTGCCAATTCGCCAAGTATCTGTGTATGTTGCTCTTATGAGGTCGACATTTGTCGCAGTATTACAGCTTCGATGCTAGCCTGCGTTTCCATGCTTCTAAATAATCTAATCTAACGGTCGCATAAGCTGCTTATCGGGTACGACACCCAGAAGTATATTGCTGCTGGGTCGCTTTCTTGACAATATTTTGCCAGCACTGTAAAAGCATCGTGCGATCTTGTATGCTAAGTTTTTCCGGTTAATTACATCAAAACTAGTACTTAACTCATTTCACATCAAGCCTGAAAGATTACTTACTGCTTATAATAAAAAGAAAAATTTTTCATCATCATCATAACAGCTCTTATATTTTCTGCAATAGATAGGCCTTTCCCGCGGAATAATGTAGCTATTATCTTCACGTTTCGTGGGCAGATTATTTAGTTACGCCTTTAGTACACCGACGCATTCGCGTGCGGCAGCGAATCGTTTGCGGTAGCGTAACATCTGAGACATGTAACGACCATTTCGCAGATACTCGCGAAACTGCACCGCAAAAAAATGCAACTATATCATTTTGCTAATAGTAGAGTGGTGTAAGACATAGCATATGCGAAACGCTGTAATAAAACTGACAAATATTTCGTTGATTCGCTGCTGCATGCGAATGCGTCGGTGTACTAAGGTCGTTAGATATCGCAAAGATGGTCTGTTTTCATCAAAAACGCTACTAAATTTCTGGTCAATGAAGGTGTTAGATGTACTATCTCTAAGTCACTAGACGACACTCCCTAAAGTGTGAAGAAGGATGTGCTATTCTTCTCTGCCGGACGCTACAGCACAGCTAAGAAAGAATATATATACAGTACTTTACCAACAATTATACAAAATCTCATGACCTTTCAAAAAAAACATCTCTTTCTTCGTTTTTAGACTACTACGATAACTCACTTTCCTCTCTTTAATCTGCCATATAACTTTTCATATATGGAAACCGTTTATCCTTTACAGCATTGTTAAACGAAAGTCACTGTAATGTTTTACGTATTAACTGCGCAAATGGTATCAACTTGTGGCAATACTATTATAAATCATGTCACAATTATCGCTTACAAAACGTGCTTTCTATGTTGTAAATGTCGTAATAAACGCAAACCAGTAAATCATATGGTGCTTTTATGATAAACTTTCATCATGTTACTTCGGCCATTCTATTGCAAAGCGGCAGTGTAGTTTGAGACAGTCAACCACTCCTGGCTTTTTTGGCCTGGGTTAAAGCTGTACCTAGGCGAATCCGTTTCTTAAATATTTTGACTAGCATATTGACCATCAGCCATTTTGATGTCCCTACTGCTAAGGCACATACCTTCCTTATGGGTGGATAAGGAGGATGGGCCATGACCCACCACGCGGGCCCAATGCGGATTGGTGGTTGCTAACGACTGCAATTGCAGCCAGGACCAACGGCTTATCGTGTCTTCCGAAGCACGCAGGAGCTCGAGATAATACATTTTTGTTAACCCATCCCATGATCAACCCTTGCAAAAGTTGTTTAACCTCCAAAATCGATGGGACAGCTATACCACTGCGCCACTAAGCTCCTCACTGGCATATAAGTAGGTTTTAAACTGAAACTGTGACTAGTAAAATAGAGTGTAAAAAAACCTCCTTCAAAAAAACCTTAAAAAAAAAAGCTTCAAAAAACAGCAGCTCTAAAAAGCAAGAAATAATATTCAAATCTGCATAATTACTATTCAAGTACCTACGCATATCTGATATTAAAAAATCGTCTTTTGAAGTCGGGTGGGGCTAAAGATATTTTCCTTTTTTAATCATAATAACATTTATTGTGGTTTCTCTTTCTCAATTTGATTTTTTAATTCTTAAATCCCCACCCGACTTCATAAGACTTTTTTTTAATATCAGATATGCGTAGGTACTTGAATAGTAATTATGCAGATTTGAATATTATTTCTTGCTTTTTAGAGCTGCTGTTTTTTGAAGCTTTTTTTTTAAGGTTTTTTTGAAGGAGGTTTTTCTTTTTAATTTTTAAAAGTTTTTTTATTTTTAACTTTTTTGTGGTAGGTATGTATAAGTAAATGTTAGCGATGATATAAATATATTTTATTCATATTTCACACATTTCAATGGTATAATACGCCTAGTAACTCAATATCCACTTTTCGCACTGTTAAATTTAGCAAGGGTCAGACATGGGGTAGGTGACCAAAGTGTATTATCTCGAGCTCCTCCGTGCTTCAGAAGACACGTTAAGCCGTTAGTTCCAGCTACATTTTGACAACAACAACATCACATACATTGCTCCGATTCCAAAGTAAGTAGCTAAAGCACTTGCGTTATGGAAATCAAAGACAACGGTGGCATCACAAACACCCAGACCTGAGCCAACATAGAAAAGTTCGTTTTCTAAATTGACCCAACCGGGGATCGAACCCGGGACCTCAGAGATGGCGACACCTTGAAAACCGGTGTATAAAGCCACTCAACCACGGAGGTCGTCAAATTTGCACATTAACACCCACCAATCCGCATTGGGCCCGCGCGGTGGGTTATGGTCCATCCTATTCATCAGCCCATAAGTAAGGCTTGTATCCCAGCCCCAGTAGTGACAATAAAAATGGCTGATGCGAAACCTTTCAATACCGTAGAGTAATCACTAATACACTGTCATATTTGATTTTGAAGAGTTCTCTTGTGTATCTTCGAAGTCCAAGGTCCAATGTGAAGGAAATTTGAATGAAAACATCCTTAAAGTATCCCCTTTCTAACGAAACAAGAATCATCTAAATCGGTTTATAAACAAAGAAGTTATGTCTGAAGATCCGTTAAAACTCGTGCAAAAGTTACGTAAAAAATTACAGTATTTTCAGGATTACTCAAAAACTACTGAACCGATTTAAAATTTTTAAAAAATGGGACCACCTGGGGAACAAACCTGATAAAGTGGCGTTTGAATCATGTCAATCGGTTCAGCCGTTCTCGAGTAATCGGTGGACATACATAAAAAAAAAAAAACAAATAAACAGACGAACATAGAACCTCCTCCTTTTTTTGAAGTCGGTTAAAAATAGATTTTTTCTTAGGCAACAATCTACCGCAACTGGGGTAAATATTACTTAAACTTTGCACAATAAAAAGATCTTTAGCAATGCAGAGTAAGAAAGGTCTTGATCAAGCTGCATATAAGCAAAAAAAAATATAAAATATTTGACAACATACATTGCTCTGATTCCGAAGTAAGTAGCTAAAGCACTTGTGTTATGGAAATCAGAGACAACGTTGGTATCACAAACACTCAGACCTGAACTAATATAGAAAAGTTCGTTTTTCTAAAATGACCCAACCGGGGATCCAACCCGGGACCTTAGAGATGGCGACACCTTGAAAACCGGTGTACAAAGCCACTCGACCACGGAGGTCGTAGCAACCATACCATAGGCACGTATATCACCTATTAAAAGCCTTTGTGTTTCCAATCTCATCCAGCTTAATATGATTACACCTGAGCCGTTGAAAATAAGGTCAAAAATCAAATTACGTTTTTTACTCACAATTACATATAGATAGTCAATGATTTGTGCGAGTACCTAAAGTCTTCTGATTTTATGCTCCCTTAAACTGTCTTGAGTTAATCATCAAATGAGATAGTTGGTTTTGACAGGAGTACCCTGGTTTCCAAGATTATCTGCCGTGGATGCCGATAACTTTGAGGCAACAATACTGCGTACATCAGCTGTTTTATGGTAACTGTGCTATTGTTAAGACATGCTCGGTGGCGCTTAGTTAGAAACTCAGAACGTGTATGTAGGCAGAGTATTGGCGATATTGAACTTAGCGAAATGGGACTTAACTTTCTATTCGTTGGATCGCTAAAGCTAACTTAAAAGTTTGAAAATAAGCAAAAACATCTTAACATGATAACATCTCGCGAGTTTATGTCAATCAAAAATGTACGAAAAATGTACTGTATGGGAAATGACAAGTTTGGTTAGGGGCTGATTCTATAGTACTACAAAAAAAGTTAACTGTACTCAGAGGCGTCAATTAATTTTAATGATTCATTAAAATTGGTGCTATCTCTTTCTTTTCCGTAGTGATAGTGTAAGACGACACGATAATTAATGAAGTATTAAAGTTAATTTACGTTTATGAGTACGGCAGTTTGTGATTTATACAAAATTTTTCGATCTAAAGAATTAGGTACTTACTTATATTTTCATAGAAAAATGAAGTAGATCATATTCGGCAGTAAACAGTTTAAGGTTCAGCAGACTTAAACATAATGCTATTATTAATCGTTCTTTGTTTTCATGGTATTTGAATTTACTACTATAGTAAAAAAAATACCAAATCGAAGCCTTTTATTGTGTCAGAACTTTTGTGGT
Source organism: Catoptria pinella (assembly GCA_963556745.1). Lineage (NCBI taxonomy): Eukaryota > Metazoa > Arthropoda > Insecta > Lepidoptera > Crambidae > Catoptria > Catoptria pinella. The sequence goes on along the minus strand of OY750774.1, from coordinate 11,661,146 downwards.
CAATTTTAAAGACTCCTAGGCGGAAATATCTGCTCGAGACTCAACAAACGTGGCAAGTAATTCACATACGTCAGTTCATTCATTTTCTAAATGTTGCAACGCTATTGCATTGGTATCTCTAACATCAATGGTGGCTCAACACTGTTATGTTTGATCTGAATTTTATCGAAAACAATTCTGCGTAAAACGTTAAAATCAACAATGAAGAGTAAAAACAAGCCTACTGATATGTTTACAGAACTCATTGAAACTAAACTGACTTTAATGTTCCCTATGAATTCCACCCACTTCATAGAGAATCGTAATGTGGGATTAGCACCTATCCAAAGTTGCAAAGAGCATAATGGAAACAGGCCAAATAAAAGGCAGGATTAGGTACATGTACTTTATTGATAGTAATTTCAAGAGCGTCTACAGAAAATTATGTATTATGATGAAGTGGGTTTCATACGCTATAATATTTTAGAGGGTAATTCTGAACTCGACCTTTATAGGGGATTAGGGGAGCTTGGATGTGTGCCACTTTTGTATGATAAATATTGTTACCATTTTGTTACTACTATGTTTTGATATTATTATGATGTTCTCTGCCAAAGTAGCTTATGCTTAGAGCTATTTAATATTCTCAGAAGGAAAGCAATGTTTAAGATTAAAATTCAGAGTCTTAAAGGTAGGGCATGGATAATTAATTATATCACAGATGATTGTTGGAACGACAAACAAATGTGTATCAGAATGTTAAATTCTTCGTCAGAATGGTGGCTGTCCCCGAAGCTCTAATGCTTTTATGATTTTAATGACGGAAGTGTTAAAACTGTTATCTTTTTATGTTTCGTATCAGCAATGCCTACACGTTTAATTTTTACTTCGCATTAGTAGAATCATAAAATGGTGTCAAGTATTTATTAAACTAAACAAGCACAATTAAAACAGGGACAGGCGACAAAAGACATGGTTCCTTGTCTACTACTCTACATTCTTCTTGGACTAATCCATTCCACTGTTATACCTAGCTCAATATTAATCCTAAGTCATCAATTTCCATGTTTAGACAAGGTCTTTGTGTTGACAAAGACCATTTCTTTATCACGTTAGAAGCCAGAACTACAATATGTAGTCAAGTCATAAACTAGTCAACCCTGACAAGAACAGTGTCTCTGAATCTGATCTTCTATTAATCTATGTCTGGCTTTGTGCTCGCCGCTACAGGTATTCTGAGAACAATTAGCCATTGTGTCTTAATATTATCTGTGAAATCACGCATATTGGCTAGAATAACAATTTGTTGTAAACAGTAAATGTAAAGTTGAATGTTTTTCTGTGGTGTGGTTTACCTACTAGAAAGGTACGATTTTAGTCATTCAAAGGCTTTTCGCTTACAACAAGATTTCCTTGAATATGAATATTTTTTTAAGCTTGATTTTTAAGTTTCCCCTAATTGCCATCATTTCTAATGCTTGCTTTACATGCAACCAATCTAAAACTAAATGGGCTATCATCGTATGATGTTTTTTTACCAATTCATGTTCTTCAGCGCTCATATTGCAGGGTAGGTACCTATTTTAATAGAGTCAAATGGAGAGTAACGTCTATAATTTTATTTTTTATAAAATTATAGACGTTACTCTCGAAATTGAAAGAGGTTTAAACCTGGGGCAATCGGTTTAGCGAAAACGAGAATAATGGCTCTATGGGCATGGCGTGAGAGATTCGCGTGTGGAAATAACTGTTGTGTGGTCGCCGGCTACTAATCTGTGCAAATTATTCACGTAATGAACCTTTTTGGCGGTAACTTTCACTTCCACGTGTCGTTGCCACGCATGATTTATTTGGAGCAGGGTCGATGGTCAGGATAACTTCAACTCGAAAACTAATAACGAATCAAAATACTTCGACTTGCTGCAGCGCTGGCTTGAGGTTGAGGTTTGAGACATTTATTTCTCTAAAAGAATGTACATTCACTTACAAGAGAAATACATTATAATCTTAAAAATAATACTTAGAAACTAGTAGGTGCATGCAGCAGACAGGTTCGTAGCTGCATTAAATTTTTAAAGTTACCCGCATTGTATTTGCAAAACAAATGCTTTGCAATAACAAGTTGGTCACAATTACGTATCGCTTAGTAGTTGCCATGTAAGTTACGTCCAATAGACATTGTATAGCAATGTATCAAAAACAAAATAACATTTAATAACAAAAAATAAATAAACAAATACTCCTCCAAAACATCATCATTATTATCATAAAATTGCAATAAGCTTATTAGTATATATATGTATAGATATAATATTACTATCATTTCACTATGCTATTAATTTATTTTAAGAGAAATGGTTTAATAAGTGTCGTCTTAGCTTGTTTTTAAAGGATAGTAAACATTTTGTGTTTTTTAAATCATTAGGTAATTTATTGAATAGTTGTGCTCCTTCGTACTTTATGTTTTTCTTGCCATAATTTGTTCGAGGTGATATTAGTTGAATATCATATGGTCTTCTTAAGGAACGCTTTTGTAATTGTGATTTTGTCCTGAATGATATCTGCGTATGTATATTTTTTGTAAGTATTTTATGTACAAGTATACATGTATTATATTTATACATCTGAAATAATGTCATTAGACCGGTTTTTTTATAAATTTCTACTGTTGGCGTTAAATAGTCAAAGTGAAACAACAGTTTTATTAGTTTATTTTGTGTTCTTTGGAGTTTATTCATATGAGTTTTAGCAGCGCTGCCATATACTTCTATTAAATAATCAAGATGACTTTTGACCAATGAGTTGTATATAATATAATGAACAGATAAAGGAAAACAGCGTACGTTACCTCGGAGAACAGACATGAGCGATGTTAATTTTTTTCGAATTTTTTGTATGTGTAGTTTCCAACATAAGCGGCTATCTAGAATAAGGCCCAGGTATTTTTCAGATTGGACTTGAGTCAGCGGTTCATTATTTATAGTTAAAGGGTCAAAATGTGGGATTTGTTTATTTTTAGGACTAAAAATCATGTAATTAGTCTTAGCTATATTTATAGTTAATAAGTTAGACTGGTACCAAGCAAGTAAAGTGTCTAAATCATCCTGCGCGTCCTTTACTATGGAAGAAATAGTATCTCCGAAATAGAAAAGACACGTATCGTCAGCATATAGTGAGATTTCACCTTTAAGACCCAATTTATTAATGCTATTTACGTAAATAAGAAATAGTAGTGGGCCTAAAATAGAACCCTGTGGAACTCCGTATGTAATTTCTTTTGGAGAACTTTGGTCGTTGTCGTTCTTAACAATTTGGTGCCTATTAGTAAGGTAAGATTGAATCATCTTATATGCCGTTCCATTAACACCGATTGATTCTAATTTTCGCAGCAGTAATTTGTGGCTTATTGTATCGAATGCTTTTTTAAGATCGATAAAAACACCAAGAGCAATCTTTCTTTGGTCAATTTTTATTTTAATTTTAGTTATAAGATCAATGCATGCGGAAAGAGTATTAGACTTAGGACGAAAGCCATATTGCTTGTTAAAAAGAAAATCAATGGAATTAAGATATTGTTCTAGTCGATTATATATTATTTTTTCAAAAATTTTGGAGATGATTGGTAGCACAGATATAGGCCTATAATTGCCTGCGTCAGTTCTCGAGCCAGATTTGAAAATCGGACTGACTTTTGCGATTTTTAGTGAGTCAGGAAAATAGCCAGTTTTTAGACATTGGTTAATGCATTTAGTTAATTCATCCAAAATACAAAGCTTAATACACTTGATTACTTTACAGGTTACATTATCTAGACCACTACTTGTGTTTGAATTTAAGCCATCAATAATTTTGCTGACTTCATCAGTTGATGCCATACTAAATTCGGAAAATTCATTTTGCGATATCTGTCTCAAATCTATTTGCGAAGGATTTGAAATGAGGATCTGGTTTGCTAAATTAGAGCCTATGGTAGCGAAAAACAAATTGAAATGCTCACATATCTCTTTCGTTTCAGTGATCTGACCAGAGCATGTTACAAGTTTTGTCGGAGCAGTATTGGTTTTGGCTTTTCGGCTATTCAAGTTGTTAATTATTTGCCACATTTTGAGTGGTTTATTTGCACAATTCTTAAATAACTTCAGGTAGTAACTTGATTTCTTGTCTTGTATTTGTTTTCGTACTATCTTTCTTGCTGCTATATATTTTTCCTTTATTTCTTCATCTTCCGGCCTTTTGATGAGATTGTATCCAAGCTCGTTTCTTGTATTAATTGCTTCGATTATATCCTTATTTATCCAGTCAGCTTTGGGATTGTTTATTAACTTAGCCTTTGTTACCTTACATTTATTAATAGCTTCATATAGTAAATTTTCCAACTTCTCATATTCGCCATTACACTCGTTAATATTCATTGATTTGAGTTCTTCAGGAAGTTTTTCGTAATTAATAGCTTGATATTCAATTCTTTTATTCTTCTCTGGTTGGTATCTGTGGACTTCTAGGTAGATATGTTTGTGATCTGACATTACCGATTCTACAATGGCAAAGTGGAATTTGTTGTTCTTTACATTAGAGCATACATGGTCAATAATCGTTTTAGAGGTTGCGGTCTCTCGGGTGCAGTATTCAGGATCTATTTTGTTTAGTAGAGAGAATCCATTCTCCTTCAATATTTGCTTATAGGCTGTGGTTGGTGAACTTCTTTTGAGTAAATCGTAATTAAAATCGCCAAATACAAGTGCTCGTTTTCGTTTTAAGAGCTGAGGAGAGTAGGTTTCAAGGAATTTAGGGTCATTGGTTCTCTCCGGTTTGTAGACGGCACCTATGTCTATGGAGAACTTGTCTAGGTGCACCCAAAGAAAGTGATTGTCGTCTTCACTATGTTCGTCGATGTAGTTATGCTTCAGGTTATTGTGCACAAAGATTGAAACACCTCCTCCTATCGTTCCACTTCGGATATTATAATAGTGGGTGTAATTTGAAAGTTGTATACTTTGGGCTTCTGATTCAGTTTTAATCCAGGTTTCCGACAATATTATTACATGAATTTGTTGATGTGTAGATTGTATGATGCATTTTAATTCATCTAGTTTTCCTGATTTTACAATGCTTCGAATATTTATATAAAGAAACTTCAGGGATTTAGTACTTTGCGTTAAATTAGAATGATTTTGTACAACTTGGTAAGTTATGATTTCGTCGTTATCGTTCATAGTCTGAGTATTACTAGGTGGTTTATTCAGTTTTTTGGAGTTGTTTTAATTATTTTTGGAACACCTTTAATATATTTAATAGTCAAATCTTTTTCACCAGCTTCAGTTCGTTTGTTCAGTTCATCTCTCAGATTTTGCATAGTTTTTTTCTGATACGGTGTTTCGTCAGAGAAGATTTTAATATTGGTGAGTTCTTTTTCTTTAGTAATTTTGTTTCGCAGGATAAGCTTTGGTGTTTCTGGTGTTGCAAAAAACACTTTTATAGGTCGAGATTTTTTACTGTCATACTTGCCCAGTCTTATTACTTTTGTTGGTTCTGCACAATTGGGAATGATTAATTTGATGACTTTATTAACATGATCCATATCGTAGCTGCGTCTTTCTTCTGCATTTTTAGAGGAAATTTCATTAATACCGCCTATTATTAAATTTTTCTCCCTCTGATAGCGTTCATGGACTTCAGATATCAGCTTATCATGTTCAGTTAAAAAGCTTTGGCTTTCAGAAGCATATTTTAATGTATTTATGTTAGTTTCTATAGCCTTGATTCTACTGTCGGTTTCAGTATTAAACTCAGTTATGCTTACCAGCTTATCTTTAAGCTTATTTTGCTCTTCAACTAAGCGCTCTGTTGTAAACTTCATTTGGCTGACTTGGTCTTTTATTTGTGATATGTCATGCGATATTGTATTCAGCTTGTCATTTTGGTTTTCAGCCATGGTAGTCAAAATTGCCATTACTTTACCTTCAAAAGCATCGAATTTGGCATTTAAATCATCATCAAAGTGCTTTCTTTTAGGTCTGAAAGTCACTTGTTGCATATCTGAATCAAATAATTTTGATTGCCTTAAGTCTGGTTGCGAACTTCCGGCCTTGACAGTGTGAGTTGCTATCAGAGAGTCGCTATCGTCACACGTAATAGGCCCTTTCTTTGGTGAGTGCTGCACGTTCATTTTGTACTATCCGCTGGTTCAGTGAGTGAGATGAATTATCGCAGCCTGTTTCTTTTACTCGAGGGGGTGAAGAGGGTCTTCTTTGCCAACTCGAGGATTCAGCAACGACTTATATCTCTTGGCGTAATTAGATAATAATGTTCTTTCTATATTCGCACTTTGAGTTTGGTTTGCTTTAAACACGATTTATTTATTTTCGAGATAGATTTGTAACACGTCCGCTCCACACACTCACTAGCTCCATTCCCTGGCTTCACATTTCAATTTACCTATACAAATTCCCATACAAATTTCATCCCCTTAGGGGATGAGTTTTTAAGAATCCTTTCTTAGAGATCGTTTCTTACACCATGAAAGGTATCTACCGTCCAAAAATTGTGTTTCTACCTTCAACCGTTAGGGCTCTACGCCTATCCCAACAATGAATGTATGAATCGAACAATCAATTTAGAATTCAAATGTAAATATCTTCTAGATTATTTAAATAATCTAAGGTATAGATTTAGCTACCTTAAAATTAACTAAAAGTAAATTACTAATACAATGAGGAAGCGACGACGGTTACATCTATTCATATGTTAAAGAATCGATACTAAAATCAGTTCTATTTTCAAATCCATTCTGAGTCGAAAACCTTTTGATATCGCTTTTTGGTTGGTACAAACGGTGCGCGGCTTTGATCTCAGTCGGTGGCCAGTAATAAATTGTACCATAGTGACAAATCACCGAATGCGTGATCTATGGTTTGTGTACTTTTTTAAATTCAAATATTTTTGTGTTCTTTTCGATTGTTATTTAGTACCTTTGTAGTTTGTATTGACTGATTATCATGTTTTCTGATAAATATTGGCAATTTATTTTACTAGGACTAATTAATTATACGTACTTAATATTTTAATTAAATTAAATTTGACCTTCATTAAACATTTATAAAACAAATATTGCAAAAGGCGGACTTAATGCTAAAAGAATTATCTCCTGGTCAACCTTTAGAAACCGGTAACAATGAAGCCGGTACATAAAGTAATATAGTGATAAATACAGACAACATATAATTTAATACATATAATTTGTAAAAAAAAAACAAATATTTAATAGGTATTTAATAATAATCTACAAATTTATCAAATATAAATAAAAAAGAGATACTAATAACGATATATAACATTAGAATAATAACAACCTAGAAAACTAAGCCAAAATGGCTCAGTTTTAAGATTTTGATCCCTCATACGTGACCTATAATCGTACCTATAACAACGAAAAAGTTTAAATTTCCCTACCTTTAAATCATTGCTTTTAATCGGATAAATCTGAAAAGTAAGCCATTTTGGTTCAGTTTTTTTGCCTCTCTTTACATACGAGAACTCGGCTTCTAAGTGTTATTATTCTAAGGATGGAACGAAATAATGATGGCATCACTCGGCCAACTATGTATTTTGCGTTAATGAAAAGCAGTGGAAAATATGGAAGCTTTAATTTATACAAGGTGTTACAAAAATACTAATGCCGAATATGGTAGATAGGGACCATCAAACTGAACAACTTTTACCATGGGACCAACTCTGAAATCGCGAAAAAAAAATCAGCTGTTTCATACATTTTGATATTTTCGATTTTCATTTTTGTGATTTTTTCTGATTTTTTTTTTGCGATTTCAGAGTTGGTCCCGTAGTAAAAGTTGTTCAGTTTGATGGTCCTTATATACCATATTCGGCATTAGGGGTATTTTTGTAACAACTTGTATATTTACATAAACATATAAATGTTATAAATTATAATGTAACAATGTAAAAACAAATAATATTGTTCGTGCTGTTAGTAGCAACTTAATAACAATCCGTAAAAGGCGTAAACGGTAGTTCCATGTATTTTCATAACATGAAGTGCTTAAAATTGTAGTCGCAGGCGTTCGTTGTTCCAGAAAACAGAATTCGGTGTTCAAAACCTTTTCTAAATCGAGCTCAAATTTGGTAAATAGACGCTAAGTTGGCATCGGCCATTTTATTTATTGTTCCCACTGCTGGGGCCTACCTTATGGATGGATATTTTGGATATATCCATCCATAAGGTAGGGCCCAATGCGGATTGGTACGTGTTAAAGACTGCAAATACAGCCGGGACCAACAGTTTAACGTGCTTTCTGAAGTATGGAGGAGCTCGAGCCATTATTTTTAGGTCTTTTAACTAAGAACGTACCAAAGTGAAAAATGTTACGAACCCCTGCTAAGCTGCGCGGGCGCCGGTGCAAGTGTGGATTTAGAAATCGTTATTTCAGAAATAAATACAAATTGCTGTGGCAACAGTAAACATAAACACCGCTTTTGTTTATTTTGCCGATCTCGCGTACGAGCTTAGACTTAACACTTGATTAATTAAGGACGCAACTTATGTAGTTAACAAGGGTCGACTTGGCAGGCGATTTTCTGGTCGATTTAGTCAATTAGCGCTTTTTATCGACAATCGCTTGTAAAATCGAATCGCCACCTCATTGAAATTAGGTTTGCGATTAGAATTGTTTATTTAGAATTAGAATTGACTAAAATCGACCAACAAGTCGCCTGCCAAGTCGATCCGTGTAAATACCACATTAGTTTGCACTAAAATTATTAGCTCGGAAAACAGGAAACAAGCGCGAAATAGGTAAGCTACTTTCCTAAAATGAGGTAAAGTTATGTATGGGTATGTATTGTTTTGCGCGGTTATTCTTGTAGGTATTTACTTGTTCTGTTATTTCATCAATATAAACAAGTGTTTTATGCATCATTTTTTACAACAATATCTCGTATTATCAAAAAAATATTGAAATATTGAATTTATAAAAACGGTCGAGTGAGTCGAACTCGCGCACCGAGGGTTCCGTCCTTTCCATCACCATTCTGAAAAAGTTTACTTCGTTTGATTTCATCTGTAATCTTTACATAAACTTCTATCACATAAAATTTCATCAAAGGTCAAAAACTATGCGGCCTAAAAAAATGAAAAAAACTGTTTGAGTAATTGGGCAAACGTCATCTATAACTATTACAATTTTCAAGTTGATAACATTAGTAGTTCTCGAAATATCCAGCTGTGACAGATAGACAGACAGACTGAGTCGCACCATAAGGGTTCTTTTTTCCATTTTGGTACGGAACCCTAAAAATTTTATTTCCTACCTACCTACTGCAATGCAGTAGAAAGCCAGACGCAGAGGACAGAAGTGTTTACGTGAGCTTTTGATCAACCCACAACTCAGTCACAAAATAGCTGTGGTATTATGTGGTCAAGGTTGGCGCAGTGGTTTAGCGCCTGGCCCAGCGATTGCGGAGGTTAAGCAACTCTCGCAAGGGTCAGTCATGGGATGGGTGACCAAAAATGATTTATCTCGAGCTCCACATTAAGCTTTTGGTCCCGGCTGCATTTGCAGTCGTTAACACCCACCAACCGCATTGGCTCCACGTGCACGACGTTAAGCAGTCAGGCCTTCCTTTCTGACCGGTGGATTACGTCATACTCTTTATCCACCCATAAGGAAGACCTGAGCCGCAGCAGTGGCTGGTGGTCATTATGTAGTCTGTGGCACTAGTGGGCAAGTTAAGCTACAGCTTCAGTGAGAATCAAATTTTTAAAAATTCATACCTGCCTAAGTATATGAGTATAATGTCTGTGTTTGACCGAAGAGTGGAAAATTATTGCTTGGCTTTGTTTTATTTACTTATACTTTTAGTGGTCTCGGAAAATAGAGCATATCTTAGGTTAAATAGAACGAGGGCTTATAACAATAAGAGGATTACGCATTACTGGGCTTGTTGAAATACGGTGTTTGTAAGAAGGAATACTTGGGAATTTTCAATTTACTTGTTGCGCAAATGCTGTGAATGTTCTACGGAATTCTGCTGAACTAAATATTATTTGACGACCTGAGTGGTGCAGTGGTCAACATGCCGATCTACATTAAACATCGAACCAGAGGTCCCAGGTTCGATTCCCGGCCAGGCAAAAGTTTAAATGATGAATTTTTAACGAAACACTTGACTTTAACAAAATTTTGCACTTAAAAGCTTAATATTTAGCAAACGGATCCCTAAATCAAAAACAAACCTAAGATATTATTGAAAGACCAATCCAACAACACCTCACACTATGAGAATGATAGGATTTTTTTATCCCCACATTACATGTAGGGGAAGGTACACACAACGGCACCTCAGACTATACATGTTGACCTTGAAACTGCCTTTATGCCCTACGCAATAAAAGCTGCTTTCGCAGTTTAACTGTGTGCACTAAAAAAATTTTTTTGGAGATTTTATTCTACCACTTTTTCGGCGAAATTAATATACAATTCATGCTAAATTAGAGCTCTCTAGTACTTAGAGCCTCTTAGCTAGGCTGCGGACGGACAGACATGGCGAAACTATAAGGGTTGCTTGTTGACTTGATTGTTAAGTTGTTTGTATTGAAATATTAGTTCTTATTGTTGTCAATAGATGGCGTTGTAGCCAACGTGCTTTATGCTAAACCGCGGTGTTTCGATTTTTTGGTGATTTATATAGTCTTGTCGATGCACCTAATGATTTATCCTCGACCTATACACTGGTTTTATTTATACTTTTGTTAACTACAAATTATTTTGGACCTTATTGGGATTGTACACTACGGAACCCTAAAAATGAATTTCAGGACGAAGGTATTCACAAGATTTGGAGGTTGTTTGTCATCCTGCGTAAGACGTAAAAGTGAATCCCGATATTTTTTCTTTAATACGTAGACAGTTGCAGTCATATTAATATTTAGACAAAGTCACAAAAAACAAATAAAACGAAAATTATAAACAACAAAAACGAATATCAGATCGGAGTAGGCAGTAATGTTATACGGTATCTTAACGAAGAGACATTAGCAAGAAGATCTGAAACTCGAATCGGCTGTAAAAATAGTAAACATCGATTTAAATCGATTTATACGGCTGCAGTAAAACGAATAATTTGCGGCATCTGTCGATTCCATTTAATTTTCACATAGCGAATATTGTTGATTGTTTATTTTGGATTTGTGTGAAAGCGAAACTAGTATAATAAAAGTAACGTCGGGAAAGTTATTACCTATGAGGTGGTAGCTAAGCAGTAAGCAGGTGGTGGGTGTACTTTCGTTTCTGAGATCTTCAGCTTTTTGCAGTAATTTGAGTAAAATTGCCTGGAATTGATCAGTAAAATTCAAATACACAGGCTGCTTGATAACTTCATAAAGTCAAATACATTAGAAAATAATTAATCGTTAACCCTGAAAACCACCACATGGATGAGTTTTTTTTTGCAAAACTGCAAAATGACAACAGTAGAAACTGTTGTTTTTGATAATTAATTCCTTTACTAATCAAAAGCCAAAATACGTTCTAGGGTTGCCACTATGTGGAATATTTAAGAACCATAGTCTAGTTTTTTTAGAAGGTTTTTTACATTGTCCAGTACATTTTTACATAGTCATTTCTAGAAGTAAATAGCAAAACTGCTAGTGGTTGTTTTTGACACATTTGCTATCTACTTCTACGAATAACTACGAGGGAATGCAGTGATACCTCCTAAAAATACTAGACTATTGGTCTTAAAAATTCCACGATTTTTTTTATTAAAACTATTTTCTATTAACTACTTATTAAATATCAACCTTTGAGAGCACCACTTTCGATTGGGGATATACCTTAAGCTAAAAATTTGACATATTGTGGTAGGCCAGCGTGCCGTTGACTGTACAATGAGCCCATTCAAATACTTTTCAAAAATGCATTACAAAGTAATACTTAAGTTATTGCACTAAGGTTTAAAATTAAGCAGACAAGATAAAAGGTGGTTACAGTTAACAATAGTAGCAATTACTGAAGTCAAAAGCAGGTACCTACTTACTTAGATAAAATGAAACTTTCCGCAGGTAACACAATTTTAAAATTAGTTAAATCTCGGTTCAGAAATAAAGAATTTGAATAATTGTTATGAAAAATTCAAACTGACGAAAAATGTCGATGTGAGATTTAAGAGTTTAAAACTCATCATTAAAAGTTCATGCGTGTTTAGCTAGAAGTATAATAGAGAGAAACACGCACAAGTGTATCTAAAACCTTCCTCAACAAGTGGTTAATTTGAGTGTAAATAAAATAAAATTCTTAGGAGCTTTTTGTTTCCTGAGTGAAACTTGTGAAATTTTCAACAATGTTAACAGTACTTATAAAAAGAAATAGCATGATGAACGCTTTGATCTCCAAGCACGTTTGATCAAAATGAGCATGTAACTATACAGACAGACAGACATAATCACTATATCTATCATCGCTCTAAATACATTATATGAAAAACCCCGGGAAAAATTAGGTCGTCATTTACGCATTTCACAATAGTGTAGTAAACAAGATAACTGTTCGATTTTATTTCGTCGATCAATCACAGCTCTAATGTTCGATATTTTATAGTCGACTCGCTCGGTGGCCGAGAGCTTTTCAGCAAAGTTGCCAAGTTCAATAGCAAGATCGAAACGCACGCACCTAAGTCAGTAGAAGTCGCACGCGCCGGCCGAGTACACGCGCGACTGACCATAGATACTATCGATATCCGATATGTAAACATCGATTTTAAACATCGATTTCAACGTTGTGTGACACTATTTGAAAGCGGTTTTCCTTTTTGAAATTTTGTTCGATTTTTTTATGTGCGGAATTTGATTTTGATTATTGCATCGGAGTGTGTTTTCTTGTGCAGTGTTGTGTTTTTCGCCATGTGGTGCCAGTGCAGGGAGTAACATTGTTAAGAGTTTATCAGGTAAGTACATTCTTTATGGGGTCACTTCACTTGATAAGTTAATTGTTTAAAAATACTTACTTTAGTTCTTGCACATTACGGAGCTAAACCATTTATTTTTAACAAAAAACTCAATACTAAAGCTTCAGAAATGATGAAATAGTGACAAGAGTTTAGACATCTAATTATTCTAAATTTTAAATAGTATTTATATTTAAACTTCACGCTACAATACAGTGGTAGAACATTAAATTGTTTACTCTCACAATAGACGTGGGTACAAATGAACTACGACTAGATAGGTTCAAGAGTAAAGTGCATATAAATCAAGTTGCGGTGCGCTTGCGCAGCCGCCCCGCGCTGAAATGTTGATGACTGTACCGGGGGCGAGTTGTATTGTGGCACAAAATAAAGGAGTCGGCGATAACGGAACTAGCGGTTATTTATTCCCGATGAAAACAAGGGTGTTACTGACTTTTTTTTTATAAATATCTGTTTTTTTTAACAAGGTGAAGAATTCTAATAAAAATATTAACATACAATTCCAAATATTTATCTAAACTAGGGACTCGGGAATAAATAGCCCCATACTTTATTTAGGTAGATGAATAATTAATTGACGAAATATTGATTTTAATTTATAGCGCCGAAACATCACGTCGTCACGTTTATTAAAAAGTTTGTATTTTCTACATTAACTATTATAATCAAAGTATAATTTGACTTTTTTAAATGAACACGAAGACAAATTTATTACACAACTTCATTCCTCGTTTATTCGACTGTTTCCCATATGAATATTCCTAGTATCAATTATACATTGCTAGCTCGGGATTTAAAGAGTTTAAAAGAGTTAAGTCATTGGGATTTTTTCTGTAAAATTCACCATAAGTATGTAATTACTAAAATCATATTAAGCTACGTATCCTAATTATTAAATGTAAAGCCTTACACAGTGTTTAGACAGCGTTTTACGTAATACCTAAAACGACACGTGGTGTACCTAATCTTCTTGTAAAACGCTGTCTCCCCTAACTTACTCCACGCAAGTGGGATTATGTTCGTCCCAACGCAACGACAAGCTTATGTGAGGTTTGACAAATTAGTAGAACTTATTAAGTCTTAACTATGGATTTAACAGCTTTATTGCCTGAAATTGTTTTGATCTCTAGCTTGTGTTCCATTCAGTTCTATTATTGGTAGCTTTGAGGGATAGGTCAGTATTTACTTTGTTTTATCTTGGCCGAAAAGTAAATTTTGATGTAGTATTTTAAAGCGTTGTTGTTAAAGTCAGTTTCAAGTATTTTTCTATTCGATCAAAACACTCGGTAAGGGACTTACACATTGCATAAAATAAAGACGATGTAAATGCTCTTTGCCGAATAACTAAAAAAGATCTAAGTGACCTTTGGTATTTTACGGGTATACAACGTGTTACAAAAATACCCCTAATGCCGAATATGGTAGATAAGGACCATCAAACTGAACAACTTTTACTATGGGACCAATTTGGTAGTTGGTTCCATAGTAAAAGTTGTTCAGTTTGATGGTCCCTATATACCATATTCGGCATTAGGGGTATTTTTGTAACACGTTGTATAATTACTTTTTCACATTTTTCAGGAAAATAGCCTAGAGCTAGCCTAGGTCCAGAGATATGCGTATTTTACGGAGGTCTTTATCACAGAACTACTAATCTTGATGCTAAAAAAAGTAATAACAAAATATTACAAGCACCCTTTTGTTTTTACAAGAGATACGTATCTAGTTCTTTCTTTTTCATTTGGTTTAACTTCAAAGGATTTCATGAGAACTTGACCTTCCCCAAGATGGATCAATGATGAGAACGACACATGTCTCTGTAGGGTGTTTTAGGGTTCCTCGAGAAATGTCGCAGTTTTAACACACTGACTGGCGTCTAGTATAAAAAAAAACAGAAATGGGCTGCTGCAGTTAGCCCAAATAGCTTTCTACTTTATCATAAACTGTACCTACTGCTTTTTATTCCTTTAACTTGATTTTAATATTTTTTTGTATAATTAGTTAAGTTTGAATATCATTTTTTTTATTTTTAACGGTTTATTTACTAGATTTTATTTAGTACCGAGAGGCTAAAGAATTAATGAATTCATGGTTGATTACTATTTACCTTATTTTATTCACCGTCTTGTCACGAGTTTATCATACGGGGCCCTTGGTGAACTAATCTCGTCTCCCTCTTATCTGTTTATTTTATCTACACACAAAATTTATGTTTTATTAAGTGACATGAATGTATGATAATAATTGTTAACACTTTCTACAAATGGAGAATGGCTGCCATGAATTATTGTTGTCATATCGTCATTTTTCTTTTGTTGATGTATTTATGTTACTGTTGAATAGTGTTAAAAATATTAACTACTTGGTTGTTACACTCGAAGTGAATCTTTTATTCTACAGAGACATTTGTTTACAAAAAATATAATGTATGTCTCCTGTGTTAGTATCGACTCAAACTAACCAGAGTTGCCCAATCAAGTAAGTAACATGAACTTAAATCTTGGCTCGCAGCAGAACCTTCCACGGCCGGAAACGAATAAATAAATTCAAGTGTTATGGTTAACCGAATGACAAGTGTGATAGCGCGGATATCTAAATTAAATATGTAATTAACTGAAATCAGGTTAATGGACCGATAGCTGCTTTGGATGTATTAACATGATCCGCTAGAAATATTTGTATCGATTTCTCGTAGTATTCACTCTCGATTGCATATCGAATAAGCAAATTTAAAGCAAATTGGTGTTATGCAAAGTGGTTAAGAAAATTTTGAAACCAATCGAACGACGACATTCAAAATACTTTTAAAATGACTCGGTCAGCTCAATGGTAAGAGTCCCGAGAATCTGGTGCGAGTCGAGTTTTTTCTAGTATATTATTTAGTATTGTATAAACTAAGTGTAATTAAATTTTCGATTTAAACAACAAACAGATATATTTAACTAATTGTAATTGTTTACTAGAAAAGCCACATTATACTGTAGAAACTGTTGTTTATGGAGAACCATCATATCTTTTTATTGTTTTCGCTCAAATAGACACTGAAATGAACATTGAATCTTCATGAATACAATAAGAACCTATCGCTATAAATGTAAGATGGATTCAACGGAATCACAATGCTAGTTAATAATATGCCAGTAGTGATAGTTTAGCGAATCTATAACGATGCAAATTTGAAATCATTTAACGTCTAGACAGACAATGATGCCATTAACGACAAAACATCGACACAGAATGAGGCTAAAGTGAATTGTGTGACATCTAGTAGTACTTCGATTGTAAAAGCGTTTTGATCATACGACCCGTTGTCTGCCTGTACATTTACGTCTTATTGACCGATTTACGGTTATACAATATGAAAATGCTCTTGTGATTGGTTGTCAATGGCTTTATAGGTCGGGTTTAGTGATAAGTCTTGGTGCTCGAAAGGCAGACACCATTCATTTTGACGTTTATGATTGCGCGGTACATGGAAACATGCGATTGATAGTTTTGATAAAATTGGAAATATCATAATTTCCAATTTTACGATGAATCATACATACTGTAATATTATAGATTAGGAGATTGTCCTCTTTATATTTATATTTAGGTACTATACTAATCCCAAGACATATAGAGAAACTATAATTAATATTGTGAAATAATCAAGTCTACATAATATGAAAAAGGTCAATAAATATCTAACATAAGCTAAAAAATAAATAATGCAAGCAAAGGATAAGATTATTAAATTTAGATTTTTCTCATTGATAATGCTATTTTTATATTAAGATAAATAATATTCGAAAAAATACTAGAAAAAATCGTCTCACCCGTAGCACCTCAGACGGGACTCGAACCCGCACCCTTGGGAATCCGGCCCAATGCACTGACCAATTATGCTACCGAGTCGCTTCAGTCGAGTTTAAAACTATAAGATTTTAAATTGTAGGTATGTCTTTTTCTCAGGCCTTCGATGACTTCTCCAATTTACACTTACAAGCACATGCTAATTAAAAAATATGAACTGCAGGTTAAATATCAGTTTTCACGTCAACCTTTAGCCGGAACAATAAATTACTTTTTTCACTGCATTCTGTGTATTGTTTATTTAGTAACAGGCGGGCATGCCCCAGGGGAGCGCGTGGGGTCCAAACTTTTATTTGCATGCTTTTTGACGTCCTTTTATATCGAGACGATGGACTGACAAGTTGTTGATTTTTTTAGACCTTTGAGCATCTACTTACTATTTGGAAGCTTTAGAAATCTCTTTTATTTAGGTACAACGATTCAAAATCATAATAATTGGATTTCACTTACTATTATGTATACCTCCTACAGAATTAAAACTGTGCTTCGGCTACCATATGGGACCTATCATAACACATAAACCAGTACCTATGAACTTTCTCGTCAAAATTCCTCTAATTTTACTGGAAAAATACTCATCAGTACAATAATAAACTGTATAATTAGACA
The DNA here is from genome assembly GCA_963556745.1 of Catoptria pinella. NCBI lineage: Eukaryota > Metazoa > Arthropoda > Insecta > Lepidoptera > Crambidae > Catoptria > Catoptria pinella. The sequence goes on along the minus strand of OY750774.1, from coordinate 11,643,725 downwards.
TGTAGGTTATAAACTGTTTGCAGCTATTACCTAAGCTATGATATAAATGACTTTATGTAATTTATTTATTAAGACGAAGTCAACGAGCTAACGGAACCAAAAGAAGTTACTGTCATTATATTCTCAAGCGACGACGTAATGTGAAAGTGATAACTCTGGTTGCCCGAACCCTCGAGGGCTGACTTTAAAATCAACTGTACCTAAGTCGTAAACCTACTACTAATATAGATTCTATCACTGGGGAATAAGGCACATAGAATGTTAGTTGTTACCATTAATATGTAGTGTAATGTACTAAACTCATTGAGATAATGAACTGAAGACTGTAAATTGTGTTTTCGTTAGTCATACCTTTTGAGAAGATCGGTTCTCAATGCATTGCTTTTGTTAATGGGTTGACGGAGTAAGGTCTTTTTGGCGGCGGCTCGTGGTGTTTAATTTTATCTATTTTTAGTTACGTGGCGGTGTGAGACCTTTTGTTGAAATCAAACTTCCTTTTGCTGCAAGTACAGTCAAAGGGACATCAGACTTATTGACATTGAGACCGTCTTTATGCCATACGTAATAAAAGCTGTTTTCGTATTTCGCCTGTTTAACTTACCGTGCTATCGTGCGTACTATTAAAGCGTAATGCCACACCAAAATTTTTTAGTCTAAACCCGACATCGATAATATCTACTTTTGCTGCCTGTTCAAATTTACTTTTAAACCGTAATAAAGCATAAATAAAACGTAGCGTAACAAACAATGAGTACAAATCTTTTCAAGATAGAGATTTTTAAAATATAACTGCATAGAAGGACAGAGTAAATTATATCGCGAAGGCATCAATGCCCCATGACCTGAGGCTAAGATTATCCTCTACAGCCAAGAATGAGGTAAATATCAAACACCAACAAACACTCGAGAGCACTCAAACACTAGAAGGTGCAGAAACTAAAAAGAAAAAAAAAACAAGTGCTTTATGCAAGCACGCACCGCAGCAGGCCCGATAATCCCTACAGTACGGACCTCTTGGTAAACTGTCGATTATTTTTTCCCCCGGCAACAATATTATGGGATTCTTTTTCTCAGAATCATCGGTGTTTTGGACTTCACTCATTGTTTCCTAAGAAATGGGAGCGGTTCATACAACAATGGCGTAAAGCCATTCAATGGTTACCGCAAATAGGGTGATGTGGTACAGATGTAACAATGGACCATATATGTGGTCCAGTCAGTTTCTTTCAATTATTCCAATTAGATTTCAAAAAGTGAATCGATAATAACAACAAAATTTCGTTATCAGCAATGTAACAAGTTGTAAAGTTGTAAACTTAAACCAATTGAATCTGTGATCATCTTTGATTGATAACAAATTAATTCATCAACGCCGAAAGGCCGAATGCGCCCGGACAACAATAGAATACCTATTGTCTCATTTTCCGGGCCTTGAAGACTTAAATAATTTAATGTATTAACATCATACTAGCAGCCGCCCGCGACTTCGTCCGCGTGAACTTAGTTCTAGTTGGCGTATCAAGATGAAACATGCACTAGATTATAAGTTAAATTCTCTATTATACAACTGTAAAAACTGCATCAAATTTTGTGCAGCAGTTTTTACGTGATACGGTACGTTTGTATACAGACAGACAGACAAACATAAAAAATGTTTTGGCTTATATCTATTTATATAGACCCCTTATTTTTTTGCAGACATCGGCCAGTTACAATTTTATTGTATAGGTTAGCATCATATTTTCAATCATAAAGGGTTTATCACCATCATCAAGCAAAAAACAATCAACAAATACCACTTAAATAAAAATATTAAATAAATAAATATTTTTAAAATTTTGAGATTTAAGCATTCACAATGCTATTTTTATACAATACTAAATAATATACTAGAAAAAATAGGACTCGCACCAGATCGCGGGTTCGATTCCCGTCCGAGAACATGATCTGGTGCGAGTCCTATTTTTTCTAGTATATTATTTAGTATTGTATAAATAAATATTGACAACACATCACACACATTGCTCCGTTTCCAAAGTAAGTAGCTAAAGCACTTTTGTTATGGGAATCAGAGACAACGGTGGTATCACAAACACCCAGACCAGAGACAATTTAGAAAAGTTCGTTGTCTAGATTGACCCCCCCTGGGATCGAACCCGAGACCTCAGAGATGACGACACCTTGAACAACCGCCGTACATAGCCACTCGACTACGGAGGTTATCATTAGAAAATTTTGTTATCTAGATTGACCCAGCCAAGGATCGAAACCACAACACAAAAACACTCAACCTTATTTCATTGTAAAGCCTTCTGTTGAATCTAGTATCACACAATCAGACAACGTTCTGGACAAAACGCTAAATAGAAATCCTGAAGTATACAAATTGGTTACGTGAGCTAACTTGTGTAATACTACAGGTTCTTAAAGTAATCTAATGGATCCATCGCTAGGTTAAGTGGTTACTGAAGAAAACAATACTCTCGCTGACGGTTTACATAAAGCTAAATTGAATGTTGCAAATGTTATGCACCTTTGAGATAATAATGTACTTTTAGAATAAATGAAGATAATTACACATATTACATAGTGAGTGATTACATAGTTCCATTATTCTATAAGCAATACACAGTTTTATTAAACTGAACTAGTCGTTTTCAAAATTAATGGTTCCCTTTATAACTAAAATTATTATTTAACTATCGATATGAATAAAACACAGGGTGAAATTGAAGTCATTGGCAATTTTTGTTAACTAAGAATTATGCATGATTGATAATATCAGTTGATATTAGATAATTATTGATTGGAATTGAAGAAAATAAATGATCCACATGATCACATTCGTTCGATTGTTGCTAGCTTACCTTTGTTCATAGATTGTAACTTTATCTGTGAAGCTCTAGAAACATAAATTTAGCCTAATTAGTTTCACAATTTATTTTGAACTCCAGTACTTACAGCACATTTTCAAATTTATTAAATTACTCTTAATTTTATTAAGGTTAGGAAAGTCATCTGTCATTATACATTTTTTTGTTTCTTGTCTTGATGAATGTCTGCAGGTTCATATCGATTAGTTTATTAAAGTATTACAGCTCCATTTCGATTGTTTTTACTATATTTATTATTCTCCTTGAGTCTTGACCAGAAAAGAAAGTTCTTGATAATCATTTCGAAAACAAGAGCTTGTTAACTTTGTTATCTTAAGGCCTCTTTGAACATTTTCTAATTATTACTAAACTATATCGTCAAAGTGCATTAGAGCATAATCGTTATTGATACGGTATTGTCTATGGAACGTCAATTTTCAATCTGTTTATAATAATTTCCTGATAACTTCAATAATGCATCTTGGCTTAGACTTTGGAGCTAACTTTCTAATACAAATTTTCAAGAGACATAGTAAAATTAGGTAAGTACAATAACAATAAGTGAAAACATTAACCCCGTATTCCCAAACATTACAATGAGGTCTTACAGTGCCCGCGGACGCACAGCGTCCCACGGACGGACACGCAATCAAGCGTAATACGTAAAACAAACGAAACTACTTCAACGCAGTGTGTTCGCATAGTCAAGGGTCGTTTGAGTATTGTTTGTGAATACGGGTGTTAATATCGTACATTCCTAACACATTCTTGTATGTCATTGTTAAAATGTCATTACGATGGCGCTACAAAATAATAATAATTATGATTTTCCATACAAAATAAGTAAGTTCTGAAAGGTATTTTTTTGATAAATTCAATAAAATTTTATTTGAATTTGATAGTGTTCGAAAGCTGCAATAGTCAACTTGCCGATGTTACGGTCGAATTTACTGTATAATTTCTCCTATTCGCCGTGTGTCAGAAATTGAAATTTCATACAAAATACGCGAAATTTATCATTTTTCAATTCTAATTGACATAGTAATTTCGACAGGAAAGTCGGTAAGATAAATATTCACCTTTCTAACAATTTCAAATTCAAATGAAATCAGATCGAATTTATCAGAGAAATACCTTTCAGAACTTTTCTCTTTTGTATGGAAAATCATATGGTGGCCACTATTTTTTTTGCAGTATTATTTTAATTACCCCACAATGTCACAATACTAAATAAAACATCTGTTTTTATCTACAACAAAAACGTAAAAAAAGTCAACGTAATAGTTAAAAAGTCAACAATAATAGTTTGCAGAGATAATACGATAATACATTATTTACTTATGTCAAACAGATACAATTAAAACTAAATTCAAGTGATACGACCGTTTTAGGTACTATTTATAAACACACAATTCAGTGCCCAAAACTCCGTAGTCGAGAGTTTGTCGCCACTCAAAATGTCTTTCCAAACATTCGCCACACTGTCTTTAATTGTTTATTTATGTACAGTTTCATGTCCACTGACATTTAAAGTGTTTTTCTCGCCTCAATACGTATCGTCACTGTATTTACCACTCGACGTAACGCAGACTACTTTACGTTTACCAACTGTCATAATTATATTTGCCTGCACAACGCCATCTTCATACTGGTGCCAAGACGCGAGCATCTCTAAAGACATCTTTCTCAACAATTACAAAGTGAGGTTGACATTTGACAAGCACCAGATCACAAAGGAACTTGTAAAAATTAAATGGTGTTTTATCTTTGGCTTTGACAGCATTGATTGATCGCTTTCAGCGTAAAAATGAATCATGACATGAACAACAAAGAAACACCGCTCTTCATTGAAAACTTTGTTTTGACTTTTAAATGTTGTGTTCTAAATTCTATTCATATCATTCATTGTTGAAGACAACAATATTTAGACTTACGCAACTTAGATCTTAAGTGCTACTCAATATGACATAACTAAATTGTGGCCACTTTTTACCTTTGTCGTAAATATTTTTTAGACATATAGAGGTATTATAGTCAAATAGATACCCACCTAACATTAACAATAATTCTTCATTGTCAAAGAACTAAATTATTTGACCAACATTGCCGAAGTGAAATCTATAAACAAATTTTGCCAATTAGTACCAAATGCCTAATATATTGACTCGGGCCATAAATTCATTATCGGTAATGACCGCGTGTCTAGAATATCATTACAATTGCGATAATATTTGCCCACACCAAATAATGGAAGACCAATAGACATGCTATGAGCACTTTTACTTTAGCAAATATGACGGTTGCTATTTAAAGAAACAACAATTATTAGCGTTTTGAAAAAGCAGTAACGGCGTATAAAAACAAACATCAAAATATTTTTATCCATGTAAGCCCTCTCAAGCATTTTGAATATTCAAACATTGCTACCGGTTCGAAATCTAGTTGGTATCGGAAGAATTTCGACAACGAATTCGAAAGTCTTACTTTTCGTCAACGTAGGTAAGTACATCTTGTTTCCTAACAAGTACCAATTAGAAACGCTTTGACAACTTTTAATAATTTTGGACAAAAGACGATGTTACTGGTTTGGTGTGGCAATTCTTAATAACAAACACGGTGGCGCCAACGAGTGTCCTTGACTTGGAAGCAATACTTGAAACCACTCCACATAGAAATATGCAGGTAAAGAACTGCTCGGAACTGTATTACGATATTGATACGTGGAAAGAACAACTTTTTGACAATTGTTTGTTTTGGTTTAAGCCTTAAACTTGTAACGTAACTGAGTTTATGCACTTCACATTATTCAAAAACGCTTATAATTTATATCTACACTCTACAGATATGTACAAATTGTGTTTTACGTTATTCGTTTCCTTTGATAGTGGTTTTTGGTAGGTATCCAATTTTAAAATCTCTTTGTATTGTCTAGAATCTGGATAAACAAAAAGATGTTCAATAACAACTGCAATAAGGTCTAAAATAAATATTTTTTTCGTTTCCTGTATGTAACTCAAAACTTCAAGGGATCACCCTATATCGGTAGGCGATAGATCACCTATGGAATTTGCGTGGGCGTCGTCTATAGCTTGTTTTCTTTGACTTTTCGCCTCATTAAGTGTTTGTATACACGCATTGGATACGTCGTCAGCTGCATGATAAATGCTACAAAAACGACGACTCATATGGGAAAATTTGTTACAATGACTTGATTGTATTTCGGTTGTAAAACGCTTTCTTTTCTATTGCAATGCTAAATTGTGTATTAGGCCCTCCATAATGTATTGAGTATTCCTTACTGGTATTTTTTCTTATCCAATATAATCTTCAACTATTAATTTACATTATACGATTGATAGGTACCTATTACCATAAGTCAAGAAATGAAAGTTCATTTCTCGACTAGTTAGTTTAAAATTTAATTGCTTGAAAGGTACCTAAGTACCTTTCACGCAATAAAATTTTAAAGTAGGTACTAATTATTACTTCTAATTAATGAGCAGGTAATATAACAACAAGTTATAGTAAAACCGTACTTCTTACTAGTGTACTTTGTATTGGAACGGAAATGTTTTATCGATTTTGATTTCCAATTTTGATTTCTATTTTTAATATTTTTTTACTGAAGTTTCTGATGCTTTGTAGGAAGAAGTTATTAAGACACGTTACATTAGTATGATTTATTTGTTCAGAAAACATTAGCTATATTAGGTACAGATCGAGTTGAGTTATTACAGATGGATCTTAAGTAAGCCAATTATAGGTTTCCGCAGCTATAACAAATATATCATCATTACAGTACAGGGGCTCTATCAGCTAAAAACATTGAAGTTCATGTTAACTGTGTTTTGACAGATGTATGTGATACATTGCTACTTCATTTTGGCACAAACAAAAACTTACCAAAGAAAAGTAGCAATGTATCACATACATCTGTCAAAACACAGTTAACATGAACTTCAATGTTTTTAGCTGATACCGCCGCTGATGCAGTATCGTTACAAATACCAGAACATTTGATATTCATTGTGAGACTATAATTCATTGTTTGAATTACCTAGTTATGTAAGTACATTATATTGACAGAAATAATGCTTGGCACTTTCGGATACATAATATAATAAAAACATTATTTGTAACGACAAATTATTGTGAATGCAAAAATCAATAAATTCAATTTTTTTATATTTTTTATTTTGTTTTTAAAACTATACTTCGACATTTTGAATCAAAGATTTATTAAAGATGTCAACTGATAGGTACGTTTCTATATTACGTAGTTTTTATATACGTAGGTATTATATAAGTCATTTCAGCAAAGATCGAGTGAGAGTTTACATTGAATTTTTAGCATCTTCCCTGATGTCCTTAGAGTTTTGTGCGTTGCCAGTTTTTTGTAATTTGGCTAATCTGCTGCTATAGAAATACAACTTATTTAATAACAAAAAAGGTTACTTTATGTCAGATGTAGGAATAATGTTGAATCCTTTGAGTTTCTAATTTTTGAGAGTCAGGCGAACGGTGAGCTTCCCATACAAACGTAATACCAAAATGATTTGCAATTTGACCATAATTAACTCTTCTTGTGATGTTATTCGGATTAAGATAGTATTTGTCTAGGTTTACATTAAATAAAAATTCAAAAATATTAACCCAATTTAAAATAAATGCCAATTATTTTTTTTCATACAAAACTGTGAATTGCATTGAGTTTTATTTGGTTTAGTATTTTGGATTTTTTATTTAATAGAAACCTAGATAAATACTGTCTTAATCCGAATAACATCACAAAAAGAGTTAATTATGTTCAAATCGCAAATCATTTTGGTATTACGTTTGTATGGGAAGCTCAATTTAGGTCACCGTCCGCCGGAGCCTTAAGACAATTTATGACTGAGTGGTTGCACATCAGTTGGAAACATTGTGTACTAGATTTAGTCTTATTTTGAGAACGAAATATATATTTAAGCATTATAATTGTTATTTACATTTCAATATGGTTTAACTTTAAATGTGACTGTTTCACACGGTTTGAAAATGTCAACGCCTTTTTTATAATATTATGCCTTTATTTTTTAAGAACAATAGGTATGGCAGCGAAGGAATCCAGGCTTAGACTTTTATTAAGATTTTAATGGTATTTAGTAGTTTCTATACGGGTAAGGGGCCAATGTTGGGGCTCTGAATCATAAGTGAAATATGACTTACTAAGACTTTTATTGCTGTTCACTGTGGAATAGGCTATTGTTTGAACAGCTTACTTTGTTCTTTGCGACTCAATAATATCAAGCGCCAACTAAACTGCTAAACTAGAGCAGGACTTTATAAATTTACTCAAGTGCTATTACTACTGTCTCGCTTAATTCGAGCAAATGAAATTATTGCTTAATGGTCATAATTAAATGCCATTGTAACACAATGGAGACAGTTAATGTTATTTACACGACTAAATTTATTTCATAACACTATGGTTAAAAATTGGAGGTACAATATTCTTAAGAAGTTTACGTACCAATTTATAGTGTTGAAAGTACGAGACTCTATTAAGAAATAGATGACCGAGGGTCTATCATTGACATTCGTAACTACAATAAAATATGGGGTAGACAAGAAAAAAAATTACATCCCCACTTCACGTGTAGGGGAGGTAATCTAAAAAAATATTTTTCAAAATTTTACTTCACCATTTTGTCGGCGTGATTAATATGTATATCCATGCCAAATTACAGCTTTCTAGTACTAAGATTCTATGAGCTAGGCTGGGGACGGACAGATGGGCAGACGGACATGGCGAAACTATAAGGGTTCCTTGTTGACTGCGGAAACCTAAAAACAATTGAATGCAGCCAAAAGCCCTCAGAATTTGGTCTTTAACGTATGTAGGTGACTGGGCCAAGGATGTAATAGCATTTTTAACCTTGGCAGAGCAGACAGACAGAAAGGCATTAAACCACGCGGTGCGATAGTCAAAAACGACCGTTTCTGAGAATCGGTCTCATGTTCGCATACCACTGTACACTTAGCGGTTCATTGTTGGTTCTGTACAGTGAACCGCATATTGAGGGTGGCAAAAATCTTGCAAGTATGATCATTAAAGCTTGATCATAAAGGTGTAAATGCTATCAAAATCCTGGAAACCGTTAAGCAAACTTTTGGATGTTCTTGTGCTTGAAAATTGTGAAATGTGTTTTTAGCAATTTTACAGAAAAGTAAGAAGTTATTTAATTAAATATTCAATCACTGTTACGATTCCCTTCTTAGAAGTCGCCGGGCGGTCTATAGAACCCTATTAGCATTCATGTGATAACGAAACGCCTTATGCTTCATAAAAAGTAGGTTGGCATTTAAAAGAAGAAATGTTTGACCAAGTTCCCAAGAAATAATTAGTTAACCTTTGTTGTCAGCAGGTTTAACAAAATCAAGTAAACCAATTCCTCAAATTGCTACCACGCTAGTTTTGGAATACTAGAAGTATTCCAAAGAATACATAGAATTTAGTTCTGTACTGGTCCTGAATGCACTAGTCTTTAATTATACATCTACGATAATAAAAATAATTATAGTACTCGCCTTCATTATGAAAGGAATCCTAGTCAAGTTCCTCTGATATGTCATTCAGCCTTAGTAGTAGTTTCTCCTTTTCTGGCTTTCTATCCTGTTTTTTTTTTTAAAAAAACAACATCAATAACACTGCTCTGATTCCAAAGGAAGTAGCTAAAGCACTGGTGTTATGGAAATCAGAGACAACGGTGGAACTACCAACACCCAGACCTGAGCTAATATAGAAAGTTAGTTTTCTAAATTGACCCAACCTGGATCGACCCGGGACGTAAGAAATGGCGACACCTTGAAAACCGGTGCACAAACCACTCGACCACGGAGGTCGTCAAACATATAGAGATAGATTGGCTAGCACGTAAGAGGTAAAATACAAATATCCTACAGATTTAGCTCCAAAACGAATGAAACTGAAATAAATTTAAAAATTGTATAGCTGTTTCGATTTCAATTGAATGTCGAGGAAATTCCTTACATTGATGAAATAACGCTGGCTGGCAGCGTAAGACTGGGATATACTAGAAGAATTTCGACGACGCCACTAGTGACTCAGTAGCTCAGTTGGTAAGAGCATTGGACCGGACCAAAGGTCGCGGCTTCGATTATCGCCTGAGGCAATCCTGGTGACGAGTCGAATTTTTTCTAGTATATTATTTTGTATTGTATAAAAATAGCATTGTGAATGCTAAAATCTCACATTTGAAATTATAAATTATCGCTTTCATACCTCTCATTAGATTCCCACCCTATAAGTTATCAGGTTATGACACACAAGTGTGTCCGCAGAGATTCCGCATTCGGTTAAAGGTTACAGGCAGTTCCCACGTTAGTGCGTGTACAATGCAAGTTTACTCTACGAGTTAGTGTCGCGAGAGTGTCACGCTGCCACTGCCAGACCATAGAGCTACGAAGAGAAAAGAAGTATTTTTTGGGGTCGTATTCGACGAAATCAGGGATGACGTAAGTGGTGTTACTGTGTCAGTCCTAAATAAAGTTGGAAAGACGAGAAAACCATGCAACCGCGTCTCTTCGTTATCGGTAAGCCCAACCTTTTTAACAAACGACATTTCTGAGATGATGATGATGGATAAACCTATTAAAAAATGTGCAGCCGGTTGTCTGCTACTATGTTTACCACCAAATGCTACAATGTAGAGACCTCTGAGATGACCACACCAGATTCAGCAAGCTAGTCATAAGACAACGGGCTTCCTCAAAATATCAAAGATGTTTCGGTAAATACCACAATGCAAATCATCAGATTGACTCTCGTTTAAACAAAGACTTCTATGTGTATACTACACTAGACATGCTGTACAGTACCGAAAAATTGCTCATTAATCAAATTATGTTGCGAGAGCGACCAATAGAAACAGTTGATGCGCCGCGAAGGTTGGTTGTGACACAATTTTAATTTTGAACAGCTCATCTATGTAATTGAAGTCATTGCCTTTAAATCATACTTTTTCTAAGATTAGGTTCTATTCATGAATTATTATCTCTATGGTTACCCCTCGTGACACTTGTGGCTGTTTATAACGTCAATAGTTGAGGACAATGATCGATGTTTGGATATGCACCACAAGATTGTTGCTGCGTGCGACTGATTAATTTTCATATTCATCAAAACCTGCACGGTTTTAAAATTTTGTTAAAAAATGTTTCGTGTTATCCTAAGTTTAAGTGGATAGCAACTAAATCTTTGTTTAAAAGAATTGAATTTGTCGCAAGTTGTCGCGTGATTTCGTTACATTTACCGATTTAAAATCCTGAATCTCATGAAACATTTACTAAGAAGTTCCACACATTAGATAAAAGTCACTGAGTGCTGTCGTGCCACACTCTTTTTAACCGATTTCTAAAATTGAAAAGGAGAAGTCGCGTATATTTTATTTTACTGGAAGACGGCTTGACCGATTGAAATGATTCATACTTTATTACTTTAGGTTTGTTTTCAAGTTAATCCAATTTTTTTACTTTTGAAATCGGTTCAGTAGTTTTCAGTAAATCCTGAAAATAGTGTCGTTTTCGTTGCCATTTTTTTTTGTTATTATATTGACTCATTATTGACTGATGATATGATTCATTATTAAGTATTACCTTCACAGCGAGAGAATTTCATGCGATCAATTCTTGCGTTTGACATAAGATAAGACTACCAGCTATCGTTGTTATATTATTAATTCAGATGTAATCTTAAAATTATTTAGTTTGGATTCATTGGTTTTTAGTGTTTTATTTCTAATGAACTGTACGCGCGGAAGCCTTAGTAGCTTATATAAGATTAGCTTCTAATTAGTTTCATAACTCAAAAGCAAAGCCTTTTGTTACATAATTAGTGATGAAATTTGCTTTAATTGTTGTCATAAAAGCCTTATTTATAGACAAGATAATTATAGAAGACCATAAAATTTATTAATGTCGTAGTGGTTTATTAAGGCCCCTATATACCTCAAGTGGCGCCCTCATTTTAACCACTTTTAGCACTTTTGCGAACTACTACTACAACGAACAAAATTTTACTGAGGTTATTGTTTGTAAATAAACTATAGAACCTTAGCTTCAATCTGTACATGTGAATTACGTACTTAGTGAGCAATAAATTTAATTAAAATGAGGGCGCCACTTGTGGTATATAGAAGCCTTAAGTTAAAATTACATAACTCACATAAACTACTTCAAATATTGTTGATCTTTTTACGCTTGGTTGCTATGGGGCATGTGGTACTTAATTAGTATATCGTCAGATATCAAGTATTAGTATACAATGTATAGCCATAGCCTATTTATTTAACATAAATGTACTTAACAATTTTTTTGTTATATTTCAAATTGAACCGGAAGTAGGTGTTAAGCTAACTGTAGCAGTGGCGAATGGTCCATGAAACCTTTTAGAAATCCCACCATGTGACAAACGTGAAATTATGACTTACATTCGCCATAATTTTACTTCTAGCCACTGTAAACTGTGGAAGAGACGCTATATTTCGACCGTTCCCATCAACGTTTCCTCAGTTAGGCTACTATGGTTCAGTTTTAGGCAACTTCTTATACATTCCGTCACCTAGCATAAATTTTTAAGCAACCAATCTTTAGTACGTTTATCTTTAGTGCCTTTAATCATTCCCAGCCTGTCGATTCTGTAACCAACTCGAACCTCACTTCACTGCGCGGGAATCAGTGAATTATAATTAGGAAAATGATAAGCTGATTTTTTAATGACAAGAGATTTTAGATAGCTACGGTAGCTGCCTAAAACCTTTTGCAATCAATAAAGTAGCTATTCAGCTAATTTCTAATAGCAAATTTATGCGAAGTGAAGTGAGATTCGAAGTGAGATGCGAGTTTGGTTACAGAATCGACAGGCTGAAAGAAAATTTCAGAGGCAAAACAAAAGCTAGTGTAACGGTGGGTGGGCTCAACAAATAAAATTCAACAAAATCTTATTGATATTCGGGTCTTCAACCTTCTTATGTAATGCTAATTTCTTCCATCTGTCCGCATGTCACTTTGTCTTGTCTCGTATTTGCATGCAAATTAACGGTGTGTGAGTGGGATTTTATTCCTTTGTTGAGCCGGAGTTGAGGGATGGCAGGATAATGAGAACACTTCATTTTGTTGTGAACTTCACTTCAGTTTTGACAAGCTACTCAGCTTTCATGTTAATGAGGACTGTGCTTAAATAAATTATGGTGTTCTTTAAATTTGAGATTTTAGCATTCACAATGCTATTTTTATACAATAATAAATAATATACTAGAAAAAATTAGACTCGTCACCAGAATTGTTTCAGGCGGGAATCAAACCCGCGACCTTTGGAAGTCAGATCCAATGGTCTGACCACTGAGCTACTGAGTCACTAGAGGCATCGTCGAAATTCTTCTAGTATATCCCACTCTTACGCTGCAAGCCAGCTGCGTTATTTCATCAAAATACCTCGACATTCAATTGAAATATCTTTCCAGATATTTTGACAATAAAATTGATTAAGATGAAACAGCTATATATTTTTCTAATATATTATAGCCTTCCTCATTCGATTCCCGCCTGAGACAAACAACAAGTCTGTATACCTCGACATTCAATTGAAATATCTTTCCAGATATTTTGACAATAAAATTGATTTAGATGAAACAGCTATATATTTTTCTAATATATAGCCTTCCTCATTCGATTCCCGTCTGAGACAAACAACAAGTCTAAATTTTTCTTTTGTATTATTTAATGTAGTATAAATTATTGTTTTGTTTTTATTTAGGAAGTGTAACTGTGAAGTTAATATGTTCCCATGATAACTACTAAATTTGAAGAACCTACCTACTTAAATATTTTTCACAAAAAAATATATCAAGAAAACAAATCAATGTCAAATTACTATATTCGATAAAAATGACAAAATAATGATGTTTAACAGATACGTATACTTAATGTAACTAACTTCATTACGTTCTTCAAACAAAGATTGAAAGTATTTGATTAAAACTACAGCAAAAGGCTTATGCATTGCAAGTGAAATACGTAATTCGCAAAATGCTGTTCTATAATTTGCCCTCGTTAGAGCTTATTCAAAAGTGTTATTAAATGCAACATAACTCTAGGATGAGTCAGGTCATCTAGACTCCCATTGTGTTTAGAACGTCTTAACTGCTACTTATTCTGAATGGGAAGTAAAATCACATGACCACTACTAAAGAGTATGTATTGTTAAATTTAAATTATTTTGTTTCTGTTTTTGCTAAATTAATGCTTGCAATTACGTTTTGATAGATTTTTTGAAATAAAAATGTTTAAAGCAGATCGAACTTAACTTGAAGTGCAATTAAAGTAAGTAGTTTAATTAAGGTTATTATTCTATTAGCTAGAATATGCTCGGGAATGCTCATAGATCAAATTTCAATATAGTACTAACTACACTCGCGTGCAATCAAATCGACTCACCAGGTTATTTTCATACAAACGTGGCCACGTTGAGGTCTATTTTATGTAAATTTATACAGTATTTTTTACTACCACAGATAGGCCTTATGCTCACCTTTCAAATTAGCAGTCCAAAATCTTGCATTAACCTCTCAATTGCCTCAAAAAGAAAATTAAATAAACGTGTCTTTATGACCACAGGTTTATTTCTTTTTCTTCTAAATTTTTTCAAGGTTTAAGTACCAAACAATGTAATATGAATTTTAAATTAAGTAATGTTTTACCATAATTAAAAAAAAGGTTTCTTACCATTTATAGTATTTGATTGAATCAGGCGTCACTTGGCGGAAGTCCCAAACCATTCATTCCAACACTCAGAGTGTTGGTTAACGCACGATCTAACTCCTGAGGATGCTCCGGGTTGGGGCGAAACACGTGTAGAGTAGTCTAATTGGTGAAGATGCAAGGTGTGTCGCTGTCATGCTAAATGCAGGTATTGTGCACTGATATTTATGTGGTGTGCATGTACATTTTTTGTTTTGCATCCTGCATTATATTTTTTGCGGGAGTAAGCTACATATATTTCTCTTTTCACAATTACCTTTTATACTAATGAAATTTGGGCCATTTTTGTATAACAACATGTGAGTCGATTTAGATGCACGCGAGTGTATCTTACCTTGGTCCGTTATGAGCCTTACGCAGTTTAAGAACTTATTAACAATTGAGATAACTTTAGTGGAGATTCAACAGAAGTAATTTAATAGTTATTCCAAGTTATTAGACAGCATGTCTTTAATTTTTAAACATATGAACACCAAAAAATTATACAAAACATAATTTAGCAAAAAAATACCTAATGTGACGACTGCAGACTTCCGCAAAAGCACCATCGTTATCGTTTCGTGATCGTCAATAGGCGATGACAAGGTTGGCTATGACCACGGCTTTACAATACATGAATATCTTTATTTCTTTTTTATAGAAAACATGGCGCTAACATATTACGCCATTACAGCGCAAATAACAAAACACTACATTTATAATGCATTGCGTATGATAAAATAAATGGATTTATTTGTATGCCAACGACTGAATGCGTCTCATTCTAAATCGCAAATTGCCTCCGTATATCACAAAGAAGTTTATATTTAATCACTTAATCAGCATAATGAGAATTTATAGCCAGTTTCATTGGTTGTGCGAAGGTAATAGAAGCTATTATACTCGTAATGTGGATATTGCACTGTTGTAGCTGAGGTGTGGGCGTGGTTACGGCTTCAAAGTATCATGGTATGTAAAGTAATTATTAGTTAAATGGAAACATACTGACTTTATATATCAATTTGCATAAATATTGAATGCAAGAATTGTGTAGTTATGAGTAAAATTCGTATCGACAGTTCTTTTTTCACTTCTCAAGCTCAAAAAGTCCGTCATCGTAGTGTACCAGTGCTGGGATAAAATAGCGTATTTGCCTCATAGTCTACAAAAACGAAAATGTCTTTAGGTATTCATTCATAGGCGGAATGTAGACTTATGCCCGTTTGCACTAAACTTAAGAATCGCCTAAGTCTTTTCCTAACTACAACTTGACCAAATTAAAACGGTGTCATTAACTTAGCTGACATGCAGGTTTCATGCGCCTATTTATCTTGGTCGAGTTTTAGTTAGGAAAAGACTTAGGCGATTCTTGATTTTAGTGCAAACGGCTGTTACTGTTTCATAAAAAAATATTTTTTTAAAATAAATTACGTAGAACTAATATTCTGATTTCCACCAACCTTTGCCATGGTCAAGTCAAAGACCACATGGCCCACTTCTAAGGAAAAGAAGGATGATGAAGTGCTGGCTTTAGCCGTTGGTATGTTACAGTTTGGAAATATCACGAGGATCTTCAGGTTAGTTACCACATTCGTTCAGTGGACGCTTGGATTATTACTATTATTACTTCGAATACCATCAATGTACAGATTGCGATAATACTTCTTGATTGGACAAAGTAGACTCATAGAACAACTAGTGAACGACTTCGTCCACGACTTCGTCTGCGTAGACAGTTATTTTTCTATCCCACGGGAACAGTACTTTTTGCGGGTACCATATGTACTTTTCAGTACCCTATGTCCGTCTGTAACTAAAAGGTACTCAGGGCTACAGTAGCCCTGACAACGTGTATGCAAAACTTCATAATGATCGGTTGAGTAGTTAAAACGTGAAAGCGTAATAAAATAAACAATCTTACTTTAGCATTACTTTGGATATACAACGTGTTACAAAATACCCCTAATTGCCGATTATGGTAGAAAGGGACTATCAAACTGAACAACTTTTACTAAGGGACCAACTTTGAAATTGCGAAAAAAAAATCAGCTGTTTCACACATTTTGATATTTTCGACTTAATTTTTGTATGAAGCAGCTGTTTTTTTTTCGCGATTTCAGAGTTGGTCCCATAGTAAAAGTTGATCAGTTTGATGGTCCCTATATACCATATTCGGCATTAGGGGAATTTTTGTAACATGTTGTATAGGATATTAACATTATTGATAAAACTTTTGTAAAAGTACTGTGCCCTCAATTCACTGTGTCAATCTTGCATCTAAATCCTTCTGAACGAACTGCATCATTATGACTTAAGACCTCTACACACGCGTCGACGCATGCTCGTATTCAACGATTTATCGTCAACGCTTTGCAGGTGAACAAACAGCAATTAAACTGCTACCGTTGTACAGTGCTGATAGGTATTTGAGAATGTTGGCTTCAGTTTTCTACTGAGACAAACTTTTCTTAGGACGTGCGCTTCCATTATAACCAATGGAGTTATGTCCACTGCGGCCTTTTATCGTATAGTTTAAGGCATAACATTACAAACAGAACAGATATATAGATATAGGAATCCATACAACTGGCAGATTTATTGCTGCACAGCAGAGTTCTCGGCAAACTTGGTGAAAATAAATAAAGACATAGATTTATTTATCAATTAAAAAGTATAAGAAACAGAGTATTACAGGCAATAACTTATTTTTCTTTCTATGGTTTGTATTTGTAGAAAGTTGCATTGGGGAACGATTAAGTTGCGTTGTTAACGATTACGATTGCTGTTTGATGTGTAGAAGGCATTATGTTGTGATGAATTTGTTTAGTCACAACTTCACTGGTGTTCCGATTGGCATATGACACGCCTTCTATTGTGAAGTGACACTTTTTTGGAAGCAACAAAGTGTATTTGTATTTGATTGCAAATCCTTTACATACCTCACTGACATTATGGGATCTCTTAACAAATTGTTGAAAAATGTACCTAACAATTTTATACGTAGGCCTTAATGATCTCTGATTGATAATTTCATCAACGCCCGAGCGGCCGCATGCGGCCGGATGACAATGGAATAACTATTGTGTCTCATTGTGTTACGGGCGTTGAAGGATTATAAAATATTGTCAAAAAAGTAAACATAATTACATAGTCTACAACCTGTAAATGAAATAAAGCAAAACCTTTAAACAAATATAGGGCTCATATATAAGTAAGATTAACTTGTTGTATGGAAGCAATTCTAAAATCGCGAAAATAATAGGCTGTTTCATACAAATTCTTCAAATGAATGAAACAGCTGATATCGTTCGTAATTATTATGAGCCCTATGTACTTAATTAGTTTAAAGGTTTTGCTTTATTTAATTTACACGTTGTATATACATTTTATGATCGCAATGGATAACTATGATAATTTGATGTAACTTTCATTTATTTCAGCTATTATTAAACTTTTCTTCATAATTTTCACTTACTTTCAATTTCAATGTTACATATATACTTTATAATAAAATGTAACAAGGTAGAAAAGACAGCAACTTGAAGAAAATGTAACAAAGAAATAGACGGCTTATGTAGTAAACCTTATTTGGTAGCAGTTTCAAATCTGTAGTGAGTACATAAATTCATTCCCTAAAATTTGTATTTGTTTACAAAGCACGCACATGCAAATTCGCAAATAAACAGCAAAGTTTTGTTAGAAATATACTTATATCAAGTAGCAAAGCAATCATAGTTACAAAATTATTTCTTGTCACATATTTCAGGTTTTGTTTGCTATTATTCTCGTACTGGCCGCTATAATTCTAAATTTTAACATGCAGCAGGCAGTATTAAAAACCCCGTCAAATAAATTACTTTGAACCCGTTTCGAGTGCTAACCCACTTTCGACTATAATGTTATTGGTTCAAGTCTTGTTTTTGCTGCTGTGACAGCAACTAATTTATGGCCCATTTTCGGAATTGAAGTTTTCTTGTCACTCGATAAGGCCTTGGTCTCCTATTTATGCTATACGCGACTTCTGACGTCGGCGTAAACCTTCCCATACATTTCATACGCCGACGTCAGCGTTTAAAAGAGACCATAACAGTACATTTCTTTAGTAAGCATTGTGACGCTTACGCTGTAAGCGACCGACGGCATAAATAGGAGACCAAAGCCTAAGAGACGTTGATTGACTTATAATGTGGTATTTACACGGGTGACTAAAGCCGCACGACTTTTGCCGCACGGCGAAAATCGACTGTGTAAATGGCAACTCGGGCTAGGCCGCAGGTGACTGAACAAACTTATCTGATCCGGTGGCCAAAACTGTTATTAAGTGTTTTAACTTATTACATATTGTTGCCTAGGTTACGCCATCGATTATAATATTACAAGCGACATCCTAGGGGACTAAAGTCGACAGTCAGAGGTGTCTAAAGTCGACAGTCAGAAGTGACTAAAATCGACCCAATGTAAATAGTCCCTAATGGTTACTTTAGATCTAAATTTGAAAAATGTTAATTAAAATTAAAACATAAGTTGTACAGACAGGACATATATTTACAGATAAACCGTGACAACTTGTCAAATCCAGCACTGTACATTGCCAAACTGTAAGGTTTTCCTAGAGCATCATCTGTCTTCAGGTTTAAGTGATGATAAAGCTGAAAGTGCAAGCGCTTACCGAAATTATTGAGGAACGAGCAAAAAAAATATGTAAGTGCCAAAACGAAACAATAATAGGCAAGTAGGTACTCTAGTTAATGTGAAAGCACATTGTGCCCAGGGTAAAAAAATCACATGAAATTATTGCCGTCAGCCTCTCCAAGGGTCTTTCGCAGTTGGTGGGTTAGGATTTGTAAGGTCCGAAAATATTAAATTTTGATACCTTGGTCTGTGACCTACATTCCCCGTTCCCAAGAACATGGTATTAATTCGTTACTTTACGACCCTTAATTTAGAGGCGCCCATAATCACGAGACAATAAAATCGACAATTGCTCGTGCGCAGCGATCTCGTGTGGACTCGGTGATCTCCGGTAATCTTCGGTGATTTGTGATCGTAAAACACTCCACACTAATCGGTGTTTTATTTATTAAAGGAGCCGCACTTTTAGTACTTTATAGGGTCTCTCATTTGTCCGGTGACATGAATTTAATGACTTAAAAAACGAGCTTTTAATGGACTTGAGAATTTGTAGTAAAACAAATTGCAGCTTATAAAACGTTATGATTGAAGGCAAGGCGGGGCAAAACAACTCGAGATAAAAATACTGGCAATGATAGAGTACTCTACTCTACTGCAATATTGCTTTAGGAAAAAATTAAGCTCAAAACCTAAATGGCCTACTGTTTGATGATCGGTATTTGGTGTCGTGTCTCTATATTTGAAGTCCGAACTCCAATTTGTTAATTAGTTACCTACCATAAAACAAAAATGATAATAAGTTATGGTTTAGATTGCCTTCTCTTTATATCAAGGTGTCTCAAAACTTTGCCAAAAAGAGAAAGCACCTAAAATATTGAAGGGAGGAAATTTTACAGAAAGGTGCATTCAATGATTATTGAAAACATTGCCTGCCTTAAGCCGAAACCGAACCCACTAAATATCAATCTTTTATTTTTACGATACTTGCCGAAAGGGTTACTCATTTTCTCATTTAACAAATAGAAGTCCATTAAATTAAACATTTCCCGTGTTATTACTAAAGATTTTAAACACTGCCACTTTTTTGACAATATTGTTTGAAAGGGAGAGCATCACATTTCTTGTGTAAATACACGGTTATATTTTCATTATTACGTTTTGTATGTATGGAAGGTATGCGATGTTTAAAAAAAGATTTGAAGGCATATCTAATTATTTTTAATCAAAAAATGAAGTTTTCTTTTAGTAAAATTAATTTCTTTTAATATTTAAGGTACTTTACCTCCGTGTGGCAAAGTTTTGGGACACTGTATACGAATTTGTTTGTAATTAAAATACACCCACAATGTGACTTCTTTCACAAAATATACTTCCCACTTATCCCATAATATATTCCAATATCCACTTTTTTTAATAAAAATCAAAACTTTTCGGAGATAATGGTTATATTTTAATTTGCCTCAACAATATTGTTCACACTTCAACAATATGTTTAGCACTCCTCGATTCTGTGAGAACTTTGGTAATTATTGGATAGTGTGAAATTTGGTGATGTGCCGACACAACGCCATTCAATCCTTGGATCTATGGGCACAGAATAATGCTATGGATGAGGCGCAAGCGCATCGATAGCCGGAACGGTGTTTTGATTTACAATGTCGATGCTTCTTTAGATGTAGTAAGTTTAAGTGTGGTCAACTTATATCCCAACCAGACTGCGTATCGGCTTCACCAAATAACTGAAAATTTAGTTGACTTTGGTATGTCATAATACAGCCTTAAATTTCAGTATGTATTGTAATTAAGTAATGTATTGTAAGTAATTTTGTGCTCATTATGATTCGTTAAATTTATTTTACGTTTTTCTTTTCTTTCACAATGTAGGTATAGGAATCTCAAAACTTTTAAGTACTCTTGAATCAGTTTACTACCCACGTCACTCACGAGTGTTATTCCAAACACTGAACGTAACGCAGCAATGTCCTTAAGAAAGTTATAATCAAAGAGAATGTAATACACTACGTTTTAGTTACAACGATAGAGCATCATACAATAAGTTTATATTTTTTTAAAAATTTTTGAGATTTTAGCATTCACAATGCTATTTTTATATAATACTAAATAATAAACTAGAAAAAATACGACTCGCACCAGATCATGTTCTCGGACGATTTTTTCTAGTATATTATTTAGTATTATATAAGTTTATATAACTCTGATTATTGTGCAGAACACAACCTTAGCAAAAACTTACGTTTTCTGAACTTATAATGATAATTAAATGATTATTTTTGTAGCAAAACATTTATTTCTTTATTTTGCAATGTAAGTATTTACTTGCAGAACTAAGTGATTCGACGGCCACTTGCCGTAACGGATAAGTTAGGTCCCGAGTCGCGAGTTCGAATCCCTGTAAGGTATACATCACTAGAGATCACTACCTCAATAATGTTTGTGTGATGAGAAATAGGCTAATAAGTCACTTAACTTTATTGGCAAGCTTTATTAAGTTTGGGATTAAATTATTGAAGTTAATTGCCCGGATATATCTATTTATTTATTTTAAAGTGGAACTATGTCAACTGCTGTATCTAATACCTAGATCTGATTTATTTAGTCATATTTCTTTGACAGTTTAATAGCGTCCTAAACCTCTAGTGTTTTCATGCGAATGCAATCGCAAATACTGCACGATTTCCCACATAGCAAACGAGCATAAAATTACAAGTAAATATTGCATATAACTATCAATCAAAGTATGAACATCATTATGCGGTGTTTGCTTTGCCTACACTGCACGTCAAGATTCAATTTGTAAACTTAACAAGAAACTAACGAGAAAATTTAAGTAAGCAAATAAGATAACTTCTGTTTATTATTTATATAGGAAATTAAATGATTTTAATGGGCAGGATGAAGGATAAATATGCCATCCTTCGTCTTATTAATAAGTACCGATACGCTATTAGTTTTACATAAACTATACTTATTAAAGGATAGTTTGTAAAATATTCAGGAACAAATATGATTCAGGGACCATACCAGCTAACGTATCGAACTTCGGAAAGTCTGCCGGACTTCAAATTAAAACAGATAAATCGAGCCCCAATATGGCCAAAATGGCGAACCCCAATTCATGATGTTAGACGAACATCGATATCTTCTAAATAACTTTGGCGAATAGTACAATACGAAACTCCTTACTTCGATTTACCTATTTTAAGTTGAAGCTCGGCAGACCCGCCGAAGTTTGAAAAGTTAGCCGGTAGGACCCTTGATTCTAAAGTGGAGAAGGTAAGATCATTAATTATTTGCCAATCGGTCTTTGTTTTTTTATTACGAACCTGCCCCCCTCCTCACGACGGGTTCGAATTCACGTAACGTCAAAAATTTGGTAATTTGGAAACTGTTGTCATGTTTTCCATTGTACTGTTTTGACTTTTATTCGATCCGAACTCGAACTCAATCTCGTCGGTGGTAGCCCCCAGTTGCTTAAATTGAACTAGCTAATTGCTTCAATTGCACAATTTCATATTTTTTTAAGAAATCGATGACACAGTTATCAAAAAGTCTATATAAATATTTATACCCGTTTTTTCATCTTGAATTTCAAACTAAGTAAGTAATGTCAAACTGGTGTTGTTTTACATATTGTGTGTTACTATAGACAATTTATAAAATTATAAATAAGCTGTTATTAATAGCAGCACTTA
The DNA here is from genome assembly GCA_963556745.1 of Catoptria pinella. Taxonomy (NCBI): domain Eukaryota; kingdom Metazoa; phylum Arthropoda; class Insecta; order Lepidoptera; family Crambidae; genus Catoptria; species Catoptria pinella. The sequence goes on along the minus strand of OY750774.1, from coordinate 11,620,708 downwards.
ACATACACAATTATTCCCTTTACTAAAGACCTTCGCGTTGTCATAAGACCAGCTTATTAATCCAATTAATTTATATAACTATGACGACTACTACTATATTGGCGTAATAAAATATACATAATGACATTTTGTAGTATTCGGTCTTCATAGCTTGATGTTTAAAATTAAGGTCCTCAAACATGTCACTTAATTTAATGTTACTATCATTAATTCAAGCGTCATAAGATGTACGGCACACGACATAGGTACTTAATATAAGAAGAAGTATTAAGTGAATAGTAAGCACCCAGAACAATTTTCGTCTTTTAGTATTAACAATTTTATCAAAAGTGTCCTAGCTGTGAGGCTTATTTGTGATTACACAAAAAAAACAGCTTTTTCATACAAAAATTAAAATATAAAATATCAAAATGTATGAAACAGCTGATTTTTCTTTTCGCGATTTCAGAGTTGGTCCTATTGTAAAAGTTGTTCAGTTTGATGGTCCCTATATACCATTTTTGGCATTAGGGGTTTTTTGTAACATTCTCCAATTCACAGTAGTAGAGGATTCTAAATTTTTATTTACGATATTTTTGAAAAAATCACTATGCTACTACATCCAATTCATCAATAACCACCAGTAATACACTAGTCAAACCTAGCTAGCTTAAAACGAAAATAAAAAACCGGCGATGAAAGAAATAAAAGTTGTAATTTCCTGCTGGACTATTTTTTTACTGCTGTATGTGGATATAAACTGATTAAAAATGGTTATTTACCCTCCTATAAACCAGATATAAATACTATTTTTTCATTAATTAAGTCGCCTGAATGCATTTACTTAAAAATATTTTTCTTACTAAATACAATCGTAGATCTTTTAATACCATTAAACCGCACTAAAGTTATTCTTTCAGCATTTAAACAGCAAATTGAACTATAAAAAAGTCATGAGCGAATTGTGAAATCGAAAAGGCCAGGGAAATAAAAATTACACAAAAGTAAAGCTCATAAAAACATTTCGCTGCCGTAAAACGTAAAATAAGCCATAAGCCACCCATGACGAATCCCTACTGCCGTCATAAAAGTGACCCACAACAATGCATTATTTACCATTATATCGGCAACGCGACAGGAGAACTAATTACAAACATAAATATGGAAGGAACGTAGGTGTAAAAGCCATGGGTTATATGTTTGATTATACCACCGAAAAGCTAGCGTCGAACCACGACGGCAACTATGAAATGCGTGAACCAATATTGACCCTTGCGTAAGCCCTGCGTTCCCACGGTGTCCTGCTTGATTTTTCTCATGTTACGGGGAATAAACCACGGTCGGTTGTAACTTTAGAGGCGCCTGGACACTCATGAGTTGCGCAAACAAATTGTAGCTCAAATATTGGACTGATTATTCGGGTGCTCGGTGTAGCTATGAGGGCACAAAAGCGGCTTTTAACTCACAAAGGACGTGGTAATTGAATTAGATTTTTGTGTAATCGCTATCCACTTTTGATCCTCGTTTAACATCTTCATAGGATTTAGGTCTACCGCGGGGTTGAATTGAAATAACTTTTTAATAGTTTAGGCCTGCTTTTTCTTTAATCTTAGTGTAAACTGAAAACTTTTGTTATGATCAATTTACTTTTACTAAGCTTTTACGTGTGTGTTTACTTTCCCTATAAAGTTTTAAATACTTTTTAAAGAAACTTCCTTTGGCGACAGAAATCATAATGCAAACTGTAACGTAAATTATTTCCGCAGATGGCATTGCTTGTGGTTTAAGTTATACCTATATTGGAAATAAATCTTTCTATACGAGATATTTTCCAAGCGTTCCAACTTCAGAGGTCGTATTCATCACATCTAGTCACTTTATCGGCAGATTTACAGCCGCATTACACTCGACATTTGCATTTAACTATAATTATAACAAATCATAATGTTTAAACTGCATTACTGGTCAAGTTTGGCCGCCTCGTGAAGTGATATTTTGTTAAATGTACTGAATGGATTCGATTCAATCTCTGCGCAATTTTGTATTTACTGAGTTTCGTATCAAAACCGCAATTTGTCTAGCATTTAATGCTTACACATCTTCTATTTTAGCTGGATTACCAACTTTATTTTCTCCTCGTTAAAGTCTATGTTGAGTTTAATAGTAATGTTGTAGAGCTATTAAATCCGAGGCTAATGGTGTTAGTCGATTATGAAAGTGTTTGATATCTCGAGATGTTATTATTTGTAGTGAACAGTCGTTAGTGAATAAATTATGATTGCGATGTATTAGTCAATGTGTATCACTACGACTAATAATCAACGATAAACAATAAGCAAGTGCATTAGTTATCTGCTAACACGTGTACGATATAGTCGGTCTAGCAACTATAATGGTTACATTACTATGTCCAGCTGTAAACAGTTAGTTTTAGTAAGCTGTTAAATTGGAATCAATGCTAACAAACCTGCCAACTAAAAATAATTGGTAGGTTTCTTTATCTACCGACTATTAATTTAAAATAATAACATTACTTAAGACCTAAATTCGGACAAGGATAATTAAAGCAACCTTTTTAACAACAATGTTTCACTAAATAATGTCCTAAGGATCATGAATTATGGTGACGATAACTTTTTTGAAAATTTTCTAAAGGAAATCTAGAGCACTAGAGCCGTTATCAAAATCTAGAGTCCAAGATATTTATTCTTTGTCGATTATCTGACTGTTTACAAACACATCACTAGCTGTATGAATAACAAGACGGAACCCCGCTGGGTAGTTTGTTGCGATGTCGGCGCTCGCGAATTGATCAGCTATGAACACGTAAGTCCTGAGAACTAAGCCTAACGAAAATCTGTATGATTCATGTATAATTAACCTTTGAATGAACTCTCATGATAAGCAGATATTAGTTTACTTAGAGGATGAGAAAATAAGTTGGGATTTCGAACTGAATCCTATTTACTAGTGGCTCCGTGAGCTGTAGACCTCGCGTCAAAAAGTAATTGTAGTAATTGTATATTGTTTAAAAACAAATAAATAATATACGCAGTCATAAGTTCTGTCACAACCTTATTATTTTCAAATTTCGAGTATTGGCCAGAAATGTTTAGATTGATTTTGAAACATGCACTTTTTAGTCTTCTAAAAATAATAAACAAAATTTGCTTTGCACCGCTAGCAAAAAAGGTTTGTGTTATTTATGAACATTTTTCCCAAACGGCTGAAATATTATTTTATTTACATCTCTCCGCCATTTTGAACAAAATCGAAAAACTGAATCAACCAAAAAATTATATATAAATTATCGAACCTACTGACAAAATTTCACGAGAATCGGTTGAGAAATGCGACCTGTAGAGGAGAACAAACGGACATACAGACACCGGAAGAACATCCTAAAGCATTTTTGCCCAAGCTGAAGCAGAGACGCTTCGCCTGCGCTTCGCACTCGCTCGGTCAATAACATTATTCAAACTTTAACATTTTTTTTTCAGATTCACTACAAAGACTGCTTAGCCTCATTGGAGGTCCAAAATTAAGAAGGTAATTTTGAAACCAAATAACTTTGACATTCCATAGCGATAGTGTATCGCAAACGCAACTAACAAAATTATTGCAAATAATCGATCCGTTATTGGCAAAAGAATTAAGAGTCATATCGAAGACCATAAATCTTTATTTGAAACTAATAAAAATGCTATAAAAATTACCGTTGATTCATATTATTAACAAGTCATTGTTTGACGCAAGTAACATTTTAGTATTATTGTTTTACTGTAGCCGATTCATTGGCGACTTCCATACCAACAGATTCATTCAAATCATCTTATGTAGTTTCTTCTTTTGCATTCTCTCCAAAGATAGTTGTTAACATACCAATTTGTAGTGACAAACGACGTGACAAGAAAGTGTCTGGTGTTAATTTGTCCCTTAGTTGTATCATCCGCTTGTTCATTATAAAAGACAGTAACGCTTTCTTGTACGTCTCAATTTAACCGGACAAATGGCTCTTTAATCTTGGCGCTTTCTTTTTAACATCAAATGACAATAAACACAACGGACAAATTAATGGGCTTGTAACAAAGGCAATGCCTGATTCAAAAACATTCCTTTGGTTTTATTATTCAATTGATCAATTAACATTTGGAATAATCAAGGCGTATATCTACCTACTGATTCAATAAAACTTCATCTATGTTTCAATGCTTTTTTAATGTCAATGTATTTAAGAACATGTAAAGACTTCGATAATAAATATGTCGTGGTAGGAATCGCAATATTATTTCGTGATTTCATATATCATCTGATTTCCATTATGTCACATTACAAGTCATTGCCCCTACACAGTCAATGCGCCGTCATGTTACTCTCAAGAATTATTGGAAACGAATTACTGATGCTATCTCTTATATCAGTGTCATTTCAAGCATTATTGATACGTATGGGATCTTTATTGCGATTGAAAGTTGACCTAAAAAGTGAAGATTGATTTGTTTTCATCATTCGTTATTTCAAACGGTCGGTTTATACAGTGTCCCAGGAAATGTGTACCAGGGGCTGTCTGGGATTAGAGGTCACTAAGATATTTAAGAAGGCGTCCAAGCAGACAAATGAAGATTCTAAAATGTTCACCAAAAATGTAGGGACCTTTTTTCTTACTAGAAGACTTTAAAGTAACAGAATTGTTTTCAAAATTATTAAGCTGACTGATCGTTTATTTTTAAACTGTTTTACGTGATGGCTTAAATTGTATTTTAGTTTGAGAGGTTTATCAATGCACTACGTTTTAGTAAAAAAACTGGGAGTCTAGCACTAATATATTAAAAGATGCATCTAGCACTAATATTTTAAAATATACAGATGTTTTTCTGAATCGTTATTAGAGCAAAACACGCTTAAACAAAAATAAGTCAAATGCTATCCGATTACGCGGAACATAATTATATGGATATTAGTGACCTCTAGCACCAAACAGCTCCTGGTACACATTTCCTGGGACACCCGTATGTACCTACTAGCTTCCACGCGACTTCATCCGCGTGGATATTCAAGAAAATCCTTAGGAAACCTTTAACCTGTATAAAAAGTATTCTCTGTTTTAATTTCATCAAAATCCGATCAGCCGTTTTACGTGATTAGACATCCCACCATGCGAGCAGCTCGAGCGAGGCCCGCCGGCCGCACGCGGCGATTACGTAATCACAAAATAGGTTTCAGTTGAAGGCTTGATTTTAAATATCAAATCAGTCATTTGCAAAACTGTACCTAATCAGTTGCCCATTTAAGTTTTGTCTTATATGTATCTCCTCAATTTGTGTCAGGCTTCTGGTAAGTGTTACATGTGTGTATGCCTGAAGAATAACCGTGTTATTTATAAAAATAAACCTATTTTAGTTAAAATGTGTTTTGTCTTCTTCGTTCGAACTCTATTTATAATACGAAAGAAAAAGACAAAACTAAAATAGGTTTATTAGGCGTTTAATTTTTAATGAATAACACGATAAGAGTTTTATTATTATTTATGCAGACCTTAAATTCATAATAAACCATACTTATCTATCTGATCTTAATAAAAGTTTTGCACCATTTAAGGCACCAAAACAGCTGTAAATAAAGCTTGAAGTCGCTTATTGAATCATTGATCGCGTTTATAGCTTCTACTTTAACCGATAAACGATAAGATCTAGATTTTAGAATCTACTCTCGGTATGATAAAGTAAAAGGCTTGAAAAGAGGTCTTACATGATATTGATAAAACTTTTGGTCTACCAATTTTATTTATTTACAATCTAATAATAATACTTAAAGCCCTATTTATTTTTACACGATAATTACAGGTATAATCCGAGCGCGATTAGAATGGGATGGGACCTTGTCAAAGTAAATAAAAAATTACAGCTAAGCAGTCAAGTAGCGATAGCAAAAATGCTGTATCTAAATAGATTTAATAAATAAAAATTAATTTCAAAAAAAGTAAAAAGTTTTACCCCTTATTCCACTCATTATTAATTAATCACATAATAATTTTATCAATCTCGCATTTAAAATAAAACTTGAGCAGAAATCCACGCGCACAGCTCTACACAACTAGCATTATGCGAGCTTCTACGCGGGTTTGCCGACGACGATGGTCCGTGCGCGTCTCAGTTCCAAAAGGTAGCATCCCATTCTCATCGCGCGTGGATTAAACTCTACCTTTTACAAAACTTATATTATATAAAATAATAAAAGGTAAGTAGTAAGTTCTGAAGTAATAAACAACCAGCTTTTTCTCTCAGGAAGTAAATTTGTATTTTTTCATAAAAATGAACATAACATTTCTCACTCAATAAGTTCATTGTATTTATTATCTTCGCAGCACATGTGAAGTGGCAATAAATATGACTCAAATAACAATAATGCAGTCTCGCTCGACGCAAGCGCAGGAATCTCCATCTGTAGGGACAAGCCCTTGACATTGTACGAGTGATCTATAAAACAGGACCCCACTTAACTCCATTCAAGTGGTGTTGGAGAAATGATCATTTGATGTGTACGCCGCTTTATTTCTCCACTGTCACTGCTAAGGTCAATGGTAAAGAACTCTTGATAGGCGCAAATTGGTAGGAATGGTTTGTCATTGTCATTTTTCTCAATAGAAAGTCGAAGCTATCGCTAAAAAATAAATACAGACTTGATAGAATTGCCGTCATTCACCGCTCACGAGCGATTAATCGCTGAGCGATTTTTGTCGCCGAGAATAGAACACACAGAGTTCAATACGTAAACGCCCACGAGCTACAAAAAGTAGCTCGGCGACTAATCGCACGCGAAATGACACTGACAATAGTGACAAAGGGTTTACTTAGCCAGCGATGAAAAAAACGCCGCGATTATCCCGCTATTAAAGCTGCGATAATGTTGCAGGTAAGTGTTGATTTGACAGACGGATGTGATACATTGCTACTTTTCTTTGGTATTTTTTTATTTGTGCCAAAGAAAAGTAAAGCAATGTATCACATATATCTGTCAAATCAAAGTAAGTACGATAGCGATGTAAGTTAGGCGATAAAGCCCCTGATACAAATTCCATGCATGTGTAAAAAGTAGAAAAAAAACAAATAATAGAAATTTCGGCACACGATATATAAGAAGTTCAAAAGCCTGAAAGGGAAAAAATAGACAAAGAAAAACGATGTCGTCCATACGTCAGATGATTTCATCGCTTTGATACTTTCATGATTTATTGATGCACAAGAAAGAGAACCGCATACAATTAAATTGAAACTGACGACAGATTAAATCCAAGACAGGCAGTTACTTTGATGAAATTCCTCCAAAATAACACATGGGCCACACTTTGATTTACATAAATGTCGCGTTAATTACTATTAGATTTATAGTCTTTCATTAAAATGATAAATATTCATTGGAAAGAGCTGAAAATAAACACGTTTAAGTATTAATACTTACTTATTTTGGTAAGTGATCCGCTGATCTTAGGAATTTAGGTGAAAATGAATGTCAACGATAATGTTGTGGTGATGCAACTGTTCTGACAACATTAATATAGTAATTAGTGATTGATGACATAAGTGGTGTTTTTAATGTGACGCTCTACCTAATAAATACAAGTATTATTCTTAGTAAAATCTATAATGGGTTTTGACTTTACTATCCCCGTATAGAAGAAGGTAAATAAACTATTGTGGGTACACATTATTGAAATGAAATTTATTATTGAAAATTTGTGTTCTACACAAACAACAAAAACAGTTGAAATCGTCGATAAGAACAATACATTAACAGACGTGGAAAAAAATAATTAAGACAAAGTTTCTAAAAAGCTGTGACTTACCTCCTTCGATCAGCCTCGGGTTATTTACAATGCAGTCCTTGAAGATTATTTCTGATCTATCAAAAATTATTCACTATCCGTATCAATCAGTTTTATTCTTTTACAGATCATCACCTACTAATGTCTTTCATCAAGTAATCACCACTTTAGCCTTAGCACAATAATATTCCCACCTTTGATTATCGAGTAGTCTTAGTGCAAATAATGTTACGATCAAATAAATCGATGGAACACCGGCGAAGACGTTGAAAGAATCGTTACGGTCGTTGTGCTAAGTGAATCGATTCTCGGTATCGACTCGAACCGATTGATATTTGTTTATGCGATTGAAGGAACGCAAGTCTTTTGTTTGTATGGTGTTCTTAAGCATATTATATACTTTTTACACCGATTCCAAATCTCAACCACATAATAAATATGCTTTATTTTAATAAATAAAGCACTTGTGGAAATTAGAAATAGCGACAATACCACAAGCTTCCAGTCACCCAATCTGAGAAAAGATAGAGAATAATCTAAATTGACACACCCGAACCCGGTTCCTCATAGATGGCGAAACCATGAAAACCAGTATACAATCAACTTCACCAAGGAGAGCGTCATATTTAAATGCTTAATTTTTAATGATACTAAAATTTGGTGAATTTAAAAATCTGTTACTCTATCAAAAATATTTTTATCTATGTATCAAACACCTTCCGTACTGGTGGAAAGTTTTGGCCATCCGTCCAATGCACCGTGGGCAGAATGGGTGGCCAAAGTTGCTTCACTTTTTTCAAAAGTTGCTTCACTTTCACGGCAAACCATGCTGACCTCTACGCTGAACTGCGGTAAGTAATATTTGATTTCAAACAATAAAAAAACCCAAACAAAAAAACCCATCGCAGGATTGTAGTGGCACCATCTCCGCCGGTGGTCGGCCAATCGGCCACTGTAAGACCGCCATGTTTCGCGTCCCGTCGCATGCGCAGTTTTTACAACTCGATTTTATGTCCGCTCCCGTATTTATGGGGTGGCGACGTTTCCGGGTCATTCGAGAGGTTTCCATTCGATGCGTGGCGAATGCTATTCGATACCATTTAAGAAGTGCTTTATTTTATTCCAACATATTATTTTCTTTTCCTCCTTCAGATGCGTGTAACGTTAGCGCAGCCTTTTGTTTTATATCGTGCGTTCTCTCGTTTGATAAAGTAGCTTTTGTCAATATACCTTATTTTGTCTTTCATTTAGTTTTACTAATAGTTATTAGTTTTAATAGGTTTTAAAATAGGTTCACTATCAGCAAGGTAGGTTAGGTAGAAAATGTTAGGTACCTATCAGAAAAAACTCTACGTTAGGTACTAAAGTGTAAACAGTTAACAGACACCAACTAAACTTACCGCCTTATTCATAAATTTTAGTTAAATGCTGATAAGCCTCCTATTAAAAGTCTTATAACTTACATTATTCATAAACGTAGTTTAATAAAATGTTCGCATTGGGCTACTTTAACGTTATTATGCTGTCGTTCTGAAAAATCCATAGACAAAACAGGCAAATCCGCTTGCTGATATCCACATGTTCCGAAAAAAGAAAACAACTATCTGTCATTAAATGTCTGTATGTTGTAAATTCACGTGAAGGCTGTCATTTCAATCAGCTGCTATGTAGTCGGCCATGTTATTAACTAAAATAGGAATAAAATAAGCAGCACCCTTCCGTAACTTTATCAAAGGTATATAGTAGAGTGTTTGTCGCTATTGAGCGATTTTCAAGAAGTTCCTTATAATAAGCTAATAGGCCTTCCCTATTTTTTTATGAATAAGACGGTTAATCTTTTCATGTACTAAAAGTAAATATAGTTTAGAATTGATAAAGTTTAAATATTTATAATGCATAACCTCTTAATAAATCTTATGACAGCAAAAACCAGTGCAATTCCGATTCACGCATTCAGTATGAACTGTAATATAAATCATATTTGTGCTGTCGGTTCACCTGTGGCCGCTTGCAGGTAAATAACAGCGAGGCATTTAGTATCGATAATATTAATTATGATTTTATCGAAAATATGATATTGTTTAAAAGTAGATATATTGTACCCAACTATTACAAACAGCGATTAAAAAGGCAATATTTAACCAAACTAATATTCACAAGACAATCATAAAATTATAATTTGTTGAGAATTTAGCTATTGCATAGTATCTATTGCGATTTTGACATATCGAAAAAAGTCACAGTGATCTATAATTATAATCTTGATATAATAAATGTTTGCTTTTAGCAGAAATTATTGTACTCATCCAAAATTTAATGTCAAGATCCAAATTACAATCTAATAGCATTATAAAAACAAAGTGCTTAAATAATATCGGCAGTTGTATCAATGATCAAGGAAAATTATAGATATCTTCCAAAATACCAATATTAGTATCAGCGACATTGTTATTATTGCATTTAATTACCAACGAAACTTGGTCATGTAGACAATTTTCAGTCGATTTATCGATAAAGCAAGTATCGATATGGTTTCACAACTTATAAGATACGCATCGGCGCACAAAATATGTAGGTGCTGTGATCGGGGTGTGCCGCGAATTGCACTTCTCAGATAATCAGAAAGGGACTGTTAACCACATATTGTTATTAATACTTATATATTTTTTTATAAATAGGTGAGCATTTTTCCTCAATCACACCTGGTGTTAAGTGATGATGCGTACTACCAATAGAGCAAGCTCACCTAGATAAAGCTTATTCGCTTGAAAAGGCCCAAGTCATAACTATTGGGATGCCCATCGGCAGGCAGCCCACTCCAAAGGGGCCGTCCGTTAATCACGTGATGTTTTTAGCAACTTATTAACTCTTCACCATGGTGATAGGTGGTGAGGTTTTATACTACCCCTCCCCCTAATCTCTCCCTACCCAAAATCACGTGTTTTTTTTTGGTACAAAGTATAATTAAAATTTCAGAACATAATCTTTAAATCCAATTTTTTTTTTGTTTAATGAAAAAATAAAAACACGTGATATCTCACTGCAACCCTAGTGGTATTTGGTGATTTTTCCGGACCCCTTCTCTCTCGTTCAAGCCTCACGTGATTAATGGACGACCCCTAAGCTGTTCGCATTATAAAAGTATTAACAAAATTATTTTTGCGGATGGTTGGAATATCAACAACATAAGGGTGGTACGCTAATCTGCGTCTAGTTCTTCGATGGTGGAATGGGGCTGGTGGAATTAATTCGTGTAATTCCTTCGCACACTCTCCGAAGTTAATCTTTTAGAATACCGACAAACATGCTATTCTACGGCGGTAGTCGAGGCTAGTTGATTGGCATTCCTGAGTTTGAGGTCTTTAATAAATCGCTTAGCCCGTTTTTTGACCGAGTACAGAGCGACAAGCTGGTATTTGGCTGATCCCTCCCAAAAATGACAGCAGTACTCCATGACCGGTCTGGGGCCGTACCGGCTAACGCATCGAGCTTCAGAAAGTCTGCCGGGCTTCAAATTAAAACAGAAAAATCGAGCCCCAATCGGCCCAAAATGGCGAACCCCAATTCATGATGTCACACTAACATCGATATCTTCTAAATAACTTCGGCGAATAGTACAATACGAAACTCCTTACTTCGATTTATCTATTTTAAGTTGAAGCTCGGCAGACCCACCGAAGTTCGAAAAGTTAGCCGGTAGGGCCCCTGATCTGCGCTTTGTAAAGCTCTAAAATATTATTAGTATTACTATATACTCTATTATACTTATTCCTTATTTTGGATGCAGATTTTGTATTTAATTAAGGCTTCGTATTGCGGGACCGAAACATTAAGTAATAATTCATACAAGCATAGGTCAGAGGAGTATCAAGATAGTCATTTTATAATAAATAGTAAATTCCGAGAAGTCATAACAATATTTTAGACCCAGAATTAAACGTAGCTTGTAACTATGGATACTAAGCAACATAAAAGGATTTTTAAATAAGTATGACTAATAAAAATTGGGTTCAAGATTTTTTTCTTAAAAACCCCAGATATTTATCGCATTTGATTGGCATTGTCTAATTGTTGACTATTTGCTTTTGTTACCCTGCCCTGTCAAGCAAACACTAAGCGGAACTTTCTTACAGAAATTGAACTTAACTTCTATATTTTTTACTTTCATTCATTAACACTTTTGTTCCTTATAATACAGCTAATCTAGATCTCGATCGTGGTCGACTGACTCGCTCAATGTCTCAATTAAGCTCTTTATTAGCCAATTTGCCGTAAAATATACGATAAAGATAAAAAACACATCTCGAGCTTCTATTTCAAGCTTAACTTAATAAAATAATTTATCTTAACTGTGCAATCCGGCTTTGATAATCTCAGGCGTTTATAAGATTGTGGTCAGTAAGATGTTATACTAGTGGTTGGATGGTCAAGTTCATAAAATTCTCGTTTGGTTGTGCTATTTTCTTGTATTTAAAGTTAACTTTAATACAAATGCAGTTTCATTTATCTCTTACTTAACCCTTCAACGCCGGCCCGGTCGCCTGCGTCCAGCTATAAAATCACTATAACGCCGTTCTGTCAACGCGGACTCCTGCGCCCGACCTCATGCGGCCGCCCGGGAAATACAGAAAAAATAACCACGGTTTAATTGCGTAGTGTTAAATAATGAAGACATTTTAGTCTTCAATTGTTAGTATTTGAATATGCCCAACATATTCATAATTAGAACACAATTTACTGATTGAATAAATATAGTGTAATTGCGAAGTAATCGGGTAAAAAATACGGGGAAAATACGGCTTTTTTTCTTCTGTTTGCTCCTATTCATAGAGATTTACATAAATTGGAAAACCTTTATAAAAGTCTCCGGCGCACCCGGCGCGGAAGGGTTAAGTTTTTTTCATCTAATTCGTTACCATATTTGGTCAATATAGATAAATATACTAACGCATAGTATCTAATATATTATTATGTATGCTGTGATTGGCTTTAGATAGGTTAAGTTGCTACTTTGCATAGGCCAGTGATTGGATCGGTGGCCAAACAATTCCAGATTTTCCCATCCGGCCTTTTCGGTTCTTCTTAGCGGGCGGAGTACAACAGCCACTACCATTCTAGTAAAAATTCTAATCCCTAACTGTTACAAACAAACACAAAGATTAACATAATTTATCGGTCACAAGAAAGCCGTATAAGCAATAAATACGTTGCAATTAATTCAAGGTAACCGTACCCTCGGTTTCAATGGTGCGGTCAAATGGTTCATTTTACGGGGCCGTAAAACGGACCGTAAAACTCGGATGCGTTTGCATCGCGGAAGGTGTTACTGTCGCCTGTAGTGCCTGGCAGGTTAAGGTTTGCATGTATTAACTGGTAGTTAAGTAGTCCTTTATTCAACTGTAGGTATATGTTAAATTAAAAAGTTAAAACTCTATACTCACCGAAGAGATTTTAATATAAGAAGTGAACAATCTGCAGGCTGTTGATTTATCTATACTCTTCTCAAATGAAGTCATCAACGCCCGAGCGGATACATGTGGCCGGATAACAATGGAATATCTATTGTGTCTAATTTTCCGGGCGTTGAAGGGTTAATAAAATAAACTGTCGACTTCCTTAAATTTTCTTGGTTGTTTAACGGGGTCACTTTATCTTTTTGTCTTAAAATAAGATTTTCGGATGTCCACCCAGGAATCGATAACATTTAAAATCAAAATCAAAATTGTAATCAAAGCATTTAATACAAAACCTAATGAAATTTTGTACCTTCTAAAACCTGTTGTGTTGCTGTCAAACAAAATCTTTTCATGCGCCCTCACTTGGAAGCAAATGAGCTGCCAGCTGCAAGATGCATCTGTGTCTGGGATCAAATTAAATGCAGTAATTAAACCTTCTTTCTTATGTTTGCAAATCGTGACTATAATTTCACAACCATGCGAAAGACAGAAAGGTTTACTGAAAGGCACGGCTTCGCAAAAACCATCAGAGTTTGCCAACAAGATTTATAACTGTTCTTATAATTGTATAATTACATAATTTACTTGATGACGAGGATTAACTAGTATGTAAAATGATCTTACTTAAGTTATTATTTCGGGGATGGGGAAGCTTTTAACCCCCAAACCCCACTCCTCGCTACGCTTATGCTCACTACGCATCACATCACGCTCACTCATGCAAATTTCAGGATAATTATAAATTTTAGAATAATCACGCACTTAGGTGCCTCGTTCGAGTGATGGGTGTTGTCTTAATTCATCAACGCCAGAGGGGACGCAGGCGGCCGGATAACAATGGAAAATCTATTGTGTCTCATTTTCCGGGCGTTGAAGGGTTAATTGGCTAGCGATCATACGAGCAAACGATGCATTTTCTTCGCACGACGAAATAAAACTGACACAGTTCTTTAGTATCCTAATAATTGAAGCTTGCAAGTCATCGCGTGTCTATAGGAATGTATCATTGTGCGACAAAATTGCAGCGTTCGCTCTTACGATCTTAGCTAATTAGGATAACGGGTTACACGGTTGTCCGACGCCGGTGGGGTAAATGATAACCCGCCTCCCCCTGCTTCCAGCTTTCAGGGGACTTGGGGAACTGGGTGAAATGGTTCCAATTGGGGAGACTGATCACCCGCCGGCTTCGCTGGCGTCCCCCCTTCCAAATAATAATAATAATAATACACATAGTAACACACATTATTTGGACAGCATGCACAATTTCTATACAACTTTAAATATGCAGTTACGCACGATACAGCGTGATGCACAGCAGTGTGGTATCCATCTTATGACTTTATTACTAGCTTTCCGCCCGCAGCTTCGCCCGCATGGACTACAGGTAGGGCCGCCATCCGTCCGGGTTTCCCCGGATTTGTCCTGGTTTGTAGAGCGTCCGTATAGCGTCCGGGCGGGGTTCTTAAATAATGTCCGGGTAAAACCCGGGCACTATTTGTGTTAGGTTTTTATTTTATTGTAAAAAAAAATTTTCAAGTGCGTCTGTGTAAAATTCTTTTTAAACTGAAATGTCCAGGTCTTTTGAAATATTTGTCCGGGTTCCGTAATTTAGCTGATGGCAGGCCTGTCTACAGGTTATATCGTACGGGCAGAGACCCGTGCCCAGCAGTGAGATAAAATATATCCGTACTATCAAATTTCATCAAAGTCAGTCCAGCAGTCTAGGCGGGAAAACGTAACAGACAGACAGAGTTACATTCACATTTATAATATTAATTATATACAGTAGATGGATGGATAACGTGAGCTTATTATAATATCAGCTTCTCCCATCATACTTTAACACCTAATACTCAAGATGTCGGCGTTAGTAGTGCTAAATTAGACGTAATTTGTGCACTAATGATACGCTGTTAGCAGCCCGTTCCTGCTAAACACAGGTCATTATGTTTTTTTAAGTTATTTTTCTTCGCTAAACTGAGGCGTGCGTGTGGTAGAAGGCCTCCTTAAGGCTCGGCTACACACTTAATCCAACATGCATAACTGATAAGCCGACGTGTGCGTTAAACCAGCAAAAGATGAAGTTTTTTGGAAATCCAAAAAAGTTTTGTAGTATTGTTACCTCTTTAAATAAACCGATAACATGTGACAAACCTACATTGTACTCTGAAACGTCTGCAGCACACAGAGAAAATGGCTAAAATTAGTTTGATTAGCTTCGCCGTCATTATTTCAAAATGAAGATAATATTTGTGTTTGAATTTTCAGAGAATATTTTTTCAATTCCTTAAAAAGGTACTGACATTCTTGTTTATTGTAAATGCCTCGATTCTTACTACGTAAAGGGCGGTAACGGTGCTCGCACTCGGCCAATATGTTCAGACATGATCGTTTTAATTTGCGGCCTGTCGGTGTACTCATAAAATTATACTTTATCAATATATAAATGCAGAAGCCTTGTAAAATATCCTTTTGAGGCGAGCGCATCGAAGTAGGTACAGTCGCTAGTACTTTAACACAAATTTACTTTTTGCAGTACGTTTTTATTTTAGCATAGGTAGACTATGACCGCTGAGCTACCGAGTCACTAGACTTCCCGTCCGAGAACATGATCTGGTGCGAGTCGTTTTTTTTCTAGTATATGATTTGGTATTAGGTATATAAAAATAGCATTGTGAATGCTAAAATCTTAAAATTTAAAAAATAGATAGACTATGCAAAGAGGTTTAGTTCCCTTATCTTTCGTAGGTTTGTTAAAATGAGATCATTATGAATTAATATGTTTATGACTATAATACAGTCATTGTTTTCTGTCACATCATGTGTCGTAAATGTTTCCCTATCAACAATATCAATTATGTCGCGGCCATTCTCAAAACTTTCAAAAATAGTGTCAAATATGTAATCATCGTCAAGCTACTTTTTATTTACCGATTTTATTGCTTTTGTTACCTCTTGTATCACACCAAACTTTTTCCCTCTGAACTAAATACCTATTCATTTTGCTGCGTTCATTCCCAAAAGTCCCACATTGACTGGTTTTATTGCTTTTGCTGTTAATTCTTGTGTCACACCATTCACACTGAGTAATGTTCCCCAATCAACTATATTTTTTTCGCGTTCATTCCCAAATAAGGTAGCCTACTTTTACAATGGTTTCAAATGCCAACCATTATAACCACTGAGCTATTCATTATCTTTTATTATCATTTATTTGTTAAATAAAACAATAACATTTGTTTAAAATTTATTGATTTTGTTTCCTCTTATATCACACTAAATTTTCCCCTATCAACAATATTAATTTTGTCGCGGACATGCCCAAATAAGGCAGCCTACTTTCACGCCTGCGCCCGCGCTGTTATGACAAGCCGTGAAGTATCACCGCGCCGTTCCGCGCGTCACATCGTCACACGCTACTCTGTAATTACGATTTTATGAGCGTATATTTTACTCGCATCATTCAGTCGAAGTGTCAAATTGACAAAGCCTTTAAGTTCATTCAACACTGTTGATGGAAATTAATTTGCACATCGAATGTGAAAAAATGGTGGTATACTAAGATTTTTTTTACTGGCTTAAAGCAACTGCCAAGATATCATTAATTGTGATGTATTATATTTTCGTTCCCATCCATTGAAGCAAGTCAGAATTATAGTTAATATAGTATAATGTCATCATCCCTCTTGATTTTCGTATTAATTATACATAATGTACCCCGTAATATTGTAATACCTAAATCTTGAACATTTATGATAAAATTTGACAAGAATGTGAAGCCAATCTCCTCCATCGAAGGACACAATTAGTTTAGACAGAATAAAGTTTATATCCAATTACCAATAATGTATTACGGATTGAACTCACTCAATGGTGTATGACACGAAAATTATACCAGTAGCCGGTAATACAGCTCTCGGAATTTATTGACGAATTCGGTCCAATTTAAAACTATTTACAGGAAAATTATAATGTACAAACTGGCTAATTTTATCAACTATGGCGGCAACTAGACACCTGAGTGGCGATATCAAATGTTTACCCATTCATCAAAAGCTTCCACGGCCGTCAGTCAAACGCCTACAATAATTTTATTCATGAATTCCACCCATAAATGCATAGGACCTCACTAGTCCGCAACAATTAATAAGCACAGCCCATCTGCAGAAAAACATCGACCTAATATATGCGCAGTTAGGATACAAAATTGATTATTAAACAGTAATGATAGGTCGTGAAAGAATTTGCATAGGCCAACACTCAATTCATAGGATTAGACTCCACTTTGTCAGGCTTCCGTAGGTCATTCGTAACGCTGGACAGGTATAAAGTGGACTGATATTAATTTAAAATACAGTGAGATCATGAACAGCAATAATGTTGTGAAGTGATTGTGTTTAATATTGCCCTATCTTTATAGGAATAAAGAGACGTTAATGTCTCATAATTATATCTTAAGTAATTGGTGTGTCACGAGTTAACGTAGGTTAACAAACAATAACAGTATGCTACGTAATAATAAATCGATCAATAATTTGATTTACACAGGTAGGTAAACGTCAAGTAAATAAGGAAATTCCATTAGATTTTATAGGGTAGGTACCTATAGAATCTAATGGAATTTCCTTATCAACAATAGTCCATAATTAGCCATCTATATTAAGCATTGCCATAGATGGATTTATCTGTGGTGAGCGAAGCTTGTGTCAAGCCTATATTAACTGTACAGGAGATCGTCAGCGTGCTAAAAGAGCTTAGTGATTTCCGTGATAACATGACGTCATGACAGCGTACGATGTGGCGGCTGTGACGGCTATGATCACACCAATCAACGCATCTCTTAAGCGTGCCTTATATAATTGTATTGTAAGTCTTGGTGTCCAGGCTCATAAGGCGAGTGGTAGGGCACGACTACGCGCATAGTAGCAAACTTCACAGCAGCCAATAAGATTGAAACGCTTTTTTTTACATCACACCAGCCGCCTCTACAAATTCGTTCGTCTACAAGACAGTTTCCAATACGGAAGAGTCCTATTGCAGTCCATCGTAATAGCAGCTAGCAAAGCGGTCACGTGACTGGTGACCAACCGAATAACCTATATTGACTCACATGATCAAATCACCTGAGAAGCTGTGCTTTCTTTTTACTATGGCCCGGTTAGGACTGAGATTTTCTGTACGTGATGTCTATGGGTGTGTGTGTGCACATGAGTTTGTGACCAAACCCTCCAAAATAGTATGCAGTTAGTTCTAAATTTAGTTTCTCACATATGACTTTCATTTCAACAATGATATCTCAATTCTTTTGACGACCTCCGTGGTCGAGTAGCTTTGTACACTGGTTTTCAAGATGTCGCCATCTCTGAGGTCCCAAGATCGATCCCCGGTTGGGTCAATTTAGAAAACGAACTTTTCTATATTGGCTCAGGTCTGGGTGTTTGTGATACCACCGTTGTCTCCGATTTCCATAACACAAGTGCTTTAGCTACTTACTTTGGTATCGGAGCAATGTATGTGATGATGTCAAATATTTTAAAAATATATATTTTTTTAAGAATTATT
Organism: Catoptria pinella; assembly: GCA_963556745.1. Taxonomy (NCBI): domain Eukaryota; kingdom Metazoa; phylum Arthropoda; class Insecta; order Lepidoptera; family Crambidae; genus Catoptria; species Catoptria pinella. The sequence goes on along the minus strand of OY750774.1, from coordinate 11,601,889 downwards.
ACGTGATTTGCTACTGTCTAAGTTGTTATATATTTGTCTTGTTTCAAAGACTTCTGCGATGTCAGAAAAAGCCTTGTAAGTACTACCCTAAATATCCCTAAAGACTTAAAATATAAAACCAGACTACACATAGTCAAGACACAGTCTTTATAGTGGTTAAGACCTTAACTAATTAAACCAGTTAGAAGGCTTACTTCAAGCCACCTTGCCGAATTCTTGATCAATCTAGATATGCCACAGTTTACAGAAACGCTCTAGTTATTCACATTATAATGTAACCTTACTAGGCCACTACACACTGTCCCCCTTACTTATAAAGATTGTATAACAGATGTATAGTTACACAGTGTTTTGTCCCTTTCTTTTTAGTGTCAAACTTAAATAGTTTGATAGAGAGTCACCAACTATACATCTGCTATACAATCTTTATTAGTAAGGAAGAGTAAATATTGGCTAAGCCAGTATCTCAAATACGTGAAGTTTTGCCATAACATAAGTAAGCTATTAATCTTAATAAAACATGAATCCAAATTCAAGATTTTTTGTTTAATGTATGTATTTGGTAACGATATATTTAAGTTTGTAAATATCGTTACTTATTTCTGTTAAAGCTGATAAGTTTCTTGCGCCTGTTCTTCTTGTCAGTTAAAAAAGTGGAACAGGTGGTAGAAAAATATAGACGATTCAAAAGCGCTTAATTACTAAGTTTATTTGAATAAAGCAATTTTTTACTTTTTACTTTACTTTACTAACGGCTGGTTTGCTTTTCTTACTCGTTGGATGGAGAATTGTTGCGTTACTGTTTAAGCTTTATACTTAATGTGGTTACTATTTCCATTTTTGATTAATGACTACTAGAATGGTAATGTCAGCAACAAGACCGATATTGTATTCGATTGTTCTGATAAGCTTCTTTGCGCTGATAATGAGCTGCTTATGCTAATAATCAATGCGCGGCTACCATCTAATATTTGAAATGTATTTGGATTGTTTAATATTGAGCCCATTATACTGTTGTTGAACAAAACATTATAGAAGCTATACACTCTGATTATTGGCAGTTTACAATATGTAAGAAATTCACTTTTAACAAAATTACACTCATTGTCAAAATTTAATATCTCCTATAAAAAGTTACCTAAGAAAATTAGGAGGAGCTTGGTCCCTCCTGGCGAGCCCCACATACCTCCCTCTCGCTCACCTGCGGGAGGGGAAGCGCGTAAAGGCGTTTTTCATCAGCATAAAAAAAAGGAGGAGCTTGGTGGCGCAGTGGTATAGCGCCTGGCTCAGCGATTGCGGAGGTTAAGCAACTTTCGCAAGGGTGACCAAAAATTTTTTATCTCGAGCTCCTCAACGCGTGGACAATCCGGGACCAACGGCTTAACGTTGGTTCCGGCTGCATTTGCAGTCGTTAACACCCACTAATTTGCATTGGGCCCGCGTGGTGGGTTATGGCCTATCCTCCTTATCCACCCATAAGGAAGGCCTGTGCCCATTAAAAATGGCTGATGGTCACAAGTATATTGGTAGTAAAGTCTTTAGGGCTTTCAAAAAGTTATAAAAATAGATTTTCTACTAAAGATATTTACTTAATCAAACAAGTTAATTGGTTATTAACAAATCCAACATCCTTTACATTAAATCAATTTTAGTGATAGTCTGTTATGATAAATTAAGAATATTACTAACAGGAATCACGATTAATTTAAGTATTAAGCCATAAATAATATCGGTGGAGCAATCAAATTCACCGTAATTTATTCTGGCGACTACTGCAGGTAATTAAAATAAATTTAATTCAATTTACATAATATCTTGTATATTAATAATGCACACAAGTCTGGACTAACCTCGTATTCAAATTAGTCGGGATTCAAAGACTCATTTTAGTTGGATTCTGACGATGTAAGCATCAGATGGTAATTTTTGTCCTGATGATGAGTGGCCGAAGTCTACAGATTATTGCAACGGTTATAATTATTATGAGAAAATATTAGCTTTTTATAAGGTTTCTGAAAATAATAAAAATCTCGCTAGGCATAGCCCGTATCATAAAAATGTATACTATAAGAATATCAGTTCTCTCTGATTAATGGATTCTTTTTCCACTTTAACTACGGTAACTATAAAACAATAATTAATGTAATATCATTTGATCTGCTCAATTATAAATTGAACTGTAAGGTCTGAGCTGAAATTATAATACCTATATTAATAGCGCGTATTATACTCTTGTTATGCTAAGCAATTTATCATTTGTGCGTAATCTAAACGCGAAGTTATTTAACAGCACATAAACTGCGACAATGGGGCTGACCACGCAAGTCATGAAGTTAAGTAAACATTGTTATTAAAATTTATCAGGGAATCGAACCCACAACGGTTCCATTCTAACGGAGTAATTGGAGAATTGGCATTTATTACTAGGAAAAAGTGTAACATAATTATAAGTATAGCATTTTTAAAGAAAGGATTCCATACCTTAAAAGGAATCCTTACTGGATTACTTTGGTGTCCATCTGTCTGTCTGTCTTACTATCAAGACTCTTTTTCTAAAGGTATCAGGTTGAAATAATATCAAACAATAAAGTAATTAGTAGTCTGTAACATGTTAGCTCAATAAAATCAAACCGTTATACTCATAGACTTATTTATACTAGCGTAATAGACAGACAATGGTGCAAGTGAGAAACCAATCCTTAAGGCAATAGCTGTGTGCGAGAATGAGTTTTATTTATTATAGCAATACACTTTGGTTATCGACAACCTTTGAGAGCATCTCTTAAATTCATACACTGGCTCATGTCACATTCGGTGATGCAGCCAGGCGAACTCTGTTTGTCTACTACGGGAGTATAATAATTTATGGTTTTACCCACGACGGACAGAACGGAGGCGGTATATGCGTTTGGGGTTATAAGTTGTTTGTTTGTTTGTATGTATGTCTGTTACCATTTTCCTCGGAAACTTCGGGTTTCTCAAGCATATTACGTTTTTTTCCCAAGTTCTTAGGAACCGTAGTCATTAATAATCGGCATGCTACACAGATCGGCGCCGGCGCAGGCGCCCGCGACGCTTGAATGACGCCGCTATCACGCGCGCCATCGATATTACACTAAAGTCCTGTTTAACCACGTACTTGTTAAACAGCGTGAGGCAATCTCTTTAATATGGTCATTAAACTGTAGTCGACTGTCAACGTATCAATGCTAATTTGTAAAAGATTGTCTAGATTATTTATATGTAACGCCATTCCACCATTCATGATAACACAAAGATTAGTTTTTTGGAAATTGTGGTTTTCGTTACCGTCATGAAAGCCTGATGAGCAATCAAACACTGTAGGCACACATTTGATTACCGTGATTGTGTGAGTACGGATAAGAAGTTATTAAAAGCAACTTAGAAATGTGATGTTCAATATCTATACGCTATTAATTAATTGTCATTCCCTATTACGTATGACATGACAGGTAAAACAGCAAAATATAAAAAAATAGAAAAATGATAACAAGTAAAACTGATTTTTTTTTAAATATTAACATAAGAAATGTTCAAAATTACAATCGCTAGAAAAATCCGTCGAGACTGCCATTACCTACCCCGAAATGAACTAATATTTTGTTGTAGTTACAACTACAAAATATTTTATTATCATTAAATTCTTAATTGAAATAGAACAGAGATTATGGCAATGGCAGCCCCCGACGTATTTTTCGTTTGTAATTTATGAATAGGTGGATAAATATGTATAGTACCTACATCACTTTTAGTCAGGGGATTTTCGTAAAAAATATTTTACTCTTGTTCAATTAAGAGTAACTATTTTAACCATGGTGTGAATTTAAAAAATAATAATAATTTTGCTTTTTATTTTATCTAAATCAGTCAAATCGTTCTGGATATAAATGGGAATATGATAACTGCAGCGCCCTCTAGCGGCTAAACACCATAACACCTATCTAAGAATCATCGCCGATAATCTACAAACCCATTACAGAAAAGTACATCTAATCGGTCAAACCGTTCTCGAGATAAATAGCAACATGCGTTTGCGCACAAACAAACAAACAACCTTTTACCCTAGACGCATATTATACAGGGTACATTTCAATGGAGTAGGCATTGTACTTTTGTATGAAACAGCTGTTTTTTTTTTCGCGATTTTAAGGTTGGTCCCATAATGAAAGTTGTTCAGTTTGATGGTCTGATCAACCCCACGAGAGGTTTTAAATGAATTACAAATAACCCTGTATACAAGGTGTTACAAAAATACCCCTAATGCCGAATATGGTATATAGGGACCATCAAACTGAACCACTTTTACTATGGGGCCAACTCTGAAATAGCGAAAAAAAATCAGCAGTTTCATACAAAAATTAAAATCGAAAATATCAAAATGTATGAAACAGCTTATATTTTTTTCACGATTTCAGAGTTGGCCCCATAGTAAAAGTTGTTCAGTCTGATGGTCCCTATATACCATATTCGGCATCACATTGTATATACCTTCTCGGTCGGAACGTCGCGGGTAAAAAGGACTGATTTAATAGATCTGCGATTGGCATGCAGCAGGCGCCGGCGTCAGTAGCGAATGACGAACAACGCCCGCGCAGTCGCCACAACAAAATGAAATGTCATTAGATTTATGCCATACAACTTGATTCATACTTCATTTGATTCGACAATACCCACATACCTATTTCAAAACTTGTTAAACATTAAAGAAACTTTTTAGTTAAGGGGCTGACATGAGCTAACTAGCGCCGCCAGTCGATTTTATTCTGAATAAGCCCAATTCCTTAAAAAAGGAAAGGAAAAGGAAGCAGTCAAGGTTTTTTTAATAACGTCTAATATTTATTGAATAACTTTACACAGTTTGAAAAGGCATTCAAACAGTTTAAAACGCGATTCTGTTAAAAGTGGCCACTGTTGGTTCAAACCCGTTTTTAAACTATTGCACACATTTTGTAATGTTGTAACGTTATTCAATTTTTTTTTTTTTTTTTTTTTTATTAATCATTTATTTTCAGGCTGCAATGGCCCATAGATATATACCTTAAAATAAAATAAATATGAAATATAACAACAAATCTGTTAGTATACAAAACTTAAGATTAGGTTAGTAAGAAAAAACTTAGTTAACTTTCGGCGTCGAATCGGTGGCTTCTGGCAAAGTCCCACGGAAGCGCCGGTAAACCACACCCTGCGGCCAGAAATCTTCCTTCATGAAAGTTTCCATCCTCGCTGTCGGGACGCGCACCACAAACGACTTGAAATTTGTGTTGTGGCGCGATTCCAAAGCCTGTACTCTAAGGCAGAAGTTGGCCTTTTTCTTTATATACTCTGTCACATCCCCCGCAGTGATAGTGTGGTGCAGACGGGACAGGTATACAGCCGTAGTCGGTATGGCAGCTCGCAGCAGGAAGTCGGGCCCTGTCGGTGCGGTACCATACTGGTTCTTCGCCACTCGCTGACGATGTCGCCTTTTTTTCCGAACCTCGGTAAAACCTTGGTCATCTTGGCCCGGAAAGACAACATTCGTCGCAAGCGCTCTTTTCTCGGAGGTGCCTGGCTTCTGCGACCGCGAACTTGTTTTGGCGGCAGCAACAGCAGCATAGTTGACAGGCGCGCGTGGCACAACCGCTGTAGGGAGCGCCGGCGGCGGGGCGCGGGCGGGAGGTGCGCTCCTCACGGGGTCGGCGCTCGCAGCTGGCAGCGGCGGCGCTCGGGATTTGTCGGGCCGTGGCGGAGTCGGCGACGAAACTGCTGACTTGCAACTCGACGCTGTTGACGTATCGAGGCATGCCCCGCGTAGCATATTGATGTTCGAGCCCACGATCGGTGACCTAGTTACAGCGAGTGATTCACGTAAATCGTCAACTTCCTTACGCAATTCACTCACTGTGTTTTCTGATGTTTGAAAATTTAACATCATCTCGGCCAAACTCTTCTTCAGGTAAACGATATCCTTCAGAAGGCAGGTCACATCGACGTGATCGAAGGTGACGGGAGGCAGCTTGTTGAGGTCTCTCGCCACGAAGGAGGGCACGTCGTCAGGATCGGTTTCCTTGAACAGGGTGATGATCTCCTGCAGGCTCTTCTGTGTCCCATCACGTCTCCGGGACACCATCTGGTCAATCTTACCGAGAGACTCGTACAGCAGTTTCTTCGCTGTGGCCACATCATCCTCACTGAAGTTAGACTTGCAGATTTGGAGCGCGCTCACCTCATCCATGACGTCCAGCTTTTGTTGTAGGAACGCCAGGAGTTCGTTAGCCACAAGTTTATCACTCATGGCTTGTATGCGTAACGCGGCACTTGGCCGCGTTTCACAATTTAATAAAAAATTTTTAGCTCGCGTCTGCACCGATCCGCATATTCAATAAACATTAGACGTCATTTACAAGACCTTGACTGGATTCCTTTTTTAAGAAATTGGGCTTATTTAGAATAAATAAAATAAAATCGACTGGCGGCGCTAGTTGGCTCATGTCAGCCACTTAAATCAGTATGCATTTTTGCCTTGCCTCCAATGCTATTAATGACCTCTGTGGTCGAGTGGCGTGTACACCAGTTTTCATTGTGTCGTTATCTCTGAGGTCCCGGGTTTAATTCCCGGCTCAGGTCTTAGTGTTTGTTTGTAGTATCAACATTTGGAGTTTGAGCAATGTAGGTGTGTAATATACTGTCCATTATTTACGTTTCCATCTCAATACCGACTTGCGTTTGATTTATATCAGATTGTAATGCCACAAGTTACATAAAATGCAAATTTTCCGCAAGCAATAACCGGCACATGTCGTATATAATTCAATAAACCGATTAGCAGGTTTTAATGTAACTCGTGGCGACGGGACGTAAAATAGTTGTCATGAGGCGCCAGGCATCCTTATTAACGTTTTCATAATCAAGAACTTATATGATCGGGTGTTTTATTTACTTTTTTTGTTTTATTTGTCTTAATATCAATGAAGAGTTAAATAAATTCACCCGCCAAAGATATATACTGCTCAAAAGAAAATAGGCGCCCCTAAAATTATGATTTTCCATACAAACAACCTAATTTTTGAAAGGTTTTTTTAATGTAAATTCAATCAGATTTTTTTTAATTTGATATTGTTTGAAAGCTGTAACAGCCAACTTTGCGACGGTAAACATCGGACTTATTGTAAAATTTTGCCTATTCACTGTTTGTCACTTAGAATATAAGGAACTTGGAGTTTCATACAAAAATGCGGGAAATTTAACATTTTCAATTCTGACACACGGCGAATAGGAGAAATACTGTATCAAAGAGACGATGTATGATAAAGACACGGTGTTCTGACACGCTAAAGTGGTACAAGTGTGGATCCACCACCTACTTGCCAGGATTAGAACAGTGGTGTAGAATATTATTGAGTTATAGAATATTGTCTTGTAAACAGTTTGAATGAAAATTTGATTTAATTAATTGTTAACCTCTGGTAATGCCTTATTCCTTTTTAAACTCTTCCTTTCTTTCTTTAAAACTGATCTTATTAAACAACTATTTAAGTAAATTCCACTTTGACTCAAAATTACGGTTCGGGGTTAGTCCGGCTTCTGTTGAGTTATATGGTCGAGTTCCGGAGGTGAATTTTTTTGAAGCCAAATATTAAAATATAGTTAAACTCTGTTTAACTCACAGTGTAAAGGGCCCCAATGACTTAATCAAAGTTCGTAAATTAGACTAGATAGCGCTTAAAGTGCTAATCGGTGTAAATGTTCCCGGTTAATGTTACGAAAGGTTAGATAGATATTTACACGTTCCACTGCGGTTTTGATTTCAACCATAGTTGAGTATGGACTTGAGTGGTGTTGTGGTCAACATGCCGGTCTACCACGCAAGAGGTCCCGGGTTCAATTCCCGGCCAGGCAGAAATTGAAATGACGAATTTTAATTCCTGCGACAGGTCTGGGTGTAACTATGTATAATAAATATATATGTAAAAAGTGTATAAGTAGTATATCAGTTGTCCAGCACCCATATCACAAGCTTTGCTTAGTTTGGGGCTAGACGGCGCTGTGTGGAATTGTCCAAGCATTTATTATTTTATAATTAAAAGACGGAAATAGTACAGAATTCATAAGCTTTGTAGAACGAAACTACTAGTCGAATTGACTGGGGAAAAAACATTTGATTATTTTAATGACACTTTAATATCTGAAAACAAATCACAAAAAACTGATAAAATAACGGACTGCATTTAAAATTAATAATAATAGCCTTAACTTTTATATGTTTTCTTGCATTTCATAAATAAATTTTATTTTTTTTTGCATTCATAATGCTATTTTTATATTTGATTTTTTCTAATATTTATTTATATTAATATAAAAATAGCATTAAGAAATACAAAAAAATTATTAAATACATAGCTATTACATCTTTATCGATTGTCAAACATCTGCAACGATGTTTCTTTCGAATGTCGAGGGTATATTTTGTCACATTGGTGAAATAACGCTGGCTTGCAGCGAAAAGTAAAAAGTACTAGAAAATTTCGCCGCTCCCACTGTCGACTCGGTAGCATAATTGATCAGTGCATTGAGCCGGAATCCCAAAGGTGCGGGTTCGAGTCCCGTCTGAGGTGCTACGGGTACACATATTATACTCGTACTTTAGAGCAAACAAAAATTACTTAAATTGAGCTTTTAAGTACTTAACTCAAAAGCTAAATTTTTTAGCTTTCAAGCAAAGCAGTTTGCTACCTGGTCAATACTTACACCTAAAACAGATATTATAGGAAACTAGCGACCGCCCGCGACTTCGTCTGCATGGAAAGTTTTTTTGCTATCCCACGGGAACAATTATTCAGGATGAAAAGTACCCTATTCTCTGTACCCCCTGACAACGTGTATGCAAAATTTCATAATGATCGGAATCATCGGATCGGAACAGTAGTTAAGACGTGAAGGCGTAACAAACAAACGGACTTTCGCATTTATAATATTAGTAAGGAAGTCAGATAGTATTACAAATTGCGTAAGAAATTGATTTGATTTATCTACATCCGCGGGAAAATTAGTGCGTTTATTTGCCTAAAATATAGGAACGTTAGGTTGTTATAAAAAAAGTTACATAGTCTAACAGTGCTTGCGTATGATCTGACGACCTTCTTGGTCGTGTGATTTGCTTACCGGTTTCCATCTCTGAGGTCCCAGGTTCGAACCTCGGTTGGGTCAATTTAGAAAACGAACTTTTCTAAATTGACTCAGGTCTGGGTGTTTGTTTTTGGTTTCCATAACACGTGCTTTCTACTTGCTTTGGAATCGGAGCAATGTTTGTGATGTTGTCTAATATTTAAAAAAGAAAATTAAATTTATTTTGATTGCAAATGATTAATCTGTGTCCACATATTAATGTCGCGAGCACATATAAAAAGTGACTCAAAGTTTTAATTTAAAGCTTACAAGCTACGACAAAATATGTACCTAAACTTATTAAATTTTGAGATTTAAGCATTCATAATGCTATTTTTATATAATACTAAATAGAGTCACTACATAGTGTCTCAATAGCTCAGCGGTCAGAGCATTGGACCGGATATCCAAAGGTCGCGGGTCCGATTCCCGTCCGAGAACATGATCTGGTGCGAGTCCTATTTTTTCTAGTATATTATATATATATGTACCTAAACCTAAAATAGCGATTATAGGAAAAGTTACATAGTCTTACAACGCTTGCGTAATTGATTTTAACTGCAAAATGATTTATCTGCATCCGCGAGCCAATATATCAGTGGCCGTCGCACGCGCAGGATTGATGCAGCGCGCGCTTCATTAGATTCCACAGATGTTGCAGCCATACATCTGACGTTTCAATTAATTACAACATTTGTAATTACACTCTTAAACGTATAAAATTTCTTAAAACTCTAGTTCGCCTTGTGACTTCAAGACTGGAAGTTTTAATTGGCGTTTTAGCATTGTATGTTTGGTCCTTGTTTATTTTTTATGGAACAGCAAATAGTTAAACAAATTGGTGGTTTTGTAATGCTTGTATGTAAAATATTGACGACCTCCGTGGTCGAGTGGTTTGTACACCGGTTTTCAAGGCGTCGCCATCTCTGAGGTCCCGGGTTCGATCCCCGGCTTGGTCAATTTAGAAAACGAACTTTTCTATATTGGATCAGGTCTGGGTGTTTGTAGTTCCACCGTTGTCTCTGATTTCCATAGCACAAGTGCTTTATTTAAATTATGTTTACTATTTATCTGCAGGAATGCGAACGCGAGGCAGTGGTAGCCACAAACTATTTTACAATGAATGAAAAGTTTATACGTAACACTTTTATGTACAAAGAAAGCATTAGATATGATTTTAACACGTGTAAAATATTTTTAATTAGAGATTTTAGCATTCACAATGCTATTTTTCTGTTATAATACTAAATAATATACCAGAAAAGAATTCGACTCGTCTCCGAATAATTTTCTCAATGTAAAATATTTAGGAAATGCAATAATTTCCTCGTAGCAAATATACTCGTAGCAATCTACGAGTATATTTATCTTTTACCTGTTACAATTACATTTATGTTAGTTAATTTGCCTGCCAAATCCCCTTTCATCCAACATTTATTTGGAAACACTAAATTCACAATCCAAACACGTTTAATTTTATCGATAACCAAAGAGTCGGTTACTTATTATCACAGCAAAGTTTACTCAACACCTCAAGCAAATTATTACTTAAATATATTACGATACAATAAACGACACTCAACGTCGAACATTTCAATATAATGCCGCGTGTAATGGAATTGTAACGTCGTCGTGACATTTATCAGATTGTCTTTGGGACAATGTTTGCAAAATTTCATGCGCTTGCGATTGGTTTGGCTTTGGGCATGACGTATATGAGAGCGGAAAACAAACAGACAAGAGTTAGGTAGGGCCTTAAATCAGTTTTAGGTTAACAATTTACGCTTGTTTCTGATGCGATTTTTTTTCAATAATTTCTCACACTTTGATAACTTTCTTTTTTAGATTTTTCTTCAACATTTTTCATCTAGTCATAGCTTTTTTACTTTCATAATTTAACCACATCTGCTTAGCAGTTAGTAAAAACTCTATTTTAGCGTGTACAGCACATGCATGATGTTCATTTAATTATTATTATGATTTAGAAACAGCTCCAATACAACACTGTCTTAAAAAAAATAGTGATCGAACATAATTATTCATTTTCCAATCTCTTAGAATAGAATAGAATATTTATTGTGCACAGAAACAAGGTAACAAAAAGAACAGATGTTGTTGTTAATTACAAAAAGGTATCACTGGTTTCTACCTTTACAGGCGTATACACGTACTAGTGTCTTATAGGTATGTTTTATTAGGGAAATTAAAACACTAAAAAAAATCAACAATTAATTCCAGTTTCTACTGCGTTGAAAGCAAGTCTGACAACGTATATCTTCAGTTTTGCAAGTATGTCCACGTAATTATGTTGTCACATAATTATACTTGGCTCATATAGCGAGTCTCGTAACTCGTAATAAATTTTTATTATAGCTTAGGTACACTTATCGCCCCTTGTAAAATACAAAGTTCTCTTCTCTCTGAGCTTGTATCTACCTCAACAAGTAATGTCATTATGTTGATGGCCTCCGTGGTCAAGTGACTCGTGCAACCGTGTCGTCCTAGATCCCGAATTCCATTTTTGCTTAAGCTGAAACAGAGATGCTTCGCGCTTGCTCGGGCAATAACTGCTCTAGCTACACTAGTGACATCCTTTATTTATTATTCTATTTCTTCTGCTGCTAGGCTTTCATTGCGACAAACTTTGAAAACCACCACGATGGCCATAAATAAATAAAATACTTAATCAGTAAGGTAAATAATATTTTAGAAAAAATCGACTTACCTGTAGCACCTTAGACTACGGTGCTACGGATGAGTCTATTTTTTCTAGTATTTTTTCTAATATATTATTTATCTAAATATAAAAATAGTATTGTGCATGCGAAAAATCTCAATTTAATACTTAAATAGTGTGTTGAATTATTATATTTTTTCCAGGACTGGTCGACAAAAACTTGTCAAGTTCAAAAACATTTGATTTCAGGTTGTCAGGTTGACTGAATTCTATGAAAACCAAGAACAAACTTAAATTGTGTAAGCTTTCTTGTTCCAAGCAGTAGAACTATTGAATCGCATAATACTGCGTGAATTGAATACTAAGTGCATGCTAGTTCGCTAGTTAGGGTGCGTTTAGAAGTAATTGGCTTATTACGGAGCCAATGGTAATATTGTTTATGGTTAAGTTCAATTCAGTGAGCTTGTAGGCAAAACTTATATGCAACTTTGTTTGTTCAAACATTTGATGGAAATAAGTCTAAGCGCAGCTTACATTAATCTTACCTTTATTACTAATTTGAATAAGTATCAAATTAGAAATAGAAATTAATAATATGTGTGTTTAGTATATTCGAGGCAATAACTTTTATTATTTTTATCTGTGCGGTTCCCTCGCCCAGTGCGTACAAAAGCTCCCCTGATTGGCGGTTGACGGCAGTTGTTGAATATTAATGACTATTTCTGTATAAACTATCCTGCTCGTTAGTACTACAACTAGGTACCTACTATCTCATCGACACTACATAATTTCTTAGCTGGAACTGGAAAGATTAACATTCCCTTCCGCCACAAATTAAAAAAAAAACATAAAAATCGCTGAATTATTTATTTATCGACTAGGAAGATCGATGTCTATGCAGGTACACCATTAAATAATTTTCACTTTCGTTCACAATGGTATTTTTATATTAAGATAAATAATATACTAGAAAAATACTAAAAACATTCGACTCACCCGTAGCACCTCAGACGGGACTCGAACCCGCACCCTTGGGATTCCGCCCAAAGCACTAATTAATTATGCTACCGAGGCGCCGCCAGCGGGATCGGCAAAACCACAGATAGATAATATTGCTACAATCCAATATATATTATTTTACTTACTATCTGAAATCATTTACCGTACAAAGTTTTATAATAAAATTTCAAGTAATTCGAGTCGTCGATTATCTTTTTTAAGTATAGATTAAGAGAAGTGTCCCACTTACTTAAAAACGTATCTACAGGCTTCTTGACTGGACGGCTTGTTATGGGTAGCATTAGTATGTCATGCTCTCTTTAATCATTTCTGCGGTAGTGTCGTGTGAGGCGGGTCGTTACGTTCCCTCAAATATGGTTGAGCGAAGCGATGACTGGTTCATGCGTCATGCTCGTGAATGGGTGCTGCCAGTGGGAATGGGACTGCTTCTGTCTATCTTAACGTTTATTGAATTGTATGAATTGCATTTTATTTTCGTAACAGCCTAGACTGAATAATTACTTTAAGTTTTGAATTTAGCTTGAACTCTGTAAATTGATTCATTAAGAAATGAGCTAATAAAATAATGTTATTTTTATTATTCTATGTAACATATATGAATGTAATGTCTAGAAATGATAATACATATTTGTAAATATCGTTCCTTCTGATAAAGCTGATAAGTTTTTTGCGCCCATTTTTCTCGTCGACGTCAATATAGAAAAACTTCACAATGGGTGGTATGGTAGAAGAATTGACGATTTACAAATGCTTAAGTGAGCTTATTTAAGTAAGGAATTTTTTTATTTTAGTTTCAATAATAGAAATAGAGCTTTATTTGTCGTCAATCTTTTTTTTAATCTTCACCAAATTATTAGTTCTTATTAAAAAGATAAATAGTCTAACATCTATTTAAACCACACAACAAACTTAATCGAGACTAATGGAATCAACAAGTATAAAAACCAGTCTTTTAACAAAATATTTAGTTCAACTGAAATTGATGGGAGTCATAAAAATATTTAAGTAATTATCTTATTAATGATGCAGAGATCGATTTGAAGTAGTTTATTTGAATAATTTTGTAATTAGCGGATGTTATTAATTTTGATCAAAAACTTACATCATCTTTGTAATAAAAAGTAAGGAACTAAGTTATTTATTGGTGCATATTTTAAATTTTTCATATATTCGTTTAGAATAGCATAGAACTTTCATTTATTTAGAAAAATTACACAAAGATACATATCAAAATTAATTTTTAATTTCAAATTCGTTCGAAATAAATTGATATAATAATAATATTGCATTAATTATAAAATTTAAAATTAATTATAATTTTTTAAATTTAAAATTAATTAATAAATAAAAAATCATAAGAATTAAATTAAGAACGTCACATTGGAAAAAAATTATAAAATAATTATTTGAAATTGAGTTATTTTAGATATTTTTATTGAATTTTCTCAAAACATGTTTGTTAGAACAGTCAAAAAAGTTATAATGAAAGAGTTGAATCCATTTTTTATTAAATAAACTATCGGTCGTCTTGGTCCCCGTGGAACCAAGGGAACCTCTGATTGAGATAAAAAGTAGCTTATAATATGTTAATCCATGTCCTAATCTGTCTACCAAAATTCATCGAATTCAGTCCAGCCATTCTTGAGTTATAAGTGGTGTAAATAATCACACTTAGTTTTATCTATTTCGATTCAGTTGCAAATTTACTAGGGGCCTGTTTTACAATCAGAAAGTAAGTTCTGAGTAGCTAACTAGACAGCTGATTTGACATATTTTTCATATCAAATCATCTGTTGTAAGCTACTCAGAACTTACTTTTTTATTGTGAAACAGGCCTTAATTATAGGTAAAAATACAAACTAAACGACTTTTATGTGCCAACAGAACACCCATTGGTTAAAGTTCAAGCTTTCATAAACTTTTATAAGCTGAGATAAATCTACAAGTATTATTATAGAAGGTTAAGTTTACGAGCAATCATTAAACTAACTCATTAACTGAATGACCAATCATAAATCAAGAATCACTCGAGGCGCGACACTATGAACCAATCAGAAGGGAGCATAGATAATAAAATGTTTTATTATAATCACCTAGACTAGAGAATGTTGTATTGCCACCGCTATAGGCAAATATATATTTTGTATGAGAAACAGATGATTATTTGAACTGAATGAAAATTAAATAAATGATTTAATGAATTGTGATGATTGGAACACCGGTTTTCAAAGTGTCGCCATCTCGAGGTTCCGGGTTTGATCCTCGGTTGGGTCAATTTAGAAACCGAACTTTTCTATATTGGCTCAGGTCTGGGTGTTTGTGATACCACCGTTGTCTCTGATTTCCATAACACATGTGCTTTAGCTAACTTACTTGGAATCAGAGCAATGTTTGTGATGTTGTCTAATATTTATTTATTATTTATTGTGACCTCCAAGTTAATAAATGACGAATTTACATATACTTTTTTCCGTGGCGAACTTACTTTGTGACGAATGGTACAACAACCCATCGCAAGGGTTTGGATACTGATCAGATTTATTTGACGATTAGAGATGAGTTCATGGTCATATTATATTTCGTACAATATTTTTCATTTTTCATATTCGGAGAGTGATGTATATTTAAACTGAGCGGGTTAAAAACTCTGCTTCCAACCTAGGATGTAAAAGAATTTTAAAAATAGAACTGAATTTGGTTACATAGTCGACCATAGAGTTGGTATGTGCAAAATTAAAAACATTGGATGGAGGCGACGCGAGCTGTTCCAAATTTGAAATAAGAAATAAATAAATATGGTCTACCTATGTTACTACATGTTTTTATTAATAAATATTTTGGAAAAGCTACGTTTTTTTTCTTTCCTTATATTCGAAATAAAAAGTTTAACACGGGTAAAAGTTATCAAATCCACCAATGGCAAGTAAGCATGGCTTCGAACTATTGGTTGGTTAAGATGGTCCATCCATAAATTATATGAAAAGAATATTAACATACTGTATTTTTTATTTATAGTAAGTACAGCTTACTTTAGACACGATACATATTATTGTAAATATCATAATTTTACACTTTATAAAAAGGTGTACCTAAAGATACGAGACTTTAAACCCAGATGGCTGAAAATTACGATCCACTAAATTAAGAAAAAGCAACCTTATTAAAACGTGGTAAAATTCAAAAATTGTTATCACGATAACTATTTGCATTTAATTCAAATACTTATTAATTAAAGTTCCATTGCGTAGTTTAAAAACAATAATACCGACACAACGACATCATGACGTCAATACTGCAAGGATTTATGCACATAAATCAATACGAGTGTCATTAAAAACATAAACAGCGACCAATCGTAAATCAGCATTATTGTGCTGCGCCGCCAATCAAAAGATCGAGCTTTATAGACTCGGGTTATGTTGATATGCGAAGCGGTAGCGGATGACAATAATGCAACAGCGTTCTACTTTATAATACCTCTTCACAGATATAAAGTATACGATACGATAACGAGGAGCTCGATGGCGCAGTAATTTAGCGCCTGGTCCAGCGATTGCGGAGGTTAAGCTTCTTTCGCAAGGGTCGGTCATGGGATGGGTGACCAAAAATGTGTTATCTCAAGCTCCTCCGTACTTCGAAAGGTACGTTAAGCCGTTGATTGTTAACACCCACCAATCCGTATTGGGCCCTCGTAGTGGGACCATAGTCCATCTTCCTTCTTATTAGAAAGGCCTCCAGCAGTGGGGACATAAAATGACTGATGGTCAAGTGTAACATATCTTAATACTTATTACTAAATAATATACTAGAAAAAATAGGACTCGCACCAGATCATGTTCTCGGACGGGAATCGAACCCGCGACCTTTGGATATCCGGTCCAATGCTCTGACCGCTGAGCTACCGAGTCACTAGTGACTCGGTAGCTCGATTCCCGTCCGAGAACATGATCTGGTGCGAGTCCTATTTTTTCTAGTATATTATTTAGTATTATATAAAAATAGCATTGTGAATGCTTAAATCTCAAAATTTCAAATAGTTAATACTTATTTCATAAATTAACGAATGGGACCAATTTTGTTAGCACGATAATAAATTGAGTAACACATTTGAAAAAATTCAAAAATTGCAGCGTATATTCTCCAGCTTACAGTAAATTAAAAAAAATACTGTATACTTTTTGAAAGTTAACTTGGCTGGAAATCAAACCCAAATTAAAAAAAAAAACTAGCTACCACTAAACCGCGTAGGAAAATATTTTAACACAGAACAAAGAAAAAAAAATTATACCATGTGAAACTACCAGTCATACTTATGTTCCGTATATCAATCTTAATAGAGCTTCCGCTAGCTCTTAAGAAAATGAATTTTCGCTTTATATTCTGATTCTTTAATATCTCTTAAACATTGCAAATCGATGCAAATGCAACATGTAATTAAATTTGATTCCTTGCTGCGCCCACACATACTGTGGTCACAGGTGTACTGATGTCATCATGTTCAGAAGCTTACTGTCTAGTAACATGTTACAAATTAACATACTACTACGATATTTTATTAATTACGATCCTAAAATTGGAAAAAATAAATTTACTAATCGATGTTTGGATGACGTCAATCAAACATGAACAAAGTAAAAGGAAACCCGCGACTTCGCCCTTGAAATTCCACTTTCCGTGGGGATTCCGATGAAAAATATAGCTTTTGTCACTCTGGGATAGTGTAGCTTTCTTATTAAAACTATTTTTTGGAATCGGATGTATAGTTTCGGAACTTAGAATTAGTAAGTATTGAAAAAAAAATGTTTTTGAAACTGTGTACTAATATTTATCATCTATTCCTTTCTCGACACTAGGCCCGTATTTATAAACCGCTCTCAATGTTGAGAGCTATCTTGAGATAATACTCGAGTATGCTCTTCTTATAGGAACAGCATCTCTGGGGCAGGATCTCAAGATAGCACTCAACGGTGAGAGCCGGTTTATAAATACGAGCCTGAGTTACCTAAAACTATTTAAGACGTCAAACCGGATGCAGCACATGTTTATGACAGAATATGTCACACCAAATGCCGCGCAGCTCCTGTGCATCAGTCTCGCGTACGCATTCACGTTCGGTGTGACATATACCATAGCATTTCATACATTACAACGTCGTTTGCTGTCACGCTACGTAACGCGCTGATACGGTTACAGGACGGTTTAGTACTTAAAATTTAATTTCCTATTTTTTTTTCTTAATAGAAACATAAACTATGAGGTTTTCCCGGAAATACAAGTATAAACATTTATAAAGATATAGTTCTCAGTAGCTATTTTTACAGAGATAACATCGCTCTATTAATAATATTATCACATCATAAATCAAATAGATTTTGATCAAATTGTTACTTATCGCTACACATCAGCTCAATTAAGTGAGTAAATTATAAATATTCATTATTTTTTTTATGTTACTTTTAATGAGAGATAATATATCTTTATTATAAGAAGATTTATCAAAGCAATGCTAACACACCTGGGATCCGACCGCGTTAATCTAAGCTTTAAAGAAACCAAAAGTGAATCATTGTCATTTATTTTAGGTTCCATAAACAAAATATTTGTCTTACATGGACCTCCGGTTTAGCACTTATACCTACTTACTTACTTCATTTTTTAATAGAGTCAGTAAAAATTATATTTAAAGTGTTGTACGCACAACAGCACGGTAAGTTAAACAGTTGAACTACGAAAACAGCTTTTATTACGTACGGCATAATGACGGTCTCAAGGTCAACGTGTATAGTCTGACGTGCCGCTGACTGTACATAGATCGGGTAATTGGGTGACCAGCCAAAATATTCATGTGCACATCGATACATTTTATGAATATACTTTTTAAGTGGAAACATAGTGTCTTTTAATATCAATATTTAGAGGAATCCAAAAACAAAAGTTCTCACGACTTGAAATATTATAAATTGAGAATTAATTTAAAGTTGGAACACAATTTGGAACCAATCACGCGGATCCATCCGAATCCTCTGACAAAGTTTTCAAGATTCTGTTGCCACCTTCAAACAAATACAAATTGAAATTGAAATTGAAATTGAAAAATTCTTTATTCAAATAAGCTCACATAACAAGCATTTTTAAATCGTCAATTCTTTTATCCTACCACCCATTATGACGTCTTTTAGCTGACAAGAAAAATGGGCGCAAAAAACTTATCAGCTTTATTAGAAGGAACGATATTTACAAATATGTATATCGTTTCCAGACATTACATTCATAGTATTCATACATGTTACCATTAACATAGATTCATAAATAAATAACATTATTTAATTAGCTCATTTCTACTGAATCAATTTACAGGTGTCAAAATTAATGCGATAAGGCCCGATGGAGTATAAATGCATTCTCTATTACTCCAGCCGACTTACGAAAAGAATGTTTGTAGTACACAAAACTTGGCGCATTTTCATAATTGTTCATACTGGTTTAATAGTAATAATTTAGCACTCAACCCCAAAAAAACTAAATGTGTTAAATTTTCATTACCGAATGTTGAGCACGTCGAATTGAATATTAGTCTGAATGACGTTGAAGTTGAGTTTACGGAGAGTACAAAATTTCTAGGTATTACACTAGATTCACGACTGCAATGGGATCCTCATATTGAAGCTTTGTCAAGTAGACTTAGTTCTGCGGCCTTCGCCGTTAAGAAAATAAGACTTTTAACTGATATTGAAACGGCAAGGTTGGTATATTTTAGTTATTTTCACAGTGTAATGTCTTATGGGCTACTATTGTGGGGCTCGGCTGCCAACATTCAAAATATTTTTATACTTCAAAAAAGAGCTGTTCGTGCCATATATAATCTTCGTCGGAGAGATTCCCTGAGAGAATTGTTTAAAGAAATAAATATACTAACTTTGGCTGGCCAATACATATATGAAAATTTACTATGTGTAAGGAAACACTATGATTCATTTGCTAAGAACAGCGATAATCACCATATTAATACAAGGAATAAAGATAAACTTGCCGTTCCAAGATTTAGGCTTGCAAAAACTAGAGGTTCATTTATGGGGAAACGCATAACCTTGTTTAATAAAGTTCCACAACAAGTGATTGATCTACCTTTGCATGAATTTAAAAATCATGTCAAAAAGACGCTCATGGGTAAAGGTTATTATAAAGTAGACGATTATTTGAAAGACCGGAATGCGTGGAAATGATGTAACACAATAACTCGCTAGTAAGTACTTTATTGTTAATAACCTGTTGTATTTTTTTGTATTTGGTAACGATATATTTAAGTTTGTAAATATCGTTACTTATTTCTGTTAAAGCTGATAAGTTTCTTGCGCCTGTTCTTCTTGTCAGTTAAAAAAGTCTGGAACAGGTGGTAGAAAAATATAGACGATTCAAAAGCGCTTAATTACTAAGTTTATTTGAATAAAGCAATTTTTTACTTTTACTTTACTTTACTGTTCCAAAAATAAGTTTCAGTGAATTAACAATATAATATCAAACTTGAACAACATAAGTAAGCTATCAATCTATTCAAATATGTATAAAACGTGAAATTAAAAAGTACTTTTGAGGTTAAGAGTCCGGCGAACAGTGAGTTTCCCATACAAACGTAATACCAAAAGAAGTCGGTAATAATTTGCAATTTGAGCATAATTAACTAATCTTGTGATGTTATTCGGATAAGGACAGTATATGTCTAGGTTACTATAAAATTAAAATTTTAAAATACATATTTTTTCATACAAATCTGTAAATCGTCTTAATTTTTTATTTGGTTTAGTATTTTGGATTTTTTATTTAATAGAAACCTAGACAAATACTGTCTTAATCCAAATAACATCACCAGAAGAGTTAATTATGCTCAAATTGCAAATCATTTTGGTATTACGTTTGTATGGGAAGCTCGCTGTTCGCCGGCGTCTTAAGTACTTGTGGGCGGTTTGTTTACAAATATTTCCATATGTTGGCTGGAGTATAGGACGATCACTGGCTTACTCGATGGTCATTACGTAGGTATTTCGCATGCATGTGTAATTTTCCTGGGCTGATTATTTTCGACACTTTATACCGCTCATATTATTTCAGTCACTTGTTTCACAAACTTCGTGATACGATTACCTACCGACTTATTAGAATAAACTATATCGGGATTTACATCATGTACCTGTTTATTTTTGAGACTCCGATATTTCGGCGCAGTTGCATGCGTCATGGTCACGGAAGAACTGTCGATTGTTGCGTGCGGTTAGATGTTATTGGCAGACAAATCGGTCTACCCTCCGTCTAAGTCTTTTATTATTACGCTAGATACTGGTACCACTGTCTGCAAACTCAAACTCGAATATGAGGGCCTAGTAAGAGTTGCTGTTTTTACGCTATTATTATTACGCTCGATACCGATACAGTTTACCGATATAGTTTATTCTAATAACGTCAAAAACCATGGAAATTTTAAACATTATACCTACAGACTGTTCTCCTCTTTGCAATGAATGTAGAAAAATATCTTTTCTATGCTTCAATAAACCCTAGACACACAATCCCATACTAAATGCGTTCGAAAAAGTGATTCCAACAGTGCTATACAGTTGTAGTTAAAATAGATATTTCGCTTCCGAATACTGCCGCTGTAAACGCAAAATAAGTAGAATTATGAATGCTTCCTACTTTATTTTATAACTTCACCAAAGCGTGATTAATTAAAAACTCAATGTCGAAATTAATATCCTTGAGCAAACTCTATTCACGCAGTAACATGCAAATTTGTCAAGCTTGTTCTCTATGACAAATTGTCTCATGTAAATGACAAATTGTCTGATACGTCCCACCGCTTTGTCTTGCATTCAAGGAAAACAGAACCTAAATTACCGAGATAATTTTGTGATCAATGATATTGTGGTGCAGTTATCTAATTGTAATCGTTTAGTCGACAACTTTGTTCAACTTCAACTTTTATGGTGATGAATGGCTGCGTCTCGTTTTACGTGACGATTCTGCCAATGTCCGAGTTAAAAGACAGTGGATTACGATACGATGTTCGGTTGATAGCAAAAAGTGTCGCGTTTTAAATGTCAAAATTGACAAACTGAGTTGACTAACCACTTGGAAACTTACAGGTGGTTCGGTTCAAACAAAATATGTGCAGCATATACAGGGTGTTTCATAATAACCCATAACATTTTATTTTTATTTGTAGTGAAAACTGCAAAGTGACTACCCTAGACGCAAATAGACTATTTTTTTCGATAATCAATCCCATCAATGGGAAACACCAAACACAATTTAGGTGTAGGGCTGCCATCATCCAGTTTTTTTTTGAGATATTTTTTTTAAATATTGGTTTTAACGGTTTTTCATAAATTTTTCGGTGTTGATTGCATGGTACCCTTTCTACCATATTCTGCTTTAGGGGTTTTTGTAACACAGGATATATACAGGATGTCCACGATTATGTAAATCAGTGTATATTCACTATTAGACACAACTAGGGCTGCCATACGGTCGGATTTCCCCGGATATGTCCTAGTTTGTAGGGCGTCCGGAGAGCGTCCGGGCGGGATTCTTAAATAGTGTCCGGGTTTTACCCGGACACAATTTGTGTTAAGGAAAGAGATTTTTATTAAATTTCGTTTTACTAAATTATTATGCTATTATAACACAAAGGCGATTATGAAATGAAAATTTACAGTAATTTATTTTTGTTGAAAAATGTGAACTACTTAACGGTGTTATAAAAAAATGTGTCACTCATTAGTAATCTCGTATCAAAAACTAATATGTATTAAGCATGATCAATTAAGTTTTTAATATGTTTTGCATTAATTAATAAATCTCTGACGAGATAGAGACCGACAGTCCATTAGCAATATCGGAATTTCGCCAATAACCATTACTTTGATGCGGTGAAATATAGTCTTTAGAATTGCTTAAGCCAACTAAAATTATCTATGTATCAGTTTATTTATATAGGAATTGATGATGTGTCTAGACGAAGTATCAATGTAGTCAAATTGGGAGAGATAACATTTTGTTTCTATTGATAAATTTTATGATTTTTTTATCTTTATTCGATTTGAAAAAATTAAGACTAAAAAAACATACTCAAATGAAGGAGATTCCCAGGAGTCTTTTTAGGGTTCCGTAACAAAATGGTAAAAAGGAACCCTTATGGTACAACTCAGTCTGTCTGTCTGTCTGTCACAGCTGGATATCTTAGTTAATATTTTTACTCAAAACGGGACATCGGGTTATTTACGTCAATCAGTAGGTTCTCAATAAAAAAACACATTTTTAAACACACTGAGGATTCCGTACCATCATATTACATAAATACACTGCGGTGTAGAGTATTTCAGTTTTAGGTCAGCGCCATCTCTTGACCGATAGTAGCGGGCAGCGGAGTTTCGTATCGGCTATCGTCGAAGACTGCTCGCGTCGAGATCAGTGGTTTCGGAAAACGGGTCAATTTTGCGTCCCAGAGACTTTTTTGGGGGCAACGAGATAGATAACTGAATAAAGGGACAATGTTCAAAACGGGACGTTAGGTATGCGTAAAAAGTATTGCCCCTAAACAAAACAAGGAGTTTTTCGCATTGTTAATGCTATTTTTATATTAAGATAAATAATATTAGAAAAAAATACTAGAAAAAATCTACTCACCTGTAGCACCTCTACTAAATATGACTACATTTGTATTTTTTGGTGGTTTATTATAGCATTATTGCGTGCGATTTGATGATGAGAAATGGCCCAAATTACTATTGAAAAGTTTTGGTGTAAACAATTTTAGAAGGGCGTGGCAGTTTGTAATGTATAAAGAATCGTACATTCGATAAAAGAAGAGGACAATCTAAAATAAAATAATGATGACTAATTAAAACCGCAAATTTTTCACAAACTCGTGACATATTCTTGACATCGTTTGTTCGACAAATACGTCAAGTGAAACCCCAAATAAAGTGTTAATTAATTACACTTGGTAATTAATCGGATGGGCATACCGATGACTCGATTGTTACGGTATCGACAAATATTGCGTCAAAATTATTTCGTCATGGACATCCTGATTGAGGATATTGACTTAACATTTTAAAAAAATTCAGACCATACTTACTAATTTTACTTATTTTTTTTTACTTATTTCTATGTTAGTAGCATTAAATATTTTATTTAAATATTAACATTACGTGCAAGGGCCCTACCGGCTAACTTTTCAAACTTCTGCGGGTCTGCCGAGCTTTAACTTAAAACAGATAAATCGAAGTATTTAGTTTCGTATTGTACTATTCGTTGAAACTATTTAGAAGATATCGATGTTCGTTCGACATCACGAATTGGGGTTCGCCATTTTGGCCCGATTGGAGCTCGATTTATCTGTTTTAGTTTGAAGCCCGGCCTGACTTTCCGAAGTTCGATGCGTTAGCGAGGATTGCAGAATCCATCCTCACTGCTATCTGGCTATCATCTTTAGGACAAAATCGAGCAGCGCAACCGTAGCATCACCGAGGCATTCTTTTTGCGACGCCTTAATTGTCATCACTGTGAAAATCCAAAATTTTATTTTCTCTTTTATCTGAGATTATTTTCAACGCGATTTTCTAAAGATTTCAATATTGTACCTTACTTACAACTAGAGCAATGGAATCTAATTCTGTTAATAGTATCCTATTTTATTTACACCATTGTAAGCAATCTACGATCAACGAGGAGCTCGGTGGTGTAGCGCCTGGTCCAGCGATAGCGGAGGTTAAGCAACTTTCGCAAGGGTCGGTCATGGGATGGGTGACCAAAAATGTATTATCTTGAGCTCCTCCGTTCCTTGGAAGACACGTTAACCCGTTGATCCCGGCTACATTTACAGTTCTTAGCACCCACCAATCCGCATTAGGCCCGCGTGGTGGGTCATGGGCCATCCTCCTTATCCACCCATAAGGAAGGCCTGTGCCCCAGCAGTGGGGACATTAAAATGGCTGATGGTCTGCGATCGACATTCAATCATTTTTAAAGCTTTTGAGATAAATGTTAAAGAAATGTAGACTTTTAACTACCTAGGATAAAACTGTTTAATTTAAGAATGAAATTATCAATTCATAAGACACGTCTACACCCTCCGATGACGACAGAGCGACCCCCTAACTCCTAGTGCGGGGATATACAGTGTCGGTAAATAGTGATGCGCCGCCCGCGTCATAGTATCGGTCTTCTTATCAGTACTTACTTAACGTTTAAAGTCATTGTTTAAAAAAAACTAACATAATGGTTGTTAAAAAGTAATTAAGTGATGTTCACTGCTCATTGCTAGATAGTCACATCACATACCGTAGTACTATCCAACAAATGTATAGTCTGTGTGTTGTAGTACTCGTATTATACTTCGTATACACGAAATTTTCTTTCAGCTATGCATATAACTAACTTTATCTGTTCTGACACATTCGTGTTATGGTTATTTGTTATAATAGAGACGAAAGTCAATTTGTGCTGCGTGCTGACTTTAAATCACGATTTAGCAAAATTGTCTAGAATAGCGAGTGATTCTAATATAGATCTCTCGCTCGCAGCAAAAATCCATAGAATAAGATAGACAGAATACTTTAATATTTTTAAATATCGGATATGAATTAAAAAGTAAAAATAATAAAATACACACATATACAAAGGAGTTTTAAGCAAGGATTGTGGAAAATTCGGAGATTCATGATTTCATGATACAATGAGGAGTCATTGAGAAATCATTCGTTTTCTGGCATCTTGCGCATCAGCAACCGATGCATGCATGCAAATAGTTATTAAGTTTAGATTTTATCGCATTCACAATGCTATTTTTATATTAAGATAAGAACGAATTTTATAAGCCTATGCAATAAAGTAGCTAATTTAATATTTAAAAAAAGTAATTTCTAGTGTTGTGTTTAATTTTAATAATGTTATGTTTTGTTTGCCGTTAGGTGTTTTACGATATCGAATATTTTAAATAAGCCTGAATTTAATTTTAATTTAAGTAACAATATTGTTATGTCCTTACAGGGCTCATGTGTATGCACCAAAACTAATTTTAAGATCCTTAATGTACCACATGAAATGCAATAAATATATTCTATTCTATTCTATTCTAAATTATATTAGAAAAAATACCAAAAAAAATCGACCCACCCGTAGCACCTCAGACGGGACTCGAACCCGCACCCTTGGGATTTCAGCCCAATGCACTGACCAATTATGCTACCGAGTCGCCAGTGGGAGCGGCGAAATTTTCTAGTAATTTTAACTTCTTCGCTGCAAGCGAAGGACGTCGGTGTTAACGGGTGAGTCGATTTTTTCTAGTATTTTTTATAATATTATTTATCTTAATATAAAGGAAAATCGGTTTGATAAAAACCTGTGGTATAATAAATAAATAATCATAAACAGTCAATTATTTAGAATCATAAAAAAATATTTGTCTCATCATTGTAGTATTTTTATGTTTTCCTCGTGTTAGATCCTTATCTCTAGATATAGTACTTGATTGCTATGACTTCACTGGCGCCTTCACACCTCCAAGTTGACGTCACTCTCTTATCGATTGGCGCCTTCGCGAATATCTATCGAATAAATCATCGATAAGCTGGCAAGTTATTGGAACTGGAGCAGAGTTCGATTTTGCGCCGTCGAAACAAAGCAACGTAGGAACTAGTTGTCGAGTGCATTATTGATTTGTAGAGAATATTGGATTCGCAGACTGTACTCAACGTCTTCCTATTTGTAATTATTTTATTTTTATAACACTACATATACTTAATGAGTTTCTAGTGTGTAAGTGAGTACTAAAGCTTAAATTTAACGCAATCGATTTTTGTAATTCAAAAATTTATCCCAAAATTTTGTTTATTTAGATTATGAGTGTTTAGGTTCAATCTATTAGATACCAAAATTGCATCCATGATGGCTGACACTTTAATTATCCAAACCAATGACAGTTCTCCGCCTGAAGACAAAGTGATTGGTCGCAGAAGAAGGGGTGTGGCGTTTGCACATGCGCTCTAAATAATGAGAGGGTGGGTCTTCGTTGGGTCCCATTGCAGGGGACTTTTATTGGCATGAAACACACAATATCCTTCCATCTTCATATAAATAAGGCGACAGGGATGGGAATTCGGTGATTCTTAAAATTTAAACGACGCTTCGACACCTTGGGCCGTGGTCACGGGAGGACTAAAGCAAAAAGGCTGCTCATATTTTTATGAAAATACCCGCTCGAAACTTTATAAAAATGTATTTAAGTTATAGGACTACTTCACTCTCTACTTAGGGCAAAAAAATGAATATAAAGTCTTAATCATCTCAAGTTATTTGAGTATTTAAAAATTAATGCAGATATTTATTCGCTAGGTACATTATTTTTAACAAACTTAAACTTTTTTCCAGGTGCGCGATGAGTTCGCGACGGTGGTAGAACCTAGGAGGGCGGCCGGATGCGGCCCGCGCGCGCCCGTCCGCCCGCCGCCTCCGTCACCTAGCCGCCGCGCCGCGTCGCGACTATGCGCATGGCAAGCGCCCTGCCCACTCTGCTCGCGGTGAGTAGCATGCAGGCTGCACTGCTGCCGCTGCCGCCTCCTTACTGCCTCGCAGCGTCGCGACTATGCACATGGCAATCACCCTGCCCATTCTGCTTGCGGTGAGTAGCATGCAGGCTGCACTGCTGCCGCCGCCGCCTCCTTACCACCACGCAGCGTCGCGACTATGCACATGGCAATCACCCTGCCCACTCTGCTCGGGGTGAGTAGCATGTAGGCTGCACTTCTGCCGCTGCCGCCTCCTTACTGCCACGCAGCGTCGCGACTATGCACATGGCAATCACCCTGCCCACTCTGCTCGCGGTGAGTAGCATGCAGGCTGCACTGTTGCCGCCGCCGCCTCCTTACCATCACGCAGCGTCGCGACTATGCACATGGCAATCACCCTGCCCACTCTGCTCGCGGTGAGTAGCATGCAGGCTGCACTGCTGCCACCGCCGCCCTTACCATCACGCAGCGTCGCGACTATGCACATGGCAGTCACCCTGCCCACTCTGCTCGCGGAGAGTAGCATGCAGGCTGCACTACGAGTAGTGTCGCCGTCACCTAGCCGCCGCGCCGCGACTATGGGCATGGCAAGCGCCCTGCCCACACTGCTCGCGGTGAGTAGCATGCACTTCTGCCCAATAACTGTGCTCGCCGCGGGTACCAAGCAAGTTGTTTTGACCGCTGTCTCTGCTTACTTTGTCCGTTAAGCTATAACTCAGATGTATAAATCTAGGTTATCACTTTTTTATGTATCAATTAGTACAGACCTACCTGCACAAAACATTAAAATCATTTAGCATCCTGATACATAAGAATTTCATTATTAAAACAATCCTCTAAGCCCTAAAAGGTTGCTTATTATTGGACTTCACCTTGTAAAATTCATTGCATTTTGGTAAATACCAAACGAATAATACGTTTAATGAGGAGATGGTTGTAGATTTTCTGTTGATTAAGTGGCTTATAGACAGAGAGACTAACTTCATTCTTACATTAATTCATTGACTAAAAATCACTTCATGTGAAGTATGGGAAAATAAGTAAAGAAAATATTTTGTTCATCTAATCTAATAATAATGATTAATAATAAATCGATTGATCCTTCATATCAAACCCTAGGGCTAGAACACAATGACATACAATTTACATCGGCCCCTGTCGCATAAAGCTGTGATATAAGTCTTATACAGGGTTATTTGTAAAAACACCAACAACCTCGCAGGAGTAGATAACTAATATCGCAGCTGTTCAAAACTAAAATTGTGTCACAACCAACCTTCGCGGCGCATCAACTGTTTCTATCGGTCGCTCGCAATAGACTAAAAGAGTTTCGGTGCATGCACCGTAACTTAATGAGCAATTTTTCGGTAGTGGGTACAGCCTGTCTAGTGTGGTATATACATGTAGGTCTTTGAATATCATAAACAAAAATGTTTGACCTAGGACTTTTCTGAAAAAGACAAAAATCGATTTTTCATACAAATGTTCGAACAGCTGATCGAGTTTTGTATGAAAAGTCGATGTTATGTTTAGTCTTTTTCGAAAAGACGTAGATCAAACGCTGTTGTTTATGGTGTTAGTAATTCACTCCTACAAGGTTGTTGGTGTTTTACAAACAACCCTGTATACCTAGGTAGGATGTGATTTGTGTCAATATGTCACATAAAATAACTGTCAGATCTGTTTCACAATCAAAAAGACAAAAAATTGAAAATTTCTGAGTAGCTTACTTGACAGATGATTTGACAGTTGTGTTATGAAAAAAATGCCAAATCATCTGTCAAGTACTTAGAACGGACCTGTAGCCAATTTCACATTTACAAACGTTCGCCATCGCCTCGCTCCGAAAAATTTATAGATTTGACATTTGAAAATTCGATTGTTAACGAAACCTTATGTCAATCCCATACATGTTTAGAAAGCGAAGCGATAACGAAGATTCGCAAACGTTACTTTGGCTTAATATGACTAAAACCAAACAATATTTCATGTTCACTAACTCTAGGACAATGACTGCGAAATAATATGAAGTAAGCTGTCCAATTAAGGTATAAATTCAAATGTAGTACTTAGGTTATCGCATCGAGCGCATAATTACCTATCATTATTGTTCTGGTGACACAGACTAACCGTTTGCATAACATCGGTAACTATTGCAAAACTTACGACAACCTCCATAGTTTATACTATGAAATCCTTTATTTGCAAGGTTAAAATTTGAATTAAAAATTGAAATAATGAAAAAAAATATCTACATATTTACGAAATTATAAATTATCTCTCTGTAGTGCACTCCGAAGAAGCTTTTTGGTACTTTTAATCACTTGCACAATATTTTCTAGACTGTCGTTTAGTTTAACGGAGTTTTATTGCTAAAAGTGGCCACTTTTCGCAAAAAAACTCCATTAAACTATACGACAGGCTAGAAAATATTGTTTAAGCTATAAAAAGTACCAAAAAGCTTCTTCGGAGTGCACTACAGAGAGATAATTCGTAATTTCATCTTTATCTAAGCACTATGTTTTTTTTAATGGCGGCGCTAGTATGCAGACTACGCGCTCTTAACTGGTAAAGCCTACCGAGCAGTGATAGTTTTCCCTTTAAGTTCATTAATGTACTACTGTCCTAATTTTTTTAACGTTTTCAAAAGCAACACCTGTTAGGGGGTAAATTTTTGCACTTTAAAGTTTAATATTTTGCATACGGATCCCTAAATCTAAAAGTCGTTTTCACAAACCTACAATATTATTGAGGGACCGCACACTATTGAAAAAAAATATTTTTGGAGATTTTATTTTACCACTTTTTCTAGCGTAATTAATATACACATTCATGCTAAATTACAGCTTTCTAGTACTTAGGGCCTCTGAGCTAAGCCGCAGACGGACGGACAGACGAAACTATAAGGATTGTTTACTTGACTACGGAACCCTAAAAAATTGCTATCCGAAACTTGTAAATCAGACCCAAAAATTGGGTATAATACTTTAATATTTTTTTATTCCTTCAATTAATTAGTGCATCGTAAAAGTAGTAGTTTTACGATGCACTAATTAATAAATTCATCATAAAATCTGCGTTCAATATTTATTGAGATATGATGCTTTGAATGTTGACATCATAGCAGCCGCGTGAAAACGCCCCATACAAAAAGCACAGTCTAATAACCTCTTGTGCAAAAAGAATCAGAATAATGACGTCACATATCTCACAGCGCGGCTCATATGCACGGCACGCAAAAGAAAGTGATTGTCTAAGCAAAAACTGTTTTACAATAATGTTTCCCTACCATGTTTTTTTTAATAACGTATGGATTGTAATATTTAACACTAATTTGGCACTGGAGCATTTTGATTTTTTTCCAACTTTGGAGTCTTAGAAATCATAGTGAAAGTCAAATCGTGCCAAAATTTCGCGTATAGGGGTTTATTTTGCTACCCTTTTTGCTCTACCATACCTTAAAATTAGTATTCATTATCAAGGCAAATACCCCATTACAATAATCTTAGACATATCAGCAACCCAATTCACTAGTCTTCAATAAATTAAAATGATTTATGAAAACTTACATTAGAAATAAGTTTTCATTTATAAGTACAAAAT
Organism: Catoptria pinella; assembly: GCA_963556745.1. Classification (NCBI taxonomy): domain Eukaryota; kingdom Metazoa; phylum Arthropoda; class Insecta; order Lepidoptera; family Crambidae; genus Catoptria; species Catoptria pinella. The sequence continues at coordinate 11,570,857 of OY750774.1, read as the reverse complement.
AAAATGTCTTATTAATAGATACACTTGTTAACGATTACATACAATTTTATCAGAACAAAATAGTTTCACAAAAAAGCTTTTTTTATCATTCTCTGAAATAATGAGATTTTTTCCGCCAAATCGAACGCGCCATTCCGACCAAATAGTTCATTAATGGAATCTTGCGGTCACAGAGTCACAGCTATACGCTTCAGTCTGCTACGAACGTCTGCTAGCACAAGTCGTACCTATTTTTAAAAAGCTGAACGTCTAGTCTACGGTCTGTGAAAGAAACGCGGGAAAAAAATTCAAAATGGAACCGTGGTGATGGTGACTTTAAAAGTGATAGTTTCACAAGCAAAAATTAAAAACAAAAGTGGTTTTGAAAATATTTCTTTTTAATTTGTTAATTATTGTGCTAATTAGTTGCGTTGCACACAAAGTGACCCAAATGTAACATTTTCAAATGAACGGCAGTGTTGACCTCAAATTTTATGTATGATTTATTCAAGTCCTTGGATAAATTTATTTTTGCTTATGGCAATTAGAATGGTAAGTGGTACAATTTTATGTTTGTTACGTGGAAAACTGACATGTGACGACATGACGTCTTTGCTTGAAATTCAAATGATCGGTTCATTTAATTAAATGTTAATTTAATTGCTTCATCTATTTAGAAGCCGGTTATCCAATCGCATTTTTTCATTAACAGTTTTCTAGTTGAGATAATAATCGTTCGTAATAAGCTGACATCGATGTTAAAAACTACTTCCGACGATAAATGAAACGCATTCGAATAAAAAAAAAACTTTACTAAGTACCGTAAACTGGTGTGTTTAGGTACATCAAAAATTTTTTTAGAAAAATAAAAAGGTCTTTATGATTTTTTTGCCAAAATGTTGCTATTGTAATGCTAATCATACCGCAGTTGCTAATCACCCCAGTTTACCGGTACTTGATATTTTTTCTTTTATTAATTTAAAAACATCAGAATACGATGATCTGTCAGTGGTTGACATTTTTGCAGAGCTTTAAATGACCAACTGGAATGGAGTTTGTTAAAAACTTTTCTAAGTAAAAACGAATATTTGCTTATAATATACTGCTTAATTTGACAGTAAAGTTGATTATTACAGCTTTCGAACAATATCAAATTCAAATAAAATCAGATTGAATTTGTATTTAAAAAACCTTTCAGAAATTAGCTCGCCTGTATGGAAAGTCATACATAGTGGTCTCTACCTTCTTTTGAGCTGTATATAAACTGAGCTCATGAGCTGTATTAAAATATATTAAGTAATCAAAATGGCGTACATAAGCATATTGTTGAATTTTTTTCAACCTTTTAGTTTTAACCTTTTTAATAATGACGACCTCCGTAGTCGAGTGGCTTTGTACACCGGTTTTGAAGGTGTCGCCAACTCTGAGGTCCCGGGTTCGATCCCCGGTTGGGTCAATTTAGAAAAACGAACTTTTCCATATGGCTCAGGTCTGGGTGTTTGTGATACCACCGTTGTCTCCGATTTCCATAACACAAGTGCTTTAGCTACTTACTTTGGAATCGGAGCAATGTATGTGATGTTGTCAAATATTTATTTATTTATTTAATCATAAATTACCTACATTAAATTACTAACCAGCGTTTTAAAGTGATAATTTTAATTAAATCATGATTAATTCTATAAAAACGAGCCCTTGTTCCTTGATTAGGTACTGACTAACAAAGAACAATAAAATAAACCATAAAAAAACACTTAGATAAGTTGATTCTAACATAACACGCGTAACGAAACAAATAGTAAAGTGGCACTTACCAGAACCATATAAAGAGCAAACTTTAAGTTATAAAGCTTTTACACCTATAAAAGCTTTATAAGTTAAACCTATAAAAGCTCTCATGCGAATGTTTGTATTGCCTATAAAATATTAAAATCTAGAACTCAGTTAACACAAACATTCGCAACGAGTCAATGCGGAAGTGTAGAAAAGTACACATTCGATGTTATAGTAAGCTAAAATAACATGCGCGTTCGTGTAAGCTAAATAGCCTATGGCAACGATCTAAATATTAAAAATTTCAGTATTCTAAGACTGGAAATATTGGATGGCTAACCAAAATGAAGTTTACCTTATATTTACGTCAGGAAAAAAACAGTCACTGCTGTTTCACTATGATAAAAAATAATGTATTTTCCAGAATTTTCAAGTCATTCTTTCGATAAAGAAAAATTTAGGATTGCTTAGTTAACATTCTGATCATTTTCCGTGACAGTTTTATTAGAAAAATAATTGTGACACTCGTGTAAAATACGATATGACCACGCAAACAATCGATTATGCTCGAAAAATCTTTTGAAAAGCAATAAGTACCGTAATGAAATATGAGAACAACATTCAAGAAAACAGAAACTTCTTTGATCGTAACAAAGGAAATAGTTATGTATAAACTTGCAGCTTTTCAGTCCAACATAAAAAATGTTAATCTTAATGTTAACCTTTCTCCACTTTTATTTGACCCAGTATTTCAAAAAATAATTTTACTGATCTGTCATCTAAGCTATATTAACTATCTTTTCACAATTTAATGACTATCGTACCAATAAAATTGATTGAAATATTTCCAGTGGCACGGAATACCATGAAATGAACTATTATTGTAATAACATTTTGTAATTGTTTCGAAATAGCACTTTAGGATTGCGCTTTTAACTTAATCGGTACTAAGATTGTGTAATTAAGAAAATGACGTGTTTATTTAATATTGATTCTTTGAAGTAGAGCAGACGGGATGTAATTTGGAAATATTCAAAAATTCAAGCTATTTATTTTTCTATGTGATTATATGGATACAAAATAATTTTCACGAATTCTCTGCCAATAAATGTATTGTAATTTTCGATTATAAATTAATTATTCTTATCACAAGTTAAGATGAATTAGAGAGTAAAAAGTGCAAGGGCAAGGTAAAACTGAAACATCATCATTTCAGTTAAGTTTACTAAAAAATTTTAGGTTCCACTTTTTGTTGAGGCGTACTGGCGTCCCAGGTTCATTACCTTAAGTCTTTTCGATATTTTCTAAAGTTTTACCGATATTTTCTTTTTAAACATAGCTGTATGTTTCGGATTAACCGTTGCAAATTAGCACGATCGTTCATAAACAGAACGGCTTTTCTTCTCATTACGCTGTGCAATATTACCTTAACAATAAATCGTACAGCTTATTTTAATTGGCATACCACTTTCCCATACTTACTGTTAAGTAACTTGCAATTTTGACACTTATCGGCGTTACTTAAAGGGTTGTTTATGGTGTGAACACTAGTCCACTTAACCTGAGGTTACCAATACAAGGAAGTGCAATAATCGGAACACATAATAGACCGATTCTTGATTTACGATACGATTTGAAGCTCGCTCCTCAGCTTTACTTCGCATCGGATGTTTGTTAACGATTTCCGACGTGTTTACGAAACAAAACAGTATTGGTATTTTCCACCTTTGTATTTCTTAATATACTTAAATAAATAAATAAATATATATTTGACAACATCACATACATTGCCCCGATTCTAAAGTAAGTAGCTAAAGCACTTGTGTTATGGAAATCGGAGACAACGGTGGTATCACAAACACCCAGACCTGAGCCATATAGAAAAGTTCGTTTTTTTAAATTGACCCAACCGGGGATCGAACCCGGGACCTCAGAGATGGCGACACCTTGAAAACGGGTGTACAAAGCCACTCGACCAAGGAAGTCGTCGGTCGTCGGAATCTTCATATTAAAGTAGCAAAAGCTTAGCCAAAGCTTAAACATTCATATAATGAAAAAAATATTAATACAGTTGTAACCCTTTTGTGCCAAAGTGATGGTAACTTAATAGATGAACGGCATTGATATAACTTATATTTTTTTCTGTTGGATTTAAAAAAATAAGACATATTAATTTATCTTAGCAAATTATCAAAGAGTCCTGCCGTGTGTGTTAAAAAACCAGCATCTAGATAAAACCCGAGCAAAGCCAATGTATAGTCGCTAAGTTGAAAATTACTAATCCATCCATCCATTCAATGTTACATAAATGTAACAGATCATTAAATCCATTCAAACCATAGACTTTTTTAACTACTTTGAAATTCATATCACGGAAATATTAATATAAATCGTTCGTTCGTTCGTAGAATCTCGTAGGTAATGATATAACGATGAAACTAAAACTGGATTTTTTAATTCTACCAAAACATCGAGAATTAACAAACCTCAAATCGGATAGCAACAACCTAGTGACATAGCCCAGGTTACTAAGAATTCAAACCAGATCAAACTGGAGCAAACCCACATTTAAGCAAGGGGTACAGTATAACTATTCTACTCTGTGGTTCATTTGTCAAAGGCACCGATGAATATAATAATATCTGATGTTGGTATAAAATTAATACACCTCTTTGATCTTTTAGCCGTGTAATGAGATGATCAGTAGAGTAATATAGCACTTGTTCACACTTTGGTTAGGTAAGAAGAGAGGTGAAATTAGTCATCTTTTACGTCAACCTGCGAGGACTTGAAAATTGGCAGCAGTAAATTTTCCGGTGAGAGCAAGCTTAGCAGTTGCCACGACGTGTGACGTGTTGATTATGGCAACGAAAGTTTTACTTCTTGCAGTTGCACTATGTTTTGTCGCAATTTCGTGCATCGATTTTATATTTTGTCGCGATTTCTATTATTATATGACATAATTCTATTATTATATGTCTTGTCGCGATTTCGTGCATCGAATTCACGTATTGCTCCACTACCTACCTATTAAGTGTATGCCATTTTAGTCCACCTACCTATTAAGTGTATACCATTTTAGTTCACCTACCTATTAAGTGTATGCCATTTAAGTTCACCTACTTATTACGTGTATGCCATTTTAGTCCACCTACCTATTAAGTATATGCCATTTTAGTCCACCTACCTATTAAGTGTATACCATTTTAGTTCACCTACCTATTACGTGTATGCCATTTCAGTCCACCTACCTATTAAGTGTATGCCATTTTAGTCGACTATATATTTTTTTAAATAATTCAAATATTGTTTCGTAACTAATTAATGGAATGTGATTACACGATTAACGTACGATAACACAAACAAGATATTAATTCACAATCATATCACAAATATTTTGTGATATGTATCTACTAGATACTCTAGATAATCATTATTTTATAGACACACACAGACCCGCCTGAAATATACATTGGAATCATAAATCCTTTATTTTCCTATAAAAAGATGTGTAGATATTGAAGGTATCAATAGGTATATTTAAAAATCATATCTTTTCAATCATAGCTCTTATTTATTATTACCCTTATCAATTATTCACCATTAAGAACTTATTTATTCGAGTATTTCTATCAAATGTCTTCAAAAATTAGTTACTTTTTACTCAAACTGTATTTACAAATTACAAATTAAAATACAAATTTTATTTATTACTTATTTACTTTGATAGTTTAATTGTGTTCATTTACTCAATAAAATAATAGAAGTAACAGTAAGAAAATGGGATTATTTAAACTACTTACATAATAATAGGGTCTCGTAAAAGTTCGCGGCCTTTTTGAAGCATGCATTTTGCGTGTTATTTTCTGGCAATACTAAACTTAGGCAGGTAAAAGTAATAGCGGTAAAATTAAAACAAATTGATAATTGTCTTGTTTTTACATAATTTTAATAATTTTTATTAGATACGTTTTGCATTTTTTTTTCGAAAAGGGTTCAGACCCTTAATGAAAAAATATTAATGCTGCTAGTGCTCAAAAAATAGTTTGTAATGTTTATAGAGAAGTTGCTTTGTCGAATGCTACTGCAAAATAAAGATGTTCCTCGCTGTGGTAAATTCTCTTTATATTCATTCAAAGGTGTCAACCGTCCCCGTGCTATTTGCATGGGGTCGGTTGGTCCCCTTATGGGAGCAGCGCCGTTATAATAAGGCCGCGAACTTTTCCGACTACCTAATATTTTGAAATATACAGGGTTAATTGTAAAACACCAACAACCTCGCAGGAGTGGACTACTAACATCATAAACAACAACATTTGTTCTATGACTTTCCGAAAAGACAGTTCCTACAAAACTTTATCAATTTGTTCGGACATTTGTATGGAACATCGATTTGTTTTTGTCTTTTTTCGGAAAAGTTGTATTGTTGTTTATTATTAGCTACTCCGGCGAGATTGTTGGGGTTTTACAAATAACCCGGTATAAAGTATAAATCATCCATTTGATAAAAATTAACTAATATTCAAGAGTGACAAGACTGTATGTTACAGAAGGTGCGTGTTTAGAGACCATTTTTAAATTATATTAGCATAAACGTATAAAAACAGATATAAACAAACATAAATCTTTCATCGTATCGATTCTCATTCGTTGTACTTTTGGTAAATGATTCAAAAACATCAAAATATTGGTGTTATTTAGCAATGCCGAGATTTGTGCGTAAAATATTGTAAGCTTCCAACAAAGGATAATAAGTCAAATGCTTACAGTTTAAGTTTATTTTAAATAAGTGCTCAATATATCCTCTTTATGAGTCAGCCTTAGAAATTAAATTTTTAGTTTTACATTCAAAGTCAAAAGGATTTTAATGATGCATGGCTAACAAGCAAACATGCCAACAATGCCAAACACCCAACATGCAAGCAATTTTCATACAAAGTGGCTCTTAAAGAGGTAGAAACCTTTTTAAGAGCCACTTTGTAAACAATTTAATAGAAGTTAACCCTCTTCTAACTTTTGACTGTGTCCTATCTGACACAGGCCTACAAACTTTTGAGGCCAAGTACCTGATTGAGTTGAGAGTTGATTCGATTTACTTTTGGTCCATTATTCTTAAGATAAGTGACCGATAGTCGTGGTTTGGTTTACCCAGTAGGCCCTCTGATCAATAGTGAGTAATCATCACCGTAAGAAAAATATACCATTGACTCTCTCTTTTTTTTTTTTTTTCATAACCTGGTTTGACCGCAGATAATCTTAATCACAGAGTTACCTTTTAATTATTTGAAGTTTGTATATTGAAAATGTAAACTAGTTTTAATGAGATTTTACACAACTCAGCTGGTCTAATAAAAAAACAGATTAAAATTCAACTTCCTCAGTATCCAAAGACCGTGTCGAACATTCCAGACAATGTTTAATCAAACCCTTATCGTTGCCAAACAGGAAATGGATCTGAGATGAGGTGGTGTCGGAGCATCACAATGCAAACTGAGTGGTGTTTGTACAAACATTTTACCAAACATTGGGCCGGACCCTTTGACTCTCGATTGTCCGCAAACATTGGGCAAACGGTTCCTTGAAGGTTCGATGGTGATCATAAAGATCGAATGTTTTGTTTCTCTTTTTAAAAGAGGCTCCTTACAGCCAGTACACTCAAAACGGTCGTTAAAAATAAGGTCATATTACTTTCAAATAATTTGTCTGAAGGAAATGGTCTTTGAAACTTCTTTGAAGGTTCGATGGTGATCATAAAGCTTGTACACAAACTTCATACCTACCTAGTGACCGCGTTGCTGTCGTCTATGTAGTCGACGGCTGTACGACCGAATATTTTGGCCACATAGGAACTCAACTTCATTACATATTTTTGCCCTATGCCCTACGCTCAAATGATTGTTTAAGTTAAAGTCATATTTTTGTTATTTTTAAATAATCTGTCAGATTTGACAGCAACATTATGAAACTCACGACTTCCTTAAAATAAACGAAACTTCAGCCAAAGAATTTAGCTTTTTAGCTACAAGTGTTTGAGTACACAGAAGAGTGGAATCTGTAAGCAAAGTAAGTTAAGTCAAGTAAGTAAGTTATTCTAGTACCGCAAATTCTTTTGTCTTTGTCCATCTTGTTTCGATGTGCATTTGAGTCGCATCTCCGCCACTTTTTTAGGTTCTGTGCTTTAAATTTTGTACCATATATTTCTAAATATATGTGACAGTTACCTAAATAAATTCTTATAACCCACAAACTTCGGGCTTAGTTAAGATATTTAGGAGCTGTCAAATAAATTTAAGGACAGACTTAGAAGTACTACGCGTTCACTTCGTGATTGCCGTCGACGACCGTTATTACGTCACGGCTGACTGTACTTTAAACAAAAAAGTAATCATGTTTTTCAACTGTTTTTCATTTTATTCTTGTTCAAAATATCAATTAATTTACATAACAAGTTAGGTTCGCCATTATGTAGGAACTTTACACTTTTAATCATTATAACAACACAAACGAACGTAATGATTAAATCAACAGAAACAAAAATTAAGCTTTGCGTTCCTAGCCGTACTAGAAAGGCGACGCTGGGGGTGCGGTATGACGAAGTGGGCCGGGAGGTAGCGGCAATGATGAAGTGAACGCGTAGTAATGTATCACGTCCTGTCAATGATTCAAAGTCTTAACTGGGTGTAAAGGTGAACAGGTATCAGTTCTCGGTATCAGGTATCGATCCAGTTAACGGCTTTATCTTTTAATAAATCTAATGGTATTATATGAAATTGTGCGTGCAATAGATTTATAATTGTGCAAGTAATCAATATAAATTGGACAGTGTTTGCGTTACTTAACCACAGCACTTAATGCCTAATATCAATTTAGTGATATTATTGAAAATTTGACTTGTACCCTAGAAAAACACCTGATTGGTAATCGAATACCTACAAAAGTAGGATTAGAGTGATTGTCAAATGCAAGTAAGCATTCAAGATCAAATAAAGAAAAAAAATGAAATTTTATCACTGTGTTAACTTCATCAGTAACTGTGTCAAAGGATATAATACCGTATACAGAAACAAGATGTCAACATGAAAATTTACATAACGAACACTAATGTGAGCTGCCACCGGTTTATCTGCGATCATGTCACAATACAATATGGGCCATGTTTCTTTGGAGACAAATTTTACAGAGAACCAGCTGTATTGTTTTTGGCACCAAAGTGTGAATTTTGCAAGTAATTTATGGACCTTGCATAAGGTTGTGAACTAAGGTATCGCTTACTGTGATTAACTGACAGGTAACAAGTTCATTTTGGATTTGTTACGTGTTTATTAAGCGCCCATTTGCGAAACAAATACTTAGATATTTTGACACATTAGGAAATGGTTGAAATAGCGAAATCGTTTAGTTTAATATCGCCTTAACGAAATTCAACTTGGACAATTCATTTCTATTTAAACCTTTTCTTTCTTTCTTCAAGTTCGTCATCATTTTACGCCTTATCTGCTTTCAGTCATTGTCAAAAAAAAAGTAAAAAGTAAAAAAACAAATCGCAAATCTTATTTCAATGCGGTAGCGATTCGAGCTTACAAGCGATTGTCGATAAAAAGCTCTAGTTAACTTAAATCTACCAGAGGCCGTACCGGCTAACGAACTTCAGAAAGTCTGCCGGGCTTCAAATTAAAACAGATAAATCGAGCCCTAATCGGGCCAAAATAGCGAACCCCAATTCATGATGTCATACGAACATCGATATCTTCTAAATAACTTCGGCGAATAGAATACGTAACTCCTTACTTCGATTTATCTGTTTTAAGTTGAAGCTCGGCAAGCCCGCCGAAGTTCGAAGTTAGCCGGTAGGGCACCAGCACGTTGCCTGCCAAGTCGGCTCGTGTACACTGTTGTCTTTGTTGGGACAATGTAGCTAAGTCTATGATAAGTTTGGGAACTAGTGCAAACTAAATGGTTTTTGACGTTAACTCGACAAAGTCAAACTCTTGGAAGCTTCATTTAAATAGAATTAAATACCAAAGCCTCAATAATAGATCATTGTCATATCGCGAGCATTGCCGCCTTGGTCATCTCATGAAGATAATTTATATTGTCACCACCGCCAACTCTTTGAAATTATAATTGATTTATCTGACATTGCAATCTGGAAGGATTAAGAGGTAACCTCTTTGTATTAGTAAGTATTTGTTGCTTTGAATATTAACATTTAGCGTTTGGACTAATTAATCAAAACGCTAAAATTGTTAATGCTCAAAAGATTAAGCATAATTATGCTGCCTTTTATAGCTTTTAACGTACGAAATCAGTAATAGTAGTAGTAATTGTCATTAGGAAAATAAATTACTTCGAGAATACACGTTTTGTATCGTTTCGCCATTGATTTACCACTGTGATAAATGTTTGGTCATAATTTTTAGTATTAATCATATTCTATCATAACAATGATTGAGAATTTGGCCTTTCGAGCAAATCCTTGAGTAAATTGCAATACTCTTGGAATAATAACACCTAAAAGCCGAGTCCTTGTATGTAAACTGACGCAAAAAATACATATACAAGGTGTTACAAAAATACCCATAATGCCGAATATGGTATATAGGGACCATCAAACTGAACAACTTTTACTATGGGACCAACTCTGAAATCGCGAAAAAAAAATCAGCTGTTTCATACAAACATTAAAATCGAAAATATCAAAATGTATGAAACAGCTGATTTGTTTTCGCGATTTCAGAGCCCAGAGTAAAAGTTGTTCAGTTTGATGGTCCTTATATACCATATTCGGCATTAGGGGTATTTTTATAACACCTTGTATAAACAGTTAATATAAATAGTTTTCAGATTTATATCCTTTATATTACGTTACCTAATCGTAACCAAAATCCAATAAAATAGTAACTAATTCCCTAAAGGTAAGGAAATTGAAACTGTTTCGTTCCTATAAGTACGATTAGGTAACGTATGAAGGATAAAAATATGAAAACTAAGCCATTTTGGCTCAGTATTTTTTGCTCCACTTTTGACAGTGCGCTTCGTAGGGTGGTTGAAACTATCTTTCTAGGTTGTCACGGTTCTAATAAAAGGCAATACTTAAATAATTCGACGACCTTCGTGGTCGAGTGGCTTTGTACACCTGTTTTCAAGGTGTCGCCATCTCGGAGGTCCCGGGTTCGATCCCCGGTTTAGAAAAACGAACTTTTCTATATGGCTCAGGTCTGGGTGTTTGTGATACCACCGTTGTCTCTGATTTTCAAAATACAAGTGCTTTAGCTACTTACTTTGGAATCGGAGCAATGTATGTGATGTTGTCAAATATTTATTTATATTTATTTATTTCTTGGGCTTCTTATACATCTAGCTGTAGCAGAAATGTACCTATCTTAAAAATTTAAAAGACATAAAAATAAATGGATGTTAATAACACTAAAGATTAATCACTCAGAGGTGTCACACTAGGATTCACGCTGAGAAAATTGCCTAAATCGGTCTCACATTCAGAACAGTTAGTATATATAATGAAGTTAAAAGGGAAACTATCACTGCTATGTAGGCTTTACTAGGTAAGGAGTAATAGTTAACTTACAACTAAAATTAATTTATATTGCATAAGTTTTCGTAGAACAAATTTAATTTAATTTTACTTTATAGTATTACACTTTATAGTCGTTAGTTTGTAAAACAGCACGTAAATATAAGTTTATAGCCATATAGTAATTGTATAAGGTAACTGCGGAACCCCATATTGCGCGTGGTCCGACACATACTTGTCCAGTTCTTTTATCGTTATTAAACGACGCTATTGGCAACTTTCTATCAGCTAAGTGGCCACCATTTACTAAAGATCATCCTTATACAAATTTATCTTCCAATTTATTAAAACCTTAAAATACTTCAATATAATATTGAACATCATAATAAAAGTTGTTAATATTAACACAGCCTTTTAAAACACAGTTTGAAAGCTAACTTAGCCAAAATTTTGGAAAAAAAACATATCATTAATAATACTAAATAATATACTAGAAAAAATACGACTCGCACCAGATCATGTTCTCGGATGGGAATCGAACCCGCGACCTTTGGATATCCGGTCCAATGCCAGCCGGACGGTATGAAGAATCGGCCGTCAAACAACGGCTGAGCCGATTACCACGGCTATCACGACAAGTCAGGAGTAAGTCCTTGAGATCCCGTTTCGAATATTGACACAAAATAATTCAAAACTCGAATGTGTGTGTTTTTTTCATGAAGCGATCAACAGCCTTTTTAGGGTTCCGTACCTCAAAAGGAAAAAACGGAACCCTTATGGGATCACTTTGTTGTCCGTCTGTCTGTCTGTCTGTCTGTCCGTCTGTCTGTCCGTCTGTCAAGACCCTTTATTTTTATTTGCATTGGTTCGCCATCATTTCTCATTAAACAAGTGCAACTTTTTCTCTAATTGCCACAAAACATTAAACATTTCATTGTTTTGTGATTACTTATAATACATTTGATAATTTCAACGTTTCGTGGAGAGAAAACTATACTTATTATACCCGCTAGCACTAACTACAAATTAGCACAGATTACATAGAGAAAACTAGCCTGATATAGACTTCTAAACTTGCTGATTTTCAGTGGTTATTTACAGAACAGTTCAGTTCTTGTGGTGACTGTTAAACGCTCGATTAAGGCTCCTATGTACCTCAAGTGGCGCCCTCATTTTAATTAAATTTATTGCTCGCTAAGTACAGAATGTATCGAAAATTCACATGTACAGATTGAAGCTAAGGTTCTATAGTTTATTTACAAACAATAACCTCAGTAAAATTTTGTTCGTTGTAGTAGGAGTTCGCAATAGTGCTAAAAGTGGCCACTTTTCGATACATTATGTACTTAGCGAGCAATAAATTTAATTAAAATAAGGGCGCCACTTGAGGTATATATGAGCCTTAAGGCTCCTACACACTACGCCGGCCTCGCCGCCGGGCAAGCCGCGATGCGCCCGGCAGCTTTTAGCTTGACAAACGTGCCGCTCGACAAAACAGTTGTCTACGTGACTTTGACGTTTTGCAATTTACACCTTTTTAATAATTTTTAATCCTTAGGCAAAAAGTCATTCTGCGTTTTAAACAATACCTACTTAGTAGACATTTTGCTTTTCAGACATGAATTTTTAAGCATTTTGCTTTGTAGACATTTTGATTTTTGGGCAGCATGATCTGGAAAGAAATAAATTCATACTTCAATATTTTAGAATACTTATTATATTTCTTTGTCCTTAGTTAACGTTTTATTTAAAAAAAAATATTTCCAAAAACAATATCGCAAAAGCTGCTTAAGCTTAGCACTTGCGGATGGCTGCAACTGGCTTTGCCATTAATCCCTTCCGACAGTCGTTCATTTTCTTAACAAGTTGGCCAATGAGCCGAGTATTTCATATTTAAGATAAAATTTATCTCCCAATAATTGTAATTAATTTGAGTTTCCTTTAAAGCTTTATTTTCTTAATGCTCTGACTCTACTTGATTTAAAACTAACTTAATTTAAATCTTAAGGCTTCTGTTGCTGATTTGGGCTAAAAAATCGAACAAATATTTATTCGAGCATACTATTCCAGCATCAAACTGAAAGCAATATGGACGTGAAAGCAACCACAAGTCCAGATATCAGGCAGACAACCTAAACACTAACCAGGGTCCCACAGCTCCTGATAAGTTCCGAATAAAGTTAATGGAGTGCGAAGCCCTGCGCCCGCGCCGGCGCACGCGACACTCGAGATACACTAAAAGCTTGCCACCGATAAATGCTTCGACACCGGAGATTTATTTTCTATAGTGTCAAATGCCCTGATTAATGACCTTTAGATATTTATTGAAATAACTGATTCGTATTTTTTTAAAGTTTCATTCCATTAGAAGCAAGATATTGCAGTTGAAAATCTTTGTGAGCTCCTTTTGGAAGTAAAAAAGTATGGGTAAAGGAAACTTGTACGGAATTACCTTATATGGAGCGAAAGCGACATAAAAGTGGTTTTCTATTCTTCGTTTCCTTTTCCAAAAATGTACTTTCTTATGGTGTGCATTGTGTCTTTATAAAAGTTGATGTAATGGGCCTTTTTCTATTATATTCGTTGAAAGTTGATGGAACCTATTTGGTATTTAAAAAGGGAAGTGATATTTTGGATAGTAAGCTCGTATTGTCAGCCAAAAATGCTCACTAATCAGAAATACAATTTGGAGAACATTTCCGGTTTACTAAGATTAAAAGGGCGTGAATTTATACTACAGACTACAACTCTTTAATATATAAGTTAGCATTTTCTTAAAAATACTAATTACAATGCATGAATGAATCTGATTTATTATAAATTTCAGGAAACTCTTACAAACACAATAGTCCCGTTTTTCGTTTAACAATAAAATACAATAGAAGGCAAGTATCCGTTACTTTAGGTCTAACGCCAGTTGAAGTCCTCTATTTGAAATTATTACAGAAGTCTCATTTTCTCCATCATATAAATTGCATTACCTATTGTGTTTGGACAATTTCGCCTTCATTGCGAAGCTAGTTCATTCACTCATTTCAGGTATTTCATTTCAGTTTGCAAATGAGTTGATTGTTTTTTCTAATTAACATTGAAACTTAGGAATGAACCTGAACCATTCTGAAACGATATACATTAGGAAAATAAAAATATTATTTAACATTGAAAATGTTTATGTGATCACCAGTGTATGTGCCCGATGTTCAGCCAAAAGTGCGACATGGCCGTAGATCGGTCATAATTGAAGGGTCTATGAGAGAGGTGTCAAAATATGCAGGGTGTGGAGATCTATGGTATGGCACTTGAATTTTGAAAACCGGTTAAGTATTTTTTGATAAATTTTGAAAAAATTTAAAAAATAAAATCAATTCTGACTTCCCGGACAAATATTAAAAAATTATATTTTTATATTTTTTTGGGGGCCTTAATCAAAATTCAGAAAAATATACATCTCATTCATTGAACTGGACAACAAAATAAGCCCACTGGGTAGATGATCGGACGACATGTGTGGGATGCGGAGGTTCCCAAGGGTGGGAGTGGTTATAGCACTACCTTTCAATAAAGTTCATGGGTTTGCTGTGATTCCAAAGTATTGTACTAATTAAATTAAATAAAAACAAATCTAAGAATTTTTTAAAAATCAAATCTTTAAAATGGAACTCTCTCCAATTTGGACAGGCAGATAACTGAACTAGATATTATTAATAGTACTTTTTATTTTTTATGTTCTTTTTCAATGTACTCTGATAATTGCGTGGAGCGTGAAATCTGTAATATTTTTTCAGTAATTTTCATATTAATCGAAGTTCACTAAACTGTTTCCACCGGAACTGCTCTTTTTTGCATTACATTGATTTTGTAGTTAATTATTATAAAACGAAACACCTTTTTGAATGCATAATCATTGAACACATTCTTACACGTTTTTATCACTCTACAACACATTCTTGCACGCTACTTTGAAACATTTACTGTCACATAACTGTTTCACATTAAATTTCTCGTTATCACCATCTTTATTTTAATCTCCATTTGACGTTTCTGCGTTAACATCCACGTTAATTCCATTCATCGAAACCCAGACCTTTACGGCTCGAATCCGGTCTGTTCCGTCACATTCGTCTGATAATCAACCATTCGCATGCGCCTGAAGCCAATCTCCATTTTTATGACATCTAGTGTCGGTATACCAATCGTTAGCTGATTGCTATATCAATAAATTAACTAAATCCCGCTTTCCGCTAGTTACAAATTTGGCTTCAAGATCTAAATTACGCTCACTCAATTTTGGGTCTAAATCTTTATGCTTATAAATTTCAACTTTGAATGTAGCGTCAGTATCATTTTTATCTTCTTTGTTTCATAATCGATTCTCTCGTGATTATCGAGCGTTTCCATTCATCATTATCTTTCTCCAGCATAACTACCGTAACAGGTTCGATTTTACGCGCCATAGGTTTATTGGTTTTATTGACGATTGATATCCAATAGTTATGTTCTTTTAATAAAGCGCCGGCCTTTATGTTTTCTTTATCTCGAATACAAATGGGCTTATTATGTATTAAAAGATTCCACAAAACTTTTTTTGTCTACGACTGAATGGTTTTAAACCTAATTAATTAGTTCCTATGAACTAAGGCTGTGCATCTCATTTGATTACACATTTCGTGGGAAATTATGTTGTCTTGATATAGTTTTAAATACTGATTCTATTGCGGTATGCAATAAAAATGCGTGACAAATGATTT
This sequence comes from Catoptria pinella, assembly GCA_963556745.1. NCBI lineage: Eukaryota > Metazoa > Arthropoda > Insecta > Lepidoptera > Crambidae > Catoptria > Catoptria pinella. The sequence continues at coordinate 11,554,825 of OY750774.1, read as the reverse complement.
TACTTATACACTACTAAGACTTCCGCGCTGCACAGTTCATTAGAAATAAAACACTTTTTACGGATTACATCGCGTATATTATTAATTCAAGTGTTATTTTAGAATTATTTCGTTTGGATTTATTGGTTTTTTGAATTCCCGACGTTTCGACACCTTTCTAGGGGCCGTGGTCACAGGAGGACTAAAGCAAAAAGGCTGCTCATAATTTTATGAAATTACCCGCTCGGAACAAAATAATTTTACTTCTGAATATACAATTCCAATGAGCTCAGTAGCAAAGATCAATTATTATAAACGTTTTATATATATTTTTTCTTCGGTAAAGTTTATAGTATATAATATATTTATTGTTTTAAGACCACAAAAGTTCGTTAAAAACTTTTTACTGTTGTTGTTTTACGAACGGCCCAAAAGGCTGGATTAAGAAAACCAACATAACATAGCGATTTATCTTCCATTATCAGATGCGCAAATTCGAAATCTATAAAATACAAAAGACTATGTAGCCTCATTAAAAAATGTCTATAACCAAGAGTTAACCCCTCAGATATTCAAATCTATCCACAAAAATACCACATTGTCCAATTTTAGTATCTCTTAATTTTATTTGCGTTAAACCATCAAAATATGACCTCGGAACATTGTTTTGATACATCTTTATGGCTAACAAGTTGTGTAAAGGCTTATCCTTTGCTACTAGTCGGATCTATTTTAACATGAACCACATCGTAAAACTAGTGAATTGCCTTTTTACAACCATGTACACCATGTAAGTCTTTATTAGGTTGGATATCGTTTTCATTTAAAAACACAAAGTTTTTTAAAAGCTTAACAAGATATTTTTGCGGAATATTATCAAAATTGAGTATATCATTGGCATCGTTGATTTGCGCCTGATAGCATTCCAAAGTACTTTTTTACAAGGTTAAGATTTCATTTAACTTTTTCTGCACTAGCAATATCTATGATACCAGCAATCAGTAGGCCTAAAAAATATTATAGCGTTAGTACTTTGACAGTTTCATAATTTCTATTTCAAACTTATTTCCAATACTCAACTTACTTAACATATTTCCAATACCTACAATCATTACAATAATATTTCGCAGTATTTTACTTCGCGTATGCACTACAAATGGGTTTATTATTCCTTCTAGTTTTTTTACGTTATTTTAATCTCTTCATTACTACTCAATAAGAGTACCGAAACGTACTTTATTTTATTTTATTAAGTCACTGTTTTGCCTACAAATGTGCCCGGGATTATCTGGATAAGCATAATATTAAGTGTATTTTAAGTTGATGTTTTTATGTCGGAATTAGTTATTAGATCCGTGGATGCACTTAACACAGATGTTAGGTATTTAAACTTTTATGTCGTACTATAAAGCGTAAGTACTGCGAGCATTTAAATAAGATTTTAAGTAGGTATGAAATTAATTGTCTTGTGTAAGAATTTGAAAATTTAAAATTATAGAAGTCCGGAACTGAATATTTTGCACGTAAATATTACAGATTCTGGTTTAAGCAAACGTTATTAAATAGATTTTTACTGATTAACAATAAGATACTTCTATAATATCCTATTTTCTATTGCATATATTACAAAAACAAGCGGAAAGCCTATTCACTTGTTAATTTATTCAATTAACTATAAATTCATCAGATGCACGTCGAAAGATTCAGTTTTATCTTGTTTTTAGCCCTAATCAAATCACTATATGCGTCGTAACTTTATCGGAGTTGTAAATTCTGTACCCCTAGCACGAACATCTATTGAGAAAAAAACGCGTGTAAAAGTACTCGATAGAGGAATCCTATCCAAAAATTTATTAATTCTCTATGGGAAATTCCATTTTGCTCTTCGGCATATCGCGCGCTACAAATTTCCTATACAGAATTAGTCTATTTGGTTTTTTTTCGCGCGTTTTTCTTGATCAATGTTCGTGCTACGGCTACTGATAAAATTGTTATGCAAATGTCTTCTAATAGCCACTTGTAATCTAATTTACCGCTAGCATTTGTATCTCGAGATTGGAAATTGTCTACTTAAAAATGATTGAGACTGTTCCACCACATTGTTTTATCTTGGCAGATACAAGCTCTTTTGTATCTTAACTTCTTATTTAACAAAGTATAAATAGCTTTTACATAGAAATGTAAAAGCTGTGATAAGAATATCAAATTCTGAGATTTTAATAAAATTACATTTTAACAATTAAATAATGTAAAACTAATCAAACAATCTTATTATATACTAAAAATAATAAAATTAGAAATAACAAAGAGAAACCATAGTCCATAACCTATATAAATAGTCATGCTCTTCACAGAAATATGTTCCCACAACGAGGGCCGAGGTTCAAGAAGTCAGGTTCACTAAACACTCGACGACACAGACGAGGCCTTTAAGTATGCTAACAGAAACAAGATTGAATAAACACTAAATATTATTGATGCAGTAGTAATCAGTGGTACAGCCAAACGGGGTACAATAAGGTTGGTGTTAAACTTGGGATGAAAATAAAAAAATAAAAAGTTAATTGAAATCCTAACCTTGTAAAAAACTAAGAATCAGTACTTTGGAATATCGTATATCAGGCGCAAATCAACGATGAAAATGATATACTCAATTTTGATAATATTTCACAAAAATATCTTGTTAAGCTTTTAAAAATCTTTCTGTTTCTAAATGAAAACGATATCCAACCTAATAAAGACTTGCATGGTGTACATGGTTGTAAAAAGGAAATTCACTAGTTTTACGATGTGGTATATTTTATTCGAAAATTTTGCTATCAACTCACCCGCAGAAAGGTTCATAGATTTATACACAATTTTAATCGTTTTAGTGGAGTGTTCTACCTATGAAACAAAACATTTTTGCTAAAGAAACATGAGTTGAGAAACGAAAAAAAATACTTTTCCACACAACGTTTTAACTGTTTAGTTTATGGGAGGGCCAATATTTTTTTCCAAATTCCCAAGTTTCAAAAATGTTTAGTTTCATCGGTAGAACACTAAAACAACTATAAAATGACAGTGTATATGTTGCTAAAAACAAGTTTATTGGTTTTAAATTAATCTTAGTCTTTAGTTAACAAGTCTAATTTGCTTCTATTTGACGGTACTGATAAATTTATAAAACAGCTTTGAACCAATGAAATCCAATAGGCAAACATTTAGTTTTCTCCGGTTTCACAATTGATTCGCCATTGTTTTAGCCTTTCAGCGATTGATGGAAAGATGTGGGTCGTGGCGGTCTGCCATAATAACACAACAAATTTGATACAATCTCGACTAAATTACTATAGGTTTGCAAAACGGCATGTATATCTGTAAAAGAAGAAAGCGCATACATCTTATTAAAACCTGTAGATCTTTATAACAAGTATTTATTAAATTCTTTTATAAATTTTATAACCCATTGAACAATCAGTTGTTATTGCCCTAGTAGATATTTTCTATGTTTTGTTACTATATATATTAAAATACTCTGCTTACAATTAGAATCTCATATTCATGAGAATCTTAATCATAGTTTGATTCAAAATTAAACATCAATATGCATGCAAGACGCAAGTATGCGCTTGCGACTGTTTTGACGCGTGTAATTCAAACTCTGTTTTGTCTATAGCGTTCTCCGGCTTAGTACTTTTACTGTTGCTGAATTTAGAATTCAATCAATTTTGATCCCTATTGCTAAGTTTATAGATCATTTATTTTGATAAGGTGGTGGAATTGAACAGTTATAATAAATTTGCAGCCCTGCTTTAGTTTTGTAATTCAGACGTCAGGTAGTTGCAAAACAAACTTTTAATGTTGAAAAATCAGAATCGATTTATCAATAAAGTCTTGTTCGATTGAAATTAAGTCATTTATTCCACTTTTTTACTTTTCCGTTTACTGTTCCGTTTGTAAACAGGAAGCTGAAGTACCCAGCGAAATTGTAATGCTTATGTACCTATCTTAAACATCAGCCGAATTGGCTTTCTTTTGGCCACATCTTTACAAAGCCTTAGGTATTTTTAAATCTCATTATGATAATTAAGTAGGTATTCTGCTTACAATTTCCATCCATCTATATACAATGCTTACAGTTTTCATCCATCAACACACATTTAGTATAAACTTGGGATCTACTTACGCAAAGACCTTCAAAGATTCAAGAAAACTTGACCCCCAAAGGTTCCTTTTAAAGTGGAGCTTGTTACTAATATTTTTCATAGTTGTGAAAAGTTCTTGAAAAGTGAAAATTCTTAGTACTCAATACGATTGTATTCATACTTACAGGTGCTGTGTGGTGCAGTGGCGGGCGCAGGCGAGCTGGTGGGCAACGTGAGCCGCGTGCGCCGCTCGCCGCAACCTTACCATCCGCACCGTGTCATGTAAGCACTTTTTATCTTCTGAAACTGAATCTTTGAATGACTGAATCTTTTTGGTAGCTGTAGGATATTATTTTTGGAAACCATCGTGAAAAAAAAGTGAATCACTAAAAGGATATTTTGACTATGTCACATCGCTATGTCGGTATATTAAAAAACTGGCATAGGTACCTATAGTGGCATTAATAAACAAACACTATATTGATATTCGTCTTCTTATCGATCATGATAACTAGGTAGTTTTAAAGTTATACGTCATTTTGCAACAAACCCTCGAATCTATTCGATTTACTAATCATTTCAGGACAGACGAAGAGTTGGACGCGACAGTGGCGTGGAAACGCTCGCACTGGCGCGAGATGCAGAGCATCATGAGAACAGAGGGCTCCAAGAAGGAGTTCGTGGAGTGCTGCCCTTCAGTAGGCGAGATGGTCGCAAAAAAGGGCGGAAGAACCTTCAGCGGCCTCTACGTTGAACTTTACGAGGACGGCGAGAATAAGCAGAGGCTCTACGAGCTATCCTGCGCGCCAGAAGTAGTGGACAAGCCGTGTCGCTTCGTAGACGCGCGGCTCTACAACCAGTCACGGTGCGTCCAAATATACTCGTACTCATACGCGTTAGTGCGGTACTCGACAGCAACCGAGATGCCTTATCAAAAGACGAAAGGACACATCTCAGTGCCGGGCTCCGGTGGCTGGTCGATGGACTATGTGAAAGTGCGCGCTGGCTGCGAATGCCAGATTACGTCGAAGAGAAATCGAGCACACAAGAAGAGGATGGAAAGGCACCGGCAGAGGAGGAAAAATAGAAGGTTAGAAGAGGATGAAGAAACCTGACCGTGGTTTAGTACTAGTGCAATCCAGTGGGACATTGAACAAATTACGTGGAGTCTTCCCAATGTAGTATTAAGAGACCGAATGATCTAGCACCTGATGGAAATTCATAAAGATTGACATTATGTTTAACTTCATTTGATCCCTTTTGATTTTCGTCACAAATATCAGGTGCTAGATCAGTCGGATCATCGTGCATGTTACCGATGCCATCAAGCTCGAACTTGTTGTATGAAATATCGGTTGATGTATTTTAATGTATTTATTTACGAAATTTTTCTATTTAATTACCTACGCTTCTTGTCTTAGTCTTGCGTAGTTAGTCATATTTGATATTATGGAATCACATTATGGTCAGTGCCTCGTGAAATTTTGTGCCTTATAGCTCTAGGTCGTTAGGTAGATGATATTATCAATTAAAATTCGATTTCCAATAAAGATTCCTTTACCAACCGAACCCGTTTTAGATACTTAGTTACAAAGTTGTACTACCGTAATTTTCTTGTTAAAACAATCCCAAAATACGTATTTAAAAATAGTTACCGCAAGTGTTCGAGGTGCATAGCTCCTGCTGATGACTTTGCCGTGTTTCTTACTTCTCTGTTTATATTTAAGTTGCTTTCAATAAGCAGACTGTGATGCCCAGAGCAATCTTACATAAACGTTTCGGCTGGAGCAGTTTGATTAAGAACTTTGCTTTAAAACACATTTAACTTTTAAAGAAGGTACATTTCAAGTGCTCTTAGAGGTGTGTTGTTATATTGTTGGTCTTCCACTACGAAGTTCTTGTCTTAGTATACTCATGATCAAGTGGTTCCATTGACAAAATGCTCTCTTCTCCCGATTAAAATTTAAGAATATTTATTCAAAGTTAACGAATTATAATTTTTTTGTTATTATTTTTAACAGTACTTACTTCATAGGCATAAGTGCATCGAGTCAAAGATCTGTATTATTTTCTATTTTGTAATACTTTTATTGTATTTAAAATTTAGTTATTTTAAGAATTAATACTGTTTAATACGAGGTATTCCGATATTCAGTATGAATATCAGTTGTACGTAGATATCGCTTCCATATAAATTTATTGATGTAAATAATAACGCAATGGTATTGTGGACTGAGATTATTTTGTGCATTTAGATGTGTAATTAACAAAACAAAAATATTTTTATACAGTAATTAAATAGAACTCAAATAATTTTACTCTATATCTGGTGACAAGTAGCAAAATTACAGCAGCGCCATCTAGTGGTGAGTAGTAAAGCTTGGTACTCTGTAAGAAAGTTGTTGTCCAAAGAAAACTAGATGTCGCTAATAGACAAATATTGAACAGTGCCATGATTCAGTCTGTTTTTATTATAGGTTAGCAAATAGTTATTTTACTGTTTTTTTGTACATTAATGGAAATATAGCATACAACCAGTAAATTTTTGGATTCTTATAAATAAATTGTAACTATGAGCATATACTCCCTACCTATATAATAGTTAAAAAAATCAGTACTTACCTACTGTACTTACCAAAATAACTGCTGAATTTTATTCCATCTCCATTATTTTTTTATGTAAATGTTATTAGTCCGACATCATCACAAAATGTACATTTTATATTGTTGACGTCAAAACAGCCTTAAATAAAATAAAATGCGGAAGCAGCAAAAATGTTTTATTGTCTTTTAAATCACTATCAGTCTTAAATCTAGGCCACTCCTTTGAAGGCATGTCATACATAACATAAGTTCTAAATAAATTTATTTAATAAAAGAAAATGACAATTATTATTATTTATAATTTTGTCACATAGCATCATGATCTGAAACAATATAAACCCCGTGTTAATTACTATTAACATTTTTTTTATTACGATCACATAGTACTCTCTGTGATCGCAAAGTAACTATTAAAAGCTTAACATATGTTAACCATAAACGCTAAAATATCGTGACACTCACCATGTTACTCAGATGAGATCATGAGATAACTTAGAGCACATTACAGTGTGCACACTAACGCTGCATTGAAAAAAAATATTGTGCTTAAATAAAGACGAAATTATATTTATCTCTCTGTAGTGCACGCTTCTTCAGAGTGCACTACAGAGCGATAATTCACAATTTCTTATTTATTTAAGCACTATGATTTTTTTTTCCAATAGCGGTGCTAGTGTGCAGACTACGCGCCCTTAAGAAATGTACAAACGACAGCACGTCAGGTTTTACAGTTAAACTGCGAAAACAGCTTTTATTACGTAGGGCATAAAGGCGGTCTCAAGGTCAACATGTATTGTCTGAGGTGCCGTCGTGTGTACCATTACTTATTGTGAACGACAAGATTGCTTTAAAACAAACAGTACAATCCCTGCGTCAACTCACTTCACTTATTTTACTGAGATTCCTTACCAAAAAGTTTTGATTTTCGTATAGTAGCTTAAAACTAATATTTATTATCGGTTGTTTTAATGTGTACATACGAGGCACTGACCTCCACATAAAAAAAATGTTCAGGTCAGTGGTACGAGGGGAGGTCAAAAAGTTCGCGGAATGGAGGGATGGGGGGCGCTAGTTGTGACACTCATTGAGAGTATAACTACATACAAAGTATTGGAAGAGATGTCTTTTGTGTATGGGGACTCTTGTCCTGGTAAAAAAAAATAGTTTTGACAGAAGAAATTTTCCATTGAGAGGTGAAAAGGGCAACCTCAGCCTAGGGAAGAAAGTTCGCGGAACAAAGGGTATGGAGAAGGGGGTGGAGAAAGGGTCACTTTTTTAACCTAACTTTTCCTAACCACAACTTGACCAAATTAAAACGGTGTCATTAACTTACCTGTCATGCAGCTTTCATGCGCCTATTTATCTTGGTCGAGTTGTAGTTAAGAAAAGACTTCGCTTTACGGCGCTGGCGGTAGATGCCACTGGTACAAAACCCATAGGTAGGTACAAAATTAAAGAGTTTTTTTACGCGCATTTTTATTCTAGATGATGTTCTGTAGCCTGTTAGTACAGGCGTTTTCATCTAGTTAACGTACCTACTACATAGTATCGTACCTACCATGATATTAAATTATTATTGTACAAAGCAATAATGACTATTTACCCAATAAATACGTAGTCAACGACATGACAGTGAACCCAACGACGACGGCCAGGAACTGCGCCATGCCCGCGCTGCGCTTGCGCTCGTGCCATAACGCCCTCTCGCGGGGAAGTACCTCACTCACTGTGACGTAGAGGAGGGTACCTGCCGCCAGCGCCTGGAAAGAAAACAACACATGGTAAGGGACTTAATTTCTTTGAGGACTTTAAAATAACTCGTACATTTTATAATATAAGAATGAATAGTGGGTTGCAAGGTGCACCACGACTGGTAAAGTTTTGAACTATTTTGCACCCTAATAAAATAAAAGATGTGACGCCAAAAACGTCAGAGTTAATTGCTACCAAGAATATAGGAGAGAATGAATTCTTAAATGCAATATGGTTTTTTCTTTTTTTAATTTCCTCACCTGCATGATAGGGATGGCCAGCGAGTCCTTTACAGCAGTAACAGCCTCCAAGCTGGCCCCTATCCCGATCCCTACGACCGAACCCCCGCTGAAAAGCACCACGCACACGATGTGCGCGCACAGACGGCCAGGTGCGCTAGCGCACAGCTCCGCGCCCAAGCAAAAACCGACCACGAACTTGTGGGAGGCTACTGCTGCCAGGAGTAGAAGGACCTGGAAAAGATAAAAGAGAAAATGCAGTCAGGGATTTAGTTAAAATAGAGTTGACTCACTACACGAATGAGTGAAGGGCAACCTCTGTCTGGACCCAAAAAACTACCGGGATTTTTCCAGCTCTGTGTTTATCCGTGGGCCAGTCCGGTCCAGCTGGCGGACCGGACCGGCCCACCGGGAAAAGTCACGGTATGCCCTGAGGCCAGACCGATTCTAGTGAAGGGCCAAAGAGAAACAATAAAGTAAAACGTAAATAGTTGCTGATAGACACTTTTTCATTACATTAAGATAAACGAACAGAAAATAAATTCAATATCAGTAAAAAACCTATCACAAAAAAACTATTATATACTCTTTATTTTTAATTAATTTGTATAAACATATACTTTTCTTATTCAGGTCTGCTTTTAGCTGACAAGAAGATCAGTAGTACCTACATAACGACACTACTTACTCCAAAGTTTTGAATCAAAACTAGATACCTTCCTATCCACGTAGGAATCCCAGAATCACAACTTCAGACTCAGAAGAAACGTTTCAACGGTTTTTAATAACTTATGTAGATAGCGAGAACAGTGTGAAAATGATTGAGTAATAACAAAAAATCTATTGTTGGAATTCTAACATTTAGTGGTTGATAATCACTATCTGGCAGTTATCAAAGTGTATGATAACGCGCAGGTAATTCACGCGTATTGCATTGATAAATAAGTTCTTATCTTTCGAAGGTTTGATCGAAATAGTGTTGCGTTATTTAAAACTAGTTACAATAATCTTTATCAAATGTATAAATTAGATTAGTACTATTTCAAATAGACAAACACTGATAAAATCCAAATTACTTATACTTTTAAAAATTCTTTCTAGTTTCTAAGGGCCTAAAAACGATATTATTATGTTACGTAAAATACTAACATCTAAACATTTTATAAGTTCTTGAAAAGAAGTAAGAAGAAGTGATTTGAAAGTAACCTTGTCTTAGGAAAGGAAAGAAGTCAGAAAAATACAAAAGCAGTTGGTCACTGAAGTTTTTTCGGTACGTTAATTATATCGTTTGTATTATCGTTTGTAGATAGATTATCGAATGCACTTAATTGCAATTTTATTATTTTGACAAAAAAGTATTATTAACTAATTCTGTCCTTCGGAGCTTCCCGATATCTCCTTATTACAGATAAATGGTGATAAAACTACAATTATACAACATAAGTTACCTACCTACGTATTTGAATGTATAATATCAATTTCGGGCTATCAATGATGATAATCTCAAGGTCTTCCTTTGAAGATGTGGGTCAAATCTTTAAAAGACAATATTTGCTTTGAAATGGAACCATGTCAAAAATGATACCTACAAATCTAAAATCCAATAATATAATATTTTTTCTTTCTTTCTAACTATACCTAAATTTGAAACTATCTTTCGTTTCCTGAGATTGAAAACAGTTTTATTGAGTAGCTAATCGATTTTATTTATACCTAAGCTACATGCTTGACGACCTCCGTGGTGAAGTGACTTTGTACACCGGTTTTCAAGGTCGCCATCTCTGAGGTTCCCGGGTTCGATCCCCGGTTGAGTCAATTTAGAAAATGAACTTTTCTATATTAGCTCAGGACTGGGTGTTTGTGATACCACCGTTGTCTCTGATTTCCATAACACAAGTGCTTTAGCTACTTACTTTGGAATCGGAGCAATGTGTGTGACGTTAAAAAAAATCCACATCCTCCATATTGTCTAATTAATATGTAGGTCCTTAGAAAATGGTCAATGTCTTTTATCTGTTCTGCCATTATGACATAGCTAGGCGCAAGTACACGTTGATTATCATTTGTCTTGATGACAAATGACAATCTGCGTCGTGCAACCTGCATTTCATTATTTTTGTGCTTCAACTATTTCCATTAATGAGTTCATTATTTAATGAGGGTATATAAATAGACATTATTATGTATATCATTAAACGGAGAAAGTTAAAACAATGTACATTCTTTGTATTCAAGCAGATTTTTTTTTTATAAATACTATCTCATAAATTTCATGTCAGATAAATTAATATAAATTCTGTTTCATTTTAAAATTAAACAAGAAGATACATGCTATCCCACCTGTATATATAATAACAGGCCCTTAGACAAAACTTTCATAAAATAAGATAATAAAATTATTAATATCGGTATGAGGTTAGGAATTCCATGTTTTTTGTAAAAATAAGAGTTAATTAAACTTTAAGATTATGTACTGCAAGCATTTCGAGTCATAAATAGGACAACACCACCGACATTTTATTAAGTGAACTTCATAAAAGTCGAGGTCAAATACCGAAATGGCAACGTACCGTAACCTTGTCATAAATATAACAGACGGAACTTTGAGCTTATCAATTGAACCATATTGTTATAATCAGACTTACATTATACAACATGTTACAAAAATACCCCTAATGCCGAATATGGTACCATCAAACTGAACAACTTTTACTATGGGACCAAATCTGAAATCGCGAAAAAAATTCAGCTGTTTCATACATTATGATATTTTTTTCTTTTGTTTGTTTGCATACCTACAATCAGTTAGCCACTATAAGTGAGTGCGTTGTCAGTGTTTAGTAATGCGACGAGTGTACCCTCCATTGAGAGTACTACCCTATCTGCTACATCCGAGAGCTACATTCGCTCCGGCAGTGACAAGATATTATGCCTTTTAAGCCGGTTACAGTAGGATTGTCGTGTAAGCACTTACACGACTGCTAGCTCGTTGGGGTGCTGAGCAAGTCGTTTTTGGTATCTTGTAGATGTAGCCCGGATTTCTTCCCTTACTGTGTTTATTTGTAGGTTCTCGTGGATCTCGTTGTTTGTTACAAACCAGGGCACAATATGGTTCGCAAGATAACGTTCTGCAGTCTTTGTATTATGCTTATGTTGGAGTTACTCGCGCTACCCCACAGCTGATTTTGATATTTTCGCTTGTAATTTTTGTGTGAAACACCTGATTTTTTTCGCGATTTCAGAGTTCGTCCCATGGTAAAAGTTGATCAGTTTGATGGTCCCTATGTACCATATTCGGCATTAGGGGTATTTGTGTAACACCTTGTATATGTACCTACCGTGTAAAAAATGTAATAAAGGTAAAAAAAATGGAATAGGTACACACATGTCATCAATCATGATTTTCACTATGTATAGGTAGGTACTCCAGGCAACTTTCGGAGAGAATGTTTGTAAACAAAGCCATGCGCATTTTTCGTAAAATTGCCCCAACTCGGACAACATAAGTGGCTATCAATGATATTTACATATTTCTAAAACGTGCAATAAAAAAGTACTTTTGAAGTTAAGTATGGGGTTTGTTTACAAACTTTTTCCGTAAGTTGGCTGGAATACTCCAGGATAAAATTTCTACAATCTAAAACTTGGATAAAGAAATAAATGAGATTTATTTCTTTATCCAAGTTTTAGATTGTAGAAATTTTAAGATTGATGATGCAGTCATTGTCTCCTATTTCCAGAACACAAAAGTGGTTACACTAGTAATTTTGGGATGAGCAACATTTGTGATGTCGTGTAAAAAAATATATTATTTTCCATTTTAACTCGTCCAGATCGAACCTTGAATCAAATAATTATATGCGTGTAATAACAGTCTAAAATAATGACCATCAGGCATTTTTAAAGTCCCCACTGCTGGGGCACAGGGCTTCCTTATGGGTGGATAAGAAGGATGAGCCATGACCCACCACGCGGGCCCAATGTTGATTGGTGGGTGCTAACGGCTGCAAGTGCAGCCGGGACCAACGGCTTAAGTTTCTTCCGAAGCACGGAGGAGGTTGAGATAATATATTTTTGGCCACCCATCCCATGACCGACCCTTGCGAAAGTTGCTTAACCTCCGCAATCGCTGGGCCAGGCGCTATACCACTGCGCCACCGACCTCCTCACTCAGTCTACAATAATAAAGTATGGAAATACAAATAAATTAAACTTAAAAAAAAATATCAACCAACATGCTTCGGGAATATAATCAGCTTTTTATTTTTAATAACTATTGAGATCGACATCATGACAATACTGTGACACAATGCCACTTAACAACAAAATGGTTTGTTATTTTTAAAAACAAATGTTTGCTCAAAATAAACCTTTATGTGATTTTGTTGTCCATAATAATTGTACATACACTAATTATCACAGCAACTTATATTCTACTTATATACGACTAGTATTAAGTTCATTATCGCTAAGCGAGACTGTTAAATAAATGAAATTGACAAATTATTAGAATAATTAAATTATCTTATCACAGAGAAACACAATAATAATGTATGTATTCAAATGGTTACACTCGTCTTGCTATCACTTGTACTTACAAAGAGTAGATAAAAGTCTAATAATATTAACGCTCTGTTGCTTGATTTCCTTTGTGTTGTATCGAAACATTCGCATATGAAACAAATTTTGAAATATAAGTTGATGATAACGAGTTTTCATCATTTAAAACATTAAATAATAAATGTGCCGACACTGTGTGGAAATCCACAATAAAAAGTGTAAAATTATCAAATAATTCAATTTAAAATTAAGTAAGGGTTTCTTAAATTATGAAGACCATTTTTGATTTATTCAAGCAGGGCCTTATTTAATAAACGTGACAATTTGTCACCTGTTATGACAATTTTATATTCATTGCGTCAACCAATTTGAATAGAACAAACTACTCATAGCTACACCGCAATCTTAACCAAATTGTCATGACAATTAACAAATTGTCACGTTATTAAATAGGGCCATGGTTAAATTAAAACTCCTAATTCCTCAAATGATTCTAACTAAACTTATACTGTCAAAAGAACATTTTGTACTTAGCTATTTTGCGAAAAAAATTCGCGGTTCAAGTTATTTTGCTACGGTTTACGTTACAGTTATCAGTTGGTAGTAACACAATGTACGTGCATCAAACATAGACAAAAATCCTAACAGAATCTTGCTTGACCGTCAACTTCAACTGGTCAATGAATGCCAATTATGATAATCTAAGAAGTTTACCTGCGAAGAGTTCTCTTGCAATCCAATAGCCAGCCCTTCCAAAACGCTGTGCACAAACAATGCACAGAGCAGTCCAATCACCCCAGAAGAGCTCTTGTTACAAGGGGCTGTGTGGCTCACGTGACACATCCTCGCATTCCCTGAATCCCCACAACACCTGTCCACCATCTCATCATCCTGCCTTACACTCCTCTGGTTCAACAAACTCGTCCCTTCGTTACTCCCATAACTCTGCCGGTGAGGGTCGTTCCCCGGCCCATATAACAAGTGCACAAACTCATCCACTAAGTACACCAAGAAAAACCCAGCACAAAACACCAGCTCCGAATATGTCGGAAACTTTTCTCTTGCTTCTGGCAGCATATGCCCTAGAGAAGTGGAGAATAACACTCCCCCACCAAAACAAAGCAAGCAAGAAATGAAAAGGGGGTGTCTCTGTCTCGCTCCTTCTGAAAAACATGCTGGGATCATACCAGCTATGAAACTCCCCAACCCCAACGAAAACATAGAAATCGCTTTTGCCGTAATCACTTCCATCATTTTGGTTCACTTTTCCACTACGAAGATCGGAAGGAAACTGTTATCTGTTTAAAAACACCTTTATCGCTATCTAAACAAACAGATGTGCACGTGTTAATCTTTATTTTTATAAATAACCAAAATAAGTTACATATTTTGCGTCTGCGCAGGGAGACGCAACCCGTGTGAATGAGGTAAAATGTGGGTAAAATAATCAGTGAATACAGTGACAGAACACATTGCCGCCTTATAAACTTGTTGCAATAATCTTAAAGTCAAAGCAACAAGGATCATTATCGAACGTTAATCGTAAAACATGTATAAAATGTAGTAGCTAAAATTATAAGAACTACAATTGAGTAATTTTAGTATGATGACAGAGGTCTACATAATTTGGAGTGTCATAACAAAGAATCATAAACGGTATGATTTCAAACATAGAGGAAAGTAAAAAATATTTCAAATAATATAATAATTAAATGTCTATGAGTAAAACATGTGTTTCAGATACTTAACTGCAAACATCACGAAAATGGCTTAAGAGTGCCATTATATTTAAAAAGTGTGAGATTGTACAAGGAAACAAAGACGCATTATCTATTCATTGGTTTTGCGGTAGATTGCACCAGTTGTCTTTGGGCCAACTTTGTCTTTGGCTATTTAAGCTTTACTCTGAAAATGCACTGTTATTGGTGCAACAGCGTCTAATCAGTTATTTGCGCGGGGGGCCCCCGATGAGTGTGGACATCGCTGGGACATAGTTCGTCGCAACTGTAAGTTATGCCACTTGTTTTTTTTGTTTACTGGAGAAACAATGCCGTAACTGTATGTTGAATCAAGTATGTTACTTACCTTTGGAAAAACAGAGACGCAACTGGGGGGATGTCTTTAAAAAACGCTTTTTTGAGGGGCGGTATTCCCTTTTTTCTCTCTGTGAGTTTTTTAATATAAAAAGGATATATTATGAGCTATATTTAAAGATTTATCGGAACGTTGGAACGTTCTAGCCCTTGTTGTTTCCAGCGAATGACTCCAAAGTTGCAAAAAATCTTAATTGCATTTTCTGCAAATTAACAAAATGTAAGTTAAGTCACTGTAGCAGTGGAGATTCCAAAGACACGTAGATTTTTTATAAGGTCTAAGTGCACTAAGGGACAACATTGGAATGGTTCAAAAGCTACTTAAGAGTCCGGCGAACAGTCAGCTTTCCATGCAAACGTAATACCAAAATGATTTGCAATTTGAGCATAATTAACAGTTTTTGTAATGTTATTCGGATTAAGACAGTATTTGTCTAGGGTTCTATTAAATAAAAAATCCAAAATACTAACCCCAACTCAAAATAAATGCCAATTACATTTTTTCATACAAAACTTTATTTGGTTCGGGAATGGGGACGGGAACGGATTCCGAAACGGGAACGGGAACGCGAATTTTAAATTTTATAAACTAGCTTCCGCCCGCGACTTCCTCGCGAGGCAACGCGCTTGGTGCCCGTTGGACCCACCTAATCACGTAAAACGGCTGATCAGATTTTGATGAAAAACAAAATACTTTCTTTCCTGGTTAAAGGTTCGTTATGGATTTTCTCAAATGTCCACGCGGACGAAGTCGCGGGCGGAAGCTAGTTAAACATAAGTGTTTTCTCAAATAATCAAAACCACTGATTAAAACCCTTTGCACTAGTCTGGTAGTTCACTTTGTCTTATTTGTCTTGTGCGGTAGTTAATTTAAACAAAGTGACTAATGTGCCAATGTTTGAAGGTTTTGCAAACACGCCGATGTGTGATACCAGTGTTTCCCCTCGGTTATTCGATATACATGATTCATTAGGGATGACACACTCATAATTTTAATTTGTATTTTAGGATTCCGTACCCGAAGGAGCCAAACGGAGATTTATTGCTGTCCCTCGTGTGTCCGTCTATCTGTCATCTGCCACAAAGCTTTAGCAGCTAAACCGTTCAAACTGTCTTCATATTTGCACCAAAGATGTCTCTTGCCGACCCAAAGCCAGGTAAAGTATTTTAAAATATTTTAGAAGGAGGCTCCTACACATATGAAGGGGGACGTGAAAAAAAAATTTTTTTACCCTAACATGTGGGATATCATTGTTTATAGCTCGTTATGTCAACAAAGACTATTTTTTTTGTTGAATGACATGAATATAACTAAGCCTACTTGTTTCCTTTTGACGTAAATTCTTACATATCCTGAAAATTTTGTGTGTCCACCCCACATCAATCTTTCAGTGCAATAAATATGCTTTTATTTTATTTTTTGCCATAAGTGATGTAAGTACGAGTTTAAGCACTTATTCTTTCTTCAGAAATAGCGAAGATCAATTTTCTAAATGTAGGCAAAAGTAAGACTGTTCAATATCATTCTTTCCATCCTATACAAAGCATTAGTCGTTTTACCTCAGACAACAAACGGAAATATTCTTATATGCTATAAAGAAAAGGAGCCCCAAATATACAACATGTTACAAAAATACCCCTAATGCCGAAGTTGGTATATAGGGACCATCAAACTGAACAACTTTTACTATGGGACCAACTCTGAAATTGCGAAAAAAAAATCAGCTGTTTCATACATTTTGATATTTTAGATTTAAATTTTTGTATGAAACAGCTGATTTTTTTTCTCGATTTCAGAGTTTTTCCCATAGTTAAAGTTGTTCAGTTTGATGGTCCCTATATACTATATTCAGCATTAGGGGTATTTTTGTAACATGTTGTATACACGACTATTAAATCCCACCAAAAACATTTTCAAGTTAAATGTTGCCAAAACGAGACCATATGGCTCGCACTGTCAAAAAGTTATCAGACCTCATGTAGAGCCAAGCTTCTAACTCTACACGCTCACACTAAAATTTTATGTTTATTAAGTCCACTATCGACATCATATCCCGAGAATTTTATTTATCTGGTGTAATCCAAACCCAAGTTATGATGAGCGTTCAAAAAAACGACGCAGAGCTTCGAGAAAAGGTAGTTAGTGCTCTTGCACTTCGCTTGGTCGTCTTAGCAAGGTCTTGGCAAATACTATTTTTTTTAAACAAAATAAGATTAATCCTAATAAATCCTACATACCTACTCTTCTTTCTTACAAATATAGTATTAAAAAAGTAATAAAATAGTCTTTGATTAATTGACAGAGAGTAATCAAATGATAGTCGATAAAATAAAAATATAAATAGGTAATAAATAACAATTAAAATGAACGAGTTGTTACAAAAACATGGTTGTTCCAATGTTTTTTCTCTACCAGAGGGACTTAAAGAGCTTATGTGTGATATTACACGAGAAGTAAGAGAAACTTATATTATCTTTATAGTCAGCAAGTTAACGATTTTTTTATGCAAAACGCTTGGATGGGAAAATAAAATAAGAGAAGCTAAGCTAAGCCAGGCTATGTTATTGCAAGTGAGGCATTGGACTCACTTGTAGTTAACCTTATTTTCTACGTCTCAGGTTTTACGCGAACAACCGGAAAAAATATTCGACTTCATAGCAAACTACTTGTCAGTATTGCTTATCACGAGGGAACACGGAGTCTTAGCCATGAAGATCCTGGAAGACCTGTGCGACTGCAAACCTTCCGTGTCGGAGCATCTGATGCAGCTGGGTATGGAGAGGCAGCAAGCAGATGTACTAGCTCAGGTCATCAAAGAGGAGATTGAAGGTTTTGAGCCACTTCCAGGGAACGGTTAGAATTTAATGTGACTGAAATTATTTCAAAACATTATAAATATATTAAAACTATTTCGCTCACTACGCCTTGTTGTCTACGGCAAAAGTAAATGCTAAATGGTAAACATCAAAATCTTTTTCAAACCAACGAAAACAAAGTACCTGCAGAAATATTTAAAAAATATAAAGAACAAATTATCGGAATTTTGTAGCTTAAGTTAGTAAGTACTTCTTGATAAAAGTTAATGTCTTGATTTTAATGTGGATTTAGAGATGTTTTAGTTACCTACTGTTTTTACTGTTTGGACTACACTGGTTGATACACGCTTATTAGTTATACGTTGATACTTTTTTAGAACATGTAAAAGAAGCACAAATAGTGAAGAAAATCCTCGGCAGGTCGGTTCTGGACGAGGACATGACCGCGCGCGTATGTCAGATCGCCAGGAACGCATACAGGGATTACTGGTACAGGAAGAACTTATTAGAAAAGGTGCATATATCAACAATATTAATTTGAAGAAAATAGTTCTTATTTCAAACTACCACAAAAAAGCCAAGTAACCAAAAAGGGATTTTCACGAGGCTTTATAAGTTAAGTAATAGGGTATTGCGAATCTATAAAACTTGGATACGTATCTGAAAGGCTATGTTAATGTTGTTATGCAGAGTTTGAAAGTAAAACCAGACGAGCCTTGGGAGATCGCAGCTCAACATACATTGGAACTGTATAAAAGGACTAAGCCTTCCTTCGCAGAACTGACTAGAGCTACTGTAAAAATTCAGGTAAATATAATAAAGAGTGGTTAGTTTAAATTAATAAATATTAATAATACATAGTGAGATCAAAATCTATTATTTCATAAATCAGTATCAATCCTCATTGGTAAGACAAATGCTATATTTTAAACTGATGATGCGAAGACCGACTTGATCTATTAGTTAGCCACATTACAATATAAAGATACTTTTATGTGTGTAACCAGTGTTAATGAAATAGTTTTCTTATCAGCGAGTTCTTCATGCAATATAGTAAAGTGCTGCTAATTTTTAGGCAGCTTACAGAGGCTATTACGTGCGAAGAAATCTACTAGGTCACCTCAAACCTAAGCCACAGAAGAAAAGCCCGAAGCGAGATACTTTTGGGCCGCCCGTGGATATTGCTGCTTCCAGGGAGATAGATCTTGGACCCATGATAGTTAGTTGGAACAATAACTTATACAAGCATTTTAAAGGAACAATATAAGCAGATCTCTTATTTAAAAAGAGATGATATGCAGTCAGTAATGTACCTTGTTTATTTACCTGACAACTAACAAACGAGATGGTAGATGCGACATTGCAGTAAAAAAAAGTTTGAAGATATCAATCATATAACAATCGCTTAAGACTTTTCCTTTCACCTTTAGGATATCAAAATCCGTGAAGACAACGTTAACGCCATGTTTGACGAGTATGCTGGTGAGAAACTGGGCCTCCACTATGACCCCATGAAGACCATCACCCACGTGGAAGACGCAGACCATCTTTATGACGCTACAGTAGCACAGTCCAGCAAGATGCTAGGTGGCCTGGTAAAATTTATTATCACCGTCATCAGTTAATTGAATTTCCCTACTTCTCGGGCACAGGACTTCCTTATGAATGAATAAAGAGATTAGAAATTTTATAATATAAGTATGATCGGCCAATCACGTGCTTTACCACTTTGCAGAAAAGTTGGAAGTGACGGCGCGGCGTGCAAGCGATTTTAACCTTAGAGGTGGTAAAGCGCCGGTGTTGTCGATTGGACACGTAGGTTCTACATTTTATTTTCCTGCTTTGATCTATATACAAGCTATTTTTTGATTAAAGGGTCTGCCGTTTTCTACCAAGAGCCTAATAGATGCTAAATCCAGGCAAAGTATTGATGGCGGAAGTCAAAGCCGCAAAATTAGTCAAAGTGGAGGTAACTTATTAATATTTTAATGACAGTGACAAACTTAAAAGCATAAAGCATTATTTACTTAAACGTCACTTTAGTGAAATAGACGGAAAAGCCTTAAATCCCAGTAACGCAATAGTATCTTTAATTACGAGTACATTATAATATTGCTAAAAGTACCTATACAGTATACAGGGTACGGCTATGTTACACGGAGAGAAAGTACATACCTTAAATATTCCCTTTAGTGGTAGCAACGTCGTGGGTCATGGCGGGACATCCTGTTAAAAAATCCACGATGGCATTTAAGTATCAATCTTTTAAAAATAGCTTACTATACTCATTAGTAGATCTTCAAAAAGAACTATCACGTACAATGCGGTAAATAGGAAAGCTATTTAGGATACAGTATTAATCTTTATCAACTGAAATATGTTAGTTACCTGAAGCATTTCATGCGCATTATTTTAACCTTTTACACCATACCATTTAAATGAATATCTTAGGAATATCAAAAAATTATCGCACGCGAAAATAAATTCAATTCAAGCGCGTATGCGGGACTCGAACGAGACGGAAACAGACTTTTGGAGCGAATGGCGGTGACGACTGTACGGTGTTTGTTTTCTTTTTGGGTGTTGTTGGAAGGTCGCATTTGGCAAAAAAGGAAGGAACCGAATCGAAGCGAGGGTAGGTTTTACAGCAATGACTTCAATTACATAGATGAGCTGTTCATAACTAAAATTGTGTCACAACCAACCTTCGCGGCTCATCAACTGTTTCTATCGGTCGCTCGCAATAGACTAAAGGAATTTCGGTGCATGCACCGTAACTTAATGAGCAATTTTTCAGTACTGTACAGCCTGTCTAATGTAGTATATACATACAAGTCTTTGATTTACAGTCGCTGCACGTCAAAGCCGTGCGATGAACAAAGGAGACGTAGATTCACGCAGTCGAACAGAAAGTCTTGCTTCAACTCCATCGCGAGCACAGCCGTCCATGCAAAAGATATCCTTCCTTAAGGTATATACAGATTTTTTATTAAACCAAAAACTTTTTTTTTTATTAAGTGCATACTAACCAACGAACTACAGTCTATGTAACAAACTTTGCTTTCAAATATGGCACCACATGAAAATGACATCTAAGTAAGTGGGTAGAACTAAAAATGTTAACATTTAATTATGCAGTACAAAGCGACTGAACACTGGTTGCATAATAGCGACCATAATTGTATACTCATAAATATTCAATTCAATTTTTTATCGTTTCTATTGTTTACAAGGTGTGAAATTTATATCAACTAGCCTTTTGGCGTTCTCTAAAATGCATTAGCTTGGTTTTGGTCATTTAGCCATTTTATAACGTTTCTAATATTTGAGAAAGTTCATAATTTAACGTGGAAGGGTGAAGATTGGTTTTTGAAGGTTCTATACTTAAACGAGAAAATGTATGATACATTATTTCTGCATCTGTTAACTGCCTTCTTTCTCACCCTTTGACTAATAAACTCTTTCTTCCTCTCTTTTCTTTACAATTCAAATTGCAATTATTGTAAAGAACGCTAACGTCTATCACCAGGGCGCGTGGCTGGCCCGACTAAATGCTGTGCGAGTTGACATTTTTTAGCCCCGTGGTGCCATTTTTTAAGCAATGTTTATAACTGGCATATATTTTAGTTCGCTGATACTAACTACTTATACATGCATTTTTTACTGATTATATTTTTCCGGTTTAGATATTTGAAATGAAACTGAATAATTAATTTACTTATCTTAAAGGGTAATCTGTAATACCGCACTTCATTTTGAAACAGAAGAGTATGTGATTGTGAGGGAACAAAGAAAGAAAAGGGCTATCCTTTTCAAAACATAACTTCAATAATGATTGATCTGGGACCAGTATTCAATGGCTTTATTTTTCATTAGGCGCCACCTCAAGTTATTCCAGATTATAAAGATGAAACAGTTGTGAGTGTAGTAAAGACTCCGCGAGTGACCATAGCTAGTACTCCAGAATTGAATGAGGTAAAGGAAGAACATGAGGATGAAGTAGCAGAAGCAGTTAGTGACGCTGTGAAAGTTCTTCAGGAAGCTGAGGCAGCTGAAGTTGAGATAGCTCAAGAAGTGCCAGAAGATCTGCCTGCAGGTAAAAAGTGTATTAGAAAAGTATTCGTACCACTAAAGAATATTAATTTGAATTTACGAAGTAATAAAAATAGTAGTTAAACTCACGCAATCATACTTCAATTTTATTATGTATTGGACAATATTTTTATTAATGAACAACAACAATTTATACGGGGATGTATTATAAAGACGTAATGGGGCATTTAGACGGGCTGATTTGATTCTGGCGTGCTTTATACGAACTTTTTCTTTATTTCTAAAGGAATTTCAATTCATTGAAGACTAAATAATGTCATATGTAAAAATCGAATCGCCACCTCATTGACATTTTTCGTTTCGCTTTACAAGCAATTGTCGATAAAAAACGCTACTCGACTAAAGTCGCCTAACAAGTCGCTCGGAAAATCGACCCATGCAAATGCCCCATAAAGCTTACTCACGATAATTTTCGGTCCTTTATCAAGAGTAAAATGTTAAATATGCCAACTATTTAGTTCTCAATTAAATGAATATCCTTTAGAAATAATCAATAAATTCGTATAATGCACGTCAGAATTACATGCGTTGTACGATTTCAATATGACTTGATGTATAGACGATCAAGAGCCCACTGAAGATGAAGCCAGTGCACCTACATTATCCGCTCCATCATCTGCCTCAGCACCCGTCACAGCCGATGATACTGATGTCGAGGATGCTGGTACTCCCTTGGATACGACTGCAGAGGAGGAAGGAGAATAGATGGAAAAAGTTTATACCTTTTCCATGAATAATACACTTTTCATATCGCAAGTGGAATACCACAAATTTTCTGTTGAATCTTTTAAAATGCAATTTTTAAGCAAAAACTTAAAAAGGTTCAGGTAATATAGGATGAGATATTTTAGCTTTTTCATTTAATAACATGCGTAAAAGATTGAATTTTAATTTACTTTAAGAAGTTTTAGTTTATTTTTGTTATTGTTGTCTAAAATTATAATTATGTTTACTTACTTTCTTTTTTTTAATAAGAGAGAGAGAGACTTAGTGACGAGAGAACTTTTTTTATTGATTTCAAATTATTTAGTTAACCTGTTAGGATCGTCACAGCCTACTAGATTT
Organism: Catoptria pinella; assembly: GCA_963556745.1. Taxonomy (NCBI): domain Eukaryota; kingdom Metazoa; phylum Arthropoda; class Insecta; order Lepidoptera; family Crambidae; genus Catoptria; species Catoptria pinella. The sequence continues at coordinate 11,531,476 of OY750774.1, read as the reverse complement.
CCCATATTTTCTGTGGTAACATGTAAAAATATTGAAAAAATGGAAATGTTAGATAATCATATACGAAGCAGTTGTAAACTGGCATTGCCTGAAGGACTGAAAGAACTGATGTGCGATATTTCAAGGGAGGTAAGTAGCTAATATAGAAAAATCATAATGGAGATTTTGCAGCGATTCGACGTGATCGTAAGTTTAGCACTAAAACCGTAAAGTATTTTCTTTTAGTTGTAAAAATACAAAGCAGAAATTGAATTTATGCTGAGTGACCATTGTACTTATTTCCGGATAGTGATTTTCTCAATCATCTTTTGCAAATTGAAATACGTACTCTGAATATAATATTGAATACAAATGAACAAAATATCTTGACAAGGTGCTGCGAGCTCAACCACAGGACCTTTATGACTTCATTGCCAACTACCTCTCAGTGTTGTTGGTATCGCGAGAGCACCTGTCCATTGCTCACCACCTATGTGACACCGTCTGCGCAAGCTCTTGTTGGAAGGAGTTAGAAGATGAACTTCGCTTTTTGGGCTTGGAGGAGGAAAAAGCTGCTGAAGTCAAAGAAATTATTATGGAATATTTTTGCAATGGTGAAAGTAAGTTCGAAATTCTCTTTTTTTACCTTTTGTAGCCTAATATCTAATGGAAAAATTATCACCATAAACCCTTTGAACATAAATATGAATAATAATTGATTGCGAACGAAAAACAAAGGGCTATTACCAACCATACGTATTATCAAAAACCAGTCCCTACTCTATACTTGTTTATAGATATTATAGTTACTATATCTACTGCAATATATTCCGAGATACCCAATACTATGGAGCTCGGTGGCGCAATAGTATAGCGCCTGGCCCATCGGTTGTGGATGTTAAGCTACTTTCGCAAGGGTCGGTTATGGGATGGGTGACCAAAAATTGAGCTCCTCCGTTCTACGAAAGGCAAGTTGAGCTGATCCCAGGCCCCCACTAATCCGCATTATCCACCCATAAGGAATGCTGCTGTGCCCCAGCAGTGGGGACTTTAAAATGGCTGATGGTCAATTACTGTGAATAATAAAGCAAAGATATACACAGGTAGATAAAGTACTTCCCCTTTAGCTATCTATTATGTGCCTTTTGTGTTACATTGATATGATCTGAGTACCTAGTACTACGATAAGCAAACATTAACTGCATTGTTTTCTTCAGCATCGCAAACCAAGCTGATGTCAAAATTGGTGCAGGTTGGAATAAACAAGGAGCAGATGAACGCAGTGAGCCACGCACTGTACAAGGCGTTTAAACGCCACCTGGTCAACAATACTACTTACTACGAGGTTAACTACCCAAGAAAACTACCCAGGGTTTAAAACGGGGCTCCTCAGTCGCGGGAAACCGCTGGATATGATCAGCGTATGATCAATTGTCGTGAATACTGTTGAGGGAGGCGGGAGTAGTGCGACAGAAAAAAGACAAAATCATTACCATAGTTTTGAAAGTTTATATAACAGAATAGATTCCTCCAAACGAGAAATTAAAGAAACCTCAGAAAGCAAGACGAAACCGGGCAATATCACACCTTTACAGTCAAGTCTATTAACAGTCTAGACCTTTTTCACTCTACAAGATATTACTTTTTTTAACAGAAATCAATAACAAATAACAACTAAAACAGAGAGACAAAGTTCTAAACTGTATACCTACATATTTTAGAGGTGACTGTACAGTGTACACTTCTTTAGAATTTTAAAACTTTTATACCGTACCTATATTTTTCTTCCAGTCTTCAACAGATAGTGAGAAAGATGAAGTAGACATGGCTGCGAAGCACTCTTTGAAAATATTTCGAAAGACTGACGTATCCAATGAAGAATACAAACGGGCCGTAGATAATGTGAAGGTTCGATTTCCAATACGCACGCATATCATTGAAGTAGTTAGTATTTAGAGACAGTATTTGCAGAATACACTGTATTTATTTATACCCTGCAATCAATAATTTATTCAAATTCAATGGGGGTGAAATTATGGCGTAGGTAAGCCGTTCTACAAAAATGTTATGATCTGCATAGTGGATCGGTGGGGTGGGATTACTAAAAGGTAAAGGATTGTAAGGACCCTTCGCCACTGTTGTTTGTAATAACGTCTACGATCTTGTTTTACTGGTAAGACAGCGTGCACCAAAATTCCCTTTTATTTCTATAGTAAGTCTATTGGGATGATAATTCCCAGGAGTACTACTGGTAAGACTATGTAGTAATACTACTGGGAAACGCGGGTATTTTTAGCTGGTAATATTTGACAGACATAATATTTGTTACTCATGTATCAGTGCTACGCGACAAGGTTGAATCCCCTATGGTCAGTTTACAAAAAATCTAATTAGTACGTCTACTAACAAACTCTGTTATGTCTTCTCGATTTTGATTGAATTTAACATATGCTTTTTAAAGTATAAATAAAAATAAAAAAATATAAATTTGACAACATCACATACATTGCTCCGATTCCAAAGTAAGTAGATAAAGAACTTGTGTTATGGAAATCAGAGAACGGTGGTATCACAAATACCCAGACCTGAGCCAATATAGAAAAGTTCGTTTTCTAAATTGACCCAACCGGGGATCGAACCCGGGACCTCAGAGATGGCGACACCTTGGAAACCGGTGTACAAAGCCACTCGACCACGGAGGTCGATGTATGTAAGTATGTTAGTATATTTCTTCTTCCATCTAGTGAGCGTACTTTTCAACCATTTCCTTTCATGATTGCTTTCAGGCATCATATCGCGCGTTCGGTGTAACTCGCCACGAATACTACGAATCACAGACAGGAGAAGAACAAAAGTTAGATGAGGCAGAGTCGGATAGACATCAGAGCAAGAATATTCACTTTTATAATAATGTGAGTTTTGATGTAAAATAATACTATTAAGCTTTAAACTATAAAACTCTATCGATAACCTCGGACTTTAAATTAGATAGGGATACCGAACTTGAAACATCTTCATGTTCTTGAAAAAATAGGGTTTTGAGAAACAGATAAACTGACAGATAGTGAAATACAACATCTTGCAAGGTTGCCTTTTCCACCAATGTGGTTTGCGTTACCCATAGAATTTAGAAGACCTTAGTTGATAGTTAAAGTCTGTTCTCTCATAAGATCTTTAAAATTGCTGAAAATCAAACAAATAAGATTAAAGTGTATTTCATTAAATTTATTTCAGGCAGACAACAACATTTGCAAAGAATTTTCTACAAAGAGTAAGTTATTATTTTACAATATTAATCAAAGGCTGTCACTATTTTGCAGTTAAATTACTCAGTTTATGTAAAATGTCCTTTCACTTCATCCGACACTTTTAGACTCATGATTAGCGGACAATTCCTGTAACTAACTTTGGTAAGATCAGTACTAGGCAAAATTTGTTATTTTCCTATATAATATAACAGCAAAATTACTGGGGATAGTTTATTGGAAAGAACTTCGCCACTTTATTCCCAGAACTGTCCACTGTCTCATCGAGCACACTTGCTGGGTCTTACATGAACTTGCCGAAGTTCATACCGTACTCCGTACACGATTCAAACTTGCAACCACTACAAGAAACTTTGAATGAGATCCCAGCTGATGTTGATTGTAAGAAAGATAATGAAACGAGAGGAAGTCAGAAAATTAGTTTCCAATATCCTGAGGTTGAAGATCACGCTGATTCTGCTGATTTGGAAACTAATAGTGAAGTTGAAGAAGTGATAAGTTTGAACTCACAAAATGGTCAAGACTCATTTGGCATCTTCGACCATGATTCCAACGAGGAATCGGACAACTGAAATGCGATTTTACGTTTTAATAATTCTACATGTTTCGCGCTAATTTGAAGATGAATATTATGCAAGCGTTCGAGAGAGTTATTAAATACATGTTTTAGATTAGTTTGGTAAATGCCTCAACTATTTTAATATGAATATAAATAGGTGTGTATACTGAGAGAAGAAAAATATATTTTTCTGTTTTTAATAAATTTTATTTTATTCAAATACATGTTTAATAATTATAAATTCACTACACGGACATACATATTTATTTTTGGTTGTATTTATTTTTATTTATTAAACACACTTATGCTAGGTCATGATGAATCTTAAAAACTAAATACGTGTGGGATAAAACAGTGCTAATTTAATCTAACTATGTATTAAATGCTTTCATTTCGTTATTATATAAAATATATTTCAATAGCTGCATTGAATGGTATGTACTTAGGAATAACAACAATGATACTGATTTTAAATAATTTTGATTTGAAATAACAGTACTTAAGTGAAAACAAATATCTTATAAATAAATATAGTAAATATAATATCTAAAATCATAAAAAATCGAGTATTTTTGACATTTCTCCATAAACAAGATATCTCGAAACTTATTTAATAGTATCTACATGTTAAAATAACTTAAAAGTAAGTTAGTAGAAATCACAGCAGATCTCAGTAATAAGTGAATTAAAATACTGTATGTTTGAGAAGCTAAAACATGTTTAGTAAATTACACATCCTAGTAGTGAGGGGAATTATCAAGAGCACCATTTTTCTGAAACTTACAGAATTCTCCATAGCATCCTTGGGTGGTATAATAACTTCTCTAAAAATATGAATGTTAATGGAAATATTCTGACGGATTACGCCTGTAGCGCACTACGCATTCGCATGTGTTAGGGAATCGACGAATATGATGTCAATCAATACTATGGTAGCATTGGTGTCAGTCTATTAAAGCGAGATGGGATAGTTGCGTCCGGTACTGTACACAGTGTCAATTCACAAGTAATTTTTAAATTTTGAGATTTAAGCATTCACAATGCTATTTTATATAATACCAAATAATATACTAGAAAAAATACGACTCGCACCAGATCATGTTCTCGGACGGGAATCGAACCCGCGACCTTTGGATATCCGGTCACAAGTAAAGTTTCGCAGATGCTTCGCTTCCGCAGATGATTCGCATGCAAATACATTGGTATTACAGGCGTTAACCCTAATAGAGAACCACATAGCACCAAAAATACAGTTTTTGATTCATAATACATTACACATATTCGATAATTGCATTGTGCCCACCAAATATTTAACCTCTTTACTATTTAAATCTCATAACCTTTACTAATAATCTTTGTATAGTGATTGATTAGTTAATGTCAGTTTCAGATGTTTAACTATGCATCCGCTATAAAATTATTATTAGCAAGTTTGTATTATTATGATACGAGATACTTACGTCAATCTACACTAGGTATATAAATTATATAAAAAAGTAAACTCATGATTGCTGAAACGTCGACATTTCATTCAAACTTGTTTTTTTTTTTTCAATCAACGTATAGGGACACTTACCATACGTAGTAATCTTTAATCTGTGCTACAGTCCCGTTTTTTTAATGTCCCTATTTTTTACAAAATGTCGAAGCCTTATAATATAGCGAATTTACTAAGTCAACTTTCCAATGTTTCCTTAAATATTATGTACTTTAGTCGAAAATTATCTACTGCAAAAGTTGCCTGATAAATGTCTCAAATTAAAATTAACAAAAATTGTTTTACAGACTAGTCAAAAAGCCACTTAAAACAAAACAAAATTCGTAAAGTTGTTCAAAAAAATCTAAAACTCTTATATACACTTAACTATCATAAAACTAATAATTTTACGTAATGTTAATCAAAAACAATTGCTAGAGAAACGCTCTAAAATATACATAATAATGTACCTAATCATCAAAATAAACAAATTTAAAAATAAATCAAATTAATAAAAAATAAAATAAAACACAGAATTGAGCGAAACAATTTAGAGATCTCGTAAAATTATGCTTTGGTATTTTCCGAATATGTTTCAGGTAGAATATATGACATATATAAAAAATATATATAAATTAATAATTTGTAAAAGCGAAAGTCACAAAAGTTTATTTTTTCATAAATTCTGACGCTATAAAATGTAAGCTATACGGCTGTATAACTTAAGGAATATGTTACTTTTCTTTTGCAAAAAAAGAAAGAAACAGAGATTGAGTCACTTTAGTTTGGGATTTGGTAATACTTCCTCTAGATGGTGTCCACTCTTTAGTTTGGGATTTGGTGACAGTTCCTCTAGGTCGTGTCCACTCTTAAGTTTGGGATTTGGTGTCAGTTCCTCTAGGTCGTGTCCACTCTTAAGTTTGGGATTTGGTGTCAGTTCCTCTAGGTCGTGTCCACTCTTAAGTTTGGGATTTGGTGACAGTTCCTCTAGGTCGTGTCCACTCTTAAGTTTGGGATTTGGTGACAGTTCCTCTAGATGGTGTCTACTCCACCGCCCATCAATTTATTGCCGTACTCACTCAGCAACTGTAAATAGCAACGAAAAGTGAAACATTATTAAATTTTTATTTTACACAAACCAGTCATAGTCATAATCTGTCACAAACCAGTCAGTCACAAAACTAAAGTTTGGAGTTGTCGGCGACAAGGCCGACATGTTGCTTTGATAAATACATCAAGCGTATCGAGTCCTTGATTATTGACAACCCTAAAGCATTTTGGGCATTTGTCAAATCGAAAAGAAATAGCTCAACATTTCCTAGTGTGATGTGTTACAAATCTATAAGCGCCGACACCGGTGAAGGTATTGCTAACCTATTTGCTGATTACTTTCATTCCACCTTCTTGACGATTAGTCACCACCAACATAATTATTCGGGTGCTTCGAATATAAACACTGATACCGGCCCTGGTAGTATAAGTAATGTGGAAGTTGATCCAGATAACGTGCTAAATCTTTTAAAATCACTTGATCAGTGTAAATCTGGTGGCCCCGATTTGATTCCTCCTTTGTTTATCGTCAATTGTGCCGAGAGCTTGGTGACGCCTCTGTGTGTGATATTCAATCGGTCACTGTCCGAAGGAACCGTTCCTAAGGTATGGAAGTCTGCTTTCATTACCCCGGTGCATAAAAAAGGTGTCAAAAATGACGTTGAAAACTACCGTCCGATTTCTAAACTTTGTCTGTTCGCCAAGATCCTCGAAAGACTGGTCTATCAGGATGTATATTCTAGTTTAAGCAGTTCTTTTAATGACGAACAGCACGGGTTTCTCAGAAAGCGCTCCACGACCAGCAACCTCGTTGTAGCAAATGATTTTATAACTGAAGCAATGGATAATGGTGGTCAAGTGGACGTAGTGTACACGGACTACCAGAAATGCTTTGACCGCATAGATCATCGTATTCTACTTTCCAAACTTTATGCTGCAGGTATACATGGCAACTTGCTTCGTTGGTTTACATCATATGTTGAGAACCGTAATCAAGCTGTTGTTCTACGGGGTTATGTGTCGCGGTCGACTGACATACCATCCGGTGTGCCCCAGGGGTCAATTTTGGGTCCCCTACTATTTATAATTTTTATAATGGATATAAGTAAATGTTTTTTGAAATCTAAAATCCTGTTATTCGCTGATGACATGAAGGTTCTTAAGGTTATTCACGGGTCATTGGATGTTTGTGATTTGCAACATGATCTTCTACGATTTGAGCAATACTGTCTTATCAACAAGTTGGATCTCAATGTGGAAAAATGTTTTATATGATATTCACACGTAAGACGAATATAATTGAATCCAGATATAGACTTCTAAACCACAATTTATCTCGGGTTGACAGCATTAGGGACTTAGGTGTGACACACGATTCTAAATTAATCTTTAACGATCACATTGATCACATTGCTAAAAAGGCTTCCAAGGCCTTAGGTTTTGTAATGAGAATGTCCAGTGACCTAAAATCTCTAAAAGCAATCAAAGTGCTGTATTGTGCCTTCGTACGCAGCCATCTGGAATACGCTTCGCAGGTGTGGAATCCGATGTATAACGTATACATCACGCGCCTGGAGAAGATCCAAAAACGATTTTTGCGATTTCTGGATTATAAGGCCGGGCAATATTCTGAAAACTATGAGCATCGTTGTAAGCGATATCACTTTCTACCCCTTCAAATTCGGCGTGAAGTAAACGATGTTTGTTTTATATCTAAACTTTTTAATGGCACCATTGATTGCCCGGACTTATTATCTAAGATTGGTCTTCGCACTAACACTCTTGGCCTTCGTCGGCGTCCATTGCTTCATATACCTTCAGCGCATACAAACTACCGACATAACACCTTTATAATGCGTGGCTGTGAAACTTATAATAGATATAGCAGTGATTACGACTTCGACTTATTTATGGCAAGCCCGGCGACTATCAGGCGAACTGTAAATTCGCGTTACTTTCGGCAGCAATAATATGCGTGTGCACAGGCTTAATTAATTTTTACTTTAATTTTATTTTTTAGACATTAACAACATGTTACTTTATTGTTGTAGGTTAATATTAATTTAGCTTTTTCTAACGCTTTGGTTATTTTTTTTTTTTTCTTGTGGAAATTATGCAATTGTATTATGTACTATATATTATATATATTTATATATTTTTTTTTTAAATATATAGGATTATAAGGATGTGTATATGTGGAGGTTTGTAATTGGCTTTAAGTAACTTATAATGTCCTATTCATATGCCGATAAAAGCTGTAAACCTTCCTAAAATAAAATAAATAAATAAATAAATGTTAACGTGGATAACGTTATCCAAAAATAAACTAAACTAAATAGATTTAAAAAATGGTATTATTAGGCGTCATAGAAATGAGGACTAAGTGATATAACTAAGTCATTTCTTACAGGAAGACGCTAACTATATTTGAGTAGAGATGGAAAAAACAGCAAAACGACAAGGCCATAAAATCACTAATCAACTGCTTAGCGAGAACATTAAACGCTTAGCGAGAGATGAGCAGAAGTAATTCTAGGGTTCGATCAGTGATCCGTGTCGAAGCGCACGGGCTTGATAATTTTCTAGTATTTCGGCGAACGTTAAGTTCAGTGTCAGTACTTATACATACAGTCCTTACCTTATAGAGGAAGATGTAGTGATGCCTGTTGGCGAGCGAGTGTGGCCGCTGGGCGCGCAGCTCGCGCACGACGCGCGGCAGGTCGGCGGCGGCGGCGGCGAGCGCGCGCGCGCTGACGTCGGCCGCGATCACCACCGCCGCGCGCCCCGCGCCCGACGCGCACACCACCACGCACGGACGCACGCCTGGGACCGATCGATAACCACGTTAAGTCAACTTAAAATATACAACGGAATAGCACTGACGTCGCTTTAACGGCCAATTTTAACCCACTACTGAGGTACAGTCGAGTTCATAAATATAAGAACTTTTGACAGATTTTAACTTTTATTCCGAAGGCATAAGGTTGATAAACTGTCGAAGGCGCGTATTATTGAACTCGACTGTATAGGTCTTCCTTATGGGTGGAAAAGGAGAAAGGGCCACGGCCATTTTAATGGTCTACTGCTGGGGCACGGGTGTTCCTTATGAATGGATAAAGAGAATGGGCCGTAAAACCCACTTACCACGCGGGGTGCACATCGAAAAATAAATGAAGTAATCTTCACTGCATGTACCATTCAGTGGTACGGCGAGGAATATAAATTCCTGTTCGTGACACCAGCGACACGAGCTGGTGGCGCGGCGAGGAATAAGGCTATCGATGCATAGTAACAACTCGTCATCAGTCATTTTAATATCCTCACTGCAAGAGCAAAGGCCTTCCTTATGCACGGATAGGGAAGATGAGCCATAACCCACCACGCGGGCCCAATGCGAATTGATGGATGTTAACGACTGCAAATGCAGCCGGGACCGACGTCTTAATGTGCCTTCCGAAGCACGGAGGAATTCTAGATATTAAATTTTTGGTCACCCCTGCGAAAGTTGCTTAACCTCCGCAATCGCAGGGCCATGCGCTGAACCACTGCGCCACCGAGTTCTCGTAACTCTTAGCTCCGAGTAACAATTCCACCGGCACCAATAGCTTAACAAGTCTTCCTAAGCACGAAGATGTTGTCAGAGATAATACATTTTTGATTAGTATCTACGACTGCTGTGATGAATACTAAGTATTTATAAAAATACACATCTCACCTTCGACCTCCGAGGCAGCCTTCATCCTGCCAAGAGTACCGTTAGTGGCCTGTCCTCGCCGAAGCATCTCCTCAGCCTTGGCAGGGGAGTATACGTTCACGCCGTTGCCAGAACTGGTCTCGTCGCTACGCAGCTTAGACAGGTTGTTGAACGATGAGCGGTTCTGTTCACCGTATATCACTTCTACTCCTGGAACACATACATAGGAGTTGGAGTTTCTGATAATTTCAGAAGAGACATTAAAGTAGTGCTATGATATGAAGCCTTTAAAAATGTTAGGAGGTACAAACATAGTGCTGTGATATTGCTGAACATTATACTGGTGGCGTAAGGCAACGTCGTAATAAAATTGTTTACGTTTAAATGATTCTGGCACTGGAGAACTCCGTGATGTAGATAGATGGAAATCTATTTACATTTCTTCTTTGAATCAATTACATTTCTGATTAATTACAAGATAAAAATAAGTAAACTTAAAATAGGGTCACCCAATAAAATGTTTTAAGGCAGACAAAAAACATTGCGGTAAGCGTACGATGTTCGTCCCACTCCGTGACTTAACTCATGTTTAAGGTTCAAAATCAAGTAAATTGATCAACGAACATCGTCAGACTATCGTGATTATTTTTTGTAATAGGCCCTCTGGTTCATTTAGTTGCGTAAATTACGATTTAACTTAGTAAATAAAAAAACTGATCATACCATCTTCGTCATACTCTTTGGCAGTCTGTGAAACCTTCATATAGCTCCTCATCTCAGACAAGAAGTCAATCACCGAGTCATAATCGTCGGGCACTCCCTTCGCCGGCCAGAAGTACCAGAGGTGCGTGACCTCCCTCCAGGTCCTGGTGCCCATGTTTATGAGCTGGACGCTCGAGATTGCGTACTTGTCACGCTGTTCCCGCTTCTTGAGGATAATCTGGAAGTCACCAAAGGTCCGCCTGTTATCGGAGACCTCTGATGGCGGGAGATACTCGTAGCATTTCTCCTGAAATTCAAATAAAAGAATTAAAGCTGTCACCTGCTTTTAATAAAAACCTTCATTCGATTGTTTATTTTTGATTATTTCAATAATCGATTAAACAACTACCAATATAGTAACATCTGATTGAATTTATCACCTCAAATTTTAAGTTTTACATACGAAACTTTTCAAATTAACAATGGTTTCCATTGCAGTTTTGCCTTTGCTCTTACTGGCAGCGGTTATTTTATTTGGAATAAAGTGTCCTAGATATAAGGGACTTGATGGCGTATATCTTTACAACAGTCACAAGTGCTTATAATCAGCGTAGATTGTATAAATAATTCCTGTTTGAATAACTTTTTGATACATTAATAATTGGCAACATCATCCCCCAGTGTAAAAAGTGAAAGAAGTCTTACCACGCCACCTTCCATGTACTCAGTGAGCATGACGATGAGCCTGGAGTTCTGCTCCCAGATCATGCGCCAGAAATCTACCACAGTATTGGGTAGCGGCGCCTGGCAAGCGATGTAGTAGTTGCGGATGTTGCCGGGGCCCTTGAAGACAGAACCAAACCAAAACAATGAATAAGTCTCTTCTCAATACTCAACTATAATTATGATAAGAAAATATTATTATGAAAGGGAGAGTTCTCTTAAGATCTTCGTTTACCTATACTGTTTGCTAGCAATTCTTCCTTGCACTAGAACCTACACTATGTCCCAACTCCGTTAGATATAGAAAAGTAAGCTTTTATCATAGAATATTCCTTACTTCATCTTGCTTTTGGTTGTGGAGAAATAACAAAATTATGAAGATCTCTCAAAAATATTCTGTAATAATTACGAAGTTGAGAAATTATAAATAAAAGTGTCGACTGCACTCTTCATGAAACTTACAGTGACAAAGTTGGCGTTGATATACTCCGTGGTGGGGTCGTTCCCGATCCTCTTGAGCGGAACCCTGGTCTCCGGCAGCGGGAGCACGTTAGAGTAGCGGTTCTTGTCCTCGCACCCTGGAGGCACCTCGTCAGGTCGCACGGTCACCGATGGGATCTCCGCGAACTCGGCACTCATGGACTCGATGTCCATTGCGAAGTTAGCTAAAGCGGGGTATTGCATGGGGTGGGACGTCACCTGGGAATAAGGATAAAAATAAAAAAGTACACATGGAGCGGAATGTGTATTCAGCACACCAATGGGCATTTTCCAATTTAGAACTTATAAAGAGTAAGTATAGTACCAATAATTTTAGTTTATTGATCCACTGACAATTTAAAATTCCAACTGAATAATACAATAATCTTGTAGGTATTCATATCGGATCTTCTAAAGTAAATACAGCGTAGAAGTATTAGGGTATCCGAAAGGAATAAAATATTAATGTTATTTTAAGTTACTCGTATTTTCTGGTAATCGATTCTTCAGCGGATCATTGCAGAGAAGGTGAGAATAACTAATAGGTATGCTCAAAAGTATTACTAGTTGTTGTTGCTCCTGGTTAATTCGAAAGTAGCTCGACACGGTGTGAAGTAAAAGTAAATATGCTGATACTCACCTCGTCATCATAAGCTGGGTTTCCATAGCTCCTCTTGCTCGCGCGCAGCCTATGGTTTCCCTTCCTGTGGCCAACGCTGACGCTGTCCAAGCTATAAGCATCCAGGGACACTGGTGTGCAGCGCTGTGCGTACACTCCCCTACGGCCGCGACGACGCACCACCAACTTGAAAAGAAACGACAAAATTGCTCTCAACTTTAAAATAAGCCCTTGAAAATACTCTTATGATGGATAAGAATCGAGAAAAAGAATCCGGAGAAAACTCAAAGCAAAACATATAGTCTGCGTCCCGGGACCTTTGGCACCAAGCAGTAGTTATTCGTTATATATTTACCCGACTGCAAGAAAAGGGTTATGTTTTTCGCGCGTATCTTATAATGTATGTTTGTATATTGTGTTTGTATGTTATTACGTTGCCTTTAATATTTGATCTTGTTTCCATCTTTTCAGTTGACTTGACTTTTGATGCAGGCGGGTTTTTTAGTTTTTTTTATTTTTTCTATTGATCTTTAAATATTTCCAGCTTGAGCTTAATTTAGCAAGAACTTTACCAATATTGTCTTGGACGTATAAGTAATTAATATTGTCGAAATAACATACTGCCGCCAAAAGGCAAAAACTGCATTTTGAAAGAGTCATTTCCAATTGACATTCACTCTCCTAGAATATACAACATGTTACAAAAATACCCCTAATGCCGTATATGGTATATAGAGACCATCAAACTGAACAACTTTTACTATGGGACCAACTCTGAAATCGCAAAAAATAAATCGGCTGTTTCATACATTTTGATATTTTCGATTGTAAGTTTTGTATGAAACAGCTGATTTTTTTTTCACGATTTCAGAGTTGGTCCCATAGTAAAAGTTGTTCAGTTTGATGGCCCCTATCTACCATATTCGGCATTAGAGGTATTTTTGTAACACGTTGTATAACATAATTAGGACAATGTAGCCATGGACTCTAAAAATGTGTCGTGTCAATTAATTAAACCCATATCGATAATCCTAAACGGAAACGGAGACATTCTGTAGCAGCAGCATTTTAAAGCTTCGTCCGTCTCGCTGTAGGGTTGTCACCGTCTGCTTTACTTCAAAATATTCAAATAAGGGCTGATACTTCAATGTCCAAATACAACTTATTAGTGTGCTATCAGGATATACTACTGACACGTTGAACATTTTTTGTCATTACTTTACTTGTTTTTGTAGGTGACAAGTATTCTAATTGATTTTTAAATACTTAACTGATACATTTTGTCGAGGGCTTCCAAAAATAGACAAATAAAAAGACCTAGTTTAACATTCCAAACTAAAGTTGCTCAATTTAGAAAAATATATAACTATTAAATTGAGATTTTTTCGCATTGACAATACAGTTTTTATGGTAAGATAAATAATAAAGGTATTAGAAAAAATACTTGAAAAAATTGACTCACCCGTCACCTCAGACGGGACTCGAACCCGCACCCTTGGGATCCAGCCCAATGCACTGACCAATGCTACCGAGTCGCTAGTGGGAGCGGCGAAATTTTCTAGTACTTTTTTACTTCTTCGCTGCAAGCCAGCGTAATTTCATCAATGTGAGGAAATACCCCCAACATTCGAAAAAAACATCTTTCCAGATGTTTTGACAATTATAACTGTTAATATTTAAAAAATTCTTTGGTATTATCTCATATAAGTTTTTCAACGTTCTATGTGGCTTATGAAAAGTTACTCATAGTAAGTTAACACGGATATAATATGAATATGGAAGAAATCAATTGCTTTTCAACAGATTAATTGTGCAATTTACTAATAATTATATTACTATTATTGACGACCTCCGTGGTCGAGTGGTTTGCACGCCGGTTACCAAGGCGTCAATTTAGAAAACAATCTTTTCTATATTGTCCCAGGTCTGGGTGTGATACGACCATTGTCTCTGACTTCCATAACACAAGTGCTTTAGCTACTTACTTTGGAATCGGAGCAATTTATGTGATGTTTTTAAAAAAAAGATCTATTCCTTTCGAATACCAAAAACTAATACCAATGGTATTTATTTATTGCCGTTATAAAATTTCTATTCCCAACGAATACCAAATTTATTAAAAATTATACTAAAAATTTAAAAATTAGGTATTTATTAGGAATAGAAATTTTATAACGGTAATAAACAAATACCATTTGGTATTAGTTTTTGGTATTAGAAAGGAACAGATTAAAAAAAACTAAAGTAGGGTTTTGTTTTTTTTGCCACTTAGCTCATTTGTAAATTCCACACCTTAATTATTAATGTATTTATTAATTCATCTCAACACATTTTATTTGTCTACTCCAACCCAACCCTATATACGTTATCGGCATTATTCGTCAGCTCGTCGTCGCATCAAGCCCGCACTGTTTATACTTTGTAAACGACATAACGAACTTTAATGAGTGCGTGTGACGCCATTGTTGTGCTTTATCGGGTACAGTCGACGACTGATCAACGTACGCAAAAAGATAATTTAGGGCTGATTTTTCAATAACAAATATCTGTCAGTTAAAATAAAATAAAATAAAATAAAAGTCATTCAAAAACATTGACAGACAAACAAATAACAAAATTTTCATTCAATTTTGGCGGTGTAATACGTCATCAAACGAATAAATTTTATCTGGGCATTGAAAAATCATCTACGAGTTATAATACCTGACAGATAATTTCATATTAATTCTATTTCATTTTTAAATAACATTATCCAGATATATAGTAAAGTTGTTATTCAAAATCAGGCCCTTAAAAGTTAAATATATGTATTGTTCAAAAATTAATTGTAATGTAAATCTGATGACTGTAGGTACCATGATCAACATGAAAAGTTAATGAACAATAGAGTTTTGAATGGGAGTCCGTAATTTCCATCGTTTGTGAAACCATACTGTGTATCCACCACGTCGTTTACGTCGCATATGCACACCTTAGATTTATGATGAAGTTTAGTTGATAGAGTACGCAAAATGAATAAATAATTTGCAAGTTGTAGAGATGAAGAAAACGCAGAGAGCGTTAGGTATAGTGTTATTATTATCAAAGATATTGCAGTACTAAAATTACATAACAAATAAACTGACGAACATAGAACCTCCTCCTTTTTTTGAAGTCGGTTAAAAATCTGGAGCAGGTAAACGACGCGTCGTCGGAGACACGCGCGAAATGTATGACGCAGCCTAAACAGTTAATAATATAACTATGTTATGGTCAAACAGTAGATACACATGCAAAAAATATTTCTCAAAAATCATTGAAATTCTGGATATAGACATATAGGTAGAAAATTAAGAACACTTCCATTTGATATTTCCGCAAAAAAACTTAAGCTCATTGCTGCAAAAAAATGCACAAATTGTAAACCCTGAAAAAAGATATGATTCGCAAACGGATCCCTGAATTAAAAAAAGTCATTTTCACAAACCTACAATTTTACAAAAAAACCTATCCAACGACACCCCACACTATAAGATTGATGAGAAAAAAAAAATCATCCCCACTATACATGTAGGTCGGAAAATACGAGTACCTCCGTACTTACACTAAAAAAAATATTTTGCAAGATTTTATTCTACCACTTTTTCGGCGTAATTAATATACACACACATTCATGCTAAATACAGCTTTCTAGCCGCCGACAGACAGACGGACATGGCGAAACTATATGGGTCCCTTGTTGACTTGACTACGGAACCCTAAAAAAAATCGTTTTTTCAAAAATAATCAAAGCTTTCAAACAAAAATGAAAATGTAGGAAACATCTGATTTTTGTCTCTGTGAGTGATTTTCATACAAAATGTGTTCGTAACGTTAGCCATAAGTCGCTAAGTACTTAAATAAAGTATCCGCTGGTTTGCAGGGTTTTTTTTATTTCACGCTATCCCTCTTACTAATAAAGATTTTATAACCGATGTATAGTTACACAAACTTAAATAGTTTGACAGAGAGTAACCATTGTGTAACTATACATCTGCTATACAATCTTTATTAGTAAAGGGATAAGAATATAAAGTAACTTAAAATGTCACATTTTATCTACGTATTTCTCCTTATATCAAAGTTAAAATTTGAATATTTTTATTGAAATTAATATAGCCAAATCTCAGGGTTAGCGACACGCAAGATAGCCATAGGTTAAAGTGATTTCATGCAAATATTTCATTAAAAAAAAAAACTTGAAGTTTCTACTTAGAACATGAATTTGTCACAAAAAACTTACCAAAAATTCCCACAAGAATTTGACACTTAACTAATTCAAGAATAAGTTAGTAGTCGAAGAGTGTTTTGTTAAGTGTCATTTTACACTTGATTGCCACTTAGGTACATGTGTGTGATGAGAAAAGTGCGAGTGTAGGACCTAGCGAAACACTTGGGGTTAATTTATGAGGTGCCCTATACCATGTGCGTTTCCATTACCTCACGACTTAATTTCTGAACGTAAAAAACTAAAAGGCTATGAATACATTGTTTGAGTTAAAACTTGTACTTAGTTAGATCACATCATAAGCTGTTATGAAAATTAGAAAAATAACTATACTACGTTCACTTCATGATTGCCATGGACGACCGTTATTACGTCACAGCTAACGGTACTGTAGACAAAAAGTAATCATGTTTTTCAACTGTTTTTCATTTTTTTCTTGTTCAAAGAGTGTCTTTAATTTATATATCAAGTTTGGTTCGCGATTATGTAGGAAAACTCTTTTAATCATCATAACAACACAAATAACGAACGTAATGATTAAATCAACAGAAACAAAAATTAAGCTTTACGTTGCTAGCTGTACTAGAAAGGCGACGCAGGGGTGCGGTATGACGAAGCGGGACGGGAGGTAGCGGCAATGATGAAGTGAACGCGTAGTAGGTATCAAACCATCAAAATTAATTAATTATTTTCCGTATCGACTCATTATAAGATGTACTATAAGATACGGCAAAATATTTGTAACTTAATAATAAAAAGCTTACTCACAATATAAAACAATACAAACTTTTTTATTTTGCATCGTGTTTTCTTCTTTTTTGTTTTTCATAATGAAAAAAAAACTATCGGTATTCTGTTCTGTAATATTATGGATGATAACTGAAAAAGGGAAAGTTCTATGCGCCCTACTTTAAAATTTATCGAAATTTAATAAATAATTTTCAAAAGGTAGCTGATTTCCATTTCAAAACCTAAACGGTTAAACATCTTACAATCCAATCGTCGCACGCAAATCCCTAACGGTTTTCCAGACTTCAATAAACATCGTGCATAGTGCGCAATGGAAACAAGGCCCAAGGGTCCGTCATCGGGCGAGCTTTGTTTACAATTTCCGTTGTAAAAACATCCTACGCCGATACTAGCGACACCTACAGCTTCAGAAATATAGCGGAGACTGGCTGCACGAAAGTACCGATGGCTAAAAACAGTTCTTCCATTATTTTCGTAAATCGTGAATTTCGTGACGGATGATGGATAAATAAACTTTGAAATTATTGCAATTTTAATTGAAATCCGATATGCCTTAATGAGTCGCTTAGTATTTTGTAATGTATTTAGGTATGTATCTCCAAAGTTGAATGCATAATAAAATACTATTTAAACCATTTTCTCAAAATAAACGTCATCATAATAATCATCATTTTAATATCCAAACGAGGGCACCATGAAAAAACACAAATGTATAGTATGTGCACCATAAAATTAAAATGTTTGGGTAACTACTCCTACTCCTGAATACAGATCATACATTTTTGATAAAACCCTGCTTGTTCGCTGATTTATTTATTGGTTTCATTATAAAATTGTACGTTCACTCTTACACACAAGATAAAAAATATTCGCTTACTAAGAAATATAGGAATGACCATAGTGATAAACTTAAAGGCGTGGGAGACTAAGCTATAATAATAATATATTTTTTTCGGTACAATTCACACCAATCATCGGTCAGTGAAGCTTGTATTATAATAAATAAATATTTGACAACATCACATACATTGCTCCGATTCCAAAGTAAGTAGCTAAAGCACTTGTGTAATGAAAATCAGAGACAACGGTTGTATCACAAACACCCAGACCTGAGCCAATATAGAAAAGTTCGTTTTCTAAATTGACCCAACCGGGGATCGAACCCGGGACCTCAAGGATGGCGACACCTTGAAAACTGATGTACAAAGACACTCGACCACGGAGGTCGTCATATAGGAATATACCCATGTCTCGGGAATAATTAATGTTTATGCTCAATCAAATTGCTCATCACACAAGCCAGATTCGAACCCGGGAGTTAAAGGTTTTATCATAAACATAAGTTATCAGAAGCGCGATTAGCTGATTAGCTTGCAAGGCAGTACTTTCGGGTGGTATGTGCAAAATCGCCGCGTGCGCAGTGCGCGGACCACGCAGCGGCCGGCGTTGTGCTCCACTATCCTTCGTGACGTACTACGTTGCACACGCTCATACCAACTTTATATTAACGACTCATTTCATTATTACATTTAACTAAATAAAGTAATCAAAATTATTAAAAAATAACAAAATAAAAAAGTTGATTTAAATTCAGTGAAACAGGCGAACTTCCGGTAAGTTATTTATTTTTGTGCTTTTTGTTTAGTGGAAAAAAGTTGAATGATTCTTTTCACCAACTTTAACTTACACAAAACTCCAATTAAAATGTTTTTATTTTCAAAATATTTCTGCTACTTATTGGACTTGTTTTATTTAGTTATCTTACTTTTACTTAGGTTTATAGTGAGGTAGTTAAGTAGATTTATCAATGTTTGTTCTTGTTTATTAAACTCCATTTTGAAGTGAATAAAAAAATCATTTAAAGTTAGCTTAGAGTTAACTAAGGCTAACAATTTATTTTAAATAATATTTTTCAGAATTGCATATTAAGTTGTTTACTACGTGATAACTATCTGTTACATTTTGTAATTACAATAGTTCAACAAATAAGTTTAAATTTAAAATAAATAAATTTTAGACAACATCACAAACATTGCTCTGATCCCAAAGTAAGTAGCTAAAGCACTTGTGTTATGGAAATCAGAGATAACGGTGGTAAACACACACTCAGACCTGAGCCAATATAGAAAAGTTAGTTTTCTAAATGACCCAGCCGGGGATCGAACCCGGGACCTCAGAGATGGTGACACCTTGAAAACCGGCGTACAAACCACTCGACCACGGAGGTCGTCAAAGTTAAAGTCGAAGTTTATGTAATAATAGTTTAAACGAACTGTAAATATAATTCTCCGACCAAAACCCCGAACCTAATTCTCCGACCCATGTTTTAAAAAAATTTAGTAGTTTTTTTTCTTAGTCAGATTCTGATAAACATAGATAAAGTAAACTAAAATTCTTTCTGTGCAAAATTCGAGTCTGAGATAATTTTGCCATTAGCGTTATCTTTGGAGTCCATTGAATAAATGAGAGCCAGTAAGTAAGTTTACGATTATTCTTACTACATAACTCAATATTTCTAAAATACCACTTGGGTGTACGACATAATATGAGCATTTAAAAATCCTTTTTTTAATAAATAAATATAAATATTGTATACCATCACATACAATGCTCTCCGATTCCGAAGTAAGTCTTACTAAAGCACTTGTGTTATGGAAATTTCGTTTTCTAAATTGATCCAGCCAAGGATCGAACCCGGAAAATCAAAGATGAAAACCGACGAACAAGAAACTAGATCACGGAGGTTGTCGATCAAATAATTTATTAGTTAATGTTGGTTGAACTTCGGGGTCGTGAATGAATAACTGTTTTAATTTCAAACCACTATGTGTTTCATCTCTTATTCCTACTCCTTATCGTATGAGGATTAGTGGCCACCTCTGGTGTTAGTTTGTCGAGCCGCCTGTAAGGCCTCTGACTTAGCTTAACCACTGTTATCAGATGACAACAGCCGGGACTCACGGTTTAACGTGCCCTCCGAAGCACGGAAGCGCTCAGTTGCCACTTGACGGTCACCCATCCGACAGCTGGCCGGACCGAGCGTTGCTTAACAAACGTGATCGAGTACGATCAGTCTGTCAAGTTCCGCCATGAGCGATCCCTTATTAAGTACTAGCTTTAGCCCGCGACTTCGACAGCTGGAGTTTTTTACCTACTATAAACGTGACAATTTGTCACCGTCATGACAATTTTATATCCATTGCGTCAAACAAACTATGAGTAGTTTGTTCTATGTAGCTATGAGTAGCTACAATGAAACGTAAATCACATTGTCATGACAATTGACAAATTGTCACGATATTAAATAGGGCCCTGGTAATTTCGGGTATAAAAGCAGCTATGTTTTTTTATAGAATTGGTCCTTGAAGTTACTTGGTACCATAGCATAGGCGAGGTTACATACGTATCATACACAAACAGCAGACTACATACAAATTTGTCTGTGGATCTTCATTGTACTAACCTTGCATATTGTGACACTTTATACTTAATAATAAATGAACTTGACTTATTTATTTTATAGAGACTAAATTTAAAATTCTTTTGTCTGACTTATGGCCGTCAATGAACCTCTTTAACCTTTTGGTTGACTAGCATAGATTTAATTAATTTCATTTTCTTCGACCATTTTCTGTATTTTGTACTTGCAATAGAGCTTAAATAAATAAACATTTTTATCATAATATCGTATATATATATATATATATATATCTTTGATAAGAAAAAAAATCGAAGCAGTTAAAATTAGGGATGGAGCGAAATTCAGCCAACATTCGGTTTAACCTAATTTCGGCAGCTTGAACCGACTTCCGCATTCGGCCGACTTTTGGTTCAAGTGTCCAACATTTGATCCTAGATAAGATTAAAATAACTGATCTATTTTTACTATTATAATAAAAATTAAACCAGTAAAGCAAATGTATACTCAGTATTTTTTAAGTTAATCAATCTTTTCCTTTGTAAGAAATATTCCGATCTGTCACCCTACAAAGTTACTTCTAAACAATTAATTAAATATTTTGTAATCAAATCATCTTTTAAATATATTAAAATATAATTATTATTTACGAAATGGACCTTTTGACATCTAAAATTGTAAGCTTAGTAATAACTTTTATGAAAGTATAAAACATACCTAACCTACTGGTGGATAAAATTTACCAAAGGTTCAATTTTTGAACTTTCTGTTGGTCCCGAGAAAGCGCGAAAAAGTTACCGAGCTTCGGCAAAAGTATTCTCGTATTCCGTATAAACCATATTCAGCCCATCACTAGTTAAAATAGATTAATCGGGGAAGTCCCGAAACACAAGATAGGCAGTGAATTTTATAGTCCAACTGTTACAAAAATATTTTGATACCTTATCTCGGCAGTAACATATATTTTCTAACTTATTTTGTAAAAACTTCCGGTACCTTTCTTTATTTATATTCATTAGGTTATCCGCGACGTATAAAAGATAAAAGAATCTTATGTATTGATCCAGGTTATAAAATAACTGTGTGCCAAACATCAAAATCTGTTCAGCCGTTTCAGCGTGATTGAGTAACAACATTGTAAACACACAAACTTTCACGTTCATAATATTAGTGGAATCTCGGTAGTAACATATTTTTGTAACTAAGTTTGTAAAAACTTCCGGTCCCTTTCCATATTTATTTCCATTATTATTTTGTTTGTGAGTTTTACTGTATTTTAGTACCAGTACATTGTATTAATGGCGAATTCTAGCTTCTGTTCAAAAATAACTATAAAACAACAACAATTTTGGTTCATAGAGTAGGTACCTAACTATCTAGATTCATAGTTCATCTTCTATTTTTAAATAAAAAAGACTGTTTCGTTTCGTAGTACTTTAAACAATTAAAAAAATAGCATAGAACATCAACAACAAAAAATGTTAAAAGTACTCTATACTTCAATTCTATTATTTTGTAAAATAATATCAACCTAAAATAAATAAGATTAATAGATAATAGATTAAATCCTAACTTATACTAAATAATATACTAGAAAAAATAGGACTCGCACCAGATCATGTTCTCGGACGGGAATCGAACCCGCGACCTTTGGATATCCGGTCCAATGCTCTGACCGCTGAGCTACCGAGTCACTAGTGGGAACGTCGAATTTCTTCTAGTATATCAACTCTTACGCTGCAAGCCAGCGCCATCTCACCAATGTAGAAGGAATTAATTTCGACATTCAACTGAACATCTTTCCAGATATTTTTAAACAGTTGATTAAGATGAGAAAGCTATATAACTTTTTAAATTTTGAGATTTAAGCATTCACAATGCTATATTTATACAATACTAAATAATATACTAGAAAAAATAGGACTCGCACCAGATCATGTTCTCGGACGGGAATCGAACTCGCGACCTTTGGATATCCGGTCCAATGCTCTGACCGCTGAGCTACCGAGTCACTAGTGGGAACGTCGAATTTCTTCTAGTATATCAACTCTTATTATTTAGTATTGTATAAAAATAGCATTGTGAATGCTTAAATCTCAAAATTTAAATAAATCCTAACTTTTTTCCGCTTATAGTCTATGTTCCGTACATAAGATTCGTTCATTATTCTATTGCAAGAAAAACTTTGCGTTCAAATAGTTAACTTGGCTATTATACAAATAGACATTTCAAATAAACTTTTCTCTTCATTTGTGTTGAAAAATATTTTTTTTATCTTTAATGACAAATAACTTATTATTAATTGGATAATTCGACAAATCCGACAATATCACAAAAGTTTGAATTTTCCTTCTTTCCATAGTACCTTAGTACGGAATAATTTCTATAATCAGGAAAATTAGATAAATTACTTATATAATTTAATCAGGTAGCTCAGACAGGTTGGTCAAAGTATTTCCCGGATTCGTCGTGGGTTCGATTCCCACTTTAGTACTAAGTTCGAGAAGTGGATTTTTCAAATAATAATTATCCCTAATGGCCATAATTATTAATCAATACACAGAATAATTAGGATCGACTTGAACCCGATTAGTTGCTAGGCAACACCTAGGCAACTGTTGTTCATTCTTTATTCATATCAAAGGTTGCATAGTAACTAATCTGGATCAGGTCTATCCCTTTTCCCTATCTGTGGATTGGCCGTAAGTTAATCTGTGATTCGAACCGACACAGATTATACCAAGAAGTTTTTAAATAGTTCACAGAATACAAAAAGGTTGGTTGGTTATATGGCCACACCCTGAGCTACCCATTACTGACCGACATTCGATAATTCTCGCTATGATAGCGTGGTGTCTCATCTCTTGCCAAGGGTTAGCTTGATAGGTTCTCAGTTGGTCGGATGCTTCGACCAACTGAGCTCCCTGAGCCCGTAGACAATGTCACATTTACAAATTTTCGCTATCGCTTCGCTTCCAAAAATTTATGGATTTGACGTTTTAAATTTCGGTAGATAACGAAACCTTTTGTCAATCCCATGCATGTTTCAAAAGCGAAACGATAACGAAGATTTGCAAATGTTACTTTGGCTAGACCCCCTGTTCTAACTCTGCCTGGATTGCTTAAGGTCGTGGGATCGGTTTTCACCTAACTACTGAGTTATAGTACGAATGCTTTGTTCCAGTATAAAATCCAACAATTTAAGTTTTTTAGAAATAAAACTTCTTACGGATTACAGCGCGTATATTATTAATTCAGGTGTTGTTTTGGAATTATTTAGTTTGTATTTATTGTTTTTTTGAATTCCCGACGTTTTGACACCTTTCCAGGGGCCGTGGTCACGTGAGGACTAAAGCAAAAAGGCTACTCATATTTTTATGAAATTACCCGCTCGAAACTTTATAAAAATGTATTCAAGTTTATTAAATTATTTTACAGCTGCGTTCTGATTTTAATTATTATTACTGAATAAAATTGATTAAAGTTCATTAGAAAACAATATCTAGCTACTGAATCTACTACCAGTTCACAAATGAGTTTTAGTCTGAGTCTCAAAACCACAGATTTTTACCAAGAAGTTTCTAATCATTTCATTCCTCCAAGGTTCTCTCTCATAATGGCCACCCTGAGCTAAGATAAGGCCCATAAGGCCCATTACTGACCGACATTCGTTAGTTCCCGCTACTGATAGTGTAGTGTCTCATGTCACATTAGCTTCGTGTTTCGCGCGCAGGAATTTTTATCGCTGCATTAGGTACAACCTACAACGGATATGAATTGGGCTTCGTTGTTACTCTATATCACTCAATATCATTTTACCTGATGGCATACGTAGAACAGATTAGCAACTCTTGCTAAGAATGAAGCGCTATCACGAGCTTTTATAACGCTTAAATGTGTTATGTACCTATAGTGCCGAATATTTGGCACTTTTACGTGTAATAGAAAGTACCTATGCAGCATCATGTTTTGTCTCGGTAGCTTAGCTGCCAGAGCAATTTATTACATATATTTCGAAGTGGATCGATTCCCGCTTGAATTGTTTATTTCTAGTATAGTTTCAAACATAAATAGTATTGTCGTTGAAAAGGATGTAGAAAAATAATAATAAAGCCATAAAATAAGGTTTAAGCGTCCCCCTGAAAGGCGCGATCATGGTGGCATCCCACTAAAAAACCCATTTTGGAGTTGAATGTTATGTTAAAAAAATGGCCCAATTTTTACGCAATTCAAGGTGATTTGTATTTTTTTTATTTTTTTATTATAAGTTCTTAAAACTGCCGTAAAAAAACCTGTGAAGCAATATACAAAGTATGCATTATTAACTTTATCTAAGACATCGATTAATAAAACTTATGAATTGTCGAGCTTTTACATTGTTGCAACTATGACGTCACGTCCGGCATTATAACGTGGTCAGCGTGGTCAGCGGAAATTCGGAAGTTCGATTCCCAGATGTGTCTATACGACTTGCTGAATCTAGAGTATTAGTTCTTGTAAGTACCTATGTTACGAAACAACTAGGTCATCTAAATTATTTGTTTAAGATTACAGATTAGCGTATTTAGTTTTTTTTCATTGATAATAGATGTAAAACTAGCTTTGACAAAATGTTTAAAATATTTATAAATATTTTAACTATGATCGACCTCAAAACTAGGTTAACACTTATGTACATATTCCGTTGGATATTTCGTTTAGAGAACTAGCGGGAAAAACTTAATATCTTGAACATAGTATTTACGAGAACTTAAAGAAGATATAAGTTAAAAATGTAATTAAATTAATAACGTCATATGTCTTTTTATCAGTAATCATCAGTTTCATGGTCTGGATATACCCTATGTTCAATAATAATATAAATAATAATAAATGCTAGGAAAATTTCACACAGCGCCATCTAGCCCCAAATTAAGCAAAGCTTGTAATATGGGTGCTAGACAACTGATATACTACTTATATACTTTTCAAATATACACCCAGACCCGCCAAAGAAATTAGAAGTTCCTCATTTAAATTTCTGCCCGGCCGGGAATCGAACCCGGAACCTCTGGCGTGGTAGACTGGCATTTTGTCCACTGCACCACTCAGGTCGTCGTACTGCACCACTCAGGTCGTCGTACTGCACCACTCAACTGATCAACTACTATCTCTATTCTAAGTAACAAGGGTCCGAATCCGACCCATAGATTATTTTTAGCAAGTAATGATTTGATATCACTATTTCAGGTCATCTACTGGAGTGGAGTCCATGGTCCTGTCTGGCTCCGACTTACTGAAGGTACTTATTCTTCTTTTTGTTTTTTTTATTTGAGTAGTTGTAGGTTCAATATTTGTAATTAGTTTTCGTTCACAGCAATCAAAGGTATTTCAAGTCATTGAGACTTACAAACATATACAGGGTTATTTGTTAAACACCAACAACATCGCAGGAGTCGATTACTATCATCATAAACAACAAAATTTGTTCTACAACTTTTCATACAAAGTTCGATCAGCTGTTCGGGACATTTGTATGGAGTGGTCTACCACGCAAGAGGTCCCGGGTTCGATTCCCGGCCGGGCAGAAATTGAAATGAGAATTTTAATTTCTGTGACGGGTCTGGGTACCTATTACTATGTATAATAAATATATATTTAAAAAGTATATCAGTTGTCTAGCTTTAAACCATATTACAAGCTTGGCTTTGTTTGTGTATGTGAAATTATCCAAGCATTTATTTATTTATTTATATGTATTTCTTTTTCTTTTTCTACAATTCAAACCCTCGAATGACAAGTTTTCTAAAAGTTTGTCTAATTACCTATGTAGTCATAACTAAAATTCAGTATTCGTAAAGCTAAATTTTTAAACAGATTTAAAAAATAGTTTTGTTTCTCTCATTGATACTTTTATAAACAAAGAAAAAAATTATACCATATCAAAAACAGGCACCAAATATTTATAAAACTTTTAATTTTTCACTTAAAGAATTGAGACTGATTTTTTGTTTTATACCATTCCAGGAATCGAGCCTGCTACCATACCTAACCTACAACGTTCTCCAGAGTAGTGAACATAATTTATCGTGAGTCTAATCTATGGATATTATGCACATTACTTTGGATATGTTGTTAGAATTAACGTCGTGGGGAAGTGAAGGAACAAAAGCAGTAAACTGTTCAAGAATCGAATGGAAAGAAGATGAAAAGGCAATGATTCGAAGAAGACAGAAAACAGAAAATATCGCCATTTAATTTCTCTCTTTTTTGTGTTTTGTTGTTAAAATGTTTACAAGAAGGTGTTTTCTCGCGAGCAACATGGTGGTGGCGGTTTCAAGACGATAGTGAATTCGAGGTGAGTCAAACATTCTTTATTACTTTTATAAACCTTGCACACTCGATTTTAACGATTTATAATTTTACCCAAAAGATGAGCGCGATATTTTAAAGCAGTCAAATGAAATATTAACATTCAATCAAAAATAAGACAATTAGGTAATACAAAAAGCTATTTTTTTATTAAATTAGTCGTATTTATTTAATTAAAGGACTGTAAAGTTTTTGGTTGCCGTTTTCGTCAGTTAGCTTACGAATGATGATGACCAAACCACAACGAATATAAACTAAAAATACATAAAATTAAATTAAAATTTAATGACTTACCAACAGTCCAATAAGTAGTACCAGGGCTGTGACTCCAATCGTGCTGACTGCGATGGCCACGGCAGCTCCCGAACCAGAGTCATCTTCTCCAGACACCCTGGGTATAGCTTCCGTCGTCATGTCCCCAGCGTAGCTAGTCAGGTCTTCCAGGTCATTCACTGACTTCGAACCTGTTTCAGTCGTGGACTCCATAGTCGTCTCCTCATCAGCCATAGTTGTGCTTTCCTCGATTTTAGCACTTGTTTGAGTTGTGAAGTCTTTTACTTTCTCTGTAGTAACAACTTTAACTGTCGTTACTGCTTCTGGTGTAGTTATTTTTGCTGTAGTGGTTTCACTAGCTGTTGTTATATCCTCCTCAGTTGTAGTCTTGGGTTCCTGAGTGATAACTTCATTGCTATCGCTGTTTTCCTCCGATGTGCAATCAGATTCACTCGATTCTGTGGGTTCCTCTGATATTTCTGTACTTGAAGATATTTCAGTGGAAGTTAGAATTTCCCTTTCAGTGTTAATTTCTGTTACTATCTCAGTAACTATCGATGTAGTTTCTACTTGTGCTGGTGTAGTCAACTTTAGAGTAGTTGTAGGTTCAGTTGTTACGGCTTTCGTTGTTGTTAGTATCTGAGTTGTAGCTTCCGCTGTCGTCGTTTGTGTTACGGCCTCTGTCGTCGTTTGCATTACTATCTCTGTAGTATCAAGGGTTTGCTCTGTCATATTTTCCACAATTTGTGATGAGACTTCCATTGGAGGGGGAGTTTCTGGAATGACTGTCGTAGTTTCTTCAGCAGAATCTGTCGTAGTAAACTTAGGTCGATACGTTGTGATAGGGCTATCATCAATGGTTGTTATTACAGTACGAGTCGGTGCCACAGGATGCCATGTCACTATCGTAGTAGGTTCAGTCAATTTATTCAGATCACTTTCAGTTGATTGTTCTGTTGGTATGTATGAAAATCTAATAGTAGTGATTTGGTAGTCAGTGGTAGTAGGTGGTTTTTGTGGCTTCTCGGTGACTACCTCATTTTTCAGATCAGAAGTTTGAATGCTATCATCAAGTGGTGTTGTTACACCACCCGGTAGTTTTGTGATCGATTCGAAACCAGTTGACTTTGTAGCGTCAACCAGAGGAATTGTTTCTTGAGAAGTTTCTAGTCTTTCCTCAGAAATAGATTTTTCGGAATCTGTAGCGGATACCCAAGTAGGCCTTGAATATTTTATAGTATTCAGAGCTAGATCAGCATCTTTAGCGCCAACTTTATCAGTACTTAAAGTTTCATTGCTATTTTTCTCTGATATATTACTTTCTGCGGGTTGCTTTTCATATTTTGTTTCAGTTGGCTTAGGTTTAGTTACAGCGTCAATTGTTGGTAGAGTAGGAGGAATAGGTCGCCAGGGGAGTCGATTCTGATCTATTTCTGTGACTGTCTTCGATACAATATCGTTATTCATAAGACTTGTGCTTGCTGTTGTGGAGGCCATGGTCGACTCTTTCTTTTCTGAAATAAAAGCATAATTTTCCTTATGAATACCATATTGTGTAAAATTAACGACCCTAAATATAGGTAGGTGCTATATACTACATGTAACAGTTGTTCAAAGCAAACTACTTTTTAGATCTGACTGATTATTGGTGATTATTTTTTTAACAAGATCTTTTTATTTATTTTTTTATCGTAGATAGTATCTCAAATAATTAATATTTCTAAATATTTGATAGTTATGTATAACACATGAATAATTAATAATTAATCTCGTTGAATTTTCATATTTCTCTCTCTCCCATCTCTCTCATAAACATGCTTATTTCTATATGAACATTACTCAATAAATCAACTATGACACTTACCTACTACTTCTCCAACTTTTTGTAACTCGTTCTCGTCGATAGTCTTTTGCGTTGATCCTGTTGCATTCACCGCTGGACTCGCCAGTGATGGTGGACTCCTCAAGCTAGCCAGTGCCCACGCAGTCAGCGTCGGAGGGATCTCCAAGTCACCTAGAGCGGTCTGTTCACCAGACGTTGCTGTAGATGATGTGAACTTTGTTGAACCTCTCTTCCACAAAGAAGGAATGCTGTTGTCAGATATAGAAGGTGAATGAACTACTTTCTTTACTCCACCTATATCACTCTGTAAAACAGGATCGATATCAGACGAGACGGTTGTCAAGGCAGTTTTATTTTGATTGATAGGTCGAACGGTCGTGAATTTATCTGATATGTCGAAATGTTCTGAATAAATCGTAGTCGGTCGAGATGGCCGAGTCACTCTCGTAACGTTTCGTCTAGGAGCCATCCAGATAGGCTTTATTTTAGGTGTGGTATGATGGAATCTGCGAGTTTGCGTTCTACTGCTGTAATTTGAAGTACTAGTCTCCGGTCGAGACGTAACGCTATTGGGAGAGTGTTTCGAATCCGAAAGATTCAATCGCTTAGAATAACTACGGTTCCTCGTAAAACTGCTAGAGTATACTTTAACAGAATTGTCTGTGCTTGATACAACGTTTTGAGTAGAAACAGGCAATGGGCTGACTGAACTATAAACAGATGGAATCAGGCTCGCTGGCAAATAATTGGAAGATAATGTTGAAATCTTTTCAGGAACAGGATCTGGATATGCAGGTTTTGTTGCTGTCGGAATTAATGTAGCTTCTGTAGCTTTGATCGACGCCAGCTCTTCTTCCGCTGAAGTACGGACGGTAGGGTCAGAAGGTAACGTATCGTTGTCACAGTCATCATCATTCAAATGATTAATGGCATAAGTCTCTGTTGATAAAACAGACATCTCATAGTATATACTTGTACCCTGTACATCAGATAGCTCTTTGTTAGCACTTCCAGCCTCCTCATTATCTAAAAGTCTGATCTCTTTGGTATTCTTGATTATCACCGTAGATTTGTTAGTTGGTGTGTTGTTACCCAATCTCTCTAGCCCAGTATTTTCTTTTACAATTTTATAAACATTGGTCGCATTAGATGGAGGAGATTTAGGTGCTATGGATTTTAATTTACTTTCTATACTTTTAGATATTTCACGAAACTTTTTATCAAAAAAGTCATTTTTTGGTGTAGTCAATTCAGTGTCAAAGTCAAAGAAACTTTCAGATTTGTATGAATCATGTTCTTTTGGGTCATAGGAAGACTCTTTAGGAAAATATGTTGAGAACTCCCCAAATGGTTCATGCCCAAACTCCTTCTTACCTTTTTCTCGACTGTCATGTTTAGTATAAGGGCTAAATTCATCGTTATAACTAGGTATAGTAAAAAAATTGCTATCAAACATTTTACTAGACGTATACTTCTCTAAAGATTTATCTTCCTCTTCTTCATCGTCTTCGTATTCTTCCTCTTCACTTTCTATTTTTACTGACTGGGTTTTAATGGGTGCTACGGTAGTGGTAGTTGTTGTAGAGGTAGAACTGGACACTATATCTGGTAATTTAGTATTTTTATATTTTCTCATACTATCTATAATTTCCGCTGGTTTCTTAACCTCTGGCGTTGGTGTCACTATTATTATGTCCGGTCTTGGTGTAGTGCTCTTAACTCTTCTTAAATTTGATTCTGTGCTAGTTTTAACTTGAGAATGAAACCTCACCCTTCCTCTGTCTTTATATTTTGCATTCTTCTCCGTATGTTCTTCAGATACGTCTTTTGGGTTTAGTTCATTAAGAGATGTGTCTGGAGACTTGGCATTGTTTCTCGCAAGCCAATTGGTGCTGTTAACTCTGCCGTATCTGGTGTTTCTCTCGTTCTTCAAAGAAGTTGAGTTCGTGTCGTGAGGTAAAGTATTACTAACAACTGTGCTACTCAAGAGTAGTAAGTTTACTACTAACGCTGCACCTGAAATTAAAAAAATGCCATTATTACCAGTTACTTCATGAAAATTGACCATTTCAGTAAAAACTAGACATGAAAGAAAATACCATTACTGTAAAAACAGTTCACGTTCAATACGTTATGTCATAAACTTACCGAAGCATATTCTAACTGGTGACTCCATGGTCATTTCATTTTGTTGGTGGATGAGCAGGTGTTCAGTTATGTACCACTAGTGTCATGGTGCCCTCTGTAATCAAAAGAGACACAGGTTTAAAATAATTGTTTGTCTACGGTGGCAGAATATTTTAATTAGAACGTCACATAATTATTACATAAAATAATTCAAATATATAAATTAAAAAATCCTGATTCGAGATTTATAAAACACCTATTCCTAGGTCTAAAACTACTGTATTCTTGTAATAATAATTGTAATCGCTAAGTATTACTAATAATTACGAAGTAACTTTTATTGTAAAATAAATATTTAATTTAAGTATTAAGATTGTGGTCATCGCAACTTTGGGGCTAAAAACCAAGCTCACTATAATGGCGGCCCAAACATTATGTCAAGTGAAAAAATAGAGTTGTAGATCATTTTTTGCCTTAAAGTGTCTTTTTTGGTTTTAGTTAATAACATAGTTGAAGTATTTATAGATATACAAGGGGTTCGGTATAGCCAAGCTGAAAATGGTAGATAGGGTACATACCATGCATACAGCCCCGGAAAATTATACACCCTTCAGGTTTTCCACTTTTTATGATAAGCTGCATAGTGGCAACCCTAGACCAAAATTGTGTTGTTTTTGCTTATTAATGGGATTTTCTACCGAATACAATAGCATAATTCTGTGACAATAGTCTAGGCCTAGGGTAATCATTATGTATTTTTCCATACTAGTAAAAAAAAACTTTCTCAGCCATGTTAATTTTGTAAGGTATTCCATATTCGATTTTATAAGGTATTAACAAACAGGCTGTATTTTACAATTTTAAAGATTATGAACGCGTAATTTTTAGACGTATCCAGCCAGATAGACGTCAGTTCCTCAACCTTCGTAACATCATTGGCAACTACAATCACGATGTCAGCCGTGTCACAGGTCTTGCACCATATTGTGCGCCGGCGCAATATTCCCACGAGCTATCATTACACTATCAACGCTGCATCTTTATTCGAATACTGCAATTAACATTTATTTGTGACGACACATGAGTAGGTAATAGGTCAAATGTGCATGTATACCTTACGTTCGTTGTAAATGATGGAAGCATTGCCTTTGCATTATAACGCTTGGGCCTTTTCACAGGATAATTTGATGATTTTCTTGACAGATTTCATAGACATTGTGATCTACTTTCTAATATACCAAAAGATATGCACTATCCGAAACCCGGGAAACATGCCATGAGTCGCACAATCAACAAAGCCTAAAAACTTAAGAAAGTAAATTGTATTTATGAAAAATTGTCAAAATACAAGTCAAGACGGTATGCTACATCGTGCTAGCGAAATAGTTTTGGACATTGCTTTATAAGGTATTTTTCATAAGATCCACCAGTAGCGATATAGTTATCCTTTAAAAAATAGTTGAGTCATGTTGAATCGACACTATACAAGGTGTTACAAAAATACCCCTAATGCCGAATATGGTATACCTAATGCCATTAAACTGAACAACTTTTACTATGGGACCAACTCTGAAATCGCGAAAAAAAATCAGCTGTTTCATACAAAAATTAAAATCGGAAATATCAAAATGTATGAAACAGCTTAATTTTTTTTCGCTATTTCAGAGTTGGTCCCATAGTAAAAGTTGTTCAGTTTGATGGTCCCTATATACCATATTCGGCATTAGTGGTATTTTTGTAACACCTTGTAGAATCCAAAATAACAACTCCAGGATGAAAACCCACTGACCTACTGAGATCACTAATGAGCCAAATTAACTACCTCAGTGGCTTGGCACCTCCAATTGGAACGAACAGGATCGCTATTCGGTCGTTAGTATGATTGAGGAATGCAGGTCACGGCATATACTAATCAGAACATTCGCTCTTAAAATTAGGATGTATCACTATCGAGGTTTACTTAAGAAAATATTTGAAAAGAAAAAAACAAAGTGTTAATCATGTTCGCAAGATAAAAGCTGTATAGTTTGTTATATGCACCTAAGTACTTCTTTTGTTACCTCATTGTAAAGTCACGATATTTTCCCAAGGATCAAACAAAGCTATAAAATAAGCGATCAAAATATCAAGCTTATTGACTTATAAAGAGTAAAGTTAAATTTCCATGTTAATTCCATTATAAATAACTGTATCAATTCCATTGCTCCTTTAGTATGGACAAAGAAATTTCAGTTTAATACAAAAGTTGTAATGCATTTAAATGTGTTGGATAGTGTTGCAATAAAGTGCTTATACGGTGTGGTAGCGACACGAAGATCGTGATAGAATGCGCTTGCGGCCCGCTCGGTGCATGACTAGGGCGGGATGCATTAATAATCAAAGTAATTTTGTCGATATATCGACGTGATCTTAGTGAATTATTAAATTAAAATATCGAGAGTTCTAGAGAATTAATGAGGGAGTTAAATATTTGTATACATGACGAATCTTATTAGATAAACAATGAAATAGAATTACAATACTAAACAAAATTTTCTAAAATGTTCACCAGTCCACTGTATACATCACAATACTGACTAAGATTTCCACGCTTACTAGTAAGTAATAGTAAACTAGTAACTAGAAAGTAATGCATTGATATTAAAAACAGATGTCGACGTGATTTAAAAATTTGTTCTAATTTTGATTTTAGATTCCAATATTACTTACGATATTCCTCTGATTATAGAAAAAAATATGTATTATTACAGGCAAATTATTTTCTGTAGAAAAAAATATTATAAAATACCTACTTTAGCAAACACATTAAAGCTTATACATTTGGTAGGTTTTAAATTTTGACTTGACTTGATCACCCAATCTGGTGTAATAATATGTTTATCTATTTTTTGCTTTTGGTATCATATCTTCAGGTAACTTTGTAGAAATAACTGTAGCTGATTAAACATTTTAGTTTATAATTATCGATATCGATTTTTATCGATATCCCGACTCTTTTCGCATCCCTACCCCAGTCGATGAAATTACGTGTATCGCGCGTGTCCCGCATGCAACGAGCTCCTCAGCCGTTCACACAGAGCTATATCGCTAACAACTATACAAATGTCACGACCACTTTATGAAGATTAGATGTTCCATCTTGAATAGATCTCGATGCTTTTGGTCGTATAATTCTGCAGTTTTGAAACCAAGAGGCCTGCTTTCTATTTCTGTAGGTAAATGTTATATTGCAACGATCCTGAATATTATCTGTAATCCGTAGAAATTCGCCAAGAATTTATGAAATTTGATCAGAGGGGAATGGTTTGCTAACCGCTCTACTACTAGTGCTCTATTTTTGTGGGTTTTTTTTATATCTAAATCATAGTAAATAAATTTCATTTACATTACCCCCACTTTAATCACGATTAGTATGGATAGATAGATTTCTCAATTTTTAGGGATCCGTAGCTCAAAAGGAAAAAACGGAACCCTTATAGCATTACTTTGTTGTCCGTCTGACTGCCTATCAAGACCCTTTATCTCGGGAACTTGTAGAGGTATCATAATGAAATCCTCTGTCTGTCTATCAAAACCCTTTATCTCGGGAACTTGTAGAGGTATAGTAATGAAATTATGATATAAACCATATACTTAGGTCTACAGTACCTTGAAGCTGTAAAAAAATAAAACTTCTAAGTTAAACGTAAAAAAAAGATACGGCGGTTTATGCCCCAAAAAAGCATATTTCGACTCTCTCAAGGGAATCAAAATTATAGGGAACTTTCCGTAGACCTAGAACTATGAAATTTGGCAAGTAATATCGTCTTATACTACAAATAAAGGAAAAATCTGATATTTTTTTTGAAAAAATAATATAAAAATAGCATTGTAAATGCGAAAAATCACAATTTAATAACTATACATTTGTTATTAAAACATAAAAAAAATTGGGAAAAGCTCGGAAAAACTGCGAGAGTGGATTCCTGAACTATTTATAATATAGATCGCATTTGTCCGGGTTTTTCTTTAATAGCCTGATAATGTATTCAGTGCCATACTCGTACTAATCACAATCAGTATAATAAACTCACGCGCAGCTCGTCCATACAAGGAGTTGGTACAATTTGCGACTGATGTAATGTCACACATCCAAGGTTTTTAAGTAACAGGGGGGCTCTATTGATTGGTAGATCTTTGTGAAAAACCTATTCAGTATTATTTCACTCATACTTTTTTGAATGTTGAGAAGATGTTTTTTTTTTGTAGTTTATAATATTGATTTGACTCTGTTGTTGTTCTGTCATATCGATCGTCATCTATCTAAATATTTAAAAGACAAAGGTGACTGACTGATCTATCAACGCACAGCTCAAACTACTGGACGGATCGTGTTGAAATTTGGAAAAAAAAAGTTCTGAGTAGCTTACTTACAAACGATTTGACAGGTGTAATATGAAAAATATGCCAAATAATTTGTCAAGTAAGCTACTCAGAAGTTACTTTTTGATTGTGAAACAGGCCCTAATAATTATTAGCACATAGACATCCGTTAAGAAAGGATTTTGAAAAATTCAACCTCTAAGGGGGGAAATAGGGGATGAAAGTTTTTATGAAAGTCCGTCAGTTTCGAAGTTAGGATCTTATAATTTTGTGTTTACGCTGACGATTAAAAAATAATTTATACGTGGCTAAGCATTTCTGATAATTCCTCCTCCGGGGTTGAAAACGGGGATGAAGTAGTGTTAAGTCCTTCGTTTTCAAAGTAAAAATCACTTTATTAATGTTTAGGTTTATGGTTGGAAGAAAATAAATAAATTGGACTTAGACAAATAAATATATAGCTTTTATTTTTAAGTCAAACACGATGGACATGATATGACATGAAAACCCTGTAGTGGTTCCAGAGGTTGACAGACTTGTCAATTTGATCGTTCGAAGGAGTACTACGGAAACGGGAACGGGAATGGGAAAAGGGGCGGGAACGGGAAAATTAACGGGAACGATTTCTGGACCCAAGTTTGAATTATTTAAGTTGAATGTTTAGGTGGTTGGACGTTTGATACCTACTTAATCACGTAAAAACGGCTGATCCGATTTTGATAAATAACAATTTACATAGAATACTTTTTATCCTCGTTAAAGGTTCCCTAAATATTTTCTCGAATGTCCAAACAATTTACATAGAATACTTTTTATCCTCGTTAAAGGTTCCCTAAATATTTTCTCGAATGTCCATGCGGACGAAGTCGCGGGCGTAAGCTAGTTTATTGAATAAAGCATTTTTCTTTATAGGGTGGGTCACTCTTTTATGTCTAAAATATGTTATTAACATCTTTATAAATATGAAATCTCACAAATTCATAAGATTTATCTCTAATTTTTGGAACGCCTTCAACTTCAAGTTAAATGCAGCTAGTTGTTTAAATTAGGATGTAGGCATTAATAAAATGAGTTGCCTATTTTCAGTTCATAATGCTACTTGGCTTCAATTAAGTTTGTCGTAATTTTCTCGACAAACATCGTATTAAGACGCACGACGTCATTCGTTCCGGTCTGAAACCCTTGTGTTTGCTCCTCTCCTCTCATTGTAATGAGGAGTCGTTACAATTACCGTTATTTTATGTTTATTTTACTACATTGTGGCTTATGATTATGAGCGCTTTGCATGCTCTTATTCTCTACATAGTTTACTAGATTTTGCCCGCGACTTCGTTCGCGTGGAAATAGTTTTTATGGCATTTAAGCTTTACCCGCGACTTACAATAAGTTTACCAGTTTATTATTTATGTATTAACAATTTATTATTATTATTATTATTAATCATTCATGTTATTATTTATGTATTAACAATTTATTATTATTATTATTATTAATCATTCATGTTATTATTTATGTATTAACAATTTATTATTTTTATTATTATTGTATCTCGGCTGGAAATTCTCGGGGCGAAGCCCGGTTCTTTTGCCAGGCTTGCGTGGGGACATGGGTCCAACACGTAGAGGCCCTTTGAGACTGTTTTAATATAATGTGAAATGTGTGATGCACATGCCGGGATCCGCTCCCCACTACACGCAAAAGTGCGCAGACGGAAGCGGACCCCGGCAGGTCCATAGACTATTGCGAGTGTGAGAATACATAAAAAAATACTAAACGGGCTATTGGGTGGAAGGATAGTGGATTGGAATTCTGGGCTATGGGGTGAGATAACGGACTTCCGCCTTTTCCTACATCTCACAAACTCGAACCGTCAGCGGAAGGTGGCTCGCCGCCCGCTAGGTGGGCACCCCAAACTGGTCAGCGACTGCTGACCGGGGCGCAACACCGGCGCGGGCAACTGAGGGTGTAGAGAGGTGTGCACCGCTTTCTACCCACTGCACAAGGGACAGTGTGCCAACTCGCGTCTTACGCATATTTCACTTCCACCCTGCGAGCGTATAGCTCTAACGACTCCACCCTGGACGGCCAACGAAGGCAAGCCAGGGGCGGGAGTCCGCAGGCCCCCTTGGGGTCCACCCCTGCTGCGGGGACGAGGGCCTGGATCGACTTCCTGGAGCACTCGGGTCTGTGGTGTCGCTACTCACCAACAGCTCGCCACAAGCTGCCCTGCGGGCCTATTATTATTATTATTAATTATTCATGTCAGTAGGCTACGTTGTTATGGTGGGAATCGTCTTAAAGTAATTTTGCTATCCCTCGGGAACAGTATATTTTTTCTGGGTGAAAGGTGCCCTATGTCCTTTTCTGTAACCCTGAAAATGTGCATGCAATTTCATGATGATCGGTTAAGTAGTTAAGACGTAAAGGCGTAACAAACAAACTTCCTTTCTCATTTATAGAGAAAGGAAGTAGGATAAATACTTGCTATTTTATCACCGTACTGGAAGTGTGTTGTATCATGTAAAACTCAAAAAATATGACCATCAGCCATATTTTAATGTCCCCACCACGCGGGCCCAATGCGGATCGGTGGGTGTTAACAACTGCAAATGCACCCGGGACCGACGGCTTAACGTGCCTTCCGAAGCACAGAGGAGCTCGAGATAATAAATTTTTGGTCAGCCGTCCCATGATCGACCCTTGTGAGAGTTGCTTAACCTCCGCAATCGCTGGGCCAGGCGCTAAACCACTGCGCCACCGAGCTCCTCGATAAAAACATATAAGTCTAAAAATATAAAACTCTAGGGTAGTAGAAATGTCCGTTTGAATACGTAAAAAGTTTTCAAAGTTTTTTCCTGTGCATTGAATAGTATAAAAAAACGTTAAAGTATTCTAGATCAGGGGTGGCCAACCTTTTCTGTAGCTGGGCCAAAATTCGGAAATAGAATTTCGCACCGGGCCGCACTACCAAATTTTATATAGCTAACCAACACACAAAAAAGAATGAAGAAATTTTAAACGTAAAAGAAGATATTACTTAGTGGTTTATATAAAAAAAATATATAAATATAATATAATGCAATTTAAGTACCTATTGTAATTATTTTTTAAACTTTAAAAATAAATTATTCAACTCCACGGGCCACAAGTTGACAGTCAGCGGGCCGCATGTGGCCCGCGGGCCGCGGGTTGGCCACCCTTGCTCTAGAATCAGACCTACTACAGTATCAGTATCTAGAGTCTAGATACTGATACTGTAGTAGGTCTGTACTGTAGATTATTTAGAAACTATCGTATTTGTCAAATAAAGTTCCCATGTAAAAATTTACTCTAACCCATAAATATGTCTTTGCTCTAACCCATCAACGCCCGGAAAATAAGACACAATAGATATTCCATTGTTGTCCGGCCGCATTCGGCCACTCGGGCACTGATGAACTAACCACACTTGACCATCGTCATGAAAAAACAGACAGCGTAATATTGATTTTTTGCACACAAATATTTGAAGGGCTAAAATGACTTAACATCTTTTACAATCACTCAACTCGTAGAACAACAAAAAAGTATCTTTTTATCCAAAAAAATGCACTTAATTTAGTTGATAGAATTACGAAAATAGATTAAGTACAACATTGAAATATAATAGTTACAGATTTCGTTATTATTATTCAAATTGCTTTGTATTCGGTTCTGTTTAAAATCTTCACAACGACATCGATAATTATGCATGCACATTTTTTGTGCATTTTGTCTGTTATTTTGTACTAAAAACTGTGTTTACGAACTCCCGCAGATATTTTCACGCAATCGGACAACGTTCGGATTACTTTGTAACGGTATAATTGTATACTGTTTTTTGTCGTTAATTTTAAAGACAGGCAGTTTTTGTTGTGGATTAAGGCGTTGACAGTTGAACAATGGTCGTTACGCGTAATAAAGCCATTAATGGTGGCTGACCAAGTCTTGCAATCTGTGGCCTAATAGTATTTAAAGAGATAAATTAAATATAAATTATTTATTTGTCTTGATAAAAGTTTAAAATCCATACACTGCTTTTAAATGATCTTAAAAGAAAGATTTCCTATTTTTGCTTTAAGCAAACTTTCAGTGATTACTCAGCTATTTTGTTTATGTATTACAAAAACAAAATAGACAATGTCTTCGACGACAATCATCTAAGTTATTGCATGCATGTAATTGTTACCACGTCCGTAAAAGATAGGTACTTACTTACCTAACTTTAGAGGTACTCATAGAGTTAATTATCGGGATAAGATTTGTAAACTTTTCCTAATAATACTAAATAATATACTAGAAAAAAATACGACTCGCACCAGATCATGTTCTCGGACGGGAATCGAACCCGCGATTTCCTAATAAGTTCCGAAATATTTAACATTTAAAGCTATTTCTGTTCATTTTATAAAAAATCAAAAGTGCAATCAGTGGTAGATATCGGCTGCAGTTTTTTTGCCGCTATTTGGCCAACAAACTATTAATTTATAACAAAACGACAACATGTACTGAAACTAATTAACTATCTAATCTGTTTTCGCAAAACTTACCTTGGACATTGACCGGGTTCAACGCACCGTTTTACTAATGCAATTGCAATTCAACTGCACAATCGCAATCGGAATTGACATAAATTTATATCTCACTGGTTTACTAAATGCGCTCAAACTTGCATTAAGAAAAATTAGAAGGCAAATTAGATTTATGCATAACGAATCCTGAAAGAATTAATAATCTTGTCGCAATGCGTGAAAGATTCCTCGATTTTTTCTTTAAAGTTAAGACCGGTGACGTAAGAACTAATTTGTTACTTCTCTACATCCATATTTAAGAAAACTATGGTGGTATTAGAGGAGCTACTCGGAATAAATCACGGTTTTCTATTCAAATGCAAGCAACAATTTTCAAATTGGCAATGTGAGGGCAAACCAAGCTATACAAGGTGTTACAAAAATACTAATGCCGAATATGGTATATAGAGACCATCAAACTGAACAACTTTTACTATGGGACCAACTCTGAAATCGCGAAAAAAAATCAGCTGTTTCATACAAAACATAAATCGAAAATATCAAAATGTATGAAACAGCTGTTTTTTTTCGAAGAGTTAATTAAGCTTGAATCGCAAATCATTTTGTATTACGTATTACGTTTGTATGGGAAGCTCACTGTTCGCCGGACTTCTTAAGTCTGTAATAAAATTTTAAATTCGAAAAAAGATAATCGTGCTGAGATACGATGAACTATAATTCGGTATTTCGGTGTAAAAGTGAAATGATATGGTAATCAGTGTGTGTAGGAGCGTGGCCGGTCGGTATTGTTTTGCTGTACATTGTCTACTTTAGTCTGTGTCGGATGCTCGTTAACCCATTCATTGCCTTAGTCGATACTATGAACTTGTACAGAATGCCTTGTACTAAACGCGGTAACGATACTTGGACGCGACATCGCGTCCACGGCACCTCCAATAAAATTACTTTGACGCGAATTCGCGTTTTCGGCACATTGAACCTAAATTCTGTCTATAATTGCTATTTTCTTCTCAAATGGCTTCAGTAACAGAGTGAGTGCACTGCTGTCAGTGTTCATTACTAGTTATTTGCCTTGGGAAAATATTATAAGTTAAGTGATTGTTGTTTTTATCGGTGCTACGGAACATGACTTCCAA
The DNA here is from genome assembly GCA_963556745.1 of Catoptria pinella. Classification (NCBI taxonomy): domain Eukaryota; kingdom Metazoa; phylum Arthropoda; class Insecta; order Lepidoptera; family Crambidae; genus Catoptria; species Catoptria pinella. The sequence continues at coordinate 11,489,871 of OY750774.1, read as the reverse complement.
TTGTAAGTAAATTTTACTTTTACAATGATATTATAATGTAATTATGGTATTTATAACAATTTTTCATACTTATAAATTATATTCGTGTAGTATGGTGAAAAAAAATTACAAAATTAGAACAATCAGGAGTTGTAAACCTTTTTTTTGTTTTTCATATTAATTTAATTTTTTATATTACTTAATTAATATTAAGTTTAAATTTTTTATATAAGGTGAAAGATTATGTGCCGCGGCTTCTTGGGGTTGATAAGTCAAGTATACTGAACAACTTTCACTATGGGAAATATTTATCTATTCAAATAAAATATAAGTGTGTCGGACTTTTAATTAGACGGACTAATCTGACATAATGATGCCATGTTCAATTATTTTTTTATTCTTTTGCAAGACGAAACACAACTTCGAAACGTTTTGGATATTGACAATGATGTAATCAAATTTAAATTGACACATTGGAGAGAAGTTACAACACCTTATGAAAGTGACAATGAAAATGAGGAATCTTCTGATAACAATACCAAAACGATTAACACTGAAGAAATTGCGATTCAATGCCCAAGTGATGAAGAACCAGCTATGGCACCATGCTCCTGCAATCGCAATTTAGTTGCAGTAGTTATAAGAAGACGATTAGAAGAAGTTCCTGAAGGAAATTTGATTGAGTGTCTACGAGAAATAGAAAATGTCATCGAAAAACACAAGAAGTGACTTCAGCATAAATGATTTCTAATTTTTAATTTCGATAAAGAGCTTCCTAATTCAAACAGGTAAACAGGAGTAGGTACAGTCGAACCCAGAAGTAGCTCGGCACATTGTGCCCATAAATTAATCTACTTAACTCAATAGTTGTTGCCTAACGACGCAATGACCTGATACTCAAGTCACAAGTTATTTCTGAGTTATACCATACGTAGGTAATAGAAATAAAACAAGTAAAATTTAGTGAACATTGATATATTATGTAGATAAATGTGAATAGATACAATCAACAGGTATAAATCGCACTCATAGTTATATAAGGGCACCACTAAAATAATTTATATCTCAGTTAGGCCGTGTCCCCAGTAGGCAAACTGTTAGCGGCCGACTGAGTGAGCCGCAAATTTGTGGCGAACTGAAATCGAAGTTAGCTGCAAACTCAAATCAATTTTCGTGCGTCGCAAGCAAACTGTTAAGAGTTAGCCGCTCATTTAGGTCGACCAAATTTCACTACGCCCGGCAAACAACCGGTGTTGGTGGGAGTCGGCCGCTCACTGAGTTAGTCAGCGCGCGTAACGCTGCAAACTGCGTACAGTGAGCGCAAAACTAGCAGACTGTGGACACTCCATTTCAAATATATGGAAGGGCGTACTAAATCGATACGCCGCTAACTCAGTCGGTGGCAAACAGTTTGCCTACTGGGAACGCAGCCTTAGGCACCAATGGTACTTACTACAAAATCACTAGTACCTACTACAAAAATACTGATGCGTAGAATAATTTTAGGCCTACCTTTTCAAATAAAAATATTATAACACATAAAGAAACGACATACACAAATCAGTCAAATGGAAAATATTAAGAACGACACTATTTATAAATTTTAATGTTGATTTGAAAGTTTGTGTGCCCTCTGAAAGTCCAACTTGGAATTATGTGGTTTTGTATACCTTCGTTAGCCTGCAGTAAAAGTTGTCTAATTATAATAATTGTAAATTCAATCTCTAATTTGTAGAAATCGCAATTAAATAGTTATTATAGGTATCCGATTGACAGTGTTCGTTCAGTCGTGATTATTGATTGAAAATTCCAGGTTGGACCCTCAAGAGGGCACGCATACAATTGGAAATACTTTAGCGGTCACTAAATAAATAACCTTAGCCTATCTTTACTATTGTAGGTTAAAGTTATTTTTACATTAATATTTATGATATTGTCTAAAACAGGCAATACAGAGGCCAGGAAAACCAGGACAGTCTGGACATCCAAACATTGTGTCTACTCGTTTCTTTTGTAACAGACATTGTGCACATTTTTTACGCATAGTCTGGCCCTTATTATTTTTTTTAAAATTTTGTGGCAAGTGAATTCTTGTACCTACTGGCATTGAAATGTTCTCTTCAACGCTTGGACAGGGCAACAGCTTTTCTAATATTTTGACTCTAAAGTCATATAATGAAATGTTATCATGGCATGTTTTATATAACTGATATGCATTGACCAGTGCAATTTCTAATATTCGGATTATTACTTTTTTGTACCAACGAAGTGATTTGTGTTCACTTGAATAATACGACAATAACTGGTCGTGTTTATCTACATGACGCATATATTTATTATATTCACGTATTACTTTGGGTTTGTACGTTACAGCTCCCCTTTGGTTTGTAACAGGTACAAAATCACTGTTGTGTTCGCTTGAAATCATAGCAACTTCTCGTTTATCAAGCCATTTGGTTACAATAATATTATTTGCGTCATGTACGATAATACATTCCCCTTTTTTTAATTTTGTTTTTATTGTTTTAGGATTACCCTTTCTGTTACTTTTAATTGTACCAGTACAAAACATCTTATTTTTTAATAATTCTCTAGTGAGAGAAACACTGCTATAATAATTATTAATATACAAAGAATGTCCTAAATTTTTTAAATCTTTAACTAATAATTTTACAACCTTTGTTGAATGGCCCCGTCCTCCTACAAGGGAATCATTGGCTCCGGCATATAAATGCAATTTCCAGCAAACTCCTTTTCTGTCAGCCAAAATATAAAATTTAAGTCCATATTTATGGCGTTTTGACTTCATATATTGCCTAAAACTTAATCTGCCTCTCCACAACATGAGGGATTCATCAATCGCTATTTGCATTGTAGGATGGTATATTTCGGCCATATTTTTATTAAATAAATCTAAAAGTTTTTTAATTTTGTTTAAACTTGCCGGTCCATCCTCTACTTGAACATTTAAAGCTCTCATAATCAACAGAAATTTATTTCTTTTCATAAACTTGGTGAATACGTTTGTCTTAAATAAATAGTGACATTTCCAGTAATCAGTGATTCTGTTTAATTTTATAGTACCCATATGGTACAATAAACCTATAAAAGTTTTTAAGTCGTCCAAAGTGATTGGCACCCACTCTTTAAATCTACTTTGAGGTTTCAAATCTCCTCTTAGCAAATCATTGCCATAGGAATTGGTACAGGATAAAATTAAATTTAAAATGACTGGAGATAATACTAAAAATAAAAAATCAATTGGCTCTTTATTAACCATGCTGGTTTTTATTCCTGGTGTAGCCATAAATTCTATCTGATTCATAGTTACTGGGTGGCCAGACTTCCACTCCTCGTCAATTTCATGACTGGTAATTTCGTCTGTAGCATCTTCATTTTCGCTAATATTGACGTCCATTGTCTCTATCTCTCCTCCAACTGTATCGTCTAATTCAGCGTCTATATTGTCGCTTCCAACTGCATCGTCTAGTTCAGCGTCTATATTGTCGCTTCCAACTACATCGTCTAGTTCAGCGTCTATATTGTCGCTTAACAGCCCATATAATTCCACGTTTGAAAATACTGGTTCAGGGGGCATGTTATATGTACCACTATCAAAATTGTGATCCGGTGATTCCCATGATAACAAAGTATCAAAAATAACATCTCTTGATGGTAATGAATTAGGAGACAAAGTTGGAATTTCTAATGGATCCCGTGATGTCGATGGTTTGGGAGAATCCCATGGGTTCGACGGATGGTCGGCCATTTTACTGTAACAAAACATGAATCTATTTAGATTTTTTTCATGTGTCTTATATTATTTAATATAAGACACATGGATACTACAAATAAAATATAATTATATATCAAAAACAAAAATGTGTTGTCAATCAGTAGATAGGAACATTACTAAGAGTTTGTGCCATTGTAATACTGGACGTTGGTAATTTTAAGACATTGCACATTATGGGACTTTACATAGTAGGACATATTTGACTTGCTATTGAAACATAAAAAGGGAGCTCAATAAGTTTAATAGGTAATAATCTTATAAACACCCTTGTGCAGGGTGAACAAAAACACCGTTTCCAAGGCGAAGATAATTTAATGTAAAAGAGCTTTGACTATATAAAGCTGTGAAAACCAAACGACACCGCAATACAGCACGGGATAGCGACATCTATCGACTGTTTGACCAACTAAATATGTACACACAAGGTTATTTTAAGGTAAATTTAAGTTAGGTGCTGTATTTCAAATCATACAGTGTATAAAACATAATAAAACAATTATAAAGATTAAACATTCCGCCCACCATGGACAGAATGTACATTATTTCTGCCTACCATGAAATGTTAAAATAGAAGTGGACTGTATTTGATTTAAAACAAGTTAAAAGATCATTGTTCACAGTAGTCAGAAATAACCAACAACAATATCGTATAAAATACAAACTTAACTCATGACCAATTATTAGACAACAAATGATAAAGATAAAACAAAAATTACTGATTAACAGGTAAAACACACAGTTTAGTAACAGGGCGTTTTATTATAACACCTTTACATTTTAAACTTACAACCCTCGTAAGATTGTCCAAACCTCGGTGTTTATCAGTGATAATACCTAAGAGCCATTTCGCTGGAGGAAGATTATCTTCTTTGACGAGAACTATGTCACCAATGTTTGGTTCTGGTTTTTTATGTGCCCACTTGTACCGATGCATGAATTGCGTCAGGTATTCATTGGACCACTTGCGCCAGAAACTTTGCAGCATTCGTTGCGTTAATTGCCATCGTTTCAGAGAAGAAACCGATGAGTTTTCGTAATTCGTATCTGGGACTAAGATCAACGGCTCGCCAATTAGGAAATGTCCTGGGGTAAGAGGTGTTGGATCTTGGGAGTTGACACTAATTTGGGACAATGGTCGAGAATTGAGACACGCTTCGATTTGATACAAAAGGGTGCTAATTTCTTCAAAAGTTAGTGTCTCGGTTCCTATTACGCGCTTGAGGTGATGTTTGGTAGATTTTATTCCAGCCTCCCAAAGTCCACCGAAATGTGGGGCATGTGGCGGAATAAAATGCCATGTTGTACCATTAGTTGCCAAACTTTCGGCAACTTCCTTTGTCAAGTTTGACTTTTCTTGAGACCACAATGTTTTGAGTTCACGTGCAGCACCTACAAAATTGGTGCCATTGTCACTATAGAGATCCGCACAGTGACCACGTCTAGCAACAAATCGTTTGAATGCGGCAAGGAATCCTTGGGCCGTTAGGTCGCTCACTACCTCTAAATGCACAGCCCTTGTTGCCATACAAATGAATAAGCAAATGTATCCTTTGTGTGCTCGATGACCTCTTCCCTTGGTTGTTCGAACTAGAATGGGCCCCGCATAATCCACTCCACTTTGATAAAATGGACGAATCGGGTTTATTCGGGAGGGGGGTAATTGGCCCATAAGTTGGTCTCTTGTTTGTGCGGCGTAACGCACGCATCGAATGCACTTTCGTACATACTGTTTTGTACGATTTCTAATGTTTAAAATCCAATATTTAGATCGTATGTAGTTAATCATCAATTGAGGTCCACCGTGCATGGTTTTTTCATGAGCGTCGGCTATGATTAAATCTGTCAAGTGAGATTTTGCTGGTAAAACCACTGGGTGCTTTTTATCAACACCGATGTCAGCTCTCTCAAGACGTCCCCCGACTCTCAAGATATCTTCATTATCCAGAAAAGGAGTTAATGCGGTAAGTTTACTTTTCTTATTAATAGTCCTTTTCAGTTTTAAATCATTGATTTCTTGAGAAAAGTGCTCGTTCTGACACTTTTTGATACCAATGTGTAGTACTTGAGTTAATTCCTTATTTGTTAACCATGTCGGAAACACTTCTGCTGTTCTTTTTGATTTGACTATAAACCTTTTACAATAAGCAACCACTCTCAATAATTTCCTTAGTGAAGAAAATTTAGTCCAAAAACTATTTTGATTTTCATTTGTTACATTGCATGACACTTTTGTTCCTTTCTCCTCTAAGCTTGTGTCATCTATGTTTGATTGGGGATAATTTATGACTAAATCTCCTAGCCACTTTGGACCAGTCTTCCATAAACTGACTGTTTCAAATTCTGCTGGACGGATACCTCGTGACGCGCAATCTGCTGGATTATCAGTTGATGATACATGTGACCATTGATCTCTATTTAAGATATTTAAAATCTCTGAGACTCTGTTGGCGATAAAGGTCTTCCAGCGGCTTGGGTGACTGCTCAACCAAGCCAACACAATGGTTGAATCAGTCCAAGCATGTAAGTTCTCCTTGGTTACTTTTAGCACTTCAGCAACCTCTCTTAATAGCTTCACCAATAACACGGCGCCACATAATTCGAGCCGTGGAATTTTCGAGACTTGTTTTATTGGGGCCACCTTAGTTTTACAAGTTATCAGATGCACATGCACTTTTTCAGATTCATCAATTACACGTGCGTATACCACGGCGGCGTATGCATCGTTTGATGCATCACTAAACCCATGAAGTTCCAGAGAGTGATGTTTCTGAGTGATTCCAATCCATCTTGGTAAACGAAATTGGGTGAGTGCTATGAGCTCTTCACGGTAAGTAAACCAATCTTTTAATAGTAGCGGTGATAGCTCTTCATCCCAACCAATTCCTGCAAGCCACAGCCGTTGGATGAATATTTTTGCTTTGACTATGGTTGGAGCAATCCATCCCATAGGATCATATAACTTTGCAATGTCACTGATTACTTTTCTTTTAGTTACAGGTTCACTTATTGGAGGCAGCTGTACAGAATATTTGAAGTCATCGGCACAACGGTTCCAGGTAAGTCCCAATATTTTGATAATTTCATCTGTTTTTAGTTCTAGGTTGCTTGTCGTAGTTTTGTTATTGTTGCTTATAGTATTTAGTAATTCTTCACTGTTGCTTGACCACTTTTGAAGTTCAAATCCCCCCAAGCTTAATATACTATTAATTTCTTCAAAAATTTGTTTTCCTTCTGACACTGATTGACAGCCAGTGAGCAGATCGTCTACATAAAAATCATTTAAGATTCTTTCAGCTGCTAGCGGATAACTACTTCCTTCATCGTGAGCCACTTGCTGTAAAGCTCTTACAGCTAGGTAGGGTGCGGAGGCGGTACCAAATGTGACGCGTAAAAGGCGAAAGTGATTGATTTCTTCGTTGGGTTTATTTCGCCATACTATACGTTGATAATCCGCATCTTCTTTGGCGACCTTAATTTGTCGGTACATCTTGACAATGTCCGCTACCAAAGATATGGGATGAAGTCTCCACCTCATTATTGCATGACGTAAATCGAATTGCAAAGTAGGGCCAACCATTAATTCACTGTTGAGAGAAACACCATTGTTATCTTTACAAGAGGCATCGAAGACGACTCTAACCTTTGTTGTGGTTCTTTCTTCTTTGACCACAGCGTGATGAGGCAAGTAAACGCTGTCACATTTGTAAATCTCATTTGGTGGTACAGGTTCCATATGGCCGAGTTTTAAGTACTCTAAGATAACGTCAGCATATTGAGCTCTTAACTTTGGTGACTTCAATAAACGCTTTTCTAACATAAAGAATCTTTTGGTAGATATTTCACGAGAGTTTCCAAACTTGCACTTGGGTTCAGAATTTCGAAATGGCAATTTCACTACATAGCGACCCGAAGAGTCACGTGTAGTGGTTTGTTTGAAGAATTCTTCGCAACTTTGTTCTTCAGGTGTAAGTTGTTTCCTAAGAGAAAAATTATCAGATTCAATTTCCCAAAATTTTTTCAAATCAAACTCTTCGTTTCTTACACCAATGTGAAGAGTGACTACATTGTTGCAGCTTGACGTCGATTCGTCATTGGTAGTGTTAATTTCGCCAGATAAAATCCAGCCAAATCTTGTGTTTTGTGCAATGAGTGATCCTTGTGGACCTCTCATTAAACCTTCAGTCAATATTTGACAGTACACTTCTGCTCCCAACAAAAGGTCTATCTTGTTCGGTACATTGAAACTTGGGTCTGCTAAAGTCATTCTTGGTAGAGTTGGCCAAAAGTTGACCACAAACTTTCTTTCAGGGAGGAATGACGTCAGTTTGTTGAGTACATAAGCTTTCACGTTAATAGTGAACGTCGGATCTTGAATTGAATGTAGTTTGATATTAACTACATGTTTAGAATTCAGTGATGTGTTCTCATCACCTCCTACCCCCGAAATGACACTATTGGTATTTATTTTCTTAAGTCCAAGAAGTTGGACTGCAGACTCCGTTATGAAAGATGCCTGCGATCCTTGGTCCAATAAAGATCTTAGTGTCATTTGAGATCCGTTGTTCGTTTCAGCCCTTACGAGAGCTGTTGCTAGTACGACTTGGTTTTTGTTATTAGAGAAACAAGTGGTAACCTTGGTTTCTACGATCTCGCCTGATGTTGTCGCTGTTGCTGCCACAACATTGTTATCTCCTGATTGCAAGGTACTGTTATTGTCCAATGATGCATCAGGATTGTTCATGTGTAATAATGAATGGTGTTTTTTCTTGCAGATTCGGCATCTGGTGGGCAATCGACAAGACAGAACGGAGTGATTCGGACCTAAACAGTTATAGCACAGACTTGAGGTTTGAACAAAATTACGACGTGCTGTTATACATTCCTGAGCGAACTTTTTACAATTCCCTAGTTTGTGATTACAATCGGAACAAAAGGAACATGGAACAACATTCTTAACTTTAATGTTATTCATAGCATGATGCGATTGAGTAATTTTTGTACTTTTAGGACTTAAAAATTCCAATGACTTGAACCTATGTTCTACAAACTCTAAAAACTGACTTAATGTTGGTAATTCATTAGAAAGATCACAAATTTTAGCCTCCCACTGCTTACGAGATTCAGTGTCTAATTTCAGTGATAAGATATATATGACTATAGCATCCCAGTTCTCTATGTTTATCCCTACATTTTTTAAAGCATTAAGACATTCATTAGTTGTGTCAAAAAGTTCTTTGAGAGCACTTGACGTTTCATTTACAATATTTTTCTGACCAAGAAACTTTTTCAAAATGCAATTAGTTACATATCTCTTGTTATTGAATCTATGCTCTAACAGTTCCCAACACAAAATATAGTTATCACTAGATATTGGTAAATGTCGCAGCAGCTGTTCTGCTTCCCCCGTTAAGTAACTTTTTAGGTAATGGAGTTTCTGCACATTCTGTAGAGCTTGATTATTGTGAATAAGAGATACATAGAGATCTCTGAATGTTGTCCACTCTGAATATTTGCCAGAAAATGATGGAATAGCAATTCTGGGTAATTTAACACCAATCTGTTCTACGTCATTATGCGTATTTGAAGAAGCTTGTTTCTGGACATTGGTGTATGACTTGAGACGTTCTTTCAGTTCAGCTTTATAATCGGTGTATAAATCTTCCACTTCACCATAAACATCTTTGACGCAATATTCAGACTTTAAGAAATCATCATTTTTTGATTCACGGATAAGTTTCTGATGTGTTGTTTCGAATAAATCCCATTGTTTTTCTAAAGTTTCAATTCTTGTTTCAATATAAGATGCAGTTATTCTGTCTTTCGGAGATTTTTTAAAATTGGTAAAGGCTCTTTGAATCTTTTTTTGTAAATCTTCTTGTACCCTTATTGATAAATCCATAATAGATAAATAATTTTGAATTCAGGTCTGGTTCTATGAATTTTGTTTTAAGAAAATTTTCTAAGTTCCGCAATCAAAATTATTCTAAGTCCAGTTAGTGAGCAAAATTTTTCTAAGTCTAGTATGGGCGAAATTTTTCTAAGTGTTTCAGTTTCATTGACTTAGAAAAAATTGGGCATGGATTCCCCGTAAAACCACAAATTCGCTTAAAATTTTACAAGTCTATGACACTTCTACTAATTCTTCTAAGTTGTTTACTTCTATGGTTTACGGGCTATATTTGCTTGAATTCTTCTACTGTTTACGAATTAGAATGCAGTACTTACAGTTTGTTCGCCCATACAACCTTTGCTCACTACTACTTTACTCCGTTTTCCACCAGGTAGCGCCACTGTCGCTCGTTCTTCTCGATCTTCATTCGGCTCGCAGGATCATGAACAAAAACACCGTTTCCAAGGCGAAGATAATTTAATGTAAAAGAGCTTTGACTATATAAAGCTGTGAAAACCAAACGACACCGCAATACAGCACGGGATAGCGACATCTATCGACTGTTTGACCAACTAAATATGTACACACAAGGTTATTTTAAGGTAAATTTAAGTTAGGTGCTGTATTTCAAATCATACAGTGTATAAAACATAATAAAACAATTATAAAGATTAAACACAGGGGGTCAAATTGTCTCTATATTTTTTTTATTCATATTAATGTTGTAAGTCCGCCTGGCTAGCTACCACCATCTTATCTAAGTCTGACGCCATAACAACAATGTTTTCAGCATTGTTGTGTTCCGACAGTCAGAGATAAGATAGCCAGTTCCTCAGTGATTGGGGATTCCGGGAGAGGCTCGCTGCCATCTTCAGCCTTATCAATACTTAACATCAGGTATGATGAAGGCTAAGAGTCTCCCCGTACTTCATAAAAAAAAATATAATCCCCACTGCTGGGGCTCAGGCCTTCCTTGTCGATAGAAACATACAAGGGGAACGGGTCAAGCTAATAATTATTAAGGTATTTTCTTAGTAGATGAGTCGCTGATACACCTAGCATTTCGTTATTTGTCTTTATTTCGTAGAAGTATAATTATCAGTGATCGGAGTAGATAGGTTTGCAATATCAGAAAAGGTTGTAGATATAAAATTATTAGAATATAATTTTCGATAATCCCCTTGTACGTCCCGACGCCATTTTGTGCCGTTTTCCAAAATGGCGCCTCTGTCAAGACCAGAAAATGGCCTCGACGGCCTCGACTTTGATATTTGTTTATCAGCGTATAACTTTGTTTATTTTAGCACGATTTCGATACTCACTTGTAGTGTGTTTTGTATAATAATCTTTAGTTACAATAAAGATGCAATTTTATCTCAAAGATTCAACAAAACACTTCTATTAAACCTTTTTATCGCGCTAAATCAGCGAAATTTGGCTGCCAGTTTGAAATTTTTACAGATCCACCATTTTGTCCGGGACGTACCAACTTGTAATCGTTTTACTTCCTTCCTTTTAATTTCAAATAAGTAAATAAGTCGCTACCTAAATACTGGCGAACGATATTTCATTAAATCTCGAAACGACTTCCGGAAAAGTAACTTATTCATGTTATGATTAAAATTTACGATGCAAGTACGTAAAATCGACCTACCTACACCGAGCACTGATAAATAATCATAGACTTTATATAAATAAATATATTGTAAAAGGTACTTACGATTAAATACAGTTGGGTAGGTATTATAAAATCACTGATAGAATATCGTCCTTAAACACTGTTCACCAAAAATCCACAATGTAAGGCGTAACTATCACACTAAGAGGAGTTTATTAACTCTACACTAAAAACGTCCAATACACTGTTCCGGAGAAGAGTGTCACAGAAAAGCGGAGGAATGAATTCAACTCGACGCAAACAGAGGAAGAGCAGTTAAAAACTCAAACGAAGGAGTCAAACGTACGATACGAACCGATAGGAAAGAGCGACTGATTTGAGCGGAATCTGACCCGGTGTTGCCGTTAGAGGAAAAACCACCAAACTCTTGTCAAAAAAGCGTTAAATTTAAAAAAAAAACACGGGGTTTCGAAAAACGCTAAAATCCACTAAACTTTTCGCATAGTTAAAATGATGTTTTTTTGATATAATTGCAAAGATAAGAAAAATATAATATAATTTTTAGAATTAATTAAAATTTATATACTTATAATATAATAATTTTAATTAAAATAATATAATAATTTTAATTAATTGTTAAAATCAACCATGTTCAATAACACAGATACATTTTCGTGGTATGGTGGTGATATACCCGACCAGAATGAACTCACAACTCACTTTTTGGTCTAATTGGAGGTCGACAATATCTTTTTAAATTTTCACCAGACTCCACTAAATTATGTTTCATCATCATCATCATTATTTCAGCCATACGACGCCCACTGCTGGGCATAGGCCTCCCCCAAGGATCTCCACGAAATTATGTTTGGCACGAAATTTTATGAAAAAAATAGCGCTAAAAATGCGCTAGGTTTTGGGCGAAATGCGCTAAAACGGCAACACTGATCTGACCAGGTAACAAAAAATTTAAACAATAGAATCCCAAACAAAAGGAAATACTTACTAGAACGCTATTGGTCAGACTAGGGTCATGTTTACAAAGCAGGTACCTGCCGTTTATCTTGGCAGATTCTAACTCGTATCTATTAAAAAGTATTTAAAAATGTTAACAATAAAATATTATAATAGTTTTATGTAATAGTTTTCGAAAGAAATGCATTAAATGTCTGTAATTAAATCGTGATGAAACTCGTTTTTTGAAAAAGAGAGAAAAATCAGAGTTGGCCACCATCTTGATCTTTTGTCTATTTTAACATTGCGTTGTTGTTTTCTTGTCAAAATAGTACTAAAAACCTAGTTTCATCAAAATCGGCACATAAAAATTTTGCCCGCCATCTTGGATTTTTTTAATATTTTTAACATTGTGTTGCTGTGTTCTTGTCAAAATAGTACTAAAAACCGAGTTTCATCAAAATCGGCCTACAAAAAAATGCCGGTTTTTTACTATCACATATATCCTATACTTGATATAACTTTTGAATTATTGCATAAAATAAAAAAAAAAAGTTTTGTTATAAAACTTATAATTATGATCTTTCCATTTATCACATTTTGTTTTTCAATAGCCCAATTTGACCACGATCCTTTATTATTATTATAATTACAGTGGCATCGCCAAACAGATTAATATTGAGTATTTTATTTCAATTATACAAAATAAATCCTGTTAGATGGTTTGTCACTCCTGTTTTATTTTATTGTGCCGGACGCGAATATGCGTCCAAGGCATGGGGCGTGAAAATCGATGATTTCAATATTTTTTAAATTTTAAGTTATATACAGGAGCCGCTTTGAGACTGTTAACGTTGAATTTAGATATACGTATACTTTAAATTTCAGCTTATTTACTCTTGAAACGGGGAGAAACAAGACAAGTCACATAAGGACGCGAATGCGCGTCTATGGCACCAGAAAGAAGTTTGCTTGGACGCGAATTCGCGTCTAAGGCACTGAATGGGTTAAGTGTCTATATGGACGTCTGAAGAAGATCTAGGGTTCTTTTGTGTTCGATGCTTTTGTTGAAAAGGAAGATGTATGGAAGTTAACTTAACTTATGCAGTAGTCAGGCTGTATTTAACGAAATAATTACTTATCCGACTGATCTTATTGAGATATTGGTAGGTTTATGACGATCCAAAACAAACCGAGCTATGGTCTGCGACATGTTGGACTAGACTTGGACTACGAAGGCACAACAGAACTCCTTAAAAACAAGCAGTGTCAATTTGGAAATTGAGTTTTGGCATTGTACCATTGAAAATATTATATAAAGTTAAAAAATATTTACACGCTTACACCTACCTACCACTAAAAAGTTGAAACTAAAAAAGCTTTTTTAAAAAAGAAAACCTTCTTCAAAGAACCTGTAAACAAAAACAAATAGTTTTGTTTTCAGGTTTTTTGAAGGAGGTTTTTCTTTTTTGTCGTCTACTCGCTCAATCATGAAAATTTAACGTATTTATATTTATAGTTTTTTGGTTTCAATCCGTTTTTATTCGACTTTACTTTATCTTTTGTTGAGAGTATTGTGAAGATAACAAGTTACAGGTTTGAATTTTGAAAAAAAAATTGTAAAAAAAGTGTCAAAATAAATATAATTAAAAATATATTTTTTTATTTTACAATAGTGATGTCTCCGTTTCAAAGTTGTCAAAGTTTAGGTTTAAGTACTTAATCAAAAATAAAAATATTCATAATTTCATTTTTAGATTTGAAAAAATTTCTTAGATTTAAACATCTTTTCTATTGCAAAACCAACTTTCGTTAAACCATATTTTAAAAACGAGTGTACTGTTAAAAGTAACTAGTATACAATTAGATACGGCTTGTAGCTCTGCCCAAACCGTCCGAAAGTGAAACCAACACCATGATTTATAAATAACATAATAACAGCTTCGGAAACACTCTCACTGAGTTCTTAGCATACTAATAACACTACACTGGCCACATAACAACTGATATTTGCAATCACTATGATTATTGTAACAAAATATATAAGTGTTAAGTACACACGACAGCACGTCAGGTTATACAGTTAAACTGCCAAAACAGCTTTTATTCCGTAGGTCACAATGGCGGTCTCAAGGTCAACATGTATAGTCTGAGCTGCCGTCGTGTGTACCATAGTGACACACTTTTAAAAGTCGATTCTTAGCATAAGATAAGACTTCTAAACACGACGACCTCCGTGGCTAAGTGGCTGTAAAACGTCGCAAATATTTTTTTTTACCCTCTGAATATTAAAAATAAATGTCGCCACTCCCATGATTCGGCCCCCTGATTATGTAACTGTTGACAGTAATCGCAGTTACATTGCTGCTTTAAGTAACATAGTTGTCACATTGATTCTTACTAAAGCATTAATGTAACTGCGATTTCTGTTAGTTTCAATCAAAAGTTGTTAGAAACAGAGTTACATAATCAGAGGGCCGGGCTTCGGTTCTATTCCCTGTTCGTTGAAACTTAAATTTGTGACTTAATTATGTTAGCAAAATAATAACTTAGTATTGACTTGAAGTGATATTTCAAGTACTAAACCTTAATATAAGGTTATAGTACGAACGACAGCACGGTAAGTAAAACAGTTGAACAAAGAAAACAGCTCTTATTACGTACGGCGTAAAGACGGTCTCAAGGTCAACATGTATAGTCTGACGTGCCGCTGACTTTACATTACTGCAACACAGGTTCCCTTCGTTCGTTGTTTGTTCGACATTGACTGAAAATAATTCATGTTTTTGGTTAATCTATCTCTCTAATCGTTCCCTCATAACTGAGGATCGAGATCACTGATTGTGATTTGCGTGTGCTTTTGTGATTTGCTCAGTCTCGGTCCATAGTTGCTCTTACCGTTTTATGGAATTTGCTTGAGGATGTTGCTACTTTTACTTGGTCAGACCATCTGGTTGGCGAACGACCTCGGGCTCTGTTGCCTTCTATTCCAATAACCACGACCAGCCCTTCTATTGTCTAATTTCAAAATCTATCGCAATCGCTTTCAAGATGTAACACATTGATGCTTCTTTTTGGCATAAATAAAAACTTACCAAAGAAATGCATCAATGTGTCACTTCCATCTGTCAAATGAAAGCGATTGCGATAGATTTTGAAATTAGACAATTAGCCCCCAGCTTTTCGAGACTCTCATCTTCTCTTAGCATTATGTGGCCAAAGTATGAAAATACGTGATGTAAGCAAACACTTTTTTATAAATTATATCCATTAACAGAGTTCCAAAATTATATATTTTATTAAGTTTTCAAAGATCAAACAAAACAAAACCAACTTTTTCGAAAAACGAAATATCATTAGCCTTAAGAATGCGGCGAACAACGAACTTCCCATACAAATGTAATACCAAAATGATTTGCAATTTGAGCATAATCTCTTATTGTGATGTCATGCGGATTAAGACAGTATTTGTCCAGGGTTCTATCAAATAAAAAATCCAAAATACTAACCCAATTCAAAATAAATGCTTAATTTTTATTAGGTTTAGTATTTTGGATATTTTTATTCAATAGAACCCCAGACAAACAGTCTTAATCCGAATTAAAAATTATTATATTTACTCTTAACCCTCAAAATCTAGCTTATCTTTTCCTATTAGGACGCAACATTATGTATTATTTGACGCAGTCCGTTTTTCATAGAAAACATTGACTACAACGTCGGAGTTTTTGGCGCCATTTTGTCGAGTTCGGTTTGGTGTCTATTTTAATTATTTTCAAATTGATTCATAGTGGATATTGTCTTAAAATTGGTGCAGTTATATGGTACAAGTGTCTACGCAACTGAACAATATGTGGGATAATTGAAATAGGCGCGATCTTAGTTGTGTGAAGCTGAGACTTTTATTGAAGTGGTGGCTTCCTCGGCAGAACTAACCGAGTAAACTGTCTTAATATACTTGGTGCCAAATGCTCCAAGCAGCATTGGAATGCGATGCACCCGCATTCTAATGAAAAATTAAACAATATCTACCACTGAACTATATAACACTTGACACTGGCAAAAATTACTTCCAAGAGGAAAGTAGATTGCCATAACAAAAAAAAGAAGAAGAAGACTACAACGTCACAGATGCACATTGCAAAAGCTTCATTAGCAGCGTCGTGTCGTCACTCTCTATCTGACCAAGCTGCTTGTGGTAACGACATAATTTTCCAACTAATTACACGTAATGGTGGGCGTACACCGCTCAAGTTTCACCGTCTGCGATCTTTGATAACACTGTTGAAATAAATAACCAGTGTTTACGTTGAAAGAGATAACATTAATAGATTTAGATACTCGTAGGTGTGTTAATCATGTTAAACACGGTGGATTGTAGCGATGATGCTGCCAGCAGTGAACGTGTAAAATGAGAGTGATTTTCAGAATACTTCTGTTCTTTTTTTGTCGCATTATCATCAGCCATTCTAGTGGCAACACTGCTGGGGCAACTTATCCATGGACAAGGATGATAATTTGTTCTGTGTTAGCGACGCGGCAAACCTTTAATATTCAGGGCCGGTGTTTTTTTAGTTTAAAAATTGTCAGTTAGAGTAGATACTAAACTGTTCTCTTTGTTGCTGTTGATTTATCTGTGTCAAGTCAATGGGCTAAATATAAGTGCTCTATTTTTCAATTATTTCTGTGTTATTTATTTTGCTCCGTTGCCTTCATTCTGATTACATTTATTAAGTATTTAGTTTTGCTAGCATGAATCTAAGGATGGCTCTGCCGTCAAATTTATGTTGGTTGACCTTTAACAGTAACCCAATTACTTTAAATACAAAGACTTCTATGTATATACTACACTAGACAGGCTGTACAGTACCGAAAAATTGCTCATTAAGTTACGGTGCATGCACCGAAACTCCTTTAGTCTATTGCGAGCGACCGATAGAAACAGTTGATGCGCCGCGAAGGTTGGTTGTGACAGAATTTTAGTTTTGAACAGCTCGTCTATGTAATTGAAGTCATTATTCAAATATGATAACATAAATATAGCAGATCTATAGAAGGTGAAAATAATCCAACGATTTGTTCCGTTCAATTCACTTTATTGTATTTCAAACAGGATCACAAACCAGAACAGTTTCCACTTCAAAGGTCAAATCGACAACCGCAAAACCAAAGATGGCGAAAGTACCATACAGATGGTATAAAGGTTCAATCCAAACACAATAGATTTTTTCGACACGCCGTGATCTTGCTGAAAATGGCCGAAATCATTATTATCAAGCGGCCTTGCTAACGTACTAGTTTACTAAATTACCAGTAAAAAATAACTTGAATTTTCTCTTTAATTGTACCAACAATTAAATGTAATGCACTCTAATCTGTGTGGCAATCAACTAATTCATCGACGAGTAAAAAATACTCAGGGTCGTCACAAAATTGTTGGCTGTTTTTTACGACGATAGTAGCATTGTATTCACGTGAAACTATTAATTGAATTAGTTACTGGCAAAACGTAGTACGAAGCCATCAGTTTTTTTGTCTTCACCGAAGGCTCCGCGAACAGTGAGCTAAAATGAGCTTCTCATACAAACGTAATACCAATTTGATTTGCAATTTGAGCATAATTAACTCTTCTTGTGATGTTATTCGGATTAAGACAGTATTTATCTAGGTTTCTATTAAATAAAAAATCCAAAATACTAAACTAAATAAAAATTAATGCAATTTACAGTTTTGTATGAAAAAAATAATTAGCACTTATTTTGAATTGGGTTAGTATTTTGGATTTTTTATTAAATAAAAAATTGAACAACCAGATCATTTTCTCGGACGGAATCGAACCCGCGACCACTACCACTGAGCTACCGAGTCACTAGAGCTCGATTTCATCCGAGAATATGTTCTGGTGCGAGTTGAATTTTTTGTAGTATATTATTTAGTATTTAATAAATTTTGTATAAAAATAGCTTTGTGAATGCTAAAATTTCGAATTTAGGAAAATATATTTTAATTTTCTTTTATCACAAAATTCTTGGTAGATTTTTACAACATTTTTAATATCCAATAACCTCTATTATAACGTGTTAATCATCTGATTATGTTATAGTTACTGAAAAATGAAAATGAAAATATATTTATTTTTGCTACAAAGTTTACAATAAACAAGGTACAGACAGTGCCAGTGCTAGTCCCAACATAAACATAATTAGTTATTTAAAGTCATATTGTGTGGGAGACTGATGCCTAAGCTAGACATATAATATATGCCTGCATGTACTCTTATTCATGTTCTAGAAAAGATCGACCAATAACTATGATGTATGTAATTTCCCAAATTATAATCTTTTACCTTTTTTATTAAAGAAAAGTACCTCTCAGTAGAGTAGCCGCCTAGATCGGCCATCAGCCGAGCTTGCTTGCTCTTGCGCAAGCTTCCGCCCGACAAACCGTCATTTCCTTATTAGCTTTATGTGGACAACTCCTTCGATTATACTTTACTGTGTCGTACTTTCTCGGCACGTGTTGGAATGTACTTACCCCTTTTTTCTTTATAATCTAATATGGACTTCTTTCTTTATTGTTCCAAGCCATTCAAGACTTACAGAAATAATAAAAAGACTTTCATACTCACAAAACAAGTTGTGCCTAAATTAGGGTTAAGAAGTGGTTCATGTTCTACGTTTTTCGTACAAACCCTTAGGAGGTATTTACACGGGTCGACTTGGCAGGCGACATGCCAGGCGATTAAATAAATAAATATTTGACAACATCACATACATTGCTCCGATTCCAAAGTAAGTAGCTAAAGCACTTGTGTTATGAAAATCAGAGACATCGGTGGTATCACAAACACCCAGACCTGAGCCAATATAGAAAAGTTCATTTTCTAAATTGACCCAACCGGGGATCGAACCCGGGACCTCAGAGTTGGCGACACCTTGAAAACCGGTGTGCAAAGCCACTCGACCACGGAGGATTATAGTGAATTAGCGCTTTAATCGACAATCGCTTGTAAAATCGAATCACCTTCCATTTAAATTAAGTTTGCGATTAGATTTTGCAAGCGATTGTCGATAAAAAGCGCTAATTGATCGAAATCGCCTGCCAAGTTGCCTGTCAAGTCGACTCGTGTAAATACATTACCGATCAGCATATTTATTTACAAACATACAACAGCACATTTTAAATAATACTAAATAATATAGAAAAAATACGACTCGCACCAGATCATGTTCTCGGACGGGAATCGAACTCGCGACCTTTGGATATCCGGTCCGGAGACTCAGCGGTCAGAGTATTGGACCGGATATTCAAAGGTCGCGGATTCGATTCCCGTCCGAGAACATGATCTGGTGCGAGTCGTATTTTTTCTAGTATAATTTTTAGTATTATATAAAATAGCACTGTGAATGCTAAAATCTCAAAATTTAAAAAGCACATTTTATGTTACAGACGAGTTAAGTAAGGTAATCAGTGAACTTGGTAAGTACTATTCGAGCCTCTTGTAAACTAGAACATGCTTCTGAGATTGGTCTAAATGAGATTCTTTAATAAGACTAGACTTAAATACGTCATTTGTGCCACCCTAGTTAATTCTAAGCAACTAAATGTGTGTTGCTGCAGATAATTATTTTACAAATCTTTTGTTAAAGGTTTTCTAGATTAACAATATTTCAAAGAAAAGATGAATCAAGGGAGAGAATAAATACCGCTACTTATTAAATAAATAGTATATCATATTATGGCGAAATAACACCAATCATTTAGCCGGGAATTAAGCAAAGTTTGCAAGCTCAAAACCTTAAAAATGCTTTCCCACGCCTAAGTACAAAATAAGCCATAGACAAACTAAATGAGTATAAGTAATTGCATAGGTATTCATTTAAATTTCCATCCACATATCTTAAAAGCACCAATGCACGACCATCTGTCCCATATTTTTGATTCGAGCACAACACAAGTAAGACCCACTTTCGAGCTCATTATGCGACACAAAGCTAACTATCTTGATGCTTGTAATCATGAGCTCGTAAGGAATCATTTCGGCATGAACTCGAAAAGGAACTTTGAGATTGGGGTCGGTGTAAGCAAATTAGTTTTTATCTGATGAGAAATAAATCAAACAAACCTATGTCAAGTTCCATGATAATGAGTTATTGTCCTGCTTTTGAAATCTTTTGGGAAAGTTTACAGTCATATTTATCAAAATTATCGTGAAAATTATCAATAAAATAATCTTTCATCAATTTTATAATTCTTCCACCACTAATTTTTAAGATTTGATTTTGGCTCGAACTTTCTTTTTGTATAGTGACATTTTTATACTGTGCACATTGTGTATTGTAATGTTCGCAAGTGTGCCTAAACATTTACAAAGATTGCTACATTCAGAGACGTGTGTCTCTGAACGTGTGTCTCTGTGTGTCAGGGGTGTCACTAACCAACCCCTGCGGTACTGCGTGGTAGCGGACCAATAAAATTGGTGGATAAGAAATCCTTGCAACGAGGACCACGCTTGTAGATAAACTTGCGATGCTATTTTAGAGACACAAATATTAAATTCCAAATTCAAAACAATCGTATGTACATACGGCGGTTATTAGACTGTGATACGGCTATGAACATACCTAATATTCGAATAGACAGATGGCGGATGAAAAGAAATGCGTGCGCGTCCAACGCCGCGCTATACCGCGTAGTTGCGGTCCAGCGGCTGCGCGCTTTCTCCAACCATTCCTCTCGCGCGCCACGCGACGAGCCCACACGAACAGATATTTGTGCATCTTTGGGTTTTTTGTGGCACTTCGTTCTTTCATCAGGGCTGAGCGTTTGGTTAGTTCCGACAGCGAGGGTACTTTTTATTTTAAGAGAATAATATGATAGGACTTGAAATCTGGCTATTTTTAACCGACTTAAAAAAAGAGGAGGAGGATCTCAAGACGCTGGTATTTCTTTTTAATTATGTATGTTTTACCATAACTTCACCAGTTAACCAATTTTAATAATTCTTTTTTTATTTGAAAGAATATAATCCTTTTTTTATCGAGCGGCGAAATCTTCTAGTACTTTTTGGTCAGTGCATTGGGCTGGAATCCCAAGGGTGCGGGTTCGAGTCCCCGTCTGAGGTGACGGCTGAGTCGTTTTTTTCTAGTAACGTTAACTTTCTGCAATTTCTATATAAAATTTTCATGACTATTGTATAAATAATATTTACAATAATTTAATTAAACAAAACATTACCTCTCCCTCCACCTCAGCCCTCTGTACTCATTATCTGCAACAAAAAAGGAAATTATTAGAATCGTGTAGATTTATCACACAAGTACTCACCACAAGAGTCGAGTCCAAAATAGATACATAAATCCTGCTTCTTTGTTTACACTAACTTTTATAGTAACATTATTCTTTAAACTGGACGAAAAATTAAAGCTATTTATCATTTAAACAACTATCGGCCGAATACTCAAAGACTTCCTAGCTAAAATCTTTAGTTTAGGTCTCCTCAAGAACTTTATTCTTGGGTCTCCTTAACTTTAGGGAAGCTGTCAGTTTCACAGAGTTTCTGTCAATTTTACCAATTTTTTTTTAATTTAAGGTGGCCTTTACTTTAAGGCCAGTATATTCGAAAAACTCTGTCTCTGTCTTTTTCTTTATGTGTAAAGAGTAATGAAAATAACCTCACTTTTTATTTTTTTCAATGTTTTTGTTGTTATTTTGAGCATAAAGTCACTTTTCGAAACAGTAACCGTTGAATATTCATCTTTAAGTCATTACCTATTTTTCTAGATATTATTCGTGAGTTAGAAGTTAATAAACTTTAAGTGTTATCCAAAAAATAATTAAAATTTTCTTTGTCTTTGCCTATTTTTATAATCGTGTGAAGATACGAATATTGAGTTTTTAACCGTAAAATAATCAAGATCGTTTAAGAAACTACAACATATATTTTTATCTGCTCAAAATAAAGAATATTAGATTGTTTACCATTGAATCAAAAATAGGTTAGTTTCGATAATTTCGAATATACTGGCCTTAAGATGCCTTTGAGTATTTGGCCGTTAGTCTGCGGTATGGTATCCGGCAGTTCTTTACATCATAGGTACCAAAAAATGAGTGCATGTAACATGTCGTAACGTCAATTTGTGGTTAAATTTTTTTGCTAACATTATACTAACTTCTAACCACGCAAAAGCTTTGAAATTATGTCTCATAGTTTTCTTAGTATGTTGACAGACAGGGCGTTATTACCTCACTTTCTCGTACAAACTTGCCACATCTAACCAAAAAAAAAACTTAATAAGAGGTATTAACAGTCAAAATACAACCAGTAGAAAAAAACGAAAGTTTTAGTTTTATAGTGAAAACTGCTAATTTTCATATAAGGAATGCAACTAATTAGATGAATTATTTTTATGACTGTAGTTTTTAATACTTAGGTAATTAAGTAACTGATACTGAAAGTTTTTGCTTTGCTTAAGAGCGCGCACTAGCGCCACCATTGGAAAAAAATCATAGTGCTTAAATAAGACAAAATTGTGAATTATCTCTCTGTAGTGCACTCCGAAGAAGCTTTGTGGTACTTTTTATCGCTTCAACAATAATTTCTAGCCTGTTGTTTAGTTTAATGGAGTTTTTTTTTGCTAAAACTGGCCACTCAGTGAGAAGGGTCGGTGCTAACTTTGCCGGACATCACACGGCTAATTTAATCTAAATATGAATAAAATAGTCCAATTAAATTAAATAATGTATTATAAACCTATCATAAGATTTACGATTATTATTTTATTGACGAAATACATTGTAACTTGTATTTAAGCACTATGTATGTAATACAAAACCTGTATGGTATGAATCATAAACTTAGAAAAGTTTTCGCTGCGCTATGAATAATGACTGAACATTGCGTGTTGGATCGGAATACCAACATTGACCAATTACCAATCATTCACCCTTAATATCCAGCTGAAACTGGCCTCCGATAATTACCAAATGATACTCCGATAAAGATCAACATTAAACGGTCGGAAAAAGCTTTTTCTTTCTACAAAAAACTTTGTTACATTTTCAAGTGTATGGCCTAGGAAATAAGTTTCAATATGAAACTGAAAGTTCTGGTCATCGGGGTGAATGACCCCTTTTTATTTACGGCTTTCGATGTGTCTGTAATTGGTTCATTACTCAAAAACGATAAGTGACAATTTTATATTAATTGCGTCAACCAATTTGAAAATAGAACAGTCTATTCATAGCTATACTGCAATGAACACCAAATTGTCAAGACAATTGAGAAATTTTAAATTTTGAGATTTTAGCATGCACAGTGCTATTTTTATATACTAAATAATATACTAAAAAAAATAGATCATGTTCTCGGACGGGAATCGATCGAATTGAGAAATTGTCACGTTATTAAACAGGACCCAGCTTTTCATCTCACGCAAATAAGCAATATGTAAGAATGGGTAATCGGATATACCGTAATCGACAGTACCTATGTAAATAATTAGTGCATTAAATCAACCAATCAAAAGAGTGGTAAAATAACTATAGCTAATTTACAATTTGTGGAACAAAAGCAAGATAAATTACCTACAGTATATGTGCTAAACTCACTTTACAATTCAACAGAACACTGTGTCACTATACTAAAACCCTCACTTACCGCTTGGGCTTCAAACCATCCTGGTCAATGTAAATGGTAACTCCCCGCGTTCGCCTGTATGTACACACTATTTCTATCGTCTGTTTTAACACTGTTTTAGTGAGCATACTAACTCGAGCACTGCCTAATAATAGGTAGTGCTCGAGCTTCGAGCTTCGAGTTTAACAACCTCGGGCAAGAGGTTGTTAAACAAGACTATTCGTGCCGTAAGCGAACAGCTTTTAAGTAATTGCTATCATCAGTTTAATTACTATGTAAAATAACACGACAGCTTATAACCCTGTGTTTTATTTGATGGAAAACTAATAGCATTTATGATTTCTTTTGACCGTGTTATTTGATTGAATGAACACAAACCTATGAAAATGAAGACTGATTTAAGGTACTTTTGCTGTTACTTAATTTTATACAATACTAAATAATATAACTAGAAAAAATAGGACTTTACTACGACTTACCGCGCCACGAGCTACCGAGTCACTCGGTTGCAAAGCGGTAAGAGCATTGCACTGGACTTCCAAAGGTCGTGGGTTCAATTCCCGTCCGAGAATATGATCTGGTGCGAGCCGTTTTTTTCTTGTATATTATTTAGTATTATATAAAAACATTGTGAATGCTATAATCTCAAATTTAAAAAGAAACTAAATTTTAATCGACTTGCGTTATGTTAATAAAGAAAAATGAATTTTATTTAAATTATCTCTTTTTAATTTAAAAAAAGTTTTTATTTAAATTCACTATCACAAAATATTTATTATAAATAGTAAACTTACCAATACCGCAAATAAATGTATATAGTGTAGATACCTATCTAAATTCGCACCAAACTAGTTTTTAACTACCAACACAACTTATTATGGTACTGACAAAATTAAATAATCTGAATAAAGTTAGGATTGTTGTTAAGTGTTTCGTCTTTCTTTTACAATTTTAAACGCAAACAGGACTGGAAACAGCACTATTCAAAAGATTTTCAGTGAAGTAAGTAATTTAGCAAATAAACTCAAAAACTTTATCACTCGCTACATACAGTTGCACTTATTTCGTGAACGGATGAACTATTTCTGCGGACTCTTCGCAACTTACTAAAGGAGAACTATTATTTATCACGAAACTTCTCTTAAGATTCATTAGTAACAGCAATCATAAAAATATATCGAAATCGAAAAAATCGAATATCGAAATCGAAATCTGAGAAATCGAATGCTTACTACGTGAGCGAAACAAAACACTTTTAAGTAGTCTTGATTTCAATACAAAGATGCATAATTATTAATGTTGCCACATCATTTATAAATAAACGTTTCCTATTTTCTGACAATTGAAGTTTATTACTAAAACCATGTCAAATTACTATTCTAAATAGACAATATTTTGGTGCAATTTGTGGCCAGTATTGACTAGTATAGTCTAATCTGCGCGCGATTAGAATGGGATGGGACCTTGTAAAAGTAAATCGAAAATGACAGTTCAGCAGTCAAGTAGCGTTAGCAAAAAATTCTGAATCTATTTAAATGAAAATGAATTTTTAAAACAGTTAAAAGTTTTACCCCTTTTCAATCATTATTAATAAGTCACTAAAATAATCACTCAATAATATATTAATCTCGCATTTAAAATAAAACTCGAGCAGAAATCTGCGCGCACAGTTCTACACAACTAGCATTATGCGAGCATCTACGCGATGTGCGAGTTTGCCGACGCTACGGCGGCTGGCCGTGTGACCGTGTGCGTCTCAGTTCCAAAAGGTAGCATCCCATTCTAATCGCGCGCAGATCATATATACATACGTCAATAAGCGCCACTAAAAGTTTATATTGAATAAAATTATTTGAAATTAACTTGGCTACAATCCCCGGTCATCAAAATGCAACGGCCATACCAAATATATTTTTTATACTACCTGCTCGTCAATGGCATATTATTATTATGTGTCATGCAAACCTTTTCTAAGGTAAGTCATTACAGCCCCACGATCTAGCCGGGTCATAATGTTGTACTGAATATCAATTTTTCCCATGGGAAATAATGTGATTTGAATTTGGAATGCAATCCATGTAGTCGTGCTTGATCGAGGTTGGTTTCAAAAATTTTTAGGTGAAATGAGATTTTATGCTAACTTGAAAACTTTTTCCGAAATTCATTTTCACCCGCGCACCAAAAAGGATTTATTCGAATGTCGAACTGACCACTACAGAAAAGACGACAAAAAAATTGAATAAATACGTAAGTACTTTCTTTATAACAGTAATTGGTTTCAATTGCCTCGCAGAAAGTATAAAAAATATCGCAGGCTTAAATGTGTATTTGTCGTGGGCGATCTTGAACCCTTGAATATAGCGCCCAGGACATAATACACTACTTTAAGCCCTTGTTGCATAATCTACTAGTATACCCCGCTATGTGACCAGGCCATACTTAAAAAATCGCCGTTTATTGCATAGTCTGGCTGTAATGATATTGTGATGGCCAGGAATATTGCAGCTTAAAAAATTAAAAGCACCTGTAGACAAATCATGTCTTTTCTATTATAGGTAAGTATTTTTTATATAAAAAGTGGTTTCAATCCTTCCCAAATTACCAGGGCACCATAAACGCGAGGTGGTTTCGTAACATTTCTAGTCTCTGTCGAAGATTTCAACATCGTAGCAATTAGGGGCGTAGTCTGCAAGGGTCAACTCTATATTCTCACAGTTAGAGTTCAAATTCGTCTATCTTGTTTTATATACGTAGAATCTTTAGAACTAAATGAACTTTAGGAAATGGAACTGGTCGTACGACCCAATTTGCAATGAAGTGCATCACGCGACTTGCAATATACGACGTGTACAGATTTCTTCATCTTTAGAGGCGGATGCTGTTATTTGCGCATGAAAACTTTAATGGGATTTCAAATTCCCGGTTAATTTTTAAGTACATCTAAAAAGGTTATAGATGCATCCTTCTCTTTACTAATTAAGTAAGTGCTGCATTGCGATTCTGTAAGACTTCATTCTTAACTTCCCATCTGAATCCGCTGTGAGTTTCTTGATTAGTATTCTCAAAACTCGGTTAATAATTCGCATGTGCACTAGCGCTGCCCTTGCGAGCGTGTCAGCGAGTTGAACTATTTTTTTTTTATATTTTTTATTTTATAATTAGTCAAGATAATTGAGATTTGATTATGTCCCAAAATGTTACTGATTTCTGGATTTAGAGCTTATTCTTGTCTTGTCTACGCACGCGTCTTGCTATCTTTGTGAGTATTCCGATTAATCAAGATTTTTTCCGATATTTTCAAACTATTCTTTTTAACTTTAACGTGGTTACTGACCCCTTTACTAATAAAGACTGTATAGCAGATGAATAGTTACGCAATGGTTAATCTCTATCAAATTATTTAAGTTTGACATTAAAAAGAAAGGGACAAAATACTGTGTAACTATACATCTGCTATACAATCTTTATTAGTGAGGGGGTTAATATGTATGTGCGATTGTATTTTTAGATATATTTTTTTATTTTTTTATTTATTTATAATCAGGCAACGATGGCCCATAGATATATACCTTAAAACTAAGCATATATAATTTGTAAAACAATATTGTTAGTAAATAACTTAAAAATTATGTTAGTAAAAAATCAATTCGACACTTTCTGCGTCGGATCGGTGGCACAAGGCAGCGTCCCTCTGAAGCGCCTGTACACCACACCCTGCGGCCAGAAGTCCTCCTTCATGAAGAGGTCCAGCCTCGCTGTCGGGATGCGCACCACAAACGCCTTAAAATTGGTATTATGGCGCGACTCCAAAGGCTGAACTCTCAAACAAAAGTTAGCTTTCTTCTTGATGTACTCTACCACGTCCTGCACGGTGGTGATGTGGTGCAGGCGGGACAGGTACACGGCCGTGGTCGGTATGGCAGCTCGCAGCAGGAAGTCGGGCCCTGTCGGTGCGGTGCCATGATGGTTCTTGCTCACTCGCTGATGACGTCGCTTTTTGTTTCGAACCTCGATGCAACCGTCTTCATCTCGGCCCGGTGCGACGACATTCTGTGAAGTGGCTTTTCTATCGACGAGAGGTACTTAAAAACTAAGGGTATATAATAATACAACTATTAAAAAAATCCAAGTTAAAGCTGTTATGACTGTGCAAGTCAGTTATGTTCATAGAATTAAACCCAATCTCGACATCAGTAAGCTCACGTGTGTCTACTTCATAAATTCCTTTTTTTAGCAGATCTGCAGTGTTTGCTGTCACTCTAACATCAGAATACAGAATGCTGAGACTCAACACTATAATATGGCATTTTAAGTAGGTACGATAAGGATCGTAAATACAATTATATTACTTACTCAGGTGACCATTCAAAAATTACACCTAATGAAAGCCTATTAAGGTTCACATAATGTCTTTCATATTTTACAAATCGCTAGTAGATATTTGTTTTCTCTTTAGACCACGCACGTAAGCCATTATTACGGCTGTCGAAATAACGAGTGCGCCGGCGCTTAAGTTTTGCAACATCCGCCGATGAATCACTATGAGATAAAAAGATCTCCATAGTCTTTAGGGTTTTTTAATGGTTTTCAGATGGGGTATCAAACTAAAAAACGCTGTGTGCACATTCTCAACCATTTTACCAACCACTGTAAAAAATCCTCTTCCCTCCCCCTTCCCCGAACGTCCACTTACCTAAACGTCCATTCCCCGAGCGTCCATTTACCCAAGTGTCCTTTTTCCTTGAACGTCAATTCCCCGAACCATGGACGCCGCCAGGGTTATTTTCAGGGAGGTGCATCTGCGTCTACACATTAACTTACTTAATAACAATACTGAATTTATTGACAAGGTAATGAACAAATTTGGACAGCAACCAGACTCCTTCAGATTTTATTCAGATAGTAACTTAATAAATATTTTCTTTTTATGTATTTTTATCCGCAAGGGGGTGCAAGTGCACCCTCTTGCACCCTGCTGCTGGCGCCCATGCCCCGAACGTCTTTTACTCCGAACGAATTAGTCGACAAATGCCAGATGAGCCTGCGCAGGCCTCCAGCGACCTTCACCAGATTGGGTAAAACCCTCTATTCACTCTATTGTGACCTAATAAATTATTTATTTTGGTATCACACATTACATTATTATAATGTTTTCAATTATATTATCAATGTAAAGTAAAAGTAAAAGATTACTTTATCCAAATAAACTTAGTAATTAAGCGCTTTTGAATGCTATATTTATTATGCAAACTATTTTACATATTATGACGTTTTTTTAAGGTTTATCTTAATGGAACAAATAAAAGTATTCCAAGATTTCCAAGCAAGTTATCATGAAAAGGCACCAACCTTCATTCAGGTTGTTTTTATCTCAAAAACTAACCACATTCATCAGATATTTACAGTTCATAATACATCAGACAATAAGTTATATTCAATAAGGAAGTAGTAAGTTCAATATCATTACACGATTTCATCTCTATCTATAATACACATACACTAAGTGTATTCAACACTTGTGTCTTACCCGGAATCGAACCCAGGGCCACCAAGACCACACCTCTCGACCTTATCACAAGTAGATCACGCGTGATCTGAATGGGAAGGAACCTTGTCAAATTAATTGTTGTACTGTAACAAACTCGGACTAACAATACTTATAGGCCGTGAAATAAATGAACTGTGACCATATCTGGTACGTGACGTATAAGCATATGATAGATTTATTTTTATATATTTATGAAAATTTGGAGTTTCGTTCGAAGTTATATTTGTCTCCCTCTTTTCATTCTTCTTCTTTATACTTTTAAGCTGTGACGTACAATGTGAGTTATCAAAAGAAAGCTGATTGATGTTAACATTTTTGTCCTAATTTGAGATTATTATACGCTTTGTAAGCAGTGGTAAGACTGTAACCTAAGTAGATAAATGATTACTTAATATCAACAAAAAGGGGTTTTGCCAAGCCATTCAGTCACTATCAAAGTTAATGTTAAGTCGTTAATGCATGTCGACATTTATTACAATAACCTCAACGCAATCTACAGTTATTAAGCTCATTATAATACTCGTAGTTCATAAGTTATATATACTGTCATACATTCCTTAAACAATATATTAAGAGAAAACACTACGGATGTAAAGTAGACATTACTAACGTATCGTAGTCCCCCGTTTCCTTTTTCATTAAAATTTATAGAAAGAATTGGGCTGTGTTCTTATGTTTCTCTTTTTTTATAAATTACTAAAAGAGATATTAATCTAAACATGCCATTGTTTAGACATCCAGCAAATTTGACAATATTATATAAAAAAGCAATTAAGTTTTAATTTTTATGAATAACACGCTAAGACTTTAAACCTAAGATTTTAAGAAAATGTTAGTTAAATGAACTAAGTTCATTGAAACAAAAAAAAACAGTTATTTTCCTTGTGGTCATGAGCAATGAATAAAAAACCGGAAGTACCTAATCTCAAAAGCAAAAGAAAAAGTACCATTATGCTAGTGTAGTTTAGCAAAATATTTGCATTCATTACAGACAATTACATTACCGAGTTTAGTAAAAATAACAGATAAATCGAGGCCAACACGATAAAAACAGCAAATGTTACTAAATATAGGTACTTTGTTTTGTATAATAAGAAGTCCACTTGTTTGGTATATTTAGGTAAATACATAATACTTTTGTGACCACAAAAAGATAAAAAAATAAGACCTTGAACTTTTTATTTCAGTTTGAGATGTATCACAATTGGTTATTCCACTTTGACCCACCAAGTTGCTCCTTAGCAATACTTTATAGGACAAGTTAAAATATTAGACAATTTTTGTAAAATATGGTCAGTATATATATAGCTTAAAAATATCGTAACTAAAGTAAACTGAAATGTGTGTTATAAATTGTTCAAATAACATTAAACATATCCAAAACGGTTAGCGGTTGATAATTTAACCAAAACAATTAAATACTTGATTTTTTAACTGTTAGTATGAGTACTTTGTTGTTAATAATACTGTTTAACTGTATTCGGTA
Source organism: Catoptria pinella (assembly GCA_963556745.1). Classification (NCBI taxonomy): domain Eukaryota; kingdom Metazoa; phylum Arthropoda; class Insecta; order Lepidoptera; family Crambidae; genus Catoptria; species Catoptria pinella. Next base: position 11,458,962 of record OY750774.1, on the reverse strand, counting down.
ACGATATATTATATAATTATGGTAAATATAGTTACTTATTTCTGATAAAGCTGATAAGTTTCTTGCGCCCGTTCTTCTTGTCAGTTAAAAAAGTCTGGAACGGGTGGACCGAAAATATAGACGATTCAAAAGTGCTTATATACAGTTTATTAGAATAAAGATATTTTGACTTTGACTAACTATCCATCTATCCTTTGCAAGAGAGTGAAATATTTTTGGATTTAATTTTTTTTCAACTCACTTTATATATTAAAATTTTACATGCAGCATATTGAATTAAAAGTTAAGAATGTGCAACAAAAATAATGCATTAGACTTAAAGTAACTTGATATTCTGAGACAAACCGATAGAACCCAACTTTAGAACAACTCAGGGGAGCAGAGTGGAATAGCTCATCACAACTTGTTTTATTTCATAAGCAGCGCCGGCGCCGTTTCGCCTGTGCAGAGACAAGTAAGACCGAGTAAAAAGCTAGCATAAAAATAATCGACAAATAGTGTTAGTACTATTTTCCGCTCATCTTGCACTTTACTCTCAAACAGAAACACATTTCAATTAATTTAAAAGAAGCTAAGGTTCTGCCTTGATAATTATGATAATTAAGCTTCTTAAAATTATGCGTTTTAAGATTATGAGTTTGCAGAATATGCCTATAGAAATTATGCATTTTCTTACTTATGCGTAGTAAATTTATGCCATTTGATAATTATGCTTTTTAAACAATATGCCAATGAAAAATTATGCGTTTTAATATTTATGCTTTTTGCGTATATGCCATACAAAAATCGGCTTAAAATATTATGCGTTATGAAATTGTGCATTAAAATATTATGCCAAATGATGATTATGCATCTAACAGTATGCGTTTCATGTTTAAAACAAAAAAAGTTATGCGTTCCATTAGGTAAACGTGTGTAGGTTATAAATATTTATTTTTAATAATTAAAGTACATCTTGTTAAGGAACTTTTTTATATAAACGATAATTGTCATTACTGTTTAAATTAAAAACGTGCTAGGCCAAGAGAGGTCGCGAGATTTAACTACTTACATAGAATACGTAAACGTGCGAACAACCATATTGATTGGGTAATTTTACACGGTACAACAACGACTTTCGTAAATAATTCTAAACAGCTGCTGCAGAAACTTTGAATCAGTTTCGTAGACAAGAGCCTGTTTCACAATATAAAAGTAAATTCTGAGTAACTTACTTGACAGATGATTTTGACATATTTTTCATATGACGACTGTCAAACCATCTGTCAAGTAAGCTACTCAGAACTTACTTTTTGATTGTGAAACAGGCCCTAAGGGTCAAGTAAGCTTTTCAGAACTTACTTTTTGATTGTGAAACAGATTTGACAGTTGTTTTATGAAAAACATGTAAAATCATCTGTCAAGTAATCTACTCAGAACTTACTAAGTATATGCCATTAATAATTCATTAAAAAGGAAAACAAAAAAAAGGAAAAGGATTTAGTAATAAAATATTAATAAAAAAACGTTCTGTATATTTCTGTTAGAATGTTGCAAGTGTGTTAAAACTACCTCAGTTTGTATTAGGACAATAACACATGACTGAACAATTTTGCTTGATTATTTTTATGAAAATTTGCAGTGCAGACCCTAGACCGATATGGTGTATTGTTTTTGACCATTGGGATGGATTAAAAACAGTAGATCATGAGTCTAGGGTAGTCACTTTACAGTTTTCCATACAAATAAAAAAAACTTTCCGCCATGTCGTGGTTTTCAGGTTATTAAATTAAAATGGTAGTTTTCAGGTTATTAAGTTAAATATTTTCCCGGGGTTATATTGTATGCATTGTACTATATCTACCATATTTTGAATAATACGGGTATTACCAACCACATTGCACAAACTGAAATTTCGAAAAATCAAAGAAAACAAGACTGAAGTTCGTCTACAATTACCTTTTTTCTCTAGATTTTTTTTTTAGCTGTCGATTACTCAATTTAGCCAACATCGTCTCGCAAGAAAACCGCGCGTAGCGTGCGTGGAGAGAAATCATCAGCAGATGCATATTTATAATTCTATAGCTTTCTCCCTCCTTCGCGGCGCGTGCGCTACTGTTTACAGGTATCACTGAAATTGTAACATTGATACAAGCTACCGTTCTGATATTGCGGAAAAGCAAGATCTACCATTGTTAAAAATGGATCTTAAATAAATAACTACGTACCTATTTTAAACAAACATTTTACCAATATTCGGTTAATTTAATTTATGTTACTTAGATTAACTATTTGAAAACGAGAGATTGTTAAGTGTACGTGGGCGGAAAATATTTTGAAGTCTTTTCTAAACAATGAGATTTGTTTAACTTTTTTTTCAACTTATCAATGAATTCTTTTTATAATCCATGAAGCCCATATTGCAAACGACCGTATAAACTTATTACAAAATATTTATAAACATGTTTTTCCTAAATTGTTATTGACGTGGAGACTTTCGTAAATTCTACGTTGATATGGGATAAGGTATTTTCAGGTTTTTTATTTTACTAGCCTGACTGCCAGAAGCAAGCATATCGGGTACTTAGCTTTATTCATAATAATAGAGATGGTGACTAATATTTGGAACCGCTTAAATTTTATAGGTAGTACACATGTCTACCTAAAAATACGAAAAAAATACAAAAATCACTTAATTTTAATTAAAAAAAATCAAAGTAAATTATTTAATATTTAATTCGCCCGCCTAAACGCTTCAAGCAGTCACTATCTTGATTACGTAACGATGCCATAAATAAACAAACCAGTGTCAAACATCAATCAAACAATCACCAACAAACACTATGATGACCATAGACTTAGACAAATTTTCGCTTGACATTCTATTTCTATGCTGATGACACTATGAATGACAGACAGTTTGACAGCTTGTCTTGTTGGAGTGGTATCCATAGATGAATATTGTGGTGTCTCCATAGACTTAGAAAAATTTTCGCTGGGTGTCTCATACCGTTACGTAGTGCTCTCGTTTGCAGCCACTTGATTTTAAGCATCCTTTTTTTAACGTTTTTAATAAATTTTATCAAATTTTTATTTACAGTTACAAAATATGATTTTCAGATTTTAATATTCCCTTTTACAGTTTAAACTTAAGTATTTGCGATTCATATCAACATCCCTATTGAGTAGGCCAGAGACCTCGGAGACCTGCACATATTTTTGAAAGGTACCACTGGCGGCCAATATTTCTATTGTGTCTCAACAAGAGTAGCGATCTTGATGAGCGGCGGCGGCGCGCGCGCAAGGCTATACCAGACAGAGTCATATCCGAAACAACAATAGTTACTCGCTTAAGGTCATCGTCAGTTTATATGGTGCAGAGATGAGACGAGATGGGTCATGTTGTCACATGAAATAAAAATCATCATGGCTAAATTAATAACTGTAGTTACTTAAAGGTTAGGTTAAAACGATAAGATCGCCACTATAAAAGTCTAGTCTATGTTCCATTTACTTACCCCTACTGTGTTAATGTGATACCCAGTAGGTATTGAAATAAAATGTAAAATAATGTATTCAGAGGAACAACCGACCATTTCGAGGGAAATGGCGTTAAATCTGCCGCCTGTTGGCCATCGCCATCTCTGAGGATTTCTACTCTCGGACTGGCTTATGTATTTATTTTTCTATAGCTATCTCATGTCTGGGGGTGGTTGTGATGTAGTCATCTGTTTTAATTACAAGTTTGGGACCGCTGCGCTATTTTTAAATTAAATTGGCTGTCTTGCTAGGTGTATAAACTCCTTGGAATCCATGCCATTTTTCCTTGTAATATCAGAATCGCGCTGCAGAGCTTTGAATGGGCTGTTGTCCAGTATCTACTTATTAATGTATTAGTATGTGTATTAGTGTGTAGTTAATACGAATATTCGTATTCGCCGAATAGTAGATATTTACCGAATATTTGTATTCGCCGAATATTTAAAACTAAAAATTAAATACTTAATTAAAAACAAACTATTTATATAACGCAACCCAAATTACGGTTTAACTGTGCACCGTGTATCCGAACGCACATACGCACTAAACAGTTTGTATTATTAAAGACTTCTACTGTCGCCTCAGAAAGATTATTTTTACCGCTGGGAACGTACAAACAGAAAAAAGAAATCGCCTAATACCTGAGAAATTACAAATGTTGTGCTTTTTGAACAAAAATTTGTCAGCAGTTAATTTCATTATTAAATATCTTAGTAAAAAAATAATACTGTATTTTAAGTATTTGATTGAATCAGGCATTACTTGGCGGAAGTCCCAAACCATTGCGGGAGTAAGCTACATATATTTCTTTTTTCGCAATGGTTTGGGACTTCCGCCAAGTAATGCCTGATTCAATCAAATACTTACAATCGGCAAGCATAGCTGTACAGGCACGTTTATATATTAAATTAACTACACAACATCGGGTAGCGGCGCAAAATGTATGGTTCAATCAACAGTGTAAGCGCCAAAATTTAATTCCAAATTATATCAACATCCGTTCTAACACGACCAGTCCCGCGGCTAGTTTGGCCATACGTAAAGCACAAAAAGCTACATATATTTCTTTTTTCGCAATACTGTATTTTATTCATTACCTTGTTGAATTATTCGTATTCGTAATCGTTAAAGTAGTATTCGTTGCATCACTACAACTTGTCCACATATTTGTTTCATAACGAAATCATTTTAATCATAATTTTGTAATTTAATATCGTCTCTCCCATTTCACGCGACATCTCAGGTGAAAGAGAAAACAGCACTAAAGCGCTATACCATAGCCATAATGACATTTTCACTGGGCGCTTATTTCAAACGCTATGTTTTCTAAGAAGATCGTTAACTAAATTGTAGCGGCTGCGGCTAGCGGCCGCCGACATGATGTTGGTATAAATTGATCTACGAGGTAGAAACTGCTGGTTAGGAGATAATGTCCGAAGAAACTACCTAGGTTCATATTAACATAGTTTCTGTTTAAAAAAAGTAAAAAGCACATAAACGGTTTTCAGGAAACGCAAACTCGAATCAAAGAAATCTACAGCATTGTTTACAGTCAACATTGTTAAATGTATCTTAAATATTAAAAAAATCTACAAAGCAGATAGTTAAATATTAACTGAAAAGTAAACTCACGATTAAAGGAAGTAAGTATCAGCAACAAACGTCATACAAAAAACTCAATTATTTAATTAAATCAAGATCTCAAAGACCCTACGGTAGTCATGGACCAAATCTCCGCAATTAGGCACTCAAGGTGGAGCAGGGAAATTACGTCACAAAGACAAGATCATTTTACAAACTAGTGACTCTGTGAGCAGCAGACCTCGTGTTTGTCTCGTTTTTTTAAATGGCTGATATATGATTTTTCCACATATCTTTGCTGTTTTTGTTGAAAAATAACGAAATATTGAATCCTAAATAATATACTAGAAAAAATAGGACTCGCACCAGATCAAGTTCTAGGACGGGAATCGAACCCGCGACCTTTGAATATCTTTTGCAGCGTAAGAGTTGATATACTAGAAAAAATTCGACGTTCCCACTAGTGACTCGGTAGCTCAGCGGTCAGAGCATTGGACCGGATATCCAAAGGTCGCGGGTTCGATTCCCGTCTGAGAACATGATCTGGTGCGAGTCCTATTTTTTCTAGTATATTATTTAGTATTATATAAAAATAGCATTGTGAATGCTTAAATCTCGAAATTTAAAAAGAAAAACTGAATCGACAAGAAAAATATTTATTTATAGAAACTGCTCACAAAATTTCACGAGATCAAACGGACACCGGAAGAATATACGAAAGCATTTTTGCCCAAGCTGAAATGGAGATGCTTCGCTCGCGCTTGCTCGGTCAATTAGATTATTGCGAAATACTTTTTTGACAGAAATAATAAAAAAACGCGGGGAAAAGGGCCCATATTTATTTTGACGAAAACAATATGTGTGACATCTTGAGGAAATCACAAAATGGATTCGTAAAAAGATCCGAAAATATTTGCTCAATGGATCGCAACTCAAAATAAACAATAGTCTGGTATATCTTCTGAGATACAATTTGAAAAGACTAAAACTTCGATCATATTATCAAGTTTGAAATAACACAACACTACTCTGTTGAGTATTTATATCGCGTTTTAGTGAGTAGTCCGTTTTAAGTTTATGCTTATTAATCATGTTCAGTGGTACCATTACTAATTCAATGTTAAGAAAAACTTCTAGAAGAATGTATTTATCTTTCCTATTCACTTAATGCTAGTAGGCAATTGATTGTGACAAAAATAACCAAGTTGCTTTGCATTTGTCGATGACAATATTTGCGAAACAATTTAGAGTGTTAGCAAACCGTTTATAACTAACAATGGTGATGAAAGGAAACCGTTCGATTTAATAATATTGTCCATTTGCATAATACGTATCAATAGTTGATAATATATACTAAAAAATATAAATTGGTTGGGCTCACAAAAGCTTTTTTTACGAGAGATGAAATTCAGTGACCTCTGCACACTGTGACGAAAGCTGATAGTGTCGGAAACATCATTATTATCTGAGGAAGTTTCCTAATGCCGGTGAAGCCATCGTAGTACTTGCTAAATCACGATTCAAGATGGCTGACTCATAAAATAAAGATCGAGTTGACAGATCGATAAATTGAACATTACACACAACCACTCAGTAGTTGTGCGAAATCCATATTGTGTAGAATCACGAATAAGAAGAAAAGCTATTGTCAAGAACATCGAATAATTCGGTCTTTTAATATGCAAATTAGTGAATATGTACTTTGATTAATAAGCTGTCAATGATTCCCTTAACTTGGCTAAGTGACTGTTAAACTAAATAATCTAGTACATGAACTGGTTATGTTAACCAAACAGTCTAGTTACCGGTAACCGGCCGGCAACTGACTGAGCAGTTTTCCTCTTGTGTAAATACAATAATAATCAACTCTACTATTATACAATTCATACTTCTAAAACAAAACATTTAAATTTTCATTCACACAGCTTTGCTCTATGGTTTTTTAATGCCGTTTGGTGATTATTTGTTTCTGTTGTATTGTTGTTATTTATAGGAAAGTATAGGCTCTGCGTTATTTAGGAGGACTAAATCATACGGATTACGGAGTATTTATTGGACAAAGTGTGAATTGTATGTATGAGTGAGTACAAGTCAAACTGGAATTTAAAGTACGGAATTTGGACCAGCAATTAACCTTCTTCAACCACTCTGGGAGAAATGAAATTATTCTTATTATTAGGACATAGTTAACGAAAGTTATTTTTAAGGCAATTCTCTGAATAAGTCTAACTACTCATCTTAAGTCTTTATAAATCCGTAATTATTAATCACAAACCAGTACTAATACCCACGCAAACGCCTCATTAATTGTGTCTAACACGTTGCTCGCTCGGAGGTGTCAACGCATGTTTGAGAGGCGCAAAAACTGAACCATTTGTAAAGCAGCCTTAATTTCCCAACAATTATTACAGACAAGCATCGATGACTAACAAGCCCTTTGAAAACAAACGACATCAAGGCAACAATTCAAATCAAGCAAAACAGACTTTAATGACTAAATGATATGATTGATATTTGCATTGTCGATAGGCATGTGATAAGTCGTTTGTCTATTGTGACCGCATTAAAGGCAAAAACGTGGTTCCCAGTAGAGTTGTGCTAATCGAAGCAACTCAGTTGGAGCAATTTAGAGTGGTCAACATCGGCGACAATGTGACCAGTCGTTAAAATGTATTTATAGAGTCTCATATTCAACACTATGTTCACAGGATCACTGAATAGTATTATAAAAAAACTGCACGTAATCAAATACCCAGCAATTCTGGATTCCATAAAATTTAAAAATGTATAATTAAATATTATGCCTCTACATATAAATACTAATACACACGTCATTATTGATCTAATAATTTAATAATATTATTATATAAGATAATAAGTAGGTTTAATTTTAAATTAAAATTAGCGAATCTTGTATAAATAAGACCTTATCTATGTTTACTATAACAGCATACACACTTTTATATATTTCGTTTTTAAGTTATGCAGAGCGTTGTTTCCTGGCACAGGCGATTACAAGCCTAAAAGGAGGCTCCGTTAAATATAAATAATGTAAGTCACTATATAGAAATAAAGAATTTTGTTTTTTTTTTTAAATTAAAACAAAGTTTTTCTTAAAGTGGATGCACCGTCGAGGTAAAATGTACAGGTTGCATCTACTACTTAATTAAGTAGTGTTCTATGTGTGTTGTATGTTAAATTTAAGTGTCACTTATTCTTATCATACTAATAACTAATTATCCCTTTGTTGATTTTTAAAATAATTCTCGTTTATCATTCGATTTTACTACCAAAGTTCTTAGTTAAAGAAAATAAGGAATTGGAAAATTATTATGTCATTCATTAAGTATGTTTAAGGCAGTTGCAGTAAAAGAAGAGTAATTCAATCGAAGACTTGTACTCTTAGCACGAACAGCTATCGAAAAAAATAATGCGCGTAAAAACATTCGATAGAGTAATTTTGTATGGGAAATTTGTGCAATGCAATGTAAAATTTTCCATAGAGCATTAATCTATCGAATACTTTTACGCGCATTTTTTTTCTCGATAGATGTTCGTGCTAAGGATACAGCACGCCATTTCTAAGCATAATCTACATTGAGGTACTAATCTATGAGTCAATGTAATGACTAACATAACTAGTGGGAACTAGGTCCTTTTTCATTGTTTTTTCTCGTTTGTCCAATCGTTTCGGTTCCGTTTTAACATTCAGATGGTTTTCTTTACTGAAGATATTTCATACTGAAAATCGAAATTTTAAAAATTTGTCGAAGATTTTCACTTTTCTAAGGTATATCTGTACAAAACATGAATTTACTGTCGTCTTTTCTATTAAGCATCGACATCTAATTTCCTACTATCTAAAAACAATGCAAACAACATTTATATTCCCCTTTATTACAACGTGTTAAGTGTTTCCGAGTACAGTATAGTTGACATTGAAGAAAACACGTGGGAGGGTACACTGACCAACGCACTAACACTAGCACCAAACGATTTTCGATCTTGCGTGTACGTAATAAATAAGTGTTTATCTTGAACACCATAAGTCATCTGTACAACCGGTCGCAGTGTTGACCCATTGCTCCCGAAACCCAGTGAGTGATTCATGCCAGGATCACTCAAGATAACTGTACAGACTCCTTTTAACAAGACTAATGAACTGGCAATAATGGTAGAGTACCTTTGTAATAACAGACTGTGGCAAAGCCTAGCGCAAAACCGTTAGTGGTCTTAAATGCTAATTTATATTGTTTATGATATTGTTTCAAACACTGTTCACTTCCTTTGACGCGCGTACTACTTACAATATACTATACTACATTTTAGTAATTTTCGTTTCTATCAATTTATGAATACTTTTTAGCCATTCATATCTATTGTCTATGGGTATTTATTATACTTTGTTAAAATGTAATGTTTATTACACGTATGTGTAAATCGCACACTTTCCCGTGATCTGTGTGTACACAGATGAACGATTCCATAGATAATAAAAAATAATCATCTATTTTAATATTACCAACAATATTAATCGAAATCACTCGAACATGATTACTCATACAATACAATTTGCTGTTGCACCTTCACGGACGGTGGTTCTGTTTTTGTCCATCCGACGATTGCCCCTCACCGATTTCGTACAAGGATAAACGCTCGGCTGCACTGATGATGGTGAAAAAATTGCTTTTTCATCTTCACCGACCTAATTAATTTATCTCGTCCGATGCACGCCATTGCACACGTCATTGTGTGATTTGTTTCAAGCATTCTAGGGATATATAACATGAGTTAGCGATTGATTAAAAAAACATAGCGAATTGGTTAAGTGCCCGCAAATTTGCATGAAGCCGTTTCGAAAGATTCCCACAGTTGTGATACTTGTGATGTGGACGGTTTTCAAGTTGATTTTGCACAGTGTTTTTTTATTACACAAAATTATTGTTTGCATTGTTGTAATAGAAAATAATAATTCGAAACTTGGATGACTACGAATGTTTTTCAAAGCTTTCAGGTCGTGAAGTTTAGACAATGGCCTTGAAAAGAAAGTTGAAAGATGTGAGACGGCTTTGGTTTTCACGGGTCAGTCTACCGGTGTCTATGGTTCTTGATCTCAAAAGAGGCCAATCAATGAAGGTCGAACGGTGTTCTTTCTACAGCCCACACCGTGTCCGCATTCTAACAGCTCCACTATATAATATGTAGGTAAGTTCATAAATACTCCGAGTACAAAAAAAAACATGGGTATTTAAAATGACGTTTTAAAACTTTTTGTTTGAAATTCCTGATTAACACACACACACACTAAAATTCTTACACCTTACAGCAGGAAGCACTTGGTACTAAGACTTGATACATACAACAAAAACTAAATTACATAAAAGTAATAGATAGCTAAGGGTGGTTATGAATGAAAGTGGAACAAAAAACTAAGTAGGTACATATTGAACTTCGATTCAGTCAAAAAAAACAATAAAATAAAATGACAAAATTAAATGCTCTCAAAATTTTACTTTCAGTTTTTCATATTCAATTAATCGTCTGTGCATTAACATTTTTGTAAGAAATTGAATCATTTTATTGCACTTTTACTTTTAAATATCAAATAACTTTCAAATTGTTTCATTCGATTAAAGGATACACGAATGTATAGACAGATAACATACTTAAGTTAATAAAAAACGACAGCGGAAAGTGTAATGCAATTATGTTATGTCCACTTGCACAGATTCTCTCCATCACATGGCGAGACACCTGCTTGAAAACGTCATTCACGTTGCGTGTAACTGCTTTATTTCAACAATTTATCTCAGTTAATTGCGATGGAATAAAATTATAGCCATAACATCATAGCGTGTTTTGTGAAAAACACATTAATTTACTTTTTTTTGTTCCTTTAATTTTAACTCTTGTTGTTTGTCTGATCTAAAAAGTGTAATCTTTTTTCGTTAGTTTCGTATACTTCGTGAACTTACTTTTTATAATAAGTTATTATAACACTTTACGTGGTTAATTAATAATAACTTGTTATAGAACGTTACATTTTTTAATGGGTAGCCTGAATATTATTTAAAACTACCCTATAGGTACTGAAAACAGCTAAAAATTTTTTTGCTGTTTAGGGTTGTTTCCATACAAAATGATGATAAAATTTAATGATCAACTCTACAAATAGTTTCAGCTTGCCTTAAAAAAAATTACGTTATTATAGGTAAGTTGGTAAATTAACTGGTAATTGTGTTAATTCTCTTTATTGACAAGTGCAAGTCATTATTCTCCTGCCCTCATCCCAATTTATTTGGGGTCGGCGCAGCACGTCCTTTTCTTCCATACATCTTTATCACTCGTTATCTCTAACATCCTTTCTAGCTATATCCTCTTTTATACAGTCCCTCTATCACTCGTTATCTCCAACTTCAGTCCATCCATCGATTCCTTGGCCTTCTAGCCGTATATCCCTCTACATTCACACTTTAAACCTTCCGCGCCATATACTCCTCATTCCTCCACATCACATGCCCATACCACGACAACCGATTTCCCCTCAACTCTTCCGTCACTAGCGCCACTTTCAAACTTCCTCTTATATACTCAATTCTGATGTTGTCCTTTCGCGTAACACCACACATTCCTCTAAACATACTCATCTGCATGCCAGTAGTCTTTCATTCATCGCCTTAATGGCCCAACACTCTGATCCATACAGGACAGCGTTTTATAATTGTTTCATATATTTTCCCTTTCAGTTTAAAGGAAATTCGGGGGTCGCTTACCAGTTCTCAACAGCCAAAACTAATATCCTACCATAATAATATATATGTAGTAGGTAGGTATTATTTAATCACTTGACCTTACCTTCAGTTCGGCCTTACTCTAGTAGCGTAGTATAGCGACCGCGTTGAAAACATAACTTAATCTATATCTACTCGTATTATTCCGGATAGTAACCGCAACTTCTTCCGTTCACTCCCTCCTAACACACTCGTATATTATTGGTACGCCTGGTGACTGACGGACAGCGGAGTCTTTGTAATAGAGTCCCGTTTTACCCTTTGGGTACGGAACCCTAAAAATCATAGCAAAAAACTATTTATTATTGTGCTTTATAGCCCGATCTATCCAGAATCAAGTCCAATTATTAAATAATCATTCAGGACATACTATTGTAGTAATGAATGCCTTGTGCTTTAAATTCTAAATCCTGATACCCAATAAAAATACTAGGATAAATACCTTAGACGACCTCCGTGGTCGAGTGGCTTTGTACACCGGTTTTCAAGGTGTCGCCATCTCTGAGGTCCCTGGTTCGATCCCCGGATGAGTCAATTTAGAAAACGAACTTTTCTTTATTGGCCCAGGTCTGGGAGTTTGTGATACCACCGTTGTCTCTGATTTCCATAACACAAGTGCTTTAGCTACTTACTTTGGAATCGGAGCAATGTATGTGATGTTGTCAAATTTGTCAAATTAAGTAGAAAACAAACTATTAAAAACTGACCTCTAAATGTTGAAAATTAATCACAACACAATCGTCCATTGATGCTGTTATCGAGTGTTTGGTACGAGCCGGCACCACATCTGGCCAGATACTGATACAGACTACGATATAGAATTTCCACCCAACAATCCTTCCGTTCTGTTGTATTTAGAGTTGAATTTGCGGTGCACATGTTAATATGTAGAGCTGCAGACTATTTTATTAGCTGGGGTCAGTTCGTTGGGTTTGACCTGTGAAGGACTTGATGTCACAGGATGATTGTCACTGTGTGATGACATAAGTTATATAAAATTACAATAATAAATAATATACTAGAAAAAAGTGACTCGGTAGCTCAATGGTAAGAGCATTGCACCGGACTTCCAAAGGTCGCAGGTTCGATTCCCGTCCGAGAATATGATCTGGTGCGAGTCGATTTTTTTCTAGTATTTTATTTAGTATTGTATACAAATAGCATTGTAAATGCTAAAATCTCAAATTAAAAAATTCTATAAAAGTAACTTGAAATTATTTTTTTTCATTATTTATCCGAAAAATTTACTTCACTTAACAACAACACACACAAACACCTGAAAACTTTATAAACTTCCACTAAGGAATTCAGATAATACCTATCTAAAAATAAATTAAAATAACCTTCTCCTTTTTTGAAGTCGGTTAAAAAATAAACCGCCTGCATCAAAAGACAAGTCAACTGAAAAGATGGATATAAGATCAAATATTAAAGGCAACATAAAAACATGCAACCCTTTCCTTCCGTTTCCTTTTATTAATTATTGTAATGGAAAATGACGTCACTTTAAATGCTGATCTCATTTTTTTAATTTTGACGACCTTGTATGAAATATAAAGGAAGAAAAAGCAGCCCTTGCCGAGTTTTTTGCCGGCTCTTCTCGTTACAAGGTCTCCCGCTTAGGGTTTGCGAACCGATGGCGTAGCTTCTTTGACATTCACAAGTGCTTGTAGCACCCTAGACTGAATAAATTAGTTTTGAATTTTGAATTTTGCAGTCGGGTAATAACTATAAATGTAGCTACTCGAAGAAACTTGTTCACTCTAAACGATTTTTAAGAATAGCTCAATAACATGGCCTCTGTTTATCTAAAATTTGTCAATACGTGACGCAAGTGAGGGGAACTCACAAATTCATCTTTTGGTTTGCGCTAAGTGCCAAGAAAAGCATCCTTATTTATACCGAACAACACAACATAACATTTACACAGGAGGGGATTTATAAAACTGTCAACGTTGGTTATCTATTCTATTTATTATTTCTGGAATCAGGGGGAGATAAAGGTAAAAACAATTTTATTTAATAAACCTTAACACGGTGTTTCATAATTTACCGTTTTTTTTTTATTTGTATGGAAAACTGCAAAGTGGCAACCCTAGATGCAAATAGACTATTATTTCGATAATGCATCCCATTAATTGGCAAAAGCAAAACACAAATTAGGTCTAGGGTCGCTACTATGCAGTTTATCATGAAAAGACAACATATTTTTTGTATCAAAAAAGTGGCGCTTCTTTGGGGTTTATAATAATTTTCCGGTCATATTTCCAAGAAGTTACGTTTAACACCACTTCGCTTCACTACGATGTGGTGTGTTTGGTTGTGGTATAATAAATTAGGAATGAAAATCGCTGAATGAACATTTTAGTAGGTACTTGTCATAGCAACTTTTATGACGGATGTATTTTGAAGCATTAGTCAAAAATGTTAATTCAGAAAAGTATTAAATTTTAAATTTTGTTATTTTAGCATTCACAATGATATTTTTATATAATACTAAATAATATACTAGAAAAAATACATGCAGCGTAAGAGTTGATATACTAGAAGAAATTCGACGTTCCCACTAGTGACTCGGTAGCTCAGCGGTCAGAGCATTGGACCGGATATCCAAAGGTCGCGGGTTCGATTCCCGTCCGAGAACATGATCTGGTGTGAGTCGTATTTTTCTAGTATATTATTTAGTATTATATAAAGTACTAAATTGTTCAGATACTTTCGGTGCTGACCGCGTGTCTGAATAGATGCTTAACCTCAACAATATTGAATGGAACTCATGTCGCATTCACAGTTTGTGCATTCAGTCCACGCTGCCAGTACCAACCTTGGGACACAACTGAACTGACTAAAGACCTTAGCTACATGCAAATCCAACGAAATGTTATTATATGAAAATCATTAATCAAAGTGTAAAATAAGGTCTAGGTCTTGAGTAACAGTACCCGTATATTTTTGTTGCCATCTCTACGTTCGCTACGTTTACTCAACGTTGACTGCAATGGCATTATGTTAATGTTAACTAGAGTCAGTTGATAAGCTTTATGTTAATAAAGTTCATTAAATGAGGTCATTTTAAAGAATGCAATGAATTTTGCAATGATCCCAACGCCGTTTGGTTTGTCCTGGGTGAGTAGTGCGAGTTTTTTACTTACTCGACAGTGGAATACGCGATGCTCTTCACCAACGCCATACAAAATTCTAACGCGCTAGCGATCGAGCGTGAGGTATAAAAACTCGCACTAAGCACTCAGGTAGGTATGTATAAGAGTTTATTTTAGAGAAACGCAAAATTTAAACCTACCAAATATTATTCAATTACTCTAACTTTATCTTTCTGAGTAAGGAAATAAGTTCACATTATGTCTTCACTGTCTGAATTTGAAAAGACATCAACGGTATAAAAATTTCAAGCCTGATTTTTCAAGAAAATAATAAAGTTATTAAGCATAATTTAAAGCAAAAGTTGTGAGAGAAAAATCTCATTTTAATTAAATTAAACAATGCTTGTTTAAAGAAAATCGTATTTGAGTAAGGCAAGACAGCACATGTTTTGTTGTTTTTTTATCTACAAGTACTTATATGTTTGTTTATATTATTTCTAAGTTATTACTGTTCTAAGATGTGAAAGATTACAATAAAAAATTAAATAAGATTTAAAATATTTTATGCAAATACATATAGATAATATTAAAAAATTGTTTGAGTGAATACTTATTCATGAAAGATTTATTTAACCCTCCTATTTGGTGATAAAAATTAAATTATATATTTGGCGTGAATGAAACAAAATAGTTGTTAAGATTAAGTGAAGATAATCACCATTTACTGTAATAATTATCCAAACTCGTTTAGGTGAGACGTATAATCCGTATTTACAGAAGCAGTAATTGTATATTTTTTAATAATCTTAAGATAGTTTACATTATATAATATTTGAATTGGTTCCCTGTAAAGTATTTTTATAATATAATTTATGGTGTATTTTTTAACAATCGCATTAAGTGGCAACAAACAGTCATATACATTATAAAGAAATATGATTCATAATCAAACCTTACCAACACTAATGTTTATTTTAATGTTTGCAAGAAGTACCAACACATCTGTTTTATAAGAATGTATAACTTAATGTATGTTTCTATTAAAACTGTAAAAATTAAATGTTCGTCACAAAACGTAATGCGTCCTCCCAATATCTCATTACGTTTTCTGCGCATGAGTTGCGTTAACGTGCGTCCCGCGAACGTTTGTTCGTAAGAATTCAATATCAAGCGCATATCGCGTTTTACTACACTTTCGAATACATTTGTCCGCATCGTGTTTAAATATTATTTCTTTGGAAATTTACTAAATGCATCATTTGCAACTTTAAAGCCGTTTCGTGGTTTTCAACCAGCTTTTTTTTTTACCACTTTCTACTTAATTTGGCAGCCCACTAAATACTGTCACATGTATTGTACCTATATCACAATAATAATCTTTTATTTCAGATCGTTATGTCAAAATTATCTATTAGTTGGTAATAATTGTCAGTCTTACTCAAATAAAATCAAATTGACTAATTAATTTAAATTATTTGATTCAATTATACAAGGTGTTACAAAAATACCCCTAATGCCAAATATGGTATATAGGGACCATCAAACTGAACAACTTTTACTATAGGGCCAACTCTGAAATCGCGAAAAAAAAATCAGCTGTTTCATACAAAAATTAAAATCGAAAATATCAAAATGTATGAAACAGCTGATTTTTTTTTTCGCGATTTCAGAGTTGATCCCATAGTAAAAGTTGATCAGTTTGATGGTCTCTATATACCATATTCGGCATTAGGGGTATTTTTGTAACACCTTGTATAATTAATAGTTAACCTCAGAACTTCACTTTTATAAACACTCATCTGTTTAGCTATCTCTGAAACTGCCTCGATTCTCCTTAAAAAAACTATTAACTAATATTTAATTATAAAGATGAATCGACAACAGCGAATCACGATACTTTGAAAGCCTCCACGAATGTTGAATTCGTGTTATTACTGAAAACACAATAGTGTCATGACCTTCGAACATCTCAAAAACACTAACTGATGTTATACTCGAGATAGTGCAGTGAATACTGAAGGAAAGATTTGAACGGCACAATGGCCACCAAATACATGTGGAAAAAACATACAGTTTATCTAAAGTAAAATCTTTTGTTTTATTTTTATTTTCAGACTTTAAAACTGGAATATTCTTCCAATCTATACACTCTTGGTCAATCACATAAGATTGATCATCATTCATTCACCAAATACGTGTAGAAAAAGATTTTAAGCCGAAGTTAAAATATATCGATTTATTTTTATCTTCAGACTCTAAAACTGGAATATTCTTCCAATCTATACACTCTTGGTCAATCACATAAGATTGATCATCATTCATTCACCAAATACGTGTAGAAAAAGATCATACAGTTTAAGCCGAAGTTAAAATATTTCGATTTATTTTTATCTTCAGACTCTAAAACTGGAGTATTCTTCTAATCTGTACACTCTTGGTCAATCACATAAGATTGATCATCATTCATTCACCAAATACGTGTAGAAAAAGATCATACAGTTTAAGCCGAAGTTAAAATATTTCGATTTATTTTTATCTTCAGACTCTAAAACTGGAGTATTCTTCCAATCTA
The DNA here is from genome assembly GCA_963556745.1 of Catoptria pinella. Classification (NCBI taxonomy): domain Eukaryota; kingdom Metazoa; phylum Arthropoda; class Insecta; order Lepidoptera; family Crambidae; genus Catoptria; species Catoptria pinella. Next base: position 11,441,398 of record OY750774.1, on the reverse strand, counting down.
TACACTCTTGGTCAATCACATAAGATTGATCATCATTCATTCACCAAATACGTGTAGAAAAAGATCATACAGTTTAAGCTGAAGTTAAAATATTTCGATTTATTTTTATCTTCAGACTCTAAAACTGGAGTATTCTTCTAATCTGTACACTCTTGGTCAATCACATAAGATTGATCATCATTCATTCACCAAATACGTGTAGAAAAAGATCATACAGTTTAAGCCGAAGTTAAAATATTTCGATTTGTTTTTATCTTCAGACTCTAAAACTGGAGTATTCTTCTAATCTGTACACTCTTGGTCAATCACATAAGATTGATCATCATTCATTCACCAAATACGTGTAGAAAAAGATCATACAGTTTAAGCCGAAGTTAAAATATTTCGATTTATTTTTATCTTCAGACTCTAAAACTGGAATATTCTTCCAATCTGTACACTCTTGGTCAATCACATAAGATTGATCATCATTCGTTTCGTTAGGTAGCTCCATACTAAAAATTAATCGATGAAAAACATTATACAAGGACAATTTTGACAATTGGTTTTCTGTATGTTCGAGAAAAGAAACGTGATTATATTACATATCCAATTTAACTTATTAATTATAAGTTTTTAACTTCGGTAATTAATATTGATTGTTATTAATTATTGATTAATAAAAAATATTTCAAACTTAAGGTTTATTACCATTTCCTTGTAAAATTAACTAAATATTTCCTCAGTGGTGAGGATTCCGGGCGTAGTGCGGCTACACTTTTGGAGTTATCGTCACTTAACATCAGGTGAAGTGAAGGCCAAGCACTATCCTGAAGTCGATAAAAAAACTCCTTTCTTTCAAATTTTTCCACAACTACAACTTAACAAAATAAAAACATTCTTCCGTGCCTATACAGATAAAAACCAAAATACGGAAATAGTTGGATTAGCGACAGCGTCTCGATTATCGATCAATGCTATTCGGATCGATCGATTTGACTCGATTGCGCAAGCGCTTGCTCAATGAGCACCGTGGAATTGGTCGACCGTGGTCTGTAAATTGACCGTGTGTCAAGCCAAGACTTTAGGGGCATACTCAGGTTCATATTCAAATTCTATTTATATTCGAGGATCAGTGACAGGTTTGTATCCTTAAGTTTTATTGATTATATTTATAATATCAAAATTTATTCATAGCTATGAACCCTAGTGAAAGATTTCTGAAATCCTTTTAGAAATGGTTGAGTTATAAGGGTATAACAACGCCCCAAAATAACCCCAAAATAACAGCGTTCTAGCTCGTTTAACTTCTCAGGTTTAAGAGATATCGTGAAAATTTCTTCACAGTTAATCATGTGGTGGCATAAGCTTTCTGATAAATATCGCCGCAGATCCTCCTTGACTCTAACTTAAAAAGTTAATACATATTCTTTGAAATACAAAATTACAAAATACCTACATTCTTGGTTTGACATAACTTGCGATATGTGATTTCATCGTCTATAGTAACCGTAAGCGTAGCTTTCAAACGAATAAAAAAATTGCTATTAGAATTGGAGAGCTACTGTTGTGATACGTTACACATCCATGGGCGTAGCCAAATGTGTCAAAAATTGAAATAGTATGATTCGAGGTGCACTAAAAGTAAGAACTAAAATTCATTTAACAATTTAATAAAGTCTAAAATTCAATTCAAAGTAGAACAAATCTTAGGAATTTTGACACTTGATCTCGGAGTGTCTTGGGGCTAAAGTCCAGTTTTCCCCCTTGAGGGGGATTTCTCAAGGGGGATTTGTGGAATAACCCCTTCCAACGACCCGCCGCCGCCATGAGGGCACAATGCGGTCCCGTGGCTGGCAATCACTGCTAAAGCAGGTCACCAACCAACAGCTATATACGCCTATGCTATACGGATGCGATCAAAAGTATTTTGGTCACCCATTTTAGGGCCGACTTTTATGAAAAATGCTTAACCTAAAAAACAGATCATCTCATCTCTTACTGCGCTATTGAAGTTATTATCAATACGTGTTAACACATTATGATTCATAGCTTCCAAAGTTACCGCACAATGTTACTCAAGATATTTTTTTAGATCAAATTCCTCGTAATAATTATGACTGAGTATAACTACGCTATTGAATGAAAAGCAATAGTTTTTCGTGTCGACTACGTAACCTATTGCATCTTTACGACACAGAGAGAGATGCAAAACGAATGTAATTGATTCAACGCAATCCAATTCGACCACAGTGAACGGAGCAACAGTACCTTTTATAAAAAAATGAAAAAAATCTTAAGTACCCAAGTATTAGATACAATTTAGGTGTATTTGAATATGTACACGCTTTGGTACTACAACTAAATAATAGAGTACTGTTAGAGTTAGTTAGTTTATATGGAACTCTTAACTGATAAATTTTAGCTTTTTGCATTTCACAATGCTGGTTTTACATCGAGATAATATATACTAGAAAAAGTCGACACACCCGTAGCACCTCAAACTGCTTTTGTAGTAGGTACTTATACATCTTAACTGAGTTAATTTTATTTTAATTAAATGCTTCTATTAATTAAAGTAATTATAAGTTATTATAAGCAGGCTAGTCTTAATATTTTTGTATCAAACTTTGATATAAATGCTGATATACTACACTAGACAGGCTGCACTACACTAGACATACTACACTAGACAGGCTGTACAGTACCGAAAAAAATCTCATTAAGTTACGGTGCATGCACCGCAACTCCTTTAGTATATTGCGAGCGACCGAGAGAAACAGTTTATGCGCCGCGAAGGTTGGTTGTGACACAATTTTAATTTTGAACAGCTCATCTATGTAATTGAAGTCATTGGGAAAATGTAACTTTTTTTTATTTTCATTGCTGATTGTACTTAAGTGTTTACAGCACAATTGCAAAGGGTTCTAAATTGAGAGTAGGAGTACAATAGAACAGAAATTACGTACAATTCAATTCTATTGACAGAGACCACGGCAGGTGTGCCAAACCTCAGAGTAGTCTTATGCTAATTGTTTGGAAAACTGGTTTTGTATGACACGTGTATGATAATAAGATTCCGATTTGAAAATATTGCGCTCAAGTTATGTCACTAAATGCACACATTTATTTAAATACAAATATTTACATATTCACCTCATTTCGTCATTTTTGTTAATAGTTTACATCATGTTTCTTCAGAGGTTTAACGTGTAAGGTTTTTTTTAAAAGATTTGTTTTTAACAAATAACGGCAAATCTCGGAACTTGTTAGTACTTTATGCTTGTTTTAGGGGACGGTGTTCAAATCAAATATTATTTACATATTTACTCTCAGATAATAAATAACATGAGGAGCTCGATGGCGCAGTGGTTTAGCGTCTGGCCTTGGTATTGCGAAGGTTAAGAAACTTACGCAAGGGTCGGTCATGGGATGGGTGACCAAAAACTTATTGTCTCTAGCTCCTCCGTGCTTTGGAAGGTACGTTAAAAGGAAACACCACGGTCGAGATAATTGAAAAAAAATATTCATTAAATTTAAAGGTATGAATTGGCTGCGTTCCTATGTTTTCTTTTTTTTCATAAAATAATTATTAAAAGACATATTAATAAAAGATATTAATCTCCAAAAACCTTTAAAAAATTGCTATTGTTTAGACATCCAGCAATCTTTGACGAGATAATATAAAAAAGCAAAACATAGGAAGACAGCCAAATCCTTTCTTTATTTTTTTATGTAAAAAGTATTTAATTTGGTCTGGTTTTGGAGGAGGAAACAGGGGACTACGAAACGTTGATTTTATCAACTTTCTATAGGAATTTTTCAATTCTCTCGACCGTGGTGCTTCCTCTTAAGCCATTGGTCCCGGCTGCATTTGCAGACGTGAACTCACACCAATCCGCATCGGGCCCGCATGGTGGGTTATGGGGCCCGTTCTCCTTATCCTTATTAAGGAAGGGAAGGCCTGTGCCCCAGCAGTAGGGACATTAAAAATGGCCGATGGTCAAATGAATAATACCTCATTATAAAATCACTATTTAACTAAGTATAATTTTTATAATTGAAATTAAATACTGGTTAACGGACAGCTCGCATCTTTACATTTTTTTCCCACGATTAAGTACGCACGACAGCACGTCAGGTTATACAGTTAAACTGCGAAAACAGTTTTTATTACGTAGGGCATAAAGGCGGCCTCAAGGTCAACATCTATAGTCTGAGGTGCCGTCGTGTGTACTTTACAACAACTCTCTGTTGTTCCTAGATTTATAAGCCTCAATTAAAGTTCATTATAAAATGATTTCATTCAATAATGGCGTTACTCAGACACCTATCACTTTAAAGTTAAAAAAACGTTCAGGAGCGAGTGGGACTCACGCACCGAGAGTTCCGTACCATAAAATAATTGCATTTTGTTCTCTATACAAACTTTGGAGATAAGGGCTTATGATGAAAAATTTAACCCCCCCGGGTTACATTTTTCATCAAAAGTCGAAAACTATGCGGCCTAAAAAAATGAATGATAATGTGCAAGCAACGCTCTTTCATTTGATACCTCATATGCTTGTTGCCTGTTTCACACGTTTTGGATAGCACTAACTTCTTGTTTTTTCAAAATTAAACAGAATTTTCTCTTATAGAATAGAATGGAATTACATTTATTCAGGCAAATTACACCCATTTAAAAAATATACACTTCATAACTATTACTTTATCAGAAATAAATTGAAGTAATAATATTGCATTAATTTTAAATTTTAAAATTATGAATTTGTTTAAAAAATTGTTTAGATTTGTCATAAAACTGAAACAGGTTATGAATTCCTGCCTTACTAGTAATGATGCACATACCGGCCCTTGCGTCTAATTTAACAGCTTTTATTGTGGCTAGTTCAGTAATAAAAGATATCATTTAATAAAGATTGTTGAAACACACACACACACAGACACTCACACACACTATTACAATCATAATTTCATTTAAGTATAAGCTTTGTCTACAGAGTGTTTGGTAATATTCGTATAATCCTGAATATGGTAGAATAGAGTACAAAATTATTAAAAAGCTTTAAACCACAAGGGCCCTATTTAATAACGTGAAAATTTGTCAATAGTCATGACAATTTGGTTTACGTTGCGGTGTAGCTTGTTCTATTTTCAAATTGGCTGACGCAATAAATATTAAATTGTCATGACAGGTGACAAATTGTCATGTTTGTTAAATAGAGCCCAGATGGCAGCGTTTTTTCATTTGTATAAAAAATTACAAAGTGACAACTCTACACAAAGATGGCCTATTGATTTTGATAATCCATCCCATTAATGGGAAATGTCTTTTAGTTTTTTTTTTAAATAAACAATACACTAACTTGGTCTAGGGCAGGGGATTTCACTGTGCAGTTCTTCATAAAAGAAACAATTTTATTTTTAGTCAAGTGGTGATTTTCAGGCCTTAGAGGTTAATAATATTCCAGGTTGTATGCATGGTACCCTATCGACCATATTCGGGAATATACCAAACATTCTGTAGGTAAGTATATGTAGTTTCATTTTAAACACTTGATACCAGAAACACTAAATGAGAAAAAATAATTACAAAAACCTTTACAAAGAGTGTAGCTTGGTGATAACCAAGCAAGACACTTGATATGTTTAAACGCAGTTTTTACAAAATTTTTACAGCATAATCAAAAATCAAACGCGTACGTAACTAATGATAGGTATTTTCACACCTATGTATTTTCCCGACGTTAGGTGTAAAAATGAATTTGACGAACTCCGTGGTCGAGTGGCTTTGTACACCGGTTTTCAATGTGTCGTAATCTCTGAGGTCCCGGGTTCGATCCCTGGTTGGATTACTTTAGAAAACGAACTTTTCTATATTGGCTCAGGTCTGGGTGTTTGTGATACTACCGTTGTCTCTGATTTCCATAATACAAGTGCTTTACTGACTTACACACTTTTACTTACACATGTTAAGTTACACACTTAGACTTACACACTTTTACTTACATACGTATACTTACACACTTTTACTTACACACGTTGACTTACACACTTTTACTTACACTCTTTAACTTACACACCTTGACTTACACTTTTTGACTTACACACTTTTTCTTACACACTTCTACTTACACACCTTTGCAAACATACCTTTAGTTACTTTAGTCACACTTTGATTTACAATCTTTGACTTACACACTATTACTTACACACGTTTAGTAACACACTTAGACTTACACACTTTTACTTACACATTTTTACTTACACACTTTTAATAACACACTTTTACTTACACACTTTTACTTATACACTTTTTGTAGCACACTTTGACTTACACACTTTTAGTTACACACTTTTGTCAAATATTTATTTATTTATACCTATCATTATTTGTTTAAACCATGCAACACGAAAGTTCAAAGTGTATAATCATGAAAAATATTCAGAAGGTTTCATACTTCTCATCAACCACTAAATAATGTTACAGAATTCAACTCCTAACTATTATTAACATTTGTGAGCAAACATGAAGGCTTCACTGATTGGAAAAATAATACTGTCTGCGTAATTTCTGTACAAAAAATATTTTATCGCTTCGTTCGCATCGACGATTGTATCTCTATAATTAGAATAGGCCCCCGACTGGTTTGCAACAGGAAAACTTAAACATTGTAACCACATAAGGCTTTTTTGTAACTTGATTGCCATTTTTACTAGCATCATGCTTGCAATTGAATTCAACATTCGAGTACCTATAGCCTTCCTACTTAGGCTATAGGTACTCGAATTAGTACCTATAGCCTACTTAGGAAGGCTATAGGTACTCGAATGTATCGAATGTATGTTGATAAGTATCAAGAGTAAGAAAATTTTGCTCTTTAATAAAAAAAATGAATTCTAATTGGTATTTCTCGAATCCGTAGTATTCTACACAAAATGAATACGTGTATAAATAACACGATGTCGTAATCTGATGATATGCAAAGCACTACTAGTTAGGTGCAAAGAGAATGTAATCACTACGTACTTATATTTACTTACATATAGCAGATGTATAGTTGCAAATTGTTACTCTCTGTAAAACTATTTAAGTTTGACATTAAAGAGAAAGGGACAAAACACTGTGTAACTATACATCTGCTATATATAGTATAATAATAATAATAATAATTATCTTTATTGTCCTAATTGTAGTTACATAAGATCTTATCAAACTAAAATTATTAAGTTGGATCTCTCACAATTAACCTATTAAAGGCGTACAATGTGTTATCAATCATCATACATAATAATGAAATTTTACTTAAACTTATTAATTTTAAACCTAACCTAAACTTACCTTCACCTTATTGAATTAACTCAATTCCTTTATATAGAAACCTACTTGGTATAAATAGTCGGCCAATCAGTATTTTTGTCACTCACTTAAGACTTTTCCCTGTTAACTTAGTTTATTTAATTCACACATATAGCTGCTCGTTTACATATTTTTTATGGTTCATAATTTGTCACCCGTTAAGTTATTTTGTCGCAAACATAATTAATCGCTGTTCGGTTTAGTATTCAAGTATCCGATACAGTATATTTCTCAGTCGCCCGATTAATAAAATCCCAAACATTTAGCTATCGGAGATATTAATATTTTGATGATTTATGACAATTATTATTTTGATATAAATACCCGATATCCAGAGATCTGTAGGGACAGGGTAGGAGAAATTTTGATAAAAAAAACTCAATAAATTTTGCAGTAAGTTAGCCAATAGCCCTTAATTTAGGCAAACATAAAGTTACTATTAATTAATTAAACAATAAGATACCAAGGCCGTCTTCCGTAACATTTTATACTTGGAAGTATCCGCTAACTGCAATCAATTGGACACTATGCTTTCTCAGTAATTGAACACGTTTTTTTTCAAGACAGATTGCACATCGATTGCGTCAGTAATAGCATAAAGAGATCAATCTAAGGTCTATTTAAACTGAATAAACCTATCAATAGGTGACCTCCTTTTTCAAGGTCATTACACTTTGAAAAGGGTAGGTATTCTATGAACATAATAGGTCGAAGGCTCCAAAAACATAGATGTTGTATTGTTCCACTTCGTAGGAAAAGGTATTTTTTTTAATTGCCATAGGTATTGTCATAGTGAAATTGCTGTAAGTTTAAGATCTCTTTCTTATTCACAAAGTTTAGACAAAGTACTATTATCTTCTCTGTGTTAGGTACTTATGCTTTGCCAACGCACTACGGAATGGACATCTCGTGCCTGTAAAAAAAAGTTGTTATTTTCGTCTAAGTATAACGTTCAGAATTAACTAGAAATTGAACCTCGTTCAAAAGACGTAACTTTAGATTGTTTCATATAAATAATTTGTAGTCAATATTTTGGTAGTCAAATAACGATTATTAATGTAATATATCGCTATTAAAAAATAGGAGTTGGTGGTAGAAGAATGATTTTTATCGTTAAATAAAAATTAACGCGATTTACAGTTTTGTATGAAAAAAAAATTGGCATTTATTTTGAAATGGGTTAGTAATTTGGAATTTTTATTTAATAGAAACCTAGACATATCCTAGAATAACACCACAAGATTAGTTAATTATGCTCAAATTGCAAATCATTTTGGTATTTCTTTCTTTCTTCTCGTATTACGTTTGTAATGGGAAGCTCACTGTTCGCCGGCGTCTTAACGTGCGTTTCGTTTACGGTTGCAAGCAGGCGGTTAGTCACGTCACACGGACGGCATTAGTGGGTGCTGTTCCATGGTCCGTGGCGATGCTGTTCCGCAGATCGCATCCGCGCGCCGTTACACTAATTAGAACATTCCGCCTACGCGCTCCGCAGCATCCTACTGCATCGCAGTACTTGATGGGTTCATTCTGACCTAATTTTTCAATTGATAAATTGCCTCTAAGATTCTGATTTTATCTGGAATCCAATATGATATAAAATGTTAAATATCCTTTCAGTTGTCTTTGACGTAGATCAGTTTTACTTAGGTACACAGTCGTGGTGTCAATTTACACAAGGAAAAGCAAAACTCAGCTCAATTTGGTACATTTATTTCAAAAGGTGACACAGTTTAAGAAAGTATGAATAACGGCCCGTTTTAGTTAAAACATCGGAATTTAACATTCTTTTTTTTTACTCAAAATTTCTTAAAGTTTTCTACAAGTATTTAGTATGTCAATATCAACATCGTATACGTTGCTCTAATCCCAAAGTAAGTAGCTAAACACTTCTGTAATGGAAAGCTTAAACAACGACTAAACCACAAATACCCAGACCTGGGACAATACACAAAACAAAAGTAATATTTTCTACATTGACCCGTCAAGGAACAGGCGAACCCTGGATCTTTCTTTTAAAGATGGCAACACCGTAAAAACCAATCTGCTAACTAACTCGACTACGGAGGAATATTACTATTGCGAAATTAAAATTTATTTTGACAGAAAGACATTCAATGAATTAGATATTTCGTTAATTACAATTGCACCATTTATGAATCAACTAAACCCTAAATAATAAAAAACCATTTAGTTTAACTGTTAACCGTGACTGCGGCAGTTTCATCAACAAACATTCGCCACGCAGCAGGAGCCGAATCTGCTGACCCTATATTTCGAATGCGGCTGTTTGACTAAGGAGCCCCATCGTGATATTTCATCATATTTTTTCTTATCATGCCATTTGAAGTTGGCATCTTCCTTTAAAGTTATAGACTGAATTTATCCGTGATATATGTCATCATATCAGCCATAAGACGCCCTGCTGAGTATCCGCCCCCAAGGATCTCCACAACGATCAGTCTCGCGCTGCCCTCATCCAGCGACTTCCCGCTACTGCCCCCAAGGATCTCCTCAACAATCAGTCCTGCGCTGCCCGCATCCAGCGACTTCCCGCTATCGCCCCCAAGGATCTCCACAACTATCAGTCTTGCGCTGCCCGCATCCAGCGACTTCCCGCGACCGCCCCCAAGGATCTCAACAATCAGTCCTGCGCTGCCCGCATCCAACGACTTCCTGCTATCGCCCCCAAGGATCTCCTCAACAATCAGTCCTGCGCTGCCCGCATCCAGCGACTTCCCGCTACTGCCCCCAAGGATCTCCTCAACAATCAGTCCTGGGCTGCCCGCATCCAGCGACTTCCCGCTATCGCCCCCAAGGATCTCCACAACGATCAGTCTTGCGCTGCCCGCATCCAGCGACTTCCCGCTATCGCCCCCAAGGATCTCCTCAACAATCAGTCCTGCGCTGCCCGCATCCAGCGACTTCCCGCGACCGCCCCCAAGGATCTCAACAATCAGTCCTGCGCTGCCCGCATCCAGCGACTTCCCGCTATCGCCCCCAAGGATCTCCACAACGATCAGTCTTGCGCTACCCGCATCCAGCGACTTCCCGCGACCGCCCCCAAGGATCTCCACAACAATCAGTCCTGCGCTGCCGCATCCAACGACTTCCCGCGACACACACATGTAGCGTCTCCTAATGCTATCGCCTCAAAATTATATGTCGCAATTTTTATGGTTTTTTTTCACAATTATTCTCCGTCATCTCACTCGACTTTTAACTATATTGCATCATACATTCCGGTACCCAAGTAAACGCGTACCTATCTGACGGTTCAACAGATTTTATCTCTTCATCTTGACTTTTCTTTAAGTCAACTGTGAAAATCTCAAAGAAATTTCTTTAAGATTTTCACAGCTTCAAAGAAGTTTTTAAGATTTTCGCAACTTCTATGACGTCATGTAGAGTTTTGTTTCCTCCCCTATTTAACGTTTATCGTAAGTACTTCGGTTTATTATTCTATGGGCACATACAATCTTTCAAAACGCAACACCGCCACAGAATATATAGTACTAAACGTACACAGCCTAGTTATTTTTACCAATTTATAAAATCTGCCATGGTTAAAAACAAATTAAATGACGATGTGTTTTAATTATTGCCGTTACGAAAATGCGTTGAAATCTTTTCTATAGAGATTTGGAAAAAAAGTGCAAAACCTGCAGTTCTTAGCTTATCACATAAATATCTTATTAACATAGTTTCATTGTTTGAAACTTTTAAGATTAAGCAAATAGAATACTTAACCTCATCAATACTTACTTCATCGTGTGTACCATCCAGCCACCGAATTTTATTAATACTATTACAGAAAAATAATTATTAGACTTTTCTGTTCACTATGATTTTAGAGCGGTTCACAATATTTATTTTATTTGGAATAACTTAAAAAGTCACACAGACTTACAAAATGGAAATCGCATTAAATTTTTAGATCTTTAGGCAACTCGTAGTAAACAGGTCATTAGTCTGTCGCCTACACCTAAAACACCATAAAAGCCAAATCATAAAATCCACTTTTACGTTATGATAACATAAGTAGGTAGTTTACAAAACAAACAAAAACATTCCTAGCAAAAGTGTTGTTTGAGTGAAATTGTGACATTTGTCAACCAAATTAAGTAAAAAAGACACCCACCCACATCGAAGCTTATTAGCAATTCAATGTTTGGTACTTTTTTAACACCTTGGTGTGTAATCATTTTTTTGTTTGGTAGAGTCGGCTGCAGAAGTAGTACTCTTTAGTACTTTGTCACACTAACTATATGGCTTGTTCAATAACGCCAACATTATTTTACGGCAATAATTGGCGTGACATGGTGCTAAAGCCTTTCGTACAAGTAACAAATTCTGCTTGGTTAGTAATTAAAATAAGGGATGTTCAGTTTGATTCGTAGTAGGTTTTTGAGTGTTAGTTAATTTTTTATTTTCTTTTAAATTAATGCATTATTATAAATGCAATAATATATCTTTGACATACCACCTCAGTATTACCATAACAAAAACACGCGGAAAATTCCAGTGACCATTATAAATTTGATTTCCGTTCATTGGAGCGAATTTCGAAAATGTCCACCTACTAAATAAATTTTACAGTAAAGATTTTTGAATAAGTTAAGAGCACGTGGTCTGTACACTAGTGTTTAGTTTAATGGAGTTTTTTTTTTGCTAAAAGTGGCCAGTAAACTCCATTAAAAAAAGCGTTAGTGTACAGATCACGCTAGAAAACATTGTTTAAGCTATAAAAAGTACCAAAAAGCTTCTTCGGAGTGCACTACAGAGACATAATTCACAATTTCGTCTTTGTTTAAACGCTCTTAATTAGTAAAAGACAAATACAATCGTTTTTCTATTAAGTTGGACATAACTTTTGATAAGCACCACGAACGTGAGTCGGTTGTTTACTTAAGTTGTTATCTCATTACTTGATACTTACTTTACTCTACTATATTTTCATAAAATAATATTTCACTTTGTCAACATTCACATGAGAAACTAAAGTAATACAAAATATCATATTTCATATATCGAAACAGGTAAATGTATATTGTTTGATAGCTGAATACGCAAGTAACATGGTTACGCTAAAAATAATGCTGTCTAGTTAATTTGAAGTCAATATTTTCATTGCATATTATGAATTTTATTTTTCTGCCTTTTAGTAGATTATCAGTCCTCGAATTAGTAAAGTTAGGCATTTAATAAAAAAAGACTAAACTTTTCTGTGTTATTTCGATAAAACTTTTCTACTTTTAACAGGTATGACTCTTAAATATAAAATATCTTTTCATTTCTCATATTCGGAAAGTGATGTATATTTAAACTGAACAGCGGGAAACTCTGCGTTCCACTTTACTGGCGTTCTATTTTTTAAATTCTTTTACACCCTAGGGTGTAAAATAATTTTAGAAATAGAACTGAATTAGTCGACCATAGTTTGTATTAGCCAGTGCAAAATTAAAAACATTGGGCGGAGCGGCGACGCGGGCTGTTCCAATTTTGAAATAAGAAATAAATAAATATGGTCTACCTATGTAGTTACATACGTTTTTATTAATAAATATTTTGGCAGAACTACGATTTCTTTACTTTCCTTATATTCGAAATGAAAAGTAGAGTGTTTAACTCGGGTAAAAGTCATCAATTCCATACTCGAACTAGCCTTTACCTAAATATCTCGTATGGGAATCGCTTCCTTTTGACCCTTGTCTTACAATGTACTATTGTAATTACGAGTTTTTAAAATAAGTATTACTCATTTTAGACATTTGATTCAATTTCCATTTGTTTTTAAATTAAAACTTACGGCATGTTTAACTATAAGTGCATTAAAACTTTTCGTACGTTAGATAAAATGCATTAATTATCTGCTTAAGAAGTCAATACGTGCGGCGATACTATGAGCAGTCCTTTTATTATCATAAGCAGGCCGTAAAACTTTCAACACACGTGCGTTTAAAACGTAAAGAGCATTGTTTACAAAATAAAAACGTGTTCTTCGCCTTTGACAATAGTAAACTACACGTAAATTACCTGCCAAACTTTTGCAACACTCGGAGTTTCCATTGACATTGGCCAGTTTCAACATACCTGAGCCGGCGATCAACAAAACTCGTATATCAACAATTTAGTAATTTCCCTATCGACAAAAGAGCGCCAACAAAAAGAGGTGAACGCGCTCAAAAAAACAAGAAAAAGAAATAAAAACAAAAGCACGTGTTTACCTATTCTGCTGCAAAGGTCCGGTTCAGTCCACAAACAAACACCTCACTTGCACAATCCACTAAGAGTCGGTCACTTAAAAATTGTGAGTAAATACTTGGTAATAACTCGATATTATAGTAGTAGTCACAGAGTAGGCGTGCGGAGTGACAGGCGCGCGCTAGGCAACTGGCGACTGTCCGGCAGCGGCCATCGTTGTCAGGCTCGAGTTGGCTTGAGATAATGATTGCATACAGCCACCGCCGTGTTAGAAAACGTATAAATCGCATGGATGCTGTGTTTGCCAATAAATTATAGGTAGCCTTGATACGGCAGAAAGCGCGCCGGTGTGGCGTGCATCCGACACATGAGTGCAATTCTCGATACCTCCCCAGCACGGTGATTAAGCGAGCAGTAGAAAATAACAAGTATAGTAAAAACAACTGTAAATACTGACCAGTATCTCCAAACTAGGCATGATTTTAAAACACTAAAAAATCCATCAAACCTTACAAGGTGGACCGAAGGACGATCTGCGGGTCTATCGGCTAAAAACACTGAAGTTCAGGTAAGCTTTCTTTTGACAGATGGATGGATAATACATTGCTACTTCTTTTTGGCACAAACAAAAACTTACCAAAGAAAAGTAGCAATGTGTAACATCCATTAAATTTGTCAAATGAAAGCGATTGCGATGGCGATTGCTTAGGCGATTGATTAGGCGATACCGACCGACCGTTGTGGAGATCCTTGGAGGCTTAGGGGAGGCCCTGATAGTGATGATGAGAAGTAAAATTAATTAGTTTGAGAAAGCTATTAAAGACAGTGATCAGTGATCCGCTGCAACTTCACTCTAGAATGTATGGCAAAGAGCAAATTTTACAGATTAAAACACGTTTTGTACCGCAAGCGTTTTGAAGTTGGTCACTATTGTACATTGTTAAATTAATTGCATTGTATCTATGTAAATGCTTGACAGAAGGTTTAAAGTTTGATACCCATAAACTGACTCGCATAGGTTGCTTACTCATGAATTACCTTTCTAGGACGTAGCACAGTTGAAAAACTATCTACTTAGTCCTAATTACTAATGTTTGCAAACACAAACACTAGCCTGTCCGCGGTATTAATGTTCACTTGTTTACGATATCAAAAATGCTATTCCAAAACAATCATATTAAGCGTTAAATGAAGATTATTGTAGCGACCAAAGTTCATCGTTGCGTCTGCGCAACTTCGCAACGGGGCTGCGTAGCGAAACAATCTGTAAACATCATCTGCAATGACTCCATACCATAACAATTAATCTTTAATGTTTCATTTCAAATTGATCTGTTGACATGAAAAAAAACGCTTTACGCTTTTATTAAGTAGTTAACATAATGAAGACATATCTAGTTTTCATAAGTTTCACTTTACACTAAAAATAAGTTCGGCAGAACTTAAGAGCGTTAATTCGTCACGGCATTTCATACAAACTTTGTAATCCTTATTTTTTCGAAATGAATGAACCGATTTTAATAAAACTCCATACGCATAAGCAGGATACATAGGTCTAAAAGTTAGTTCAGAAAATTTTTGAAATGTCTTATTTTAAAAAAGATAATTGGAAATGTTTGTTTCCATGGAAAATTTAAAATCGGTCTAATTTAGCTGAACACTATTTATCGAAAATGTTTGTGAAGTGATCTCTCAGTGCACCCACACATCTTAGTATTGAATGACTATAAGTACAATTCGTAATAAACATTTAGTTATAGAAGTAGACCTACCAACCTAGGTACCTACCAACTTCTGCGCAGGCTCGACATATTAGTGGAGGTAAAAAAATGTTATGAGCATCAGTGAGAAAATTGGGTAAAAATTAGGAAAAACGAGCAAAAACAAAATCTAGCTTTTCCTAAATTTATAGGTTTTTAAAGTAGGCGTTATGTATAAAGAGCGCTGATAAGTGCCTCAAAGGTGAGCGATAATGTATCTTATATCTTTAGAAAACAGTACAGATTCCTCCATCACTAGCTTTTTGTTCAGCGCTCTTTTTACACGTGACGCGATAAATACCTCCTCATTCTTATACTTTAACCGATAAGTTTATCGATTTTTAGCCAGACAATAATCAAGGTCGTATTTTTGATTTTCTAATTTACTCTGACGAAAGCTACTTTCAGATAATCTGGGAACTTAGTGCGATTTTTTTCACTTCACCCTCGATCGTGAGCGCGTTAGAATTTTGTATGGCGTTGATGAAGTTCATCGCGTATTCTTCCAGATGGCGTTCTAATTTCGTGGATCGCCTAATTTTTTTTCTTACAAATATAATAATGTGATGTAATAAGATAGATAAGAGGTAAGTACCTAACTAAAGGAATGCATTTTTTTCTTGTCTTGCGATAAGTTTCTACTTGCTTACCTTCCTTTTAAGCTAAGCATGTTATTAATTTTTGAATGCAGATGAATTAACGACAAAAGTAAAAACAAATATTTAGGTGAGCTAATAACTATTAACGCATACAGACTGCCAAATACATCTAAATCACTTCAACTTTGAAAAGGTATTGAAAAAAGATCTAAAATGTTAGCCGTGTAGCTCGTAGCGGAAATATAACTTTAAAAACAATTTATGAGTAAGTAATAACAACATTGTTAGTTTTTACAATGCAATAGCTGTAATGTGATTGTGACATGCGCGCCAGATGCACATTAACGGAGATAAAAGCATACCTACCTAATTAATATCGAATAAGTTTCGTAGCGATCATTATTGATTGAAAAAAAATTGTGGAAGACACGACGTAGATGGAAATTCGTTGGATGGAATTTATCATAGCATTGAGGCCGTCACGCGAGTTCCAATACTACCCTCAACACGAACAGCTATCGAGAAAAATAACGCGCGTAAAAACATGCGATAGAGTAATTTTGCATGAGAAATTTGTACAGCGCCATCTACCGCCCAAAAGCGAAATGACATTTTCCATAGATAATTATTCTAGTCTTAATTAAAACTATTCAGAAGGTATTAATAAAGTAACGTGCAGTCACTATTCAAGTTTTTTTCCACGCAACCTAATATTCAGAAAATTAAAAAATACTCGCCCTTTAAGATTTTTATCAGACACTGTTTGTTAATTTGAAAGCAAAAGATTTTTTTTTTTAATATTTGACAACATCACATAAATTGCTCCGATTCCAAAGTAAGTAGCTAAAGCACTTGTGTTATGGAAATCAGAGACAACGGTGGTACTACAAACACCCAGACCTGAGCGAATATAGAAAAGTTCGTTTTCTAAATTGGCCCCACCAGGGATCGAACCCGGGACCTCAGAGATGGCGACACCTTGGAAACCGGTGAACAAAAGCCACTCGACCACGGAGGTCGTCGAATTTAATTAATAAAACCCTATTACAAGTTGGCGACCAAATTATAACAACAAAATGTTCTTTCAATATCATTTATTCACACTTCATTTCACATTTCGCACAAAAGTGCGTTAAATACCTACAATAAATAAAGGGGTGACTACACAATCGCACCATCCATTGATCAATTAAGTTATACATCTTGTTGACAATCCGTTATATGCAAATAATGTCAAATAAATTAATCAACCGTGGTAACTTCAAACATTATGTGCAATCTGATAATATTCACACCAAATTAAATTAATAATTAAAACTATAATCAAAATATTTATAAAAACAGAATTTATCTAATATTTTTGACGATTGCGAATGATCACTGCTGAAATTGCTTATAAATTAATTGATTTAAACATTATAAAGTTGTAAAAGTTTAGTGTCAAAATGTGTAAAACAATAGTATATCAGAAATAATGTTGACAATGCATTTATCCTAATATTATCTTATCACAAAAACAATAAATATTGTATAAGTTAGACATTCTTCAAAATTGTAAAAGACACATCATTATTACGTATACGTACAGATCTGATTTTTTACAAATATTCAAGATACATAAAAAATATCCAATAAATGTATCGAAATATATTGGAATACAAGCACTGATTAAGGCACCTACAATTATGTAAGTATATTATGTACTACTTAATTTACTTTAATGCGAAAAGGCCGATATTCATAATAGTATGTACATAAAAAATTCGTCATAAAATAGTATATTTTTTTTACAACTTCATGGTAATGCTAATTCTAAAATCAGCGTTTTCTATTCAATGTACTTTGTTTAGAAACACATTCACTAAAGTTATTGTAAAATATATAAAATGTAAGAAATTTCAAAAATGAGAAAAAAATAATAGTCACAATATAGTAGTCCGATTATCATTACTTGGCCTGTTCAGTAAACAGTTTTTAACAGCTGCTGTTGTCTGTCATACGTCTTAATTAAATTGTTATTTAAAAATATGCTTTCTTATCTTCGATCATCTATCTCACTTCATTGAATTCGTATTATATGTAAACATATGAAAACCATTTTTATGTTTTTATTTCAATAAAGAGTTTAAAAAGTTGGGTGAAGATAAGACCTGGAAGACCAGCGAACTAATATCTATGGAACTGTAATTACATACAAATATTTCTTACAAAATGGCGCCCCACAGGGCTAAAAAATGAGAACTCGCGCAGCATTTAGTCGGGCTAGCCACGCGCCCGGTGACAGACGTTAGAGTTCTTTACAATAATTGCAGTTTGAATTTTTATGAAAAAAAGTTAGAAATGACGTCATGTGTAGTCAAATGGTGTAAAAGGCGCAAAGAAGGCAAAAATATTCAGAGATAACGTATCATAAAAGTAATAAGTATTTTTTCGTTCAAGTATAGAAAATATCTATGAGTATACAGATTAATATTACCATAATCTCGCTTTGTGCTACATAACTAAATGCCAGCATTTTTAGCCCTGCCGAATTGGTTGTCATTTTTGTGTGGTGTTATTTTTTGAGCGGAATGCTTGTTCCATAGATTTTAGTTCGCTGGATATACAAACTAAACCAAACTAATGGTGTTGTGATATAAATAAAATGTACAGAGGTTTATCCATATTTGAAGTGATTTTAACTGAAAATCCTGCATTATTTTTTGATTCTATTGACTGACCAATAAATTAACAATGATTTATATTTTACAAATTAATTTATTTAAAAAAATATTTCCATTGTTTATTATTGGTTGGAACTTATTGATAAATACTTTGTAGCATCAAAATATAATTTTCAAATTCTATTCTAACACGTAAAACTAACACAAAACACATTTAAAATTATTCGATCGAGCTATAAGAAAATTTTAAGACGAAAATCTTAAGAGATTGATCTAATTCGCATCTCTGTGGCACTTACCTACAGTGTGTATACGTACTCGTTATGTATACTATACACAGAGTTGGGTATACTTCATGAAAACATGTAAAACCAAATAGTTTTATTTTAATAAAAAAATGCATGTAACTTTGAAATTATTAGTAAACTCTCTTCACATCACTTTTATAAAAGAGGTTTTTGTGAATATTGTGATATGAAAGATGATTGTGCAATAACTGTCTTATGAAGATTTTTCACTACGATAAAAAGAACACACTAATGCAATATTGTGTGCAGTGAGACTCAATACGAACCGTGCTCAAACAAATGCTAGAGTTTTCTAGTTCCTTGAACATAAAATCTCTTTTTACGCTTAATTCGGTGGACAACCTAATATTTGTACTGGAAGGGCGAATGGGGAATGTAAATAGTACCTAAAGATCTGATTACTACCAAAATTATATTAAGTTTTAAATATTAAATTAGTCATAGCACAATAAGATTCATTTAACATATTATAAATCGCTAAATCTAAATTATAATTGTACAGAAATGAGAATTCTTTATTTTCAATAATTCATCTGACATTGGTATATCTCATTGAGATTCAATCATTTGTCGTGGTTGTGTTTCACTCATTTGTGATCATAAAATAAAAACAAAAATGTCATCTCCTTACTTCACAGTGTCAAATAAAACAGTGTTTAATTATTAACATCCGTTTTTGGCTCACATAAAAAACCGTGTAAATAGTTTACGAAGTCAAAGTATAGAGCGAAAATCGCAACTTCCTATATGTCTATAAATTAGTATTTGATTTTGGTCAGTCGTGTGCGTTCGAGTGTTGACAATTCAGGCGTTACTACAAATTGAAGATGTGTGCAGGACACCAGAAATGTGATATGAATGTGGGAATTATACTAGCACAAAACATAAAATATAAACTTGAAATTGTCGGTCGTGACCACGCAGCCTAATCAAGACAGACGTCTTGTTCGAGTGTTGACAATTCAGGCGTTACTACAAATTGAAGATGTGTGCAGGGCACACAGATATGTGATATGAAAAACATAAAATATAAAGTTGACAGAAGCACCGCCCGGAAAATTTCGGTTTTCCGTTCACTCATACACAGACATTTGGTACAGGTTATCTTAGGCCAAATCAGGGGCTTTATTGCTTAACTCAATTTGGCAATCGTGTACATCCAATCACTGAGTCTCAAATACAGTCAGTCACAGTGCCTTGTAATGCCTCTGCAATAGACGTAGCATTCATGCCAAATTAAAAGCGATTACCATAGCTTTTGAGTTAGACAATTAGGTGGCAGGTTAATCAGGTGTAGCACTTACTAAGAAGTTTTTAGCGCAACAAAACAAATGAAACAAGTGTTTTAGAATACGGCCAGGCATTCTAAGGGCCCTATTTTTGAATCCTTTGGCTGGCGCCGAGCGCTCATTAGTATTCATTTTCAATCGACATAACAAAATCTGTATTTTTGAATCGCTCATAGGTCAGCCAGTTGCCAGTCATGTCTCTGGTCAGCGATTTTGTAGTGGCATTATACCGCATGCGACTTAAGTCACACGAACGATTTCGAATAATTCAAAAATAGGGCCCCAGCGCGGCGCTTCTGTCTAGAACACAGACTTTACATTTTGTGATGTAGCTTACGAGTAAAGGGTGAGTACCGACAGGCGGTCGGCGGCAGTCGCTATGGCATGTCGCCACGCTGTGTATAACGTCGGCGGGACCACCCCACGTCGCCTCGGTAGCGGTAAAGTAACACTCACGAGCCGCGCTCCCGCTGCACGCGTGGATATTAACTAAAGATAAATAATGATACCACGTAACGTTCGAAGAGACCAATCAAATAGCCGATCACGTTTGAATTTCCTGCAGGTGCGGTGCCTTCTACTTTACTGTCCGTGGTGGTGAAATCTAAGAGTAGAACGTGAGTACGGCAGCATGGTTCCCCCGCACCAGCAGCAGGCGGTCGGCGGCGGTCGCTATGGCATGTAGCCACGCTGTGTATAACGGCGGCGGGACCACTCCCCGTCGCCTCGGTAACGGTAAAGTGACACACACGAGCCGCGCTCCCGCCGAATGCGTGGATATTAACTCGCGAAGACGCAAGTGGCGGTAAGTGCGGTCGCGGGCTGCCAGCAAGTCGGCCTCGGTGATGCCGTCTGGGGAATAAAGACGCGGTTTAGAACCCGATTTCGGACACATTTGATGACGGCTTTATTTTTTCACGGCTTTATCTATTGCTGGGCCCACATTAACGGCAAACGCCGATGATTATTGCAATTAATGAATCTTATGCATTAGGAAAATTAGCGCCATAATTAATGCCGTTAAGCCTTATGCCCCAGCATAATAGGTAATATATAAAAAATTGGTGCATTTTTTTACTGTTTAGTTACGCAATGAAGAATATTTGATAGTGTAAAAGAATTATCGTATTATTCATAAAAGTTATGGAAGGCCTATAAGCTTGTTATAAGGAATTTCTTAAAAATCATAATTCGTTCAATCGTGACAAACAGTCTATAAACCTTTGATAAAGTTACAGAAGGCTGCTGCCTATAGTATCCCTATTTTAGTGAATAACATGTCCAACTACATGGCATCTGCTTAAAGTGACAGCTTTCACGTTATTTTACAACACATTGACATTTGACCAGTGGGTTTGTCTATTTTGTCTATGAATCGGTCAGAATAACGCTAAAGTAGCTCAATGCGAACATTTTCTTAAAATACGTTTATGAATAATCAAAGTTATATGACGTTTAATAAGCCTTATCAGCATTTTAACTAAAATTGACTATAACTCTATTTTAAGGTTTTGTTATTAATAAGGCGGTTACAATATAAGAATAGATATCATGACTTTAAAATAATGAATCAGTTACAAAACTCTGCAACACCAAGCTATATTTTATAAAGGAGAATAGTAAAATATACATACCACTATCTTCCTTATCGTCACTAATCCTGAAGGGCGCGATTAGCTTGTCAAAGTAGGCGAGCGTGGAGTCGCGCGGCTTTTTCGTAATGTCTGGTATCATCTTCAGCGCCGAGTAGTCGATGCGGAACTTCGACAGGAGGGACGCCATGCTGACAGGGAAATAGAAGACAATCAATCACATGACACACTTTTCGAATCGTAATGTGTCCATTTAGAGCTAGAATAAAAGTTTGTTTGTTGTTGCCAATTTCGAGTGGCAAAACATAATTCACCAAAATCACTCTTAGCACGCGTCCTGAATGGCGGCTCATCTTGTATACAAATAGCGGGGCGGAGCGCGGACACGCGGATAGCTGTCCTTAAGACACGCGAGAGTGCGCGCCTGCTTGCACTCTAGACAAGTTCAAATAAAATAAATAAATAAATATTTGACATCACATACATTGCTCCGATTCCAAAGTAAGTAGCTAAAGCACTTGTGTTAAGGAAATCCGAGACAACGATGGTAACACAAACACCGAGACCTGAGCCAATATAGAAAATTTAGTTTTCTAAATTGACCCAACCGGGGATCGAACCCGGGACCTCAGAGATGGCGACACCTTGAAAACCGGTGTACAAAGCCACTCGACCACGGAGGTCGTCAATATGTCGTGCGCTTGCGCGTTGCCGACAGTCAGGACACACACTTACAGGACACAACCTATATGACATGTATATGTTACATAAAATCTTCGCTGAAAACAATTAAATCACAGGAAATAAAATAAAAATCACCAAAATATGACGTGAAGTTTGCGTGCTTAATTTCAATACATAGTGTAATTTTTATATTATTATTTTAATTAGCGTGTATACGTAAACGTACTTCCTCTCCTCGAGCTCGAGCTCTGTGTTCTTGTTGGCGAGCGTGAACACGCGCAGCGGGCACGACGCCCACGCGCGCCGCGTCGACAGGATGTACGGCAGCAGCAGCGTCAGCCCTGACCACAAACAACTCCAACATTATACACTTTTTAACTTTCGCGTTGCACTGTACTAAACTTAACTATTTTCTTTAAATACCTACCTGTTTACTTATTTAAAAATCGTTTTATCTTTTTGTAAAATACAATTAGAAACCTCAAATATTGAATTGAGTAGTGTAACAAAAAAAGTTATTACAATTGACAATATTTAAAGCTAGACTAATAAGATACTTATTTCGCCATGATGCAGAAAATAATGAAGTGATTTGTCACAGTTTTGTAGTACTAAATGTAAATCTTACTTAAGAATAATACACTTTAATAACAATAATACACGGTTAATAAGTCAGTTTTTTAATGAAACAGTCACCTAATTAATCAAGTAAATCCTGCACAGCAACCGGATGCAAAGCAGAACCAAACAAAAATCACTTTATACTGATAGTAATAAGGTGATTGCACCTTATTATTATCAGTATAAAGTGGCTTTTATTTTAAGATATTGATCTTACCGCCGTCGTCGTACAGCTATATTAGCCTGTCCCTTTGCTGTTCTACTAACGTAAAGAGGCGCATCTGATACTAGACTATAACACTACAGTAATAAAGTGCAATATTTCACCTCCGTCGTCGTACAGCCACCACACGTCGACAGTGCCGGCCTGTCGCTTGGTAAATTGTTCTACTGACGTGAAGGACGAAGCCCGACGAGCGGCGCCCCCGCCCAGCGCGCGACGCATGGCGCCGCCTAGACCCAACCTGACGACATAATAAGAAAATATTAGATCTCCATACTCGTTGAACAACCGCTATGTATCACGATCTACCTCATACAGTGAGTGTGAGGCAAGTGACGTTTGCATATGTATCAGTATATTCCTCACACAGCGAGTGTGAGGCAAGTGACGTTTGCATATGTATCACTATCTACCTCACACAGCGAGTGAGAGGCAAGTGACGTTTGCATATGTATTAGTATATTCCTCACACAGCGAGTGTGAGGCAAGTGACGTTTGCATATGTATCACTATCTACCTCACACAGCGAGTGAGAGGCAAGTGACGTTTGCATATGTATTAGTATATTCCTCACACAGCGAGTGTGAGGCAAGTGACGTTTGCATATGTATCACTATCTACCTCACACAGCGAGTGAGAGGCAAGTGACGTTTGCATATGTATTAGTATATTCCTCACACAGCGAGTGTGAGGCAAGTGACGTTTGCATATGTATCACTATCTACCTCACACAGCGAGTGAGAGGCAAGTGACGTTTGCATATGTATCAGTATATTCCTCACACAGCGAGTGTGAGGCAAGTGACGTTTGCATATGTATCACTATCTACCTCACACAGCGAGTGTGAGGCAAGTGACGTTTGCATATGTATCACTATCTACCTCACACAGCGAGTGAGAGGCAAGTGACGTTTGCATATGTATTAGTATATTCCTCACACAGCGAGTGTGAGGCAAGTGACGTTTGCATATGTATCACTATCTACCTCACACAGCGAGTGAGAGGCAAGTGACGTTTGCATATGTATTAGTATATTCCTCACACAGCGAGTGTGAGGCAAGTGACGTTTGCATATGTATCACTATCTACCTCACACAGCGAGTGAGAGGCAAGTGACGTTTGCATATGTATTAGTATATTCCTCACACAGCGAGTGAGAGGCAAGTGACGTTTGCATATGTATTAGTATATTCCTCACACAGCGAGTGTGAGGCAAGTGACGTTTGCATATGTATCACTATCTACCTCACACAGCGAGTGTGAGGCAAGTGACGTTTGCATCTATCCCACATCGGCTGTTTTCACATTGGACGATAACGACACGATACTCATATATCGTCAGTTCGGACGACAACGATATGGAACGATATCGGTATGTGACACGATATAACCAACAGATCTTGTTATGCGGTCAGTCGCATTGCGCCAGCAAAAGTTACCATTCATGCTTCACTCGATATCGGCACGATAATCTGTCGGCGACGATAACGTTGACTACAACGACACAGTGTGAAAGCATTTAGTAGTGATTAATCGAACTACTAGTCCGACGATATCGTGCAGTTATCGTGTAGTTACAGGTATCGTCTAATGTGAATACGCCCACCCACACCCAGAAAACTTTCAAAATTAATCAGAAATACGTAAATTACTCCGATTCTTGAGCAAAATATTGGCAAGCTGCATAAAATTGTTTATTTATTTTACTTTAATCTAGCAATTAAAGCATCGGTAGCAACAAATCACTAGTACCTAATTGTTTTTTTTTAATTTATTGTTTATTGGGAAACAAACAGCCTTATATAATACACAGTAACAGCTTAATTTATGCTACCTCATTTGCCAAGAGTTTCCACTTACAATAATTTACATTGAATTCGTTAAGTAAGTACTTATGACTTATGATGTTCTTTGCACTATTGAACAATCGTATAGTAGTGTGTAGTGTAGTGTAGTGTAGTGTAGTGTAGAATACTGACTTCTTCTCGGGAGTGTTCAGGTTGGGGGTGCAGGGCGCGGTGGCGGCGATGGCGGCGGCGGCGGCGGCGCCGGGGTCCGCCGACACCAGCCGCGGCGCACCGGGCGCGCCCTCCGACACGTCCGACAGGCTGCTGCCTGCACGCGCACGTCCACGGGATTCATATATTATTATTAATATTTGATTGGATCAGGCGTCACTTGGCGGAAGTCCCAAACCATTGTGAAAAGAGAAATATATGTAGCTTACTCCCGCAAAAAATATATGCAAGATACAAAACAATTCTTGAAACTTAGTTTCGTAATAAAAAAATGCAAAATACAAATAAGTCAAATTTATTCAATCGAGTTATTTGGAACATAACCAAAGGAGAAAAAGAAAAAACTCGCGTTAAATAGACTCCGTCTGAAAGTGGAATTCAGTAAAATATTCCACCCTGTTTAGTCTGTTAACTATGTTACACCATGTACTCACCGATAAGTATGTTTTTAACAGATTTCACAAACAAGGAGGTAAGATTTCATTCACGTATGACACGAACTATAGTCAAACAGACTTTCAGAGTTAGGCTATACGCCCACACCACTTTAACAACTTAAACTACCCCATCACCGTGTTATAATGACAAAAAACAAATGAAAGAAGTGAAAAATATTATAACCTGCGTAATTATAGAAACAATCTGTAAAAGGCGACCACATATTATATGTCAGCGAAATAGCATGACCCATATACAGTGGTGGCCAGATAATTAAGGACACCAGTCGATTTTCATACAAACGAGGTAACTTTGAAGCCTTGGTTCTCCGCCAGGGAATGACCTAGCTGTGATCTGATGATGGCCATCCAGGGAGTGAATGGAGAAGATTCAGACCGCTTCTACACATCCAACTGATTTGATCAGCATTCTAAGAGATATAAGGATCACAGTTTTCAGTTTCAGGTTTTTTTTTGTTTCGCGGTTTTTTTTTATTCACAGCAGGTTAGCGCTTGGCCTTCACCGCACCTGATGTTATGTGACAATAAAGCCGAAGGTGGAAGCGCACTACACCCTGAATCCTCACTACTGAGGAACTGGCTATCTTACTCCTAACTGCCGGAACACAACAATTTTTAAATTGTTGTCATGGCGTCAGATTAGGTAAGATGGTAGCTAGCCAGGCGGACTTGAAATAAGCCCTACCACCAACCAAACCGAGTACAAATGTACCCCTCTCCTGGGAATCGAACCCGGGACCCCTGCGTCATACACGAGTGGGCGAACCACTAGACCACAGAGGCGGTTAAAACGCGGTTTTTTTTAAACATATACTTGTTGTCCTTAATTATCTGGCCACCACTATTTATGCCCACATATTATGTGTGAACGATATAGCATGACCGCCGGCCGCCATTTACCGATTGTTTCATTTACTGCACGGCTCGTAAAACAAAGATGGCGTCCGTAAGCTACTCACCAACCGAGTGCGTGTTCAGGCTCTCAGTAGACTTGGACTCCTTGAAGTTGTCCCCCATGGACCCTGGGAACAAGCTCCCGTTATGATGATGGAACACACGTATTAAATACAAAGGCATTTGAGTTTGAAAAGCAATGAATAGAGTTAAATTCACGTTTTACATATAGAAGCTCACACAGATGTGGTTAAAACAACCGGTTCTATAAAGTCTATGAATAATCGATATTAATAGGTAGTCGGAAAAGTTCGCGGCCTTTTGAAGCATGAATTCTGCGTGTTATATTTCTGGCAATACTAAACTTAGGCGGAAATGTAATATATATATTGTTTGACAGCTAACTTTCTGGTAATAGCGGTAAAATTAAAACAAATTAATAATTGTCTTGCTTTTTCATATTTTTAATATTTTTTATTAGAAACATTTTGCAATTTTTTTTTCGGTAACTGATAAAAAGAAATAAAGCTGCTACTGCTCAAAGAAAGATGTGTAATGTTAATAGAGAAGATGCTTTGTCGAACACTACTGCAAAAAAATGGTTCAGCAGCTTCAGGTCCGATAATTTTGAAGATAAAGATGTTCCTCGCTGTAGTAACTTTATTATTTTTAGTACAAGCCGCGAACTTTTCCGACTACCTAACATGTGATACTTACTTCTCCGTATATATTAATTCAGTTGACATAAGGAACTTGACAGATCTGTCAAATATTTATTCGCTCGACAGCTATATTCAGTTTGGTTGAAGCAGTGAATTACATGATGACATGTATAAACATTAGTTGTATTAATCTTAACATACTGGAAGAAATTATTTAAATTAACCACAAACAGTCATAATTTTGAACTTAAGTTTGCGATTGTACGGTTATGACATGATGGTTATGACATGATGGTTATACAGATAACTTACTTGTCTTATTGTAAACAGTTTTTGACAGCTGTCGTACGTTTTTTTTACTTAAATCGTTAGTTAAAAATAAGTTAGTAACTTTACTAATTATTATCAGTTTCTTTTATAATCTATGCGTGGAAAACTATTTGTTGTATTTTATTATAAATGATTATTTCAATAAAGAGTTGGTTGAAGATTGTTTACCAAATAAGACAAGTAAGGACAAACAGACAGAGATTATTAGTAAATAAAACAATTAAAAATCTACTACACATAAATCGGCCATTATAATATGATTGTGCAAAAAAGAACGACAGCACGTCAGGTTATACATTTGAACTGCGAAAAGAACTTTTATTACGTAGAGCATAAAGGCGGTCTCAAGGTCAACATGTATAGTCTGAGGTGCCGTCGACCGTACATAAATTACCATGAAATAAATGCGTGTACTCACGTGACAGCGCGGAGACGTCTTTCGCGTTGACGTCGTGCAAGTACGCGAGGAGGTCGTCGTCGAGCGCGTCGCTGGCTAGCTGGCCGCCCTCGACTCGTAGAAGCGCGATCGCCATGTGCATGTCCAAAGCTTTGCTGGACACATACAAATCAATGTTCAGCTCGTGCAAGTCATATATTATCCCCCTTACTAATAAAGATTGTATAGCAGATGTATAGTTACACAGTGTATTGTCCCTTTCTTTTTAATGTCAAATTTAAATAGTTGGATAGAGAGTAACCATTGTGTAACTATACATCTGCTATACAATCTTTATTAGTAAGGGGGATTATGTACAAGCGATCGGCAGTACGGCGAATTCTTTCTTCATTGCGCGATCAAAGCGCGCATCGATGATACAATAATATACTGCTCCAGCATTCCGAGACAGAGGAAGTCACGTGGGTAACACTTGCTTACGTCATCTCCGCTATCGGTATTGAGAATTACGTTCATTCATTTTTTAACTTGAATTGTTTCATTTGCTAAGAGAAATAAATCACAATTAAAATCCACTGTAATAATTTTGTAATGAGTGTGACAGAAAAAAAAACCTTTGCTTACAAAAAACTGACAAATCGCACAACTGGATAGTGACGTAAGCAAGTTCACTCCCGAAATGCCAGTCCTTGTGTTCTTGGATCATGCGCGCACCGTACTGGGGTTATTTGAGATCAGTCGGCATCGCGCGGCTCTGGTCGCTCTGTTCCGTGGCCAGTGAGCAAATGAATAGATATTACGCTTTAAAATCTAAGTCCCCTTTGCGAAAATAGGTGGCGCTATAGGTGTCTATACAGTTTTTTTTTCTAAAACCGTACTTAACCACATTTATGATAACCTCATCAAAGATTCCTCATCCTCTTTATAGGAAATATGTGTATATATTCCATCCACCTATAAGGAAGGCCTGTGCCCCAGCAGTAGGGACACTAAAAATGGCTGATGTGCATTAAAGTTTACGTTTTCGTCATAATAAATAAAAGGCCACATAAAATGAAAAAAAATCCGAAAAATACAAAGTACTTACTGCATCAGTTCGACGTAGGAAGCGAGGTCGGTTCGGTCGCAAGTCTGCCAGTCTTCCTTGAAGCCCATCATCAGGATATTGGGCCGGAGCTTGCCCAGACCACTAGCCTGGCCACGTTGGGAAAAAGTTACAATACAATCCAAATTGACGACCTCCTTGGTCGAGTGGCTTTGTACACCGGTTTTGAAGGTGTCGTCATCTCTGAGGTCCCGGGTTCGATCCCCGGTTGGGTCAATTTGGAAAACGAACTTTTCTATATTGACTCAGGTCTGGGTGTTTGTGATACCACCGTTGTCTCCAATTTCCATAACACAAGTGCTTTAGCTACTTACTTTGGAATCGGAGCAATGTAAGTGATGTTTAAAAAAAAAAAAAAAAAAAAAAAAAAAATCATAGATAAGATAATAACATTTATTTTTAATTAGGGATCTTCATTTCCGGATAACAGAAAATATACTTTATTCAGTTGACATAAGGAACTCAAGAAAATCTACTTTGGCTTTGGCGATACAGCGTGAATTTTAATGGTTTGGTAATAAAATCAGCTGTTCAATACAAAAGCGCAATTCCTACTCGACCTCGATGTATGGAACAGCTGATTTTTTTGCGATATCAGAGTTGGCCTGAAGTAGTGAAGTAGTTATACAACCTGGAGACGACAATGCGACAGTAAATTAAATGTCGTATAGCTAAGAACGCTCCCATGCAGTCTCATAAAAAAACAATAAAAAATATCCAATAGTTTAGTCATAGGAAATATTTTTCAGTTACGATTTTCAGTTCAATTAATTTTAGTGCTATTTTGTTTGTTTGAAAAAAAAAGTTTTATTTCGTTTCTAGGAAATATTGATAGTTTTAAAATACTCCTATGAACTAGTGTTTTCATTTATTTTTGTATTGTCGTCTCCAACCCGTATATGGTCGTACCTGCATGAGCGCGCTGGCGCCGTCCTTGAAGGTAGCGTTGTCGACGAGGCAGTAGAAGGCCTTGATCTTGCGCCGCGCGAACCACAAGTACGCGCGGCTCGACAGCGCCTCGCGCGCGCGGTGGCTCGCCTGGCCCTGACACACCCAACATTCACAGCGTCATACAGCCCGCGCGGACATATCGTGCGGGCGGGGACCCGAGCCCAGCAGTGGGATCAAAATAGCCTATGTCCTTCCCCAATGTCCCATCTATATCCGTACCGAACTTCAAAATCGGGCCAGCTGTCTAGGCGTGAAAACGTAACAGACAGACATAGGTACTTTCGCATTTATAATATTAGTAAGGATAAGCCTCAAAAATGTTGAAATATCTGATAATGGGAAATGTCTGAAAAAATTGAACTGGCTGAAATTTTGTAGGAATAAGTTCCCTTATTAATGGGAAAAAGTTTCAACACAAAATTTCAAAATTATGTCAATTTTTTTTAATACATCGCAGGTGGTGGCTAAGAAATCACCTCCATTCTACTGTTACTTCCGTACTTTTGCGAAGACGAAGTTATTAAATTTATTATATTTTTTTTCACGCAACCTCAAAATTCAGAAACTTTTTTCTATTAATAAGAGACTATAAGGCAGGAATAATCCTACCTATAAAAATCAATAAATTTGTTTTTTTTTTTCAGACATTCCTGTCTGTCTGTCTGTTTGAGATAAACTCAAACAGATTTTCATGCCGTTTTCACCAATAGATATAGTGATTCATGAGGAAGGTTTAGGTTATAATATAATAGAAAAAATACGACTCGCACCAGATCATATTCTCGGACGGGAATCGAACCCGCGACCTTTGGATATCCGGTCCAATGCTCTGACCGCTTGGAAGTGTCGGAAAAAGTCAAGCCGCCTGGGAGCTTTCGTCGGGAATACTGCCTAATCCCTTCGAAATATAACAAAACAATGCATAGTAGGATATTCCTGTTCTATAGATCTACAAAAAAGTCCGCGATGGCATAATTATCTACCTTTAAGAATAGCATACTATACGCATTATATAAAAAAAAATGTCTACAATGCGTTAATTGGAAAGCTATTTAGACGGATACAGTATTAATCCTTATCAACTTAAGTACGCTAGTTAACTTAAGAATTTCATGCACATTATTATAATTCCGTACACCATATAATTAAAATTTAATATCTTAGGTCGTTGTCGCAAAAATTAACGCGCCACGACCCATGGTGTCAAATTCCACACTACACCGAAGCAAAGCTAGGGCGGGTCGCTAGTTACAAATAAAGCTTAAAATGGTTTGGATGCCAAACGCTAGACTGCCGGCCGCTTCTCTTTACATACACACTTAAGGGGCTGACATGAGCCAACTAGCGCCGCCAGTCGATTTTATTTTATTTATTCTAAATAAGTCCAATTTCTTAAAAAAAAGAAATCAGTCATGGTCTGGTGTATGACGTCTAACGTTTATTGAATAACATTACAACATTACAAAATGCGTGCCATAGTTTAAAAACGGGTTTGTACCAACAGTGGCCGCTTTTAACAAAATCGCGTTTTAAAACTATTTGAATGCCTTTTCAAACTGTGCAAAGTTATTCAATAAATATTAGACATTATTAACAAAATCTTGACTGATTCCTTTTTTAAGAAATTGGGCTTATTTAGAATAAATAAAATAAAATCGACTGGCGGCGCTAGTTGGCTCACGTCAGCCCCTTAACCGTGGAAGCTAAACAGGACACAAACCGACTAAAAAATAGTGTTTTAAATAACCTCCTTTTTTATTTTGACGTCGGTTAAAAATAAGCACTCACTTGTAAAACGTGTCCGCAAACCATCAACGACAGCCCCTTAGTGAGTAAATAACTGAAGTCCGTTAAAATAGGCCTTTCAGCCGGGAATCCGGTTAGCACCAATATCTGTGGTCTGTAAGGAATACATCATTTGTTTTACTTCAATATTTTAAAAATAAACATCTTGTTCCGTTATTACGATATCGAGTAAAAAGTAAAAATTCACGTGCAGTCAAATCAGGTACAATTAATAGATTCTAAACTTATTTTACATCACATAAACTGTCAACTTTCTACAACTTATATTATACACTTTAAGATTGTTAAGCAATGAAAATATAATTTAAACTCAAAGTTTCACCAATCAAAGGCCCATTTTTTGCTCAGATAACAGATATCACTCAGATAAATTATTAAACAAATAAAAGTAATAAAAAAATGACAGACAAACGAATGGTATATATTTTAATTTGAAGGTATAATACGTTATCAAAGGAATAAATTTAATCTGGGCATTAAAAAATCAGCCCTGAAAAAAAAAGATTCATTTTTGTCATTTTTTTTCTATTTGCTACCTAGACTTTAATTACTTGTAAGATATTAACATTAGGAACCGCTATATCGTGTGTAGTGTAAGTACCTGTAGTTCTTGACATGTTCGTTAATCTTGTTAAGCTGGTGCACACCGGACAGCGCCGTCTTATATGTCTGCGCTTGTGTCGTCGAGCCCCAGTTCACGTCTGCAAACCAGGCAACTTGATAATGTGACATGACGATAGATCGATGATGGAATGGAGTTGAAAAGTGCGAATCACTACACTAAGCAATTTCAAAAAAATTAAGTCTGTATACAACATGTTATAAAAATACTCCTAATGCCGAATATGGTATATAGGGACCATCAAACTGAACAACTTTTACTATGGGACCAACTCTCAAATCGCGAAAAGAAATCAGCTGTTTCATACATTTTGATATTTTCGATTTTAATTTTTGTATGAAACAGCTGATATTTTTTTCGCGATTTCAAAGTTGGTCCCATAGTAAAAGTTATTCCGTTTGATGGTCCTTATATACCATATTCGGGGTATTTTTATAACATGTTGTATAACACAAAAGCTCCGATCCGCTCTGACCGCCGTATTCATTAGCTCTTCCTGTTACAGTAATGAGTATATCTATTGCTACGTATTGTCTATGTGTGCGTGCGTAAACCGCTACGTATAGATGATCTAAGACTGCAATCACACATTCGTGCTCGCCTCGCCACTCGCGCGAATCACTAGACGAAACGATTTTGGACGCTCGCACGCGACTATAGAATACATTTTCCGGCACCAGGGAAGCTCGTATTTTACTGTACAATGCAATTAATTTAACAATTTACAACTGAAGTGGCTAACTTCAGAGCGCTTGCGGTACAAAACAACGTAATTTAATCTGTATTTTAATTTCTTTGCAATACATTCTCGAGTGAAGTTGCAGTGGATCACTGTCTATTATCAATTTAATCGCATTGTACACATGCGAGCTCGC
This sequence comes from Catoptria pinella, assembly GCA_963556745.1. Classification (NCBI taxonomy): domain Eukaryota; kingdom Metazoa; phylum Arthropoda; class Insecta; order Lepidoptera; family Crambidae; genus Catoptria; species Catoptria pinella. The sequence continues at coordinate 11,407,995 of OY750774.1, read as the reverse complement.
GAGGCATCAAACGGGTCTTCTATCTAACGAGATATAGTAGTACCACAACAAAAAATACGAAAGTATTTCAGACAAAGCCAATGCGTTTACGCAAAGGTTCGAGTCGGCAATGGTTATACGTCGTCCGTCATGATAATTATATTAGGTACGAGCAAAATAACATTTTTTCATCTAAAATTTATTTTAATAAAGTCTTTATTAAATCCGTTTCAATCATAAATAACAGAAACATAACAATGACTCACCGGGCTTCCTATAGGACACGAGCAGGTATAGTGCGAGCAGGAAGGCGAATGTGATGAGCGCCGTGATCCACGAGATCACGAACATGATGGCCACGCACAGCATCGACCCCACCAGCGACAGCCACATGTTGTACAACTGTTATATGAAACTGATATTTATGACGATCCGAGTGGTGCACTGGTCTATAATGCCGGCCTACCACGCAAGAGTTTCCGGGTTCGATTCCCGGGCGGGCAGAAATTGAAATGATATTTATTTTTTGTGACGGGTCTGTTTGTTACTACAGCTTGACCATAAAGAGTTGACAAAAAATGAGGGCGCCACTTTCTATGCAAACACGTCAAAATCACGAATAACTTGGCAACACTGACTATATTTTGTACTAAAAAATTTTAGTTCCATTTTATTTAATTTCATTTCTTTCTGGCCAAACTGTATGTATACTAAATATACATTTAAAAAGCATATGAGTAGTATATCAGTGTTGTCTAGCACCCATATTACAAGCTTTGCTTAGTTTGGGCTGGATGGCGCTGTGTGAAATTGTCCAAATATTTATTATATTTATTTATTTTCGCCCTTTTCTTTTTACTTCTTGTTCTGTTTACGGAAAGTTGATAAAAGTAAGAAATGTGAGTTTTTAAAATATACCGCCAGAGGCGCTATGCCAAATTGCTTACTATGGTCGCTATTGAGTATAGTAAACATAACTGTGCTAACTTATAATTAGAGATCGGATAATCGGATGCACATTTACATAAAATCAATTGTTCGCTAACATATTATGGAAGTGGCTTCTTAAAATATTTTAAAATATGTGTATATTCCCATGAGGTTTAATAGGCCTTATTACAACGTAGTAAGATTGTGTTTACTTTTTCGACTATAAAAGTAGGGAAAATCAACCAATTACGTTTGTAAACATGCTTAGGCCAACTGGAATTTGTGTCAAATCGGGTGTATTTATTACGTCCCACGGAGTATACACTAAAATTGGTTAATAAAGAAATCCTTGGATTATTTCAAAATCTTTGGATTTTTCGATACTAAAACGCTTTCCATAATACCCGAACTTAGGTAAATATGCATCGTAATATTGTAGATCTAGTCATAATAGAAGCACAGAGCAGAGCAGTTAGTACCCGGAAGGTGGGTCGCCAGCCCACGGGGCGCGCGAGGCTCGCGTGGAACGTCGAGAAGTTGATGAGCGCGTACGCCGCCAGGAAGAAGTTCGAGATCAGCGGCGCGATCTGGTTCAGCCCGCCTGCGGGACCGACCACACGACACCAGGTTATACAAGTAAACTGACTAAACACCGCATATCACGTAGGGCACAAAGGCGGTCTCGAGGTCAACATGTACACGCTAAAATTTTAGTCATTCGGTTCCCGCAGTGGGGTGGTTCCACTCATGATTACAAGCAACTTTTACTATGGAGCCAACTCTGATACTGCTAAAAAAAATCAGCTGTTCCATACAAAAGCGCAATACCTACTCGACCTTAATAATAAATAAACTCGACTAAAATTTGAGCGTGTATAGTCTGAGGTGCCGTTGCCATTACTTCGACGATATACATATTTATTTGACGACCTCCGTGGTCGAGTGGTTTGTACGCCAATTTTCAACGTTCACCATCTCTGAGGTCCCGGGTTCGAACCCCGGCTGGGTCAATATAGAATACAAACTTTTCTATATTGGTTCGGGTATGGGTGCTTGTAATTCCACCGTTGTCCCTGATTTCCATAACACGAGTGCTTCAGTTACTTACTTTGGAATCGGAGCAGTGTTTGTAATGTTGCCTAATATTTATTTATTTATTTTATTGCTGCCGCGGTCTATAATGACTGCGTTGCTGGCAGCGATGATGGTGACCATGCGCGGAACTTGGCGCAGGTAAATTATTTAAAAAAACTATTATAAATTACAACAATTTGTTTTCAACACATAGATTACAAAATAAATTAGAATCAGTGACATTTTACTTTAATAAGACAACATATTTTCAAATAACGATTAAAAAAGACGTATGAAAACTGTCAAAAGCTGTTTACCAAATAGAACAAATAAGGATGATATTATAATGCTTAAAATATTTTTCTGATCATCATCCCGTGACAGATTTAAATGTATGGAGTATCTCCAGTGATTCAAATTCATTCGCTAATTCTCGGAGCTCGATGGCGCAGTGGTTTAGCACAAGATCCTGCGATCGAACAGGTTAAGCAACTTTCGCAAGGATCAACCATGGGATGGGTGACCAAATTATCTTGAGCTCCAGTTTCGGAAGGCACGTTAAGCCGTTGGTCCCGACTGCATTTGCAGTCGTTAACACCCACCAATCCGCATGGGGCTCACTTGGTGGGTTATGGCCCATTCTCCTCATCCACCTATAAGGAAGTCATGTGCCCCAGCAGTGGGGATATTAAAAATATCTGATGCACTAACCCATGAGTATGAAGGCGGTGGCTATGATGAACGTTAGTGCGTAACCACGCACCGGCTCGTTGTTGGGACCGTAGCCCTTCGCGAAGAATTCCAGGTACGGGTACAATCTGTCCTGACACAGCGCCTATCAAAACATTAGGAAATATTGCATTAAGAAAAAAATCGTCACTGAAAATAATACTGTATTTGGATCACGTTTAGGTAAAAAATCCAACGAGATCAAACAACTCCTTACACATGCATCTGCGTCAAATGTAATTCGAAATTGTTTGTAAAATTAGAGATTGACAATTGTTCCTGTTACCGACAAAGGAGGATTCACACAATGTTATTTTGACTGTATATATTTTACTCTTTTTGATGTTTTCTAATGTCAATAAATATTCAGTTGTCACCGCTCGAGCTGCCTTTTAATTCTTATTTTCCAAATTTTATTACTTTCAGTATTAGTTCCATTTAGACTGTACTAAACAATCAGATGACGAAAAGCATTAACAAGCGAAGATGTTTCCGATCGCGTATACTAAGGAAAGAAAAGCCATTTGAAATTGAGTTAAAATACAAATACTTGATATTAAAGGGCCCGCTACATACAGACGGAATCTGATTCGGAATTCCGAAACGGAATATCGATAATGCACGAAAATTTCGAACGGATAATTACCGCATGTATGTGGTAGGTCCATAGATTTGTAAGGATTTGCTGCGTTTGGAATGATTACATTTCGGAATTTATGTGGCGGGCCTAAACTTGAAATACAAGGAAGTATCGTTAAATATACAACGTGTTACAAAAGTACCCCTAACACCGAATATGATATATAGGGACCATCAAACTGAACAACTTTTACTATGGGACCATCTTTGTATATGTATGACAACAAAATATCAAAATGTATGAAACAGCTGATTTTTTTCGCGATTTCAGAGTTGGTTCCATAGTAAAAGTCAGCTTTTGGTCCCTATCTACCATATTCGGCATTAGGGGTACTTTTGTAACACGTTGTGTATTTAACGATACATTTATTATTTCAACGTACCTGAAACACTTTCGGTGCAGAAACGAGCGACGCTAACGCAGAAGACAAAGTGGCCGCGAAGCAACCGCCGTAGATCAGGGGACCGAACCCGGACACCAGCCGTATTACCTGCGCACAAATACCTCCGCGTCACAACAATCCAGTAACAACCACAATAGAACATTAAGTATATGTCGTTACAAGTGCCATAAAAGGCCCACTACACGCATGGTAACGCCGCTTACAAACACAGACTTAGTAAGTTTTGCTCACGTAAGTCAACTTGCGTAATTAACTTACGATAAATTAGCGAATGTAGACAGTCATTGTAAGTAGTAGCTGTTCGTAATTTCTTATTACTTGCGTATACAAACGTAAGTTACTTATATAAGTCTTACGTAAACAACTAATAAGTGTAAAGGCGGCCTTCCATTTTATTCTCACTGGAAATAAAATATCTTAAGGTTTGAATATAGCACTTAAGTGCGGCACTAAACGACCCAACTAAGAAATTCAGTTCAGTTCGAAAAATTATCAAAAATAGAAGCGCCATCTAGCTTCGAATAGATATATTAAAATAATACCTAACCTATCAAACGGCACATAGTTACCGCTTTTCAAAAGCAGTGTCAACCTCGTGGCGACATTTATTAGATTAATTTTGAAACAACATGCAATTTGAACGAGGTGTACAGGGGCCCTACCGTGAGTCGATGCAAACTGTATTCGCTACCGTAAACTATCGTTTTCTCTCTTTCACTCGCATCGACTGTGAGCAGTATATCCGATAGTTTTCGGTAGCGACAACAGTTTGCATCAACTCACGGTAGAGCGGTCACCGAGTCAGTAGTTGTGTGGTTCGGTTTAGGTAAGAGCCGTAGTATACTGACGTCGTTGCTGTTGTGCAGGCCGTACGCGCAGGCGTGCTGGGTGTCGCAGGTCGCTACGGCCTCGGTCCCGTTGTGCCCGACGCCGACCCCGACCACGAGCACGCCCGACGCGTCCCGCAACACGGTCCAACCCACTACCACGCCGATCAACAGGTACGAGAACGTGGTGATGACGATGGCTAGGAGTGTGCCTTTCGGTATTGACTTTTGTGGGTCCTGGAAGAAAATGCCTATATTAGGACCGGTTAATTATGTGATCGAATAAGTATATATTTCAAAAGTATATAAGTAGTATATCGGTTGTCTAGCACCCATACTACAAACTATGTGAAATTGTCCATAGTTTATTATTTATTATTAATTAATCTGTATTAACTCACTTTCAAATCCCCAGATATGTTAGCACCGGCGAGAATACCGGTCGCGGCGGGGAAGAATATCGAGAATACAGAGAAGAAATTGTGCTCGACGCCCTCGAAGAGGCGGTAGTCCGACCACAAGTTAGATTGCAGTACCGTCACTGAAACGATACGTAAGGCTCTTAACTGGTGGACGTAAGATTGTTATTCGTGTGACAGTAACATACTTAATTTTACGTATTCTGATCGCATTTCGGTATTTGTATATTTTTTTCATCTCGAAACATTTAAGAGAAAACACCACGGTCTAAAATTTAAAATATCTAAAAGAAAGTTGACGAAATCAACGTTTCGTAGTCCCCTGTTTCCTCCTCCAAAACCAGACCGATTTAAATACTTTTTTCATCAAAAAATAAAGCAATGCTTTAGCTGTGACTATTTGTGTCGCTTGCAGTGTGTTATTTAATATTTACATTTCTGTGCATGCATCACACAAAAATAGTCATTGTCTTCGGAAACTAAAGATCTTTTTTGAATACTCAATGCCTGAGCTTCCTACATCTTGCTCTTTATATGGAAGTCCGCGATAGCTGCGAGTAATATCACAATATTTCTATATGTATAAGACTTGTACTAATTTGATGGTCCTATAAACTTTCGAATACTTACTATTATACCCGACGAAGCCCTGAGCTTCTTCTATCTCGCTCTTCGGCCCTATAATGGACCCGATAAGGAAGTCTGCGATGGCTGCGAGTAATATCACCAGTAGAACTATCTGGGCCTTCGCCTCCCACTCCATCCCCACTATCACGATGCCCGTGAGGAGGACGATCGTTATGCAACCATAGATCGCTTGGTCCTAGAGTTAAGGTTCAAAATTGAGTATGGTAAAATAATAATTAATTTTCCCAAATGTTCGAAAGCCGGTATTGCTAATGTGACACGACTGACGCATATTCCTAGTTTTGTCTTTTAGTAATGAAAACAGAAAGATTCAGTTTATATTACCAAATATAACAGGCAGAATGGGCGCCTAATGGCCGGACTCTGTTTCATTTTTTCCAGATAGGATTCTCTTCTTTTCTCGTTTCATTTAAATGGACCAGAATTACTATGAAATGATCTGTCAAATAAATTGATTGGGACTGAGCAGAGAGCAACAAACAAACCCTAAGTCATTAAGGGAATGCAAGTGCATTCTTACTACTTTATTTCAACAACAATACTGACCCAGCTCTTGCTGACCATATAAGCGGACTCAGGTATAAGCGTGATGAGCGACTCGCCGAACCCGACCACGTACATAGCGCACGCGACTGCATTCGCCATAGAGAATATCAACCCGATCGAGCCGCCGAACTCGGGGCCCAACGACCGCGATATCATGTAGTATGTCCCACCTGGGAAACGATTATTTGTAATAGAAAATTGTTTCTAGGCAATCGCGACTTGTACATCGAACGGAGTGAACTTCTGTTCTGTTTCGTGGCTGGCCAGTCATCATAGTTATGTAAGGAGTGTGAGCTTGTATGAAAAGTCACCACGTCTTAATACCAAAATGATTTGCAATTTGAGCATATTTAACTCTTCTTGTGGTGTTATTCGGATTAAGACAGTATTTGTCTAGAGTTCTATTAAATACAAAATTCAAAATACCAAACCAAATAAAAATTAATGCGATTAACAGTTTTGTATGTGAAAATGTAATTGGTATTTATTTTAATTGGGTTGGGAAAGAAAACTAAAATGTGTTGGAAGAATAAAATCCAAAAATTGATAGCAGACATCGAAATGACAGGTCTACATCTACACTAGTGCCAAGTTAGCGGTAGTGCGCAGACTGGTGGTCGATCTGTGAATCAGCAAGATTATCCTGCCATTGAACAGCTGTTTTTCCGTAGTGGATAAACAATACCTACTTGAGAAGCCGTACTAACTTTCATTGCTTCTTTCTAATCAAGTGGCAGCGCCGCACCTACAATATTGTATACGAAGCAATTCCCGTAATATGTTTTCACACCCTTTTGACAATATTGACTGTTTTCTTCAAGTAAGTAGGTCTAAAGTAGGTCTTTTATTTTCTTATACTATGTAATGTTTTAAACTGTTGAAAGAATGGAATAATTATTTTAATAATTACTTTGAATACGACCATGAAACATAATACAAAGGTAAAATACTTAACTATTATAGTTAACAGTCAACAGTATGTTTATTTGACTACGGTCTGCTGAGATACTTTCAACCAGAAATTGTCGTATCTAAAATTATTTAATTAGTACATTAGCAGCAAATTAGTCAAACACAAAATAACATATTTCTTCAATCAATTTTGAACTTTTAACCAACTGGTTTAGGCTTTGTACAAATGTCAATTGTTTAGTACAACTGATTTGACCTAACAAAACTTATTTAAGTGGTAGTTTTTTTGTAAAAACAAAATATAATATTACTTAAATTAAATACAGACCTCCTTTGATGACCCCGTTGGTACTGATGGCGGACATGGAGAGCGCCGTGATGGTGGTCACCACAGACGTCGTCAGGATCAGGAGCACGGCCTGCGCTGCCGACCCGACCAACAAAATGTTAAAATAGCTCATAATCCCATAGAGAATGCGCATGGCGTAATATCTTATTTAACGCTCTATTTAAACTACTTTTAACTCTTTCAATTTCGATTACAGATGAAGTCACTAAAGAGATAAATATTTTTAAATATATTGATCCGGATTAATGTCTAATGAATGAGCTAGGAAAACGCTATAACGCGTTTAAATTCTGTTTAAAAACTTTTGGGTATTGTAAGTGAATAGAACTGCATTCAAACTGATATCTCGATTCTCTCTGTTCCTTTTTAACCGACTTCAACAGAGAGGAGGTTCTATGTTCGTCTGTTTATTTTTTTTTTGTATGTCCACCGATTACTCGAAGACGGCTGAACCAATTGAAATGATTCAAACGATATTACATTAGGTTTGTTCCCAAGTTGGTCCCATTTTCAGAAATTTTGAAATCGCCCTAGTATTTTTCAAGTTACCATTATATGAACTTTCACGGATGATCGACCATCATAACTTCTTTATTTACGAACCGATTTAGAGGATTCTTTTTTGTTTGAAAAGACTTTTTTTAATATCAGATATGCGTACGTACTTAAATAGTAATTATGCAGATTTGAATTTTATTAGAGCTGTTTCTTTTGAAGCTGTTTTTATAGCATTTTTTTTTTGAAAACTGTTTTTTGAGATATAAACAGAGACTGTTGTCATTCTTCTTTTCTTTCCATTTCATTTTTTGATAATTTTTATTTGTGAAATAAATAAGACTGAAAGGTACAGCATGCAGCATTATAAACCCGAGCTGTCAGTACTAACCAACGCCAGCCTGTCCGACGACCCAGGAGAGCCGCAAGAACAGCATGACGCCCCATATGTTGAGCAGGCAGCGCATCAGCACGCCCTTGATCCAGCCGAACTTCACCATCGTCGAGGGCGGCTCCGGAGGCGACATGTCCTTCTCCAAGGTCTGGCCTGGCTGGAGGGAAAACACGCTGATGAATAAGCTCATATAACTCTTAACTCTCAGAATGAAAAGATCTTTGCTCTTATCACCATGGGCCATTTTAAGGCCTTCCTTCTGTATGAATAAGGAGGATGGGCCAAAACTCATTAAGGGGAACCAATTCGACTGCAAATGCAGTCGGGTCTGACAGCTTAACGTGCCTTCCGAAGCACAGAGGAGCATACATATTTATTACATTTTTGATCATGCATCTGTATAAATAAAGATGCATGGGCAAAAATGTAATATATAAATAATAATGTATGCTCCTCTTATTGTAATTGAGATAATACACTTTTATTCGCGTCCTAAACTAACGCGTTAGAAAAGTGTTTATTCAATGTAAATCAATAAATTAATAATTTCAAACATAAAGTATAATAAATAATTAATTTCAAACATAAAATATGTTTGAAATTATTATTTTTTGATTTACATATCGTACATATCACAATATAAACAGTAATAAGTACTTGGAAGGAAATAAAGGTTAATTTGTGCCAATTAAAGGACTCTGGTTATTTTCCTGTTACTAAAAAATGTTATATTGATTATTTGTTTGCAGCTATTAAATAACAGTTTGCATTGAATGAACGCATGTTTATCCTGCACAATAAAATTCATAATAAAAATGCATATGTAGTAGGTTAAGGACGAGTAGGTACTCGGGTACTTAATCGTTGTTTTTATTAGGGATCCTAACCTAACGCTAGAGGTGTGTCCTGCGTGGTCGGAGCAGCGTCGGGAACTCGTAGGGGTGATAGGAGGAGATCTCTCGCTGCCCAGCGTCGTCGATGCGATGTTGAGAAGTGGCAGATCGTGGCAAGCGGTTGTCTCCTTCTGTGAGGAAGTCGTCCTCCAGAAGGAGATAGCGGAGAGAGTCCGCGAAGAGGACGCTCAGGCGGCTCTTCTTCGCCGCAGACGGACGGGGGTAAGAAGGCGTCGCTACGCGAACCTCATTCCCCCCTAAACGGGGCCAAGCGGGCGGTGGGGGGTGACCCATCGCCTGCCTTGCACGGTCTTAACCGTCTGGGGAGATGGCTAAACTTGCTCGGCCATCTCCCAACCGCGAGAAGGCCCGAATATACGGGCCAGCCGCCGGGTCCAATGAGGTAGAATCCCACAAGGGTCCCTCAGGGCCAACCGGCGGCGAGAGGGCAAGTGCCGGAGTTTTTAGTGGGTATTCCCTCCTCCCGAGGTCCAACCGAGCCACCCGGCCGGGTGGTATCACGGGAGGCAGTCGTGGAGGGAGTCCCCTCCTGGCGAGTCCCACATACGAACCCCTCGCTCACCTGCGAGGGGGGGATGCATAAATGCATTTTCTCCGGCATAAAAAAAAAAAATTAAAAAAAAAAATAAAAAAAAAAAAAAAAAAAAGGGATCCGTACCTAACATAAGAGAAACACCCTACTTTTATTGGATCACTATGCCTGAAGAAATTAATATCGAAAGTTTATGTTTACGGTCTGAACCTTGAAAACTCACGCAAAAGTCGCGGGTTCGATTCCCGTCCGACAAATGATCTGGTGCGAATCGTATTTTTTCTAGTATATTATTTAGTATTGTATAAAAATAGCATTGTGGCATAGCATCTCAACTTTAAAAACTTTTCCACTCAAACAAAATATAGGGCTATTTATGTAGCATTACGACTCGGAGTAAATCAAAACCTATGCTATGCTGCACGGCATTGCCTTTATCACGAATGATATATTTTTCTTACTTTTGTATGATTTTTTTATTGGCCATGCTCTTTCATCTGAGCTACCGAGTCACTAGTGGCATCGTCGAAATTTTTCTAGTATATCCTACACTTACGCTGAAAGCCAGCGTTATTTATCAATGTAAGGAATCACCCTCGACAATCGATATCCAATTGAAATATCTTTCTTTTCAGATATTTGACAATCGATTAAGATGAAACAGATAAGTAATTTTTAATTTTGAGATTTTAGCATTCCAATGCTCCGATTCCAAAGTAAGTAGCTAAAGCACTTGTGTTATGGAAATCAGAGACAACGGTGGTATCACAAACACCCAGACCTGAGCTAATATAGATCAGTTGGTTTTCTAAGGCTGGCCCCAGACTTACCATTATTTCTTTGCTGTTCTAGTTGAACAGGGACTACCGGCTAACGCATCGAACTTCGGAAAGTCGGTCGGGCTTCAAATTAAAACAGATAAATCGAGCCCCAATCGGGCCAAAATGGCTAACCTTAATTTGTGACACACGAACATCGATATTTTCTAAATAAATTCGGCGAATAGTACATACAATACCAAACTTCTTACTTCGATTTATCTGTTTTAAGTTGAAGCCCGGCAGACTTTTCGAAGTTCGATGCGTTAGCCGGTACGGCCCCCCGGTTGTTCTAGAACAGCAAAGCAAAGAAATGAAACCGGTAGAACAGCCTAAATTGACCCAGCCGTGGATCGGTCCGTGGACCTCAAGAGTTGGAAACCAGTGTACGAACCAGTCGACCACGGAGGTCGTCAAATGTTTGATATTCATTAAAAAAACGGTAATTATTATAGAGTGGAAATTAAGTAGGACGAGAGTGAAAGTTTTCGATTCTTCGAAGTATCATATCTGCTACTTTGTTTTACAATACCGTTGTGGGTGTCACTCGAAGCCCAGTATCTTTTAAACAATAGATTGAATCATAGCTTAAGATATCTTTAGTCAACGAACTAAAGTCTATGGAAGTGTAATTGCAAACAAATATTGCTTAAAAATAGCACCACGGGGCTAAAACTGACAATTCGCACAGCATTTAGTCGGGCCAGCCACGCTTCCGGTTGAGACGTTAGCGTTCTTTATAATAATTGCAGTTTGTATTGTAAAGAAAAGAGAGAAAGAAAGAGTTTATTAGAAATTACGTCTTGTGTAGTTAAATGCGTCATGCTCGTGAACGGGTGCTGCCAGTGGGAATGGGTCTGCTTCTGCCTACTTGTCTTAACGTTCATTGAATTGTATGAATTGATATATATATATTTTTTGTAATAGCCTAGGCTGAGCCTTAAATTTTTAATTAAGCTTGACACATGTAAATTGATTCAGTAGAAATGAGCTAATTAAATAATGTTATTTATTTATGAATCTATGTTAATGGTAACATGTATGAATACTTTAAATGTAATGTCTGGAAACGATATACATATTTGTAAATATAGTTCCTTCTAATAAAGCTGATAAGTTTTTTGCGCCCATTTTTCTTGTCAGGTAAAAGACGTCATAATGGGTGGTAGGATAAAAGAATTGACGATTTAAAAATGCTTGTTATGTAAGCTTATTTGAATAAAGAATTTTTCAATTTGAATTTGAATTTCAATTTCAATTAAATGGGAACAGACGCAACGAAGGCAGTAAAAAGAAGCAGAAATAACGTATCATATTATTATAGAAAATATCTAGGAGTATACAAATTATGGTCGCTATTATGCAACCAGTGTTCAGTCGCTTTGTGCTGCATAATTAAATGCCAGCATTTTAGCTCCACACACTTAGTTTTCATTTTCGTGTATGTAAGTAAGTATATTTATTTACAAGAATACGGTTACAAAGTGTTCTTAAACTTAATTATTTCCGACATATTCTATCGTTATTCAACGTGTTACAAAAATACCTCTAATGCCGAATATGGTAGATAGGGACCATCAAACTGAACAACTTTTACTATGGGACCAACTTTGAAATCGCGAAAAAAAATCAGCTGTTTCATACAAAAATTAATTACGAAAATATCAAAATGTATGAAACAGCTGATTTTTTTTTTCGCGATTTCAGGGTTGGTCCCATAGTAAAAGTTATTCATTTGGATGGTCCCTATCTACCATATTCGGCATTAGGGGTATTTTTGTAACACGTTGTATTATAGATGTGCAAATATTTTATAAACGTGTGGTGCTATTTTTTGAGCGGAGTACTTGTTCCATAGATTTTAGTTCGCTGCCTTTAACACATGAGGACATTATTATCTATTCTGTGACATTAATAAGCTGCAGTCAACTAAAGGCCAGAAGGTCGCATGCACGAGCTACTAGAGGCACCTACACGTTGGGTCAAGTCCCTTGGTCTTAGGTTAATTATGATTGGGGGTAATTATACCAGTTATGAGGCGATGACGAATGTGGGCTACTTGGTGCTCTAGTCAATTATAAGATTATAGTTAGCGGGTACTTTATCTACCAATGATCTCGGTATGTCAAATCATGACAATAGCAGTACTGTCTACTTACTGTAAATTAAAATTAATGTTAGTAATTATCGTTATGTTATGCATCATAAATCTGAATAAGGTATCAATCAAGTGCAATGATCTACGTCCCTTTCAAAAGCTTATCGTTAGGAAAAAGATAGCTTATGTAATTTCTAGCACAAGCTAAAGATATTTTAGAATTTCAAATTATCTCAGAACGTGTAATTTTATTGTGCAATATGAACTTGTTATCTGAGACAATTACAAGACAAAACGATAATTAAATATTTCACTGAAATTATAATATAATTCACATTAATTTTTCAATAACAAAAGGTGTTTTAACGTTTTGTCAAACATCTGCAGCCGGCTTAATATTAACATTTTTAATTACAAATTGCACTGTATTCTAAGCAGCACAAGGTCAAAAGTCCCAAGTGCAGGTTGTTATTGTGTAAAATTCTGACTGGCCCACGTGCGTTAGTGTATATATTCTGTGCCCACGTGTCCAAACAAAGGTGCTTCTTCGTTGGCCAACGTGACAGTATCAAACGGTCCAATTGATAGCTGGCCCGTAATTACTGCGATACCTATCTGAGAGATTAATGCGTCGTTCTAATCGCAAATTAGCCTACTTGGATACCTCAAGGCTTTAATGTACCATTGTGTACAGTCGGCGTCAAATATTCAAGACAACCAACATGCCCATAAAACAACAGTATCAGGTCTCAAGTTATGGAGTTTTCGATTGCCTCAATTTGACGCTGATTATACAATCAGCTTAAAAAAATTACAAGCTTAACGAGAAAAATGTCTTTTAAACCTGTTGTAACAAGGTAGAGTACAGGTACTAATAGCACTATGCTAAATTCAACCACGACGTTAATATCCGTCACGCACGGGGTGTCCGTCCCAACGTGTATTGACGTCAATCGTCCATACATTCCGATGTTTGTTCTGCTGCGTCAGCCGTCACAGATCGATACTTATGTAATAAGATAAAACCACGATAAAACGCAATTATGGACAAGATTAGCGATGCTGTCCAGATTACCGTTAATAACTTTCATTACTACTATTTGCAAAAGCTTTGAGAATTATTAAGATCGCTCGTTAATTAAATTTTTAACTAATATTTTCTTAAAGTATGAAACTATTCAGAACTGAACAACAGAATGTTGTGCCAAAATAGCTCTGTCGTATCCTCGTCAAAAACATTACTAACCAATCATCTTTTGGCACACAAATAAAATGGTTGAGGGTTAAATCGACTCACCAGCTTAGCAAGAAACTTTCAAACAATAGTTTTTTTTTTTATTTTAGTGGTAGGTATGTACGCGTTCATCATCAGCTCCACTCCACCATATGCATTGTGACAAGAATAATTTTACCTGCATTCTACGTTAAGTTTATGTGGTTTACTAACAATCCCTATTATAATAATTATTAAATTTTGATTTTTCGCATTCACAGTGCTATTTTTGTGAATTATTGTGAATGCGAAAAATCAAAATATAATAATTATATGGCTGTTTCATCTTTATCGATTGTCAAAACATCTGGAAAGATGTTTCTTTCGAATGTGGGGGTATTTCCTCACATTGATGAAATTGCGCTGGCTTGCGGCGAAGAAGTTAAAAGTACTAGAAAATTTCGCCGCTCCCACTAGCGACTCGGTAGCATAATTGGTCAGTGCATTGGGCCGGAATCCCAAGGGTGCGGGTTCGAGTCCCGCCTGAGGTGCTACGGGTAAGTCGATTTTTTCTAGTATTTTTTCTAATATTATTTATCTTAATCACTATTATACTTTAATTTTTTGCAAGTGTCTTGTTTTGTAAATGTACTAGAAAATTAAATAAATGTTAGACATGATCCCAAAGTAGCAAAAAACAAGTATCTACTTTGACCAATTTTGTGCAGTTATGGAGCAGAGCAGGACACTCGAGTTTAATCTAAATTTTTACACGAATATTTTTTCATTTCAATGTCAGATTTAAAGTTCGAGATTATCTTGTTATTGAATATAAACATAAAACTAACGTTACGATAACTACAAAATCAAGATTCCAGACATCATAAAGCAAAAATAGCTTCAAGAAAATGTTTTGCTTGCATACATTACTTGGTTATTTCAAATAGAGTGGGCATTCATGAAACCAACATAAATAAACTGCAATCTTTAAATTGGGAACTGGATAGTGATGAACTGAAGCATAATATTTAGGTTTTATTTCTTTTCATTATTTATGTACTGTTTGATCGCGTGATGTTTGTAGATTTTATATTTAAAGACGTGTAATGCAGCTATTATAAACCAGATTGCGCTCGCGACTTCATGACTCCAAAAACGTATATAGGATTCCATTTTCTATGGAATTACCATAGAAAATGGAATCCTATATACCATTGATATGATGAAGATAAAAGATATGACACTTAGTGATAGGAGTTATGCATTCCGTATTCTGCCCACTTTTTCTACTTATAATAATAATTCCGTTTTCAACGGAAGCGGATTTAAATATTCGTGGGTAGAATACGGAATAACGGAATACATCAGTGTTTTCTATCGGTGAAATTTTTTGTAGTAGTTCGCGCGAACGTGTCATTTTGTATGATGCCTAACTGCCTAGCAGCGCGTTTGGTATTCGCGTGTCACCGCTTAGATACCGCGTTCGCTTTAATTCACCTAGCCCTTGTGACTCAACAATAAAAAAGGCTGATGATGAAAAACCTCATGGTTTTCAAGTTTTTTGTTATTTATGTTACAGTCTGTTTATCCTTACTCCTTCCTATTTAGTAAAACAGTTTTTGACAGTTGTCATACGTCTTTTAAACATAAATCGCTGTTTAATAAAAACAAATTGTCATTAATAACTAAGTATATCTTTCGTATGATATCAAATAATATACTAGAAAAAATACGACTCGCACCAGATCATGTTCTCGGACGGGAATCGAACCCGCGACCTTTGGATATGATCTGACCGCTGAGCTACCGAGTCTTTCGTATTCTATGTGAAAACTGTTTGTTGTATTTTATAAATGATTATTTCAATAAAGAGTAGGTGAAGATTGTTTACCAAATAGGACAAGTAAGGAAAATCGGACTATTCACGTTGTATAGTACCACAACATTCTCACCTTCCTAGACAGAGAAGCGTTGTGCAGTTCGTCGAGGGTGGGCCGCGGGGCGGCGTGCAGAGACAGAACATTCCTGTAATTATCCAGCCTGGGCAGGGCTTCCCTTGTGAAGTGCCTGGAAGCAAACCACTCAATGTCGTGTAAACGGTGGTGATTGTAATTAAACTAAATGTGAATTAAAGAAAGTCTGGTTTTGCTGAGTGACGTTAGTATTTATTTGACTCTTATGACATTACATGAATTCTTAAAGATTAGTATGAATGTCAAAGAAAGAGGTTTACTTTCAAATAGGTTGCTTTGTTTGCTAGCATAAATACAACATGATTAATGCATAATTATTTGCATATGTTTTTAATGAAGGTTTGTATTCGTTCGCTATTCAGTTGTAGTTTCTCTCATAAGCTTAAATGTAAATTATTCCAATAATGTTTCGAGTCCCACGTTGGGCGCCAAAATAAGGGCTAACAAATTAATACCATACCTGAAACTCTTCCCATATTTGGTGTCGGTGGCTGTCAGGGGGTCGTCACTCTCCATCCCGTCTTCGGAGTCTTCTGTGCCTTCATCTTCAGTCGTCTTATCTTCCATCTAAACGAAATACATATATTTCAATTAATTATAAAAAACAAAGTGCACGGTTGTTTTTGAGTTCTTAACTAAATAGTTCTACTACTAAACAGGTAATGAAATGAAATAAAAATATTTTTTACTCAAATAAGCTCACATAATAAGCATTTTTAAATCGTCAATTATTTTACCCTACTATCAAATATGACGTAGCTGATCATCACAGTAAGAATAGTGATAGATTCAGGTTTGACTGTGTTGGTAAATAAGTTACACCTTACTGTTGTAATGCAAGAATCTTCAACATGTTACAAAAATACCCCTAATGCCGAATATGGTATATAGGGACCATCAATCAAACTGAACAATTTTTACTATGGGACTAACTCAGGAATTGCTGAAAAAAAATCTGCTGTTTCATACAAAAATTAAAATCGAAAATATCAAAATGTATGAAACAGCTGTTTTTTTTTGCGATCTGAGAGTTGGTCCCATAGTAAAAGTTATTCAGTTTGATGGTGCCTATATACCGTATTCGGCATTAGGGGTATTTTTATAACATGTTGTATATTAAGTAAGTTAATAGTCAATATCTATCATTAGGTCATAAGCTTGGCCGTTTCTGTTATGATATAAGATTACTACTTACAGCAGATTTTAGTCAAAAGAATGATGAATAAGTCACGTCAAATCGCGACTTTTTAAGTTGACATTGACCTCAACTCACCGGCAATAAAACCACAATTGTCAATTTACGATTAATTAAATTATCAATGAGTTTCAAACATCCAACTGTTATCGTAACTTGAAATTTTCCATGTTATAAAATAACTTCATTATATTATAATAACTAGTTAACTATACTTTCAATATAATATCGTAATTAATACGCTGTGGTTTCTATAGGACCGTATCATACATACACGCATTACTACATGATAAATTTTAATTATTTTAACTGTAAAAGTTGTGCAGAAACAAACTACAAAATTCTATCAATTGGAAACAAAACTAGACAAAATATTAGACACCCATGTTTGTAAATAAAGATATATTTTTTGGTACCCGTAAAATTTAGTATTTTATTTGTATGGAGAACTGCAAAGTTACAATCGTAGACGCAAATAGACTATTTTTAACCGACTTCAAAAAAAGGAGGAGGATAACCAATCTCACTAATGGACAAAGGCAAAACACAATTTAAGTTAAGGATTACCAGTATGTAGTTTATCTTAAAAAGAAAAAAATATTTCCAAAAAATAGTAATTAGTAGTAGTTTTCCAGGGTTAATAATGGAAGATAAGGTACAATGCTTAGATAAATAATAGTAGATTATGCAATAAGGGCTTAAAGTAGTGTATTGTGTCCCGGGCGCTATTATTGAACCCCGAGTACGAGGGATACAATGGTTAACTCCCGAGCGGAGCGAGGGAGTTAAGGCTAGAATCCTGAGTACGAGGTGTTCAAGATCGCCCATGACAAATACACGTTTAAGCCCGCGATGCATACTCTACTTTTTATACTTTTTGCGAGGCAATTGAAACCAATGACTGTTATAAAGAAAGTACTTAAGTAATTATTTAAAGTTAGAATAATAAAATATGAAAAATTAACAATATTTATTGAAAATTAAAAGTTATGTTAGAAACATTACACCAATTGTGCAACGACAAAGTTACATTCTTTGGTACATTTATAGTTGGGTTAGAGTTTATGTTTGTGTCGTCTATTCTGTAGTGGTCAGTTCGACATTCAAATAAATCCTTCTTGGTGCGCGGGTGAAAATGAATTTCGTAAAAAGTTTTCATGATAACATACAGCCTAACTCAGAATAAGATCTCATTGCACATAAACTTTTTTGAAACCAACATCGATCAAGCATGACTACAAGGGTTGCATTCTAAATTCAAATCACATTATTCCCCATGGGAAAAATGACTTACTTTAGGAAAGGTTTGCATGACACATAATATGCCATTGACGAGCAGGTAGTATAAAAATAAATATTTAACAACATCACATAGGTACCTACATTGCTCCGATTCCAAAGTAAGTAGATAAAGCACTTGTGATATGGAAATCAAAGACAACGGTGGTATCACAAACACCTAGACCTGAGCCAATATAGAAAAGTTCGTTTTCTAAATTGACCCAACCGGGGATCGAACCCGGGATCTCAGATGTGGCGACACCTTGAAAACCGGTGTACTAAGCCACTCGACCACAGAGGTCGTCAATTGTACCCCTATCTACCATATTCGGCATTAGGGTTTTTTTTTGTAAGACGTTTATATAATTTTCAAATAAATAATCCAAAAGTGTAACTGTAACCGCAAACCGCAATGTACCTACACATCAGATCAGATAATAGACTATTCATCCGGATTGAATTTACGCTTGATTATTTTCTATCTACTCAATAAATAATCTTAACATGCAATTGAATAAGATTATTTGCTAATAACAGGCCAGTTTCACTAACTATTCAAGGGTTTTGAAGATTTTGGCAAACCTTATGTCAAACCATTGTGGCAAACCTGTCTGCCATTTTGTTTTTTTTTTAAATAGCGGATGGAACCTATGTAAATTTATAGCTATTACCTATAGGTACAAGAATTATTAATTCTTGTTCGTATTAGTACTAGCTATCGATTAAAACAGGTTTGATGCGTGGCCGCTATTTAAAAAAAATGGCGCAGAGTAGGTATACCACGCTTCATACTAGAATATTCAAATCTCTTTCCATGCCATTCGCATTCGCACTATCATGTTAGGCAACCAACAAACTGAAGAAAGACACTTCCAAATTCAAAACATAAGCAAGCAATGTTTTATTAAAGTATTATATGGTATTAGTTAGCAGCACTTGCTGATTTTAATTCATAATGAGATTTCTAACAGCCTGCTACACAATACGGGGCCTGGTTTAAATAATTAAACAATATGAAAACCGGAAGTAATGTTCTAGCATGCCTTTACTGCCCTTCGACCCATGACCAGGCGCATGGCCAGGCGCATGCGCTTGAAACACTATGCGATAGTGGAATGTAACTACCACATTCAACTTGGGACATTTTAAAATAAATAAATAATGCTTAGACAATTTCACACAGCGCCATCTATCTCCAAACTAAGTAAAGCTTGTAATATGGGTACTAGACAACCATAAACTTAGTATATTACGCTAGTATATAAATAAGTCTATGTAGACAACTGATATACTACTTGTATACTTTTTTAAATGTATACTTATTATACATAGTAACACTCAGAAGCGTCACAGAAATTAAAATTCATCATTTAAAATTCTGCCCGGCCGGGAATCAAACCCAGGTCCTCTTGCATGTTGGCCACTGCACCACTCAGGTCGTCAAAACACAATCGGTCAGCACTACGCAATGCGGGGTAACACTACCACCCTTTCTTGGTTGCTATTCCAAGCTACTCAACATCGTTCATACATATCTTAACACGCACAGCAAGGAGTGGAACTCCGTTCCCACATCAGTTCTTCCGTGATAAATAAAATTTAAAATTCCATAGACGTTATTAATTATCATGAAACTCTGTCAATCTGAAGAAAAATCAGTTTTTCCTGATGAGGTTCAAATTCGAAGGTCTACAGATATTCTTTAACACAAAAATTACTGATTTCTTTCCTTTTTTATCTCAAGCGAGCTGTGGCCATAAAACGTCTAAAACGTCATAAAAAGTCACGATATTTTTACGGTTAATACGTATGAGTCCGGTTGCTGCTTTTAAATTATTTACGCAGTTGGAAACCACACAATTGGTTATAAATTATTTTATATTAACTTGTCATAAATAAATCAAATAACACTGTAGTCAGCTCGTATTGTCTTCGAAAGGAATTTTCAATCACCGATTACCTATGTCATAGGAATGAACTTAAAAATCCGGCCAAGTGCATGTCGGGCCACGCGCAGTAGGGTTCCGTAGTCACCTTATACCATATCATTTGGCTATAAACTTATATTTACTTCCTGTTTTCACAACTACCGATTAAAACTGTTTAATAACTATTAACAATTCAACAAATGTATTATCTCGAGCTCCTCCGTGCTTCGGAAGGCACGTTAAGCCGTTAGTCCCGGCTGTATTTGCAGTTGTTAAGTCTCCACGAAAACTTTTCCAATTTTATAAGTTGATCGACTATTACTCATCAAGTTGTAAAGCCTAGCTAGTAGTAATAGTTTTCCTTTTTTAACTTCATTGTAGACACGAACAATATAGTATATTTACTCCTCAAAAGAAAATAGGGCCACCATATGATTTTCCATACAAAAGAGCTAAGTTCTGAAAGTTACGATTTCTGGAAAACCGATCTCATTTTTTAAAATTTGATATCGTTCTAAAGCTGTAATATTTAGTCAACTTACCGACTTTACTGTATAAATTCTCCCATTCACCTGGTGTCAGTTAGAATTGAAAAATGGTGTATTTTTAGAAATAAAACACACTTGAGTAACACTTGACTCTAACATAATTTAAACCTTTAAAGCTTAATAATTCGCAAACGGATCCCCGAATCGAAAAGGGGTCTTTACGAACCTACAATATCTACCTATCCTATCCAGCGACACCCCATACTATGAAATTAATGAGAAAAAAATTTTTCATCCCCACTTTACATGTAGGGAAGGTACACTAACAAAAACTTTTTCAAGATGTTATTCTAACACTTTTTCTGCGTAATTAATATGTACATTTCATGGTAAATTACTTAAGGCCTTTGAGCTAAGTCGCGGACGGACAAACAGATGGACATGGCGAAACTATAATGGTTATTTATAAGGTATTTGTATTGTAAGGTATAACAATAAGATACTTCACTACGAAACCCTAAAAACTGCCATTAATATTTCAAAGGACATATTTCAACGAAAATGGTAAAAGATTACTTAATTTAAGAATTTATTTTCACCCACCAACGACTTGTATAAAATTAAATCATAAATCAATTTTAAAAAGTTTTTTAATGACAATAATCACTTAATACATAACATTGCTTCACGTGAATCGTTATCTGTAGGAAAACAATTCTCAGAGAATAATTCACAAGATTGCTTATTATAGTTAAATTGCAATAACTTATTAATCAGTTACATTGTCTATCTCAACGTTTATTCTCGCTATATCTATTCTGTGGCTATGTCAAAGCTCTTCAAGGCCAAACTGCAATATTCTGGCGTTAGTAAAAATAAATTAATACTAAAAACCAAGTGCTAAACTAAAGGGCACGAGTTTAAACAAAACAGTGAAAAAATCGTGACATTAGTTTCGCATCTAGTCGGACCTTTGCGCGTTCACTTCGTGATTGCCGTCGACGACCGTTATGACGTCACAGCTAACGGTACTGTAGACAAAAAAGTAATCATGTATTTCAACTGTTTTTAATTTTTTCTTGTTCAAAAAGTGTCATTAATTTATATAACAAGTTAGGTTCGCCATTATGTAGAAACTTTTCTCTTTCAATCATTATAGCAACATAAATAACGAACGTAATGATTAAATCAACAGAAACAAAAATTAGCTTTGCGTTGCTAGCCGTACTAGAAAGGCGACGCAGGGGGTGCGGTATGACGAAGCGGGCCGGGAGGTGCGGCAACGATGAAGTGAACGCGTGCCGTGGTATGGGCCGATGATTTTAAGGAGGAGCGTAAAGTTGCGACATTCAATTCGAATCAATCACATATTGTCCTTGTTTTACAGATTGTCATCTCTGTAACATCGTGCTTTTAGCGCTGATCCTCAATAACCAATAATAATTTAGAGAAAAATGTAGCACTTGACTATGAATTCTTGTGAACAAGGTGTTATAAAAATACCCCTAATGCCGAATATTATTTATTATTTATTTATTCATACATGATCTTAAAAGCTAACAGATTTCTAGATCCAAAGCGCTTAGAAGATTATTCTTACGGTAAGCATGCAGTAATATTAACACAACTATATATCTAATAATAATACATTTTAATGTCATAACTCACTAGTTAAAGTCTAAGGCGACCATTACACACGTCAATCTGGTTTCAATCTGATCAAAACCGCTGATCGCAGCAGTATGATGGAATTTGATGCGGTTGGTTTGCGACGTTACACGGTCAATCCAGCAAGATCTGGATCGCTGTAGATCTTGGTAGATTGTCAATCTACCACGATCTACGGTGGTTTTTGGTAGGGTTGCCAACTTTTTTGCATCAATTTTCGCGTGATATCGATCGATGACCTGAATAGTGCAGGTGTTCAACATGCCAGTTTCGCGATTTGAGAGTTGGTCCTATAGTAAAAGTTGTTCAGTTTGATGGTCCCTATATACCATATTCGGCATTAGGGGTATTTTTGTAACACCTTGTATAGACTTATAGAGATATTAATCTAGTCTAAAAACGGACATGTTAACAAACATACCACAGTTCTAGGCTGCAAATGCTTAATCGTCTCATGTCTGTCTGATAAATAGGTGACCAATATAACACTGGAACTAACTCAATTTCCATCGAGAAACCATTCCGACAAACAAAGGCCAACTTTAAAAAGCGCCCTAAACTTTAAAATCAATGTTTCCTGACGTATATAAAAGATTGTTCATCTGACCAACCCACGCACGACACATCTGTAGGTATTTTTTTTCCGCTCCTTTTCACAAGCAACCGGAAAGAAGGATCGAGAGAGATGGCACATGTAACGGTCCAGGGAGCAAAAATAAGAACTGCGTAAAATGCAACCTATAAAATAACGGTAACTCGTACTAAGATATTAAATATGGAAGAATTTCGAGATCGTGATCAACCGTTACTCGCATTTCAGCTTAAGTATCCCATCAAGTTAGTAACCCATCAACGCCCGGAAAATGAGACACAATAGATATTCCATTGTTGTCCGGCTGTATTCGGCCGCTCGGGCATTGATGAATTAATAAACTTTTTTACTTCAAATGTAAATTTATTTAAAAAAAACGACGATGTGCGAGTCGGTCTCTCACATGAAGGGTTCCGTAAAAATCACGTTTATTGTATGGGAGCCCCCTTTAATATTTGTTTTATTTTAATTCAATTATTTATTTTTAAAGTGAATATATAACTTAATATTCTGTGAATATTTCAAGCGTCTACCTGTTGCCTTTATCAACATCGAGCAAAAAAACGAGCAAAAAAAAATCACGTTTGCTGTATGGAAGCCCCCTTAAATTCTGTTTTTTTTTTATACGTATTACGTATTTGTTGTTATAGCGGCAACAGAAATACATCATCTGTGAAAATTTGAACTGTCTAACTATCACGGTTCATGAGATACAGCTTGGTGACAGACGGACGGACGGACAGCGGAGTCTTAGTAATAGGGTCCCGTTTTACCCTTTGGGTACGGAACCCAAAAATTGAGGATTCATATTTTATTCGTAAACTCACTTTAGATTCATAATAGTATCAGATAATGTAAACAGCAATAATACAATTGTATGACATGATAACTGAGTTCCACATACATAACGAAACTGACTAAATTAAATTAACAAAAGCGTAAGTACACGCACGATTTATCCTTGATTAGTCGAAATAAGTTGCGCACGCGCGTATTCGGTGTTTGCCGCATTACTACGTACTAGAAACTTACCGCTTCTTTGATTTTAACTTGGTATGTTTAAACCGACTATTTAATGACTTAAGTAAAAACATGACTGTGTAAATAAATATATACCACGAGTTACACGTGATTATCTTGCATTTTACGTCATCAAAGCATCATGTTCAGTAATTAAAAGCACAAAAAGTTACGAAAAAAACAAAAAAAAACATTTGCTCATTATTAGATTCGAGAAAGTCGCCCATTTATGGTATACCTACTACTACTACTACTTCAAAATCCAATAAAGTAACGTTCGATGTCATCGAGTTAAAGCTGACTACGTGCTTATCGTAGTCAGCTTTAACTCGTTGTGTTTAGTGTTCAATAGGTCACCCATACCCACCATACCCATCATTCACTATTTCTTGGGCACGGTAATGGCATCTATACCGTGGCTTGGAATCTCGTCGCAGTGGTGGTCAACCGATCATTTCTAAACAATGGAGTGCATTCTCACAATGGTGTGATTAAAAGGATTTCCTTAATGTCGAAAACAATAGCAAAGAGTTTGCACCCGTGTCCATCCACAAAGGTTTCACAACACTATTCGATTAGAACAGCAGTGGACGTATTGAATAATGAATTACGAATAACTCTGGCTGAGCGGCGTTTCTAGGAGTTATTTCTTCAATGCACTCTGTCGGAAAATATGCGCGGATCAGCAATTATATTTACTACTTGCGCGCTGCGCGCAGGGGTTTGAAATTCTTTTATTCTTTACCAAATGATTGATGCCAATATCAATAGTCTTCGAGACTGCAAAAATAGGATTTGCCTAGCTTACTGGTATCACGACAAAAGTTGATTAGAAGATAGATTTGCACTAATTAACATCATCATACTGATTGACTATTGAAACCACAAACAGTTCGAGAAATTCTAGCTTTCTAATGCCTTTGCCGAATTATTGATGCCAATTTCCTTCGATAATAGCATTTGGGTACCTCACAACGAAATTAAGTGCATACTAACTGAAGATTTTACCCTCACACACTTAACCGTCGTATCTATAGACGAGTAACTAATGTCTTAAGTAAAACGTGTATATTATATTCACATGCAATTTATAGTATAATTATTAAATTCCGACTTTTCGCATTAACAATCTTAAGGCAAGGCCAGTTCACGAAATCTACTCTTTCACTATCTCTTTGGAATATGGTTAATAATTGCATAGCTTCGCATTAGCGAAATTTAGTACATTTTTATTGATTTCTGGAATACTGAATCATTTATTAAAAATTTACTCGGTTAAAGTGTTAGATCAATAAAAAAGCTTTCCTTTTTGCATAAAAAAAATTATCACTGTCGTTGAAAATTACGAGAACTGACGATTGGAAGTTTATTTTTCTAATCTTTTATGGCCCAAGTAGCACACGAGGCTGCTTAACAGCCGAATAATGGATTTCCATCACGCTTAAAGCTGAATAAAGAAGCTGCATAAAGGCTGTATACGACCGTGTACAACTCTTATAGCTCTTAAATGGGCACAAATTATTCAGCCTTAAGTTCACATAGCTGCTTAAGAGCTGTGTAGCAGCAACTTAACAGTGTAATAAAGGGTAACAGCATAAATTATTCAGCCTTAAGTTCACATAAAGCTGCTTAAGAGCTGTGTAGCAGAAATTTAAGAGCGTTATAAAGGGTAACGACAGTACTATGCGCTGAAATTCGACTGACTAAGAGATCACAAGTTACTCTTTATTCAGAAAATATGTCACATGTATGCTTTATTACATATTTTAAACCGCGCAAGGCTATACTGGGCCTGTGTAAAATAAGTGAACCTAATATTGCAAGCAAACGGGTTTAAGATATTGCTAGACAAGAACACTTGAAGTTACGTGAAGTGAATTAGTAACGATACATGGTGGGTAATAATCATATTCTGAATAAGTACATTGTTTGACATATTAATAAAGGGAAAATTATTGGGAACGTAATTTTACTGACATTATACATATACATTATCTAACAAAATTTTAGTGCGCCACGAAAATATTCTGTTTTGAATTAGTTTTGTGATATAAATAAGCTGTGATGTAAACATTGACAAACAAACTTGACAAAAAATTGTGTAGTTCTTAGAAAAGAATTATAAGATAAAAAGTTATTATTAAGATATTTCGAAGCAAAAACTAATTCAATACATTCCTATTTCTTGCACAAAACATCGTAAAGGTTGAAAAATCAATCGGAACTTTTATAGGTTATACAATAAAATGGTGGATTTATGTTATACAGTAACGTGAATAGTTAAAACTCTTATATTCTTCAAAAGGCTGTCTAATAGTTCACTAGTGTACTGTTAATCTACAAAAAACTTAATAAAATTACACATGTAAACTGTATACAGCTGTAAGCTGTTTTCTTTACGTTTAATGGTTCACAAGCTCTACCTTTAGCCATGATGTGAACAATTATTAAATGGACTCTTTAGGGATCCGTGTATTTATATTTAAAACCACCGCAGGATAACTTCAACTTTAAAATTGTCAAAGTGATATTATTTAGTACACCATTTTACGCGCGCGCGAACCTTTCAAATTGGGTAGTAAATACAAATATATACGTACGCATATTATTTTTTATTGTAAAATTAAATTGTACAACAACATAAACTCAATATTTCACCCTCAGCATAGGTAATAAGTTTCTTGATTTTACGTACTCTAAGAAGGCTGTAACTCAAGGTGACGTCACACTTGATTTTTATTTAGTAAAACGATAATTACCCTTGCGTTTGATTGTAATTGAATTTTCTCGTAGAGGCCTTTGACGCTTATTTCTGACTTTTGTAACATTTCCTGAGCTATTACGATTTAATATTTTTTACGGAACCATTCTGTTGCAAACTATTTGTCACGCTTTGCATTACTTCCCGACTTGAAGGTTTTATGTCTTCTGTCTTTATAATTCTTTGGTACTCTTTTGATAATTTTCTTCTAATGCCCCCTTTTCTCGCTTTCATTTTTCACGAATTACGCGAATTCATATTTATAAAACAATAAAATATATACTTGGTATGGCCCACAATAGTTACATTGACTGATTACAGTACCACATATGTTCTTTTATTCAGATAACATCTGATTTAAGGTACTTATGTGAACCATTATAAAGTAGAAGCCGTTAATTCGATACACTAGTGAGTCTCTAAGCAGCTGCGAGGCATCTAGTGAATGTTTAAACAGCCGCTATGCAGATACTATCAATGGCAGTATAAAGGCTGATTAGTGGTAGACATATTCAGCTATAAGCTGAAATATGGGCCACATATCATCCATTATACAGCTATTCACTTCATAATAGTTCACACGTGCCCCTTTAATAAGTCAGTGTAATAGGAGTTCACAAATACCTTCTTATGCAGTATTTGGCAAATTTTATCCACTAAACAGTCCTTACTACGGTTTAGGCTTTAGAAAATGTTAAAAGCTGAATAGAGTCGTTGAAAATATACCTTTATAGCACTCTTAGCGTATTAATGGTAGTTTTATCGGTCTTATTTAGCCTTAATGCAGCTTTTAATAAGCCTAAGCTGTTTAAATATCACTGACCGCTATTATGCAGCTGTAGGGTCACCAGTGTACTCTTAGAAGAGTCTTAATAAGCACAGAGTTTTAAATAAGTCTAAAAGTGAGTAGTTATACAGCTATCTGTGCTACTTGGGGGTGTTACTCAGGATTTTTTTATAGAGTTACCAAGCCATTTTTCAATTTTCTGTTCGGTTAACTTGTTTCTTTGTTTCTTTTTCAGTCTACAGTAATTTTTGTGAAGTAGAATTCTACATAAGTTCTTCACATTGGAAGCTTAAAAATCAATGTTTTCATCAGATCGCGAACTGGCCTCGCCTTAAATGAAGTTTTGGTGCACATAAATAAATAAATAAATATTGGACAACATCACATACATTGCTCCGATTCCAAATTAAGTAGCTAAAGCACTTGTGTTATGGAAATCGGAGACAACGGTGGTATCACAAACACCCAGACCTGAGCCAATATAGAAAGGTTCGTTTTCTAAATTGTCCCAACCGGGGATCGAACCCGGGACCTCAGAGATGGCGACACCTTGAAAACCGGTGTACAAACCACTCGACCACGGAGGTCGTCAAAATATGAAAATTGCAAGTGTTATTCCAAGTCATACTCGTCTATAGATACGAGGGTTATAATACCACTGATCCTTCGCTGATGCCGCCAATGCCGCCATCTTGGCGCCGCCGCCGGCCGGTGCCGGTGCCGGGTGCCATTTAGAATTCCACGGTAATCGCAACAAGTACGTGGTTGCATTGCATTGCATTGCAATGTATGGTGAAAGCGTTTTTATAATATTATGACTGACGAGTTAGAATTTGAATACATTGACATAAAAAAAGTTAAAATATATAATTGTTGGCTTGGCTAGCCCTTCTATGCAACGTAGTACAAAATACCCCTAATTCCGAATATGGTATATAGGGACCATCAAGCTGAACAACTTTTACTATGGGTCCAACTCTGAAATCGCGAAAAAAATCACCTGTTTTTTTTCATATTTTCGTAATTAATTTTTGTATGGAACAGCTGTTTTTTTCGCGATTTCAAAGTTGGTCCCATTGTAAAAGTTTTTCAGTTTGATGGTCCCTATCTACTATATTCGACATTAGGGGTATTTTTGTAACACGTTGTATAATTTAAGATTTGTAAAAAGTAAGTAATTTTTTGATACTAGGGTACTACTTTTCTTCATTGCCACAAAGCCTTGTGGTCGTTTGGTATGGTGAACACGACGCGAATTTTGCTTTATGGACTTTTTATGATTACCACAAACGCGTAATGTGCTTTTTTATAAGAGCCACAGCACGGATTTCGCGTTGTGGATTTATAGCAGTGACCACGACGCGTTGTGAGCAGTTTTTTCGCTCAATAAGCGAATTCGGTCTTTGAGCCTAACAAGCATATCATATCGCATCGCACTGACTGGAAACAAACAAGCCAAACCAAACCACCCAGTCATGCGTGTCTGAAGACTTCCCACAGTTTCGCTACATCGTAAAAAATATAAACGATCACCCACCTGTATACACATCTCTTGTTTATGAAACGAGAATAATATTAATAGGTAAGTCCGGAAATGTTTATTTTAGTTATATACTTACTTTTCATACATTTTATTATTATGTTTTTGTATCTCGGCTATGTCTGGAAGAGAAGATTGCACTTGAAACATCCCAAGGTTTACCGCTACGAAGGCACAGAGACGTTTTAACTCTTATTCTAAATATAGATTCAGTCACGCATTAAATTTAAACTGAACCACTCTAGAACAGTTATTTTAAGTTCCTATATAAGCAGGGTTCGAGGATATATATTATTTTTTATGATATATATCAATACAATATTAATATTTTTTAATATTATTAAGTAATTTTTGGCGTTTGTTACTGTATTTCTACTTCCCAAGTATAGACGGCTTAACTTACACATTTTTAAAATTACCATCGAGCTCCTCATTAGAGTTTATTATGATTATGAGGTAAAATTAAAGTTAATATCTATTCTGTGATTATAGTGAAAACATTAACACTTCTGCGACTCGTTCGTTCTTAACTTATCCATTGCAAATTACGATATAACGTCAACGTGCGTAATTGCAGCATACTGCCAATTAATATTTAAAATGCAATTAGCGGAGAAAATTCGTCATTTCCTCCTACTTATAGGGCCGTTTCCTGTGGTTAATTCACTGCATCGGAATTGAATTGTCTTGTCCACACCACAAGACAGCGATTTTATAGTACATCCTTATAAACACGATTCAAAAATATCCGATATTTATTATAAATATCAAAATATCGAATATTTAAATTTATATTATTATTTTATTGTAATATTTATGTATACTATTTGCATATGTGTTACATAAACATAATAAATTATTTTAAAAAATTAAACTGTTTTTAATGCTTTATTTATTTAGGTACTTAAAATCATACAAATGAAACCAAAACATAAAATCTTCTAGATCAGGCAAAATCAACTAAAAATACACAAAAAAAACTTACTCTTTCGTAACGAAATTTTTCTGACACGACTGACGCCATTAATGCCGGCAGAAGTGTTGCCATTTATGGATTAGAATTTACTATTAGGGAGTATGTTTTCACTCTACTCCAATGCCATCTACATTTGGAAAGTAGAAATACAGTAACAAACGCCAAAAATTACTTAATAATATAAATTTTTTAAACCATTTTTGTGTTGATTATATCATTAAAAAATCATTTGATATATGTATATCCGATATATATCCTTGAACCCTGAGTAAAAGTGTGTAAGTTATAGTGTGTAAGTTAGTGTGTAAGTTATAGTGTGAAAGTTCAAGAGCGTATGTCAAAGTGTGTAAGTAAAAGTGTGTAAGTCGATGTGTGTTAGTAAAAGTGTGTAAGTAAAAGTGTGTTAGTAAACATGTGTAAGTAAAAGTGTGTGAGTAAAAGTGTATAAGTAAAAGTGTATAAGTAAAAGTGTGTTAGTAAACATGTGTCAGTGTATGTCGTTGTCGTATTATCCATTTAGATGAGCTCACTCAATCATGATTTGTACGACTGTACCTGCATTTCCACATAATAATAGCCATTACACAGACAAGATCGTGATCCGATCAAGATCCGTTGATCTTTATCAGTGATAATTCTATGATAATAAGCCTCCACCTAAGCCTTTCATATATCTACTTTCAAGCTTTTCATTAAACTAATGCACGACGAAGACAACCAATAAAATACTATTCCATTTTTTCCGTGTTGGTAAAATATATCGTATGACACTATTTTCTAGTAAGTATCGTAGGAAATATTTAGTACAAAAGTGAATCACTTCCACATGGGAATAGTTTCCAAATATTTTCAGTAAACAAACATGACCAGATTATTATCAAAATAGATATTCTTGGCAATGGTATCCATGGCTTTCATAAATCATAGGAGATGAATGTATTCACTCATTTATTCAAGTCCTCGCAAGAGCATGAAAAGAAACGATTACCTAGCGTGTCGCATGTGTCACCATCACCAACATTATTCACGGTGACGGAAACTACAAGTTTGGAAATGCTAATTCGAGAATGGATTCCATTAAACTGCCCAAGTTTTGTGAAGTCAGTCTAAATTTACGAGTGGTAGCCTTTTTACGAGAGGACGTTTCGCGTCTTTGAAAGATTACTAAATACTAGTTATATGAGAGTCTTCCGCCAGCTACGAATGCAAGCCGGAAACGAGGTTAATAAACTACTACTGCTGTTTCAAGGTATTTTACATGACCGCCCTCTAGAAACGAACTGCACATACATGCCCAATCGATCAAACTATCTAAAGAGCCAAAAGATCTCCTTGGGCTAAGAAATCAAAGGGCTACAGCATGCATGCTGTTTCTGTTCTACTTCTTTTGCTATCCTTCTTATACAAGGTGTTACAAAAGTACCCCTAATGCCGAATATGGTAGATAGGGACCATCAAACTGAACAACTTTTACTATGGGACCAACTCTGAAATCGCGAAAAAAAAATCATCTGTTTCATACATTTTGATATTTCCCTATATACCATATTCGGCATTAGGGGTACTTTTGTAACACGTTGTATAAATCTGTAACATACACTCACGCACTAAGTTGCAATGCCGCAGCAATAAATAGTACACGTGTCCACGCGACAGAACTGGATCTAAGCCGCTATCGCATTCATCACGGCGACCTACCAGGGGTGGGTGCTATTATGAGGACCCAAGACGGCGACGACGAGGCTATAGGAAGCCCACCGCCGCCCGTGCACTTATCCAATTGCCGCTATTATGATTTATTGGTGCGTCCAAGTAGGCGCCTCTGACCTAGACCGATAGACGAGTTTCTTAATACAACAGTTCGATTGTATGGACTGAAGGTGCCCCATGAAGAATTACAGGAAACGCAGGAATATTCCAATGGGAAACCAAAATTATCGGATGACGAACGGTTCTATTAGTCAACTCTTGAATGAATAATTAGGCCATACGAATTTCATAGTCATGATAAGGTGCATATTTTGGCGTTGGACTAGCTCAGAATGCTACCTACGTAAAATGTGCACATTTTCTGTTACATAGGTACCTAACCTACGCAGACTTACAAACAAACGCTAAAACCGACCAGTTTCTAGGTTAATACTCTATTATTTAATGAAAGTAAAGCAAATCCGCCTTATACTAAGCTAATAATATCCTACTTGGTAGACTAGAAACAGGTTCGTCATGATTAAATGACTTTGATTGAAATCATGATTTAAATAAAGTGTTTTTTCTAAATAAAAATCATTGATTAAATCAAAGTGCTCTTTTTCTTTCTTATTTGTGAAAAAAATAAAATTCTTAATTTTAGATAATATATATAACATATAAATACATACAAATGTATGTTAAAATTAACTTAGTGTAAAAATTACTTATGCAGTAATAGTGCCGTCTTTCTAAAAAAACTGCCAAATCATCCGTCCTTATATCTTTCACCAGGCATTTTTAACTATTCTAGTGATCTTTACATGTGTTTATTCAGAGTCAAATAAGTAAAACAAAAGCTCGTTGTGGTTTCACGCACTATTTTAAGTGGATTTTAAAGGCTCGCAAAAAAATTAAAATAATCCGATTTTTTTCCAACCCTGACTAGAAATCGTGGGCGTCATTCCGTTATAAGAATTAGCAGATATGCAAGTCACCGTATCTTACAACTGGATTTCGCCGTTAAGGCTTCTACTTGCTATTTATACCTCGTGTTTTGCGAAAGTGGTCTTTTGAGAATATTGTGTTTTGCGAATGTGGTCTTTTGAGAATATGATATTCAGTTTGGATGTTTGTTACTCCCTGCCGTACTCAGAGGCATCAATTAAGTTTAATGCTTCATTAAGTATCCTGTCGTCTTTACTATCACTATGGAAAAGAAAGAGATAGCACCAATTTTAATGAAGCATTTAACTTAATTGACGTCTCTGAGTACGTCAGTCAATCGGCTGAACGGATTTGGATGAAAGGTTCAAAGATAGTTTATAACCTGGATTGAAATATAGGATACTTTTTGTCCCGATCAAAGGATCCCTAGGGGCCGGAAGCTAGTTATCTTTTAAAAACTTTAAATAATCATCTCAATGCAGTTTTCTATAGAAAAACGCGCGAATCGGTAAAGGAGTTTCTACTTAAACTATCTGTATTCCTTACTCATCTGTTATGTTATAATATGTCATAAGACGCCATAAATCATAACTTATGGTTTATTCATAAGCATAACCCACCATGCGGGACCAATGCAGATTGCCTCATGGGGTGGGTGTTAACAACTACGTGCCTTCCTCAGAATGGAGGACTTAACTAAAAATCAGATAGCCGTTTTTATCAAAAATAAAACTTGCTACAGAAACTGGGGCCGTACCGGCTAACGCATCAAACTTCGGAAAGTCTACCAGGCTTCAAATTAAAACAGACAAATCGAGCCCCAATCGGGCCAAAATGGCGAACCCCAATTCATAATGTCACACGAACATCGATATCTTCTAAATAACTTCGGCGAATAGTACAATACGAAAATCCTAACTTAGATTTATCTGTTTTAGTTAAAGTTCGGCAGATCCGCTGAAGTACGAAAAGTTAGCCAGTAGGACGCCTGGCTGGCTTCAGGATTTAAGTGGGGGCGCTAAACTAGCTTCACTCACGTACCTGTTTCTCTTGTAAAGACTTCATTTTAACCTTCTGTATTGGCTTAGATTTACTGAAGCACATAACGAGCATCGCGATTATTCATAACGACCGCGCCTTATTTCTTATACGGGTAATGATTTATGGAGTTGACAAGCAGGAATCCTTTGAATTACCACGTCGACGTGATGAGATCGGGGCAACTAACTAACTAACTACCGTGACCTGATTTGTACCCATATCAATGAATAAATTATTATACCACAAGGCAGTTGTGAGAATACTACTTGTATCACATTCTGGTTCTAGTATTTTTTTTTCACATAGGTACTGTTCAAAAGAAAATAAGGGTCACTATATGGTTTAATGTTTTAAATTTCCATGGTTTTTGACGTTATTAGAATAAATTATATCGGGATTTACACCATGTAAACAGGTACATGGTGTAAATCTTGATATAGTTTATTCTAATAACTATATGGTTTTCCATACAAACTAGCTTATTTCTGAAAGATTTTTTCATATAATTCAATTTGATTTTATTTGAATTTAATATTGTTATAAAGCTTCAATAGTCAACTAACGGATTTACTGTATAATTTCTTATTATCTTTATTCTTATTTATAAGTTAAATTTCGCGTATTTTGTGTGAAACTCCAAATTCTCTTTAGAATTGAAAAATGCTAAATTTCGCGTATTTTTGTGTGAAACTCCAAATTCTCTTTAGAATTGAAAAATGCTAAATTTCGCGTATTTTTGTGTGAAACTCCAAATTCTCTTTAGAATTGAAAAATGCTAAATTTCGCGTATTTTTGTGTGAAACTCCAAAATCTCTCAATTCTAACTGACACACGGCGAATAATAGAAATTATACAGTACGAGAGTAAAGTCACGTAAAGTCTGCAAGTTGACTGCTACAGCTTTCGAACAATATCAAATTCAAATAAAATCAGATTGAATTTATATTAAAAAACCTTTCAGAAATTAGCTTAGTTTATATGGAAACCATATAGCTAGTGGCCCCTATTTTCTTTTGAGTACTAGGTATATATTGCATTGCAACTGTAGGTGCAATGCGATGGTGGGAGGATTAATAATTATTATGGTAATGTGTCCTACCACGGCTAGCCAGCACGGTCACCCTTCTATGAATTGCATTAGTTAAGTATTTAGTAAAAACATTGGGCGGGTCGAAGCTATCTATCACCCGCGGCTTCAGTAGCTTATCTTTGTTTTAAATAAGATCTAGCAATAGGTAATTATAAAAGGTCGACTTTTATCACATTACGACATATGCGGGCGCGAGAACACGCAACGGATGCTACGAACATTGCAAAAAGAGGATATTCATGAGCGAATCGGTACAATGGCCATATTTGACACAGCTGATTCTTAGCAATGTATAACGAAATCGTCTTATATTCGCATACCTACTTTTGAAAAGGCTCAGATGTGGGTCGATTTTAGGATTTGTAGAGCCAGCTATTCTAAACGCACGCATTTCCGACTCGCGCTCATCACAGTCTTTATCACTTCGGGTTACCATACATCCAGATTAGAACAGAATTTTCATCAAGTTTTTGAAAAATAAAATATTGTCCTTATTGAATCATAAAAACAATTTCGAGACTATATTGTCTGGTTTTTTTTAATATACAGTGAAATGTCCTCACTTTTCAATGTGTTCATATGGTGACCCTACCCAACATGTGCCGCACTAGAAAAGCTCTAGTTTATGGATGGCCTAAGGCCTTTTGTTTGTATTATAGCTCTGTACACTATACTACACACACAATACATAGAAAATGTTCTGTAACTATTTACATAAACCTAAAATTAGATATGGTGGTTTTCCCAAGGTTTATCTTTGTTTGATTTAAACAGAGAAGCTTTGTTCCATTATCTCTTTGATCTCATTGTAGTATCACTGTTTTGTTTACTCAGAAATAATAACTTTTCCAGAATTAATGCCACAAGATTTTAAGTGCAAGGTATCGAAGGGTGAGCAACTTAATGACTAGAAGATTGACATCAGCCATTAAGCCAGATAAGGAGGATGGGTCCCACTCCACCCACTACGTGGGTCCAATGCGGATTGGTGGGTGTTAATCACTGCAAATGCAGCCGGGACCAATGGCTTAACATGCCTTCCAAAGCACGTAGGAACTCGAGATAATAAATTTTTTGTCACCCACCCCATGACTGACTCTTGAAAAAGTTGCTTAACCTTTGCAGGGCCAGGCGCTTCACCGCTGTACCAGCTAGCTCCATATCATAAAATTAATGCTTTAAATAATAAATATGATTGAAAACGTATTATTTAAGCCTTAACTAGATAATTTCAACAGATTTCAATGTAAGTTAAAATACATATTAATGGAAAAACGCCTATTGTAGTGTTAAAGAACTTTTAGAGGATAAATATTTGTAACATTTAAATTTATTTTTTAATTTGCAAATTATGTGGTGAAATATGGATTAAGCTACATTCAATATAACATATTAAAATGGAATTAAATTTAATTTAGTTTTGACCTCAATACCTACTTGACTTTATAGAATTAAGTTGATACAGGTTAAACTCAAAATCTTACCTGAAACCTGGTGGTAGAGGGCTGGTCTTTGAATCGCGAAGGTTTCTCCATATCTCGAAAGCTGCTCTTCGTCATGGGAGACTTAGAAGGATGCGCGACAGCATTGCCGTTAGTCAAGTCCGGTAAAAGTTTGTCCTTTTCGTTCGCATCTCGCGTCTTGAAATGCAAACCTGATTCAACGTCGTCACTCCTAGGCAAGACTTCTGAAGGATACTGAATGTTACCATTAGTAGCCGCCATAGATTTAGCAGAACTAATCTTGCGAAATCGACCGATAATTACATCTTCTTCATCCTGTACCGGCACTTGCAAGTTGTCAGACGCCTCCGGCACTTTACTTGTTTTTCCATCAGATTTCACCGGGCTCATTTCCATATCTTTCTGTTGCGAACCCATTTTGATTTTTAAGTTCACAAGGTTACACTTATACGGGTGTTTTAATTCATACTAGCAAAGAAATAACCCTCCTAAAAAAACGTTTTGTACGCAAGTGACGCGAATAAGCTAGGCTCGGTGCTCGGGGTGTCATTCAGATTTAACATAAAGTTGTTTAAAAATGTTTGAAGAAACAACACTTAATTTTCCTCATCTTCTGTAAATAAAGTTATATTTTAATATTTTTCTTACTCAAAAAACACGCGGATTTTACTCCCAACCAAACACGACCACCGCAACACGACTACAATTTTTGACTGGTGTTGGTGATTGTTTGACACTTGACATTGACTTGACACAGACTATTGTAATCACGTGATACCTACATGCTTGTCAAGCATCACTCGTAGACGATCAAAATGTAATTGACAAGCCAATGCAATGTAAATGATTGACAAGCAGTTTTGATCGTTCATTATGTATTCTGTGGCTGAGCACGAATGAGCATACACAGAGCACAGAACACACAGTTTTACAGTAAGTTTCACAGCTTTACAGGACCTAGGCTACATTGCAGACAACGTAGAGACCCACCTACATACCGTTCTGCGGGTCTATCGGCTAAAAACATTGAAGTTCATAATACTAAATAAAATACTAGAAAAAATACGAGTCGCACCAGATCATGTTCTCGGACGGGAATCGAACCCGCGATCTTTGGATGTCCAATGCTCCGACCGCTGAACTACCGAGTCACTAGTGGCAACGTCGAATTTCTTCTAGTATATCAACTCTTACGCTGCAAGCCAGCGCCCGCCAAAGCCAGCGCCATTGAAGTTCATGTAAACTGTGTTTTGACAGATGTATGTGATACATTGCTACTTCGTTTTGGCACAAATAAAAACTTATCAAAGAAAAGTAGCAATGTATCACATACATATGTCAAAATACGGTTAACAATTTAGCATTATGCCGCTGTTCCAAGTTCACGTAAATATGGTAAGAGCTGTCTCGCAACATCACTGACCTGAAATTTTTTTTGTAGTTAACTGGACTGGCTGTCTGTATGATTTGACAGCTAAGTTCTTATTCCTTTTTGAAACGCCTCGAACGTGCGTCTATTGAACTAATTTTGACGTAAAATGAAAATGTCTCTCGTAGAGAGTATCAAAGGAGAGTATAGTGCTCTGTATACATACAAATGGTTCTCGTATCGTCATATCGATAGTTTCATTATCGATTGTAAAATTTTATTAACACATGGTTTTTTTGCGATATTAGTTAACTTCTGGCTTTGTAGTCGACTTAAGCAGGAATTGCTATAAAGAGTCGATGGTAAGGGGATAGATAAGTATACAGCGTGTTACAAAAGTACCCCTAATGCCGAATATGGTGGACAGGACCATCAAACTGAATAACTTTTACGATGGGACTAACTCTGAAATCGCGAAAAAAAAAATCAGCTGTTTCATACAATTTGATATTTTAGAATTATTTTTTGTATGAAACAGCTTTTTTTTTTTTCGCGATTTCAAAGTTGGTTTTGACTACTAGGGAATCCACGTAAAGTTTTATCAAAATCGTGTAGTTTAATTACAATATTAAATACCGCGGCGCAACTTTCGGTCAGAGTACCGCCTTAATACTTACTAGGTTAGATCCAGCCTCGGAATATTGCTTGTATGTACCCATTTTGTATGAAATAAACATTTTGATTTTTTTTTATTTTCAAAGCAACACAGTTTATGGCCAATAAATTGAGGGGGGGGGGGGGGGGGCAGATTGGGCGAGTTAGCCCTAATAAATAATTATATTGAGTACTGTTTTTTGATAGTTATTTACCCATTATTTCATAGTGTAAGAGGCAGCTTCCCGAACTCGAAATCATGGATTCGGGCTTTACAGTTTTTAAAATTAAATAATAATAATAATAAGTTATTTATATTATACACAAATCGATCCATAGAATAAGAATACATTTTTGTTAAGTTTGAATGGAAGTTTTAAGTTGTATATAGAGCTATCGACAAAGCACATCACTAGATTTAGTACCATGTCACGCACGCTACGTCCTACAGCGCCAAAATGGTGATAATCAAATATGAGCGACGGAACGCACCGTTGAGCAAGCACATAAGTCATAATCATAATAGTCTGTGTCTGTGGCCTGGGTGGGCACTGGGCCTGGATTTTT
Organism: Catoptria pinella; assembly: GCA_963556745.1. Lineage (NCBI taxonomy): Eukaryota > Metazoa > Arthropoda > Insecta > Lepidoptera > Crambidae > Catoptria > Catoptria pinella. The sequence continues at coordinate 11,369,045 of OY750774.1, read as the reverse complement.
CTTGTTTTGTTTTTTGGAGCTGCTGTTTTGCTTATAAATAATAATTGTTAAAGACTTATTATATTACTATACTTATTTACCTAAGCTACTGTACCATCTATAACATAAGCTTTTTGAGAAATTTACTGTAACTATGGGGTTCGATCAAGGTCAAATTATTCTAGATAGTCCCACCGGTGCCTACTTCGCCGGCCAATCGGTTGATGGGCGACTGGTATTTGAATTAAACAAAGAAAAGAAATTTCGAGGTAAGTACTAGGATGTAACCACCAACATTAACACTATTCCTTAACACAGCGCCTCTAGCTCCAAACTAAGCAAAGTTTGTAATATGGGTGCTAGAGAACTGATATACTACTCTTTGAATATATAATTATTAAACATAGTAACACCCAAACCTATCACAGAAATTAAAATCATCATTTCAATTTCTGCCCGGCTGGGAATCGAACCCCGGACTTCTTACGTGGTAGACTGGCATGTTCGCCACTGCACTACTCAGGTCGTCGTACTGAGATGACTAACAAACGGCTGAAAAGCTAACAGATTTTATGTAGATGTACCTAATTCTCTGAAGACAAGTTCTTCCGAATCTCGATTCTTGTAGTCTTAAAAAATGCTGAGAATGGTAGAGACATTTATAGTATTTGTTAAGAACTTTAAATTCATTCTGTGACTAAAATTTAATTATTGATGAAAATTAAAAAAAATATTCAACTTAAGCAATTTCACATTAAATAATAAAACAATACATAAAATAATCAAAATTATTTAATTCTAGTTATGTGCTTATTATTAATTTCTAGGAAGGAAACAATAAGGTTCAAGGTTTCAACAACCTCTATTAAACACAAACGCTACAAATGGACGGTTACAAAGGTCATATAAAAAAAATGCATTTTCTCTTATAGTAAGAACAATGCACGATATATCAAATTTTTATTAAGAATATAAAAAAAACTTAGTCTAATTTTCCTTTTTCATTTATTTATGAGGTTCAGTCTAGCCGATATAACTTATAACTTTTGAACCATTATTATTTAAAAAATAAGCACTGAGGTGTTAGAATTTATGATATAAACATAATATTATTGTATTTCTTCAGTTAAACTCATATTTAGAAGAATCCTCAGTTCAGAATTGTTTGAGTAGCTGTAGTTAAACAGCCATAAATCTGTAATGCCATCTTCTAGTAAGTTGGAAACATCTTGAAACAATTTAAGAAATCCCTAACTGGATTCTAAAATGAAAATTATTAACACAGAGATAGTACTTTCTGAAATCAAAGCTATTTTATGCAACCGTCTGGATTAAGGCCTCAAGATATTTGGTTATAAAAAAAAAAATCTTCTCATATTGTAAATAAATTTTATAAGTTATATATTATCACTTTTTTACTTTGTCTTTGCTATCAAAACAATGTTATAAAATACTATTTTACCATTACGATACAGGGACCATGGATTTTGTACACATCACTCCTTTGTAGTATCTATCTATAGTCTGTGGTAGTATCGCTGAAGCGGGGCGCGCCATTTTCAAAGCAATACAAAAAAATGTAATTGCTTGTCTCAAGCTTATCTTATTGAATTCAAAGTTAATTGTATTAATGCCAACAAATTATTCTTGATTTCAGGATATATTTACAATGGTTATATAAAACCTGGACATATTTTGTTTCTGCAATATCAATTATCTTTGCAATGTAATATAGTTTACGGTAGTGATTGAAGCTCTCGCATTTTTTATTTATAGGTTGTGAGCAGAGTGGCCTTGGTTCTACAATGATACACATTTTGAATGCGAATATTTATATGAATTGTGTGCGTGCGCATCGTCCGAGCGCAGTGTAATATCATCTTAACGCCCTAAGAAATAAGGACGATTGTGAAAATGTTTCTGTTGAAAACTAATTGTCCAAAAGTTTTATGGTCATTAATCGTTCGACTCGACAGCGACAATGTGGCATTCATTACGAAATGAGGTTTAAAGTACCTACCTACCTAATATACCGCCTCAAACAGTGTTAGGTTTAGCATTAGTTAATAACTAACGACCGCCCGCGACTTCGTCTACGAGGTCAGTTATATCTCTATCCCTCGGGAACAAACAGTACTTTTTTTCGTGTCCTCAGTACCCCTGACGACGTGTATGTATGCAAAATTGTATGACAAAAATTAAATCTACACAGAAATTTTATCTTCTTCTTATTCTTCCCCTGAAAAGTCTTCCAAATGAATATTCTGATTTTGAAAAATAAACTTAATCCTAAACTTACTTAGTTAAATCAGAAAAATAATAAATCCGTTAAAAAAAAAAAAATTATAGGTACATCAGAAAACTTTACCAACAAAAGTTTGGAAACCAAAGTTTAAAGTAGGTACACCAAATTAGCTCATTCGATTTGTTCCCAGGCATATACTTCACTGTGAAAGGTTTCTGCAAGGTACACTGGACGTCGCAGCACAGCCGGCGGGTCAACGACCGCACCGAGCACTACACCGTGAACCACGACTCGTACGAAGAGTACATCGCGCTCAAGCTGTACCTCCTCGGCAGTAAGCATGGTCAGTTGAAAGTTCAAACCTCCTTCCTACAATCCTACCACATGAGCACAAAGTAGTACCTATAAGCGCCATATCTCACTAGGACACCAGTGGCGGCGCAACCAGTTGTGATACCATCAAATGGAGGGTACATCACCTGGGCCCTATAAATTTCACAATAACCTTTTCCTACATGCTGATGGTGCCGAAAACAAAAGAAGAATACTATACGATTCGTCGCAAGTGAACTCCAGGCTAAAGAATTAGTTATTTTGAAACTTCTTTTTACGGACGTTTTGAGTAGCTTGGTCATCTTTCCAGCGGAGCATCACCTCAGCCCGGGCAAGTACGAGTACCCACTGAAGTTCCAGCTGCCCGCGACTAGTCCGTCCTCGTTCGAGGGCTCCGTGGGGCACGTGCGGTATGAACTGCGGGCGGTGATGGACATACCGTACGCTGTTGACAAGGAGGTGTTCCGGGAAATACGTGTATTCGCGCCGCTCGACCTAAACACGCTCAACTGTAAGGTCAGTGTCAGTTTTTCGTACCTACTTCTTTCTTTATTCATTCGGTCCGTGCAGACCGACGGAGTGAAGAGCATTATGTCTTTATCAATTGAAAGTGATCCTTACTGGTATTAAATACGGTTCTCCTCGCACGCAGTGGCCGCGCGCGGTGAACCGTATACTAAAATAACTAAGTCGAATTTAGATTTAAATCAGTTTTTTTGCCGCCAATCCTTTGGTCTGCGAAACATTTGCAAACTATATTTTCGCAAACTATATTTTATACGCCTGGCAACACAGTCGATGCTAGTATTGCCTGTAAAAGAGACAGAGCGATAGTTATTATTGATAACGATAAAACTCTCGCATAAATTCGTACTTTTACATAGATATAAATTTTAACAAGACGTCGTACTTTAAACATTATTTATCACAAGAGAACACATTTTCCTGTTACAAATTGAAATCTAGCGTATATTCATGGTGTATCCCCAGCATTGGAGACAGTATTTTTTTACATTTTTCATCAAAACTCGAAAACTTTGCAATGCAACCTAAAAAAAGAAAAAATATTGAGAATGTGCAAACAGCACTCTTTCATATAATACCCCACATGGCCTAGTTATATAATTTTTAATTTCATTCTTATTTGCACAATAGTTCCTTTTTACCATTTTGGTACAGAACCCTAAAATGACGAAAATGACCTCCATCCAGGAGCCAGCGACGTTCGAGTTCGACCAGACCTACTGCTGCTGGTGCTGTTCTTCAGGCTCGTCGGAGACAGTCGTGAAGCTGCCCGCGCGCGGTTTCTGCCCTGGGCAGGTCATACCCATCGAGGTCAGCTGCCAGAATAAAAGCTCCGTCGAGATCGACTACATCTCCTTCAGTATTAAGAAGGTATGAACAAAAACTCCATCGTCTGCGCATGTTTTTAAACAATGAATACTCTTTACTACTATCGAAACCATTGCTGCAACATTAGTAAATGTATTTGTTAAATTTTGAGATTTTAGCATTCACAATGCTATTTTTATATAATACTAAATAATATACTAGAAAAAATATGACTCGCACCAGATCATGTTCTCGGACGGGAATCTCTGACCGCTGAGCTACCGAGTCTCTTAAGAGACTTTAAGAACATGATCTGGTGCGAGTCATATTTTTTCTAGTATATTATTTAGTATTATATTAATGTATTTGTATTTAGTTCAATATTATCGTATACTTATTAGATAAAAATCACAGGTATTAAACGCGTTCAAACTAAGACAAAGACCGTGTTTAAACACCTACCTTTCCCCGACGTTTCGACCGAGTTGTATCGGCCGTGGTCACGGGCTGACTCACAGCCCATAACGTGAGTTGCATCGGCCGTGGTCAGCCCGTGACCACGTGACTCGGTCAAAACGTCGGGGAAAGGTAAGTGTTTAAACCCCTATGTTTTAGTTATACTGTAATTTTAATCTAATGAAATGAAACGCGAATGCTTAAAAGTGTATATACCGTTCACTTACCAGGAAGTATCATACCGCGCGCAGCATGAGCCGGGCCACAAGAACGAAGAGCAGAACGTGCTCGAAATGAAGAAAGGTGCCGTGCCGCCGCACACCGACCGTACCTGGGTCGTGGAGATGAGTGTACCGGACATGGACGTGCACAACTTGGCTACCTGCTCCTTCATCGATGTCAAGTACCAGTTCAAGGTATGTGCCAGATAGTGACAATGATGTAAGCGCACACCGACCGTACCTGGGTGGTGGAGATGAGTGTACCGGACATGGACGTGCACAACTTGGCTACCTGCTCCTTCATCGATGTCAAGTACCAGTTCAAGGTATGTGCCAGATAGTGACAATGATGTAAGCGCACACCGACCGTACCTGGGTGGTGGAGATGAGTGTACCGGACATGGACGTGCACAACTTGGCTACCTGCTCCTTCATCGATGTCAAGTACCAGATCAAGGTATGTGTACCAGTACCAGTTTAATAATATCATCATAACAAGTGTTGATCCTTACCTTGAAACCACTTTCAATTCTAAAGAATTCATTCTATTAGAAAAATCGTTACTCGGATCTTCATGTCTTGGTATCCTATACGCAAGGTGCACTGGGCATCAGTATGTGATGTGTGATCTTTTTAACAATTGCTGTTTTAACATTGTTATATAATTATCGTAGGTCACAGTTTCACCCAGCGGGTGCCACACAGACGACGACGACTCTTGCCAGATATTCTTCGGCACTGTGCCACTTGGGGTGCAAACAAATATGCAGCCCCAAGCTTACCCTCCCGCATTCACCCCCTTCCCTCAACCCATAATCAATCAGCCAGTTTCCGTCAACCAATCTTACCAACCGAACTCCCCCTTCCCACCGAACCCTTATCCCAGTAACTCCCCTTACCCCTCTCCTAACCCGCCCCAGTTGTCTCCTTACCCAGGTAATGCACCTTACCCAGGCAACTCTCCTTATCTTGGCCAAAACGCCCCTTACCCTGGAAATAACGTGCCTTACCCAAATAACGCTTCACCTAACCCATCGCATTTGGCTCCTTACCCCACCAACAACGCACCTTACCCAAATAACCCTTCACCAAACCCACCGCATCTATCTCCTTATCCCCCCAATAACGCACCTTATCCAAATAACCCCTCACCGAACCCTTCAATGACCTCTCCTTACCCCGCCAACAACGCACCTCACCCAAACAATCCCTCACCGGTCCCCCCAATGGCATCTCCTTACCCTAACAACTCTCCTTACCCCATACCTCACAACTCTCCTTACCCCACACCTCACAACGCACAAAATGAAATCCAACAATCTTCTTCACCATACCCTGTCAACAACCCACCTTACCCTGGCACTAATCCACCTTACCCAGCCAGTGGCCCAGGAAATAACCCTCCTTACCCGTTAGAAGACAAACCCGGATTTGGTATGCCTGGCCATGGAAGTTCCCCCAAAGCCCCGCTGCTGCCGCCAGGATCTGTGCCTTATCCTATCGGGGTAAGTGGAATTTTATGAGAAAAATATAAATATATTCAGTAAATAACACCTATTTTTGATAAAACTATAATAAGAAGTTTTATTTTGGCCTTAGTTGCAGTATTCGGGCCCTAGCAGTGCGTTCGCGGGCGCAAGCGCGCCGACAGCCGCCACGCCCGACGCTGAACAAAGTTAGTGGTTTCTACTAAAATTATTACAGAAATAATGTTCAAATATTTTGTACATTTTAGTAGTTCTGTGTTTTGCTCAATAGTCAGGGTTGCCAGATTTATTTGGGGTAAATTAAAAACAACCTCAAACGCCAAAAAAATATTTAAAAGAACTATTTGATTATTGAATGACACACGAAGGTTTGCGTGTAAACACGATATTAATTAAATAAATAATAATATTTTACAACATCACATACATTGCTCCTATTTCAAAGTAAGTAGCTAAAGCACTTGTGTTATGAAAATCAGAGACAACGGTGGTATCACAAACACCCTTATTTTTTTCCTTTATATGATTTAACGTTTAAACTAAACCATTATGATTTTAACATAACTCATCTGTTAATTTCTGTCCAGAAAAACCTTTTGATGGTGACGAGAGCAACTCTCCATTCAACCCAGCGTTCATGGACGACAAGAAAGAAACAACTGAAAACAAAGAACCGACACAGACCATCGCGGCCAAACAGGTATAAACTTTAAGCTAACGTAATAAAGTCCAACTTTAATCGTTATTAAAACCAGATATAAGGATCTGGTAACTGGATTTTAAAGACATGCAGTTACTTAAAAAAGTTGTACCTCATGAAGAAACTCTTTCGATTAATGTATTGTATAGGAGGTGATATATTTTGTATTTACAACTGAACTTGATAGAAGAAATACAAAGTAATCATATTTAATTTACTTACTGTGAAATATACAATAATAAATAATGTTAATTAGTACTTAAACCATGACAGTTTAATTACAAACTGATTTCTACGATACGGTGACGCCATCTACAAGATTGCGTAGTATTGTATATTCGAAGTACTTGCTAAGTTATTTAGAAAAAGCAACCAACTACTCGCAAATGTGGGATAAGCATATTTTTTAATGAAAACAATTGATATCTTTCAGGATAATGAAACAGTTACTAGCCAGATCTCAGTATTTTTTTATGGGATCACACATGATCTTATTTTCTTTCAGATAAAAAAAATAGCAACTGGTGAATATTAAAATACACTAAAAAAAATACTGTCGACTTGATAACCTACTCCTTTTTTGAAGTCGGTTAAAAACTTAGATTATTATTGTCTAGATAGAGCGTTGCGCTTTTGACGTACTAAATCAAACGAGGTCAAATTTTTAAGGCTGATGTGCGTTATTAGCATCACTGCGTCCAAACAGTACTTGTTATAATAAAAACTATGGCCGCGTCACACTTCTTACAATGAGGGTGTGTTTTTATCACTCAACATTTGAGTGATATTTTTTCGACGCGTTCGTAACTTCGACTGTCTAGACATATAAATAATCAAAGGAACACAATGCCTTAAGGTGCTCCCACACAGCAGCCTAGTTATACAACGTGTTACAAAAATACCCCTAATGCCGAATATGGTAGATAGGGACCATCAAACTGAACAACTTTTACTATGGGAACAACTTTGATATCGCCAAAAAAAATCAGCTGTTTCATACAAAAATCAATTACGAAAATATCAAAAAGTATGAAACAGCTGATTATTTTTTCGCGATTTCAGAGTCGGTCCTATAGTAAAAGTTATTCAGTTTGATGGTCCCTATCTACCATATTCGGCATTAGGGGTTATTTTGTAACACGTTGTATGACGTTATTCGGCCCGCCTAAATATACATTTACTAATTATTGTCACATCACAATCATTATGTGATATAATGAGCGATTTTCTGAGGCCAAAAATAAAAATAAATTATTTAAAAAAAATCTCGATGGATGGTGTTATATGGAAGCTGAGCCGTCATAAAGTTACTTGCTTATTGTTATAGACTTTTTAATAAATTGCCTACTGGATTTAAAAATATTTCAAAATTTGATGTTTTTACATCCAGGCAGGTTCTATCTACTGGAGAAAAAAAAATAGTATAGAAGATTATGTTTGTTAATTTGTTCTTTTTAATTTTGTATACAATATGCCCTGTAGCCTGTTATGATAATTTTTAATTTCAATGATTAATGATAAAAATATTTTTTAGTGATAATAATTTGTTATTTTATGTATGTGTTTATTTAAATTTTAATTTCCGACACAATGTATTATTTTTTTATAGAATAAAAAAACTTATGAACTTATGCTTAAGTGTATGTATGTATATTTGACGACCTCCGTGGTCGAGTGGCTTTGTACACCGGTTTTCAAGGTGTCGCCATCTCAACTTTTCTATATTGGCTCAGGTCTGGGTGTTTGTGATACCACCGTTGTCTCTGATTTCCATAAGTGCTTTAGCGCTTTACTTTGCTTTACTTTGGAATCGGAGCAATGTATGTGATGTTGTCAAATATTTATATTTATATGTCTATCGCCGTTTTTACTGCCCCGCCTCGTTTATCACTCTCCAAGGCGGAAGGGTAACTATATACGGCATTTTCGATCAACATTTAAAAAAAATTGCATGCGTCGAATTGTTTAGTGTAGAGGGTTTAACTTTACAGCTTGGCTTTCATAAAACGCCATCTATCGAAATGTTTGAACTATTTTTATTTTTTATTAGAACTGTCAGAAAATCGCCCATTAATCAATTTCTGTTTAAATATTCATTTATGACAAAGTATAAGTAAAATTCAAAATGACTAAGTATGTAATTAAAATAAGTTTAGATTGTAGTTTTATCAGGTTTTTGTTAATAATAATAAATAAGAATTTGATATGCTATATATAGGATATAAGTACTCGTTTATCAATCATAACACAAGGGACTGAAATGTAGTATACCATCGATCGTTTTGAATATTGAGCCATAAGAATATCATGATATTTACAAGTAATTTCTACTCAATGGGTCCGATTCTGTCACGCTGATCTCAAGTTAATTTCATGGGCAGCTCTTTTGCGAAATAAAGGAAAATGGTGTCCGACACTTAGAACCGCAGAGACCAAGGAATTGTCAAGATAGTCGGGCCAACTTTAGAAATACATGTTGATCTCTCTAAATAATGTTTTAAAAATATTTTACAATTATTATGCAACAAAAGCCGAATATGGTAAATAGGGTAATATGCATACAACCCTGGAAAATTATTATCCCCTGAAAACCGCCACTTTAAAAAAAAATGTGGCAACCCTAGTTTTATATTTATACACAGCTGATGTTTTTAATGATAAATGTTACCACATAAAGGTGCCTTTTGAAGTGCCATTTAAAATAAAATATTTACTAAGTTTATTGAAATGTGATACATTACCTGCCTTACACTTTAGAAAAGTCTTGTTATTAAGCACAATGATCGAATAGATTTTTTAGCGCAATGTCCATCGCAAAAATAATTGAACATGCTTTTTTTCCTTAAAGTGTAGGATTAATCACGAAGTCGCTTCCGTCGCTAGGGTCTTTACTATATCATATTTTTATAATTGAATTTTGGTTTATTATATACATTTTGAATTAAGTAGTTTAAGTGCACTAGTCTCATAAGAAACGCTTATATTTACACTATAGACATAATCGTGAACTCGTTTTAAAGTGCCTCCTTATAATTATTATGTAAGTTGAATGCTTCAAAAAGATTAAGCATAAATGTAATAGCATTGAATAAGAAGTTGCTTTATATAATGACATTTATAATAATTTAATTTAATGTTATTTAATGCATTTATCTTATGCGACAAATAAAAGAATAAATAGCTATCTGGGATATAGTTGCAGATAAACCGGTTTTAAACCAGAATATGGTTTAAAATAACGAATATCTTTTTAGTACATTAGTGAAATAATGCTTTAAAAGTGAAGAAAAAGAGGTCAATTGAAATCAATTGAGCTCTACTTTATTTTTAAAGTATTATTATGTTTATTTCATTAATCTACTGTAAACGTATATTTTGGTTTTAGACCGGTTTATTTATACCTGGGACAAATAAGAGGGCAGTACGGGAAGCTGTTAGGGTAGTTGCAAAAACGCGCAAATGTTCAAGAATTCTCTCTTAACTCTGAGAGTTCAAGTCAGCTCAGGCATGTTGTCTAAAATGGAATAACCGAAAAGTTCAAAGACAATAGAAAAGTATATATTTGTCATTTAGTTGGTGGGTGGAATGTTTTATTGTTGATGCTTTCACAGTTTATGTACGCCTTGGCATTTATGAAACGTAATAAGTAACGGTAGTAATTATATGTACAATGCTATTACCTCATCACTAAATTAGGTTTCCATAAACGTTACATTTAGATGTATTCAATAGGTATTTCTATAATAACTTGTTTACTTATAAAGTTTTACAAAAACTTAGGCGCTGTCTCCACGGGCAAGACAATCGCGACAGTAAGCGTTTCTTCTATCGTCGCATCGCCGCGATAACATCGCCATTCATAGGGAGTATATAGAAATACGTGGCACGGACGATAATATCGCCACGATTCTCTCGCTCGTGGAGATGGCGCCTAAGAAATGTCAATGGAACTACTACCTCAAAAGTAAAAATAATTTAGCATGTTAATTACTTCCCATACGCAAAGTATCTGTCCAGAACTCCGTATTTGATATTAGAGACGTTCTTGTTGCGTTCAAAAGTTGAATCAAACTTTACATGTAAATGCAAATAATTTTGTCTCGTCCATCTAGCTAGACCATTTTAGGCGTTTCATGCGCAGAGGGCGTATTTGCTTTTATAGGTAACGAATTTGAACTTTATTAACTAGACCAAAAGCTACCACTAGCGCTACTACTAGTACTTTACTAGAGCTAGCGCTTACTACTAGCGCGTTGTGGTACATGATAATACCGACGATTTAGAAGTTGTTGTTCAGGAAATAGATTTCATATTCGTCATTGGTGCACTCGGTAGCGCAGCCGAGGAGCGGAAATTCACCGCGTCGTCGTATAACTGTAGCCCGAAGGCGTTAAACGCCTTTTGAACGCGCCAAGATCTTTTAACTATTACAGCCCATACAACGAGCTATATAAAAATAACTTGTCACACCTATTTATTTTTTAGAAGATGTCAGATTGCAATATTATTTAATGTTTATAGAAAAGACCCTCGCAGAAGCTCGAAGCCTAAGTATTCTGCCCATCATCAGGACCATTTCGATTCAAAATTGTAGCTGGAAAATTATTTTAATTTTTGGCGTTAAAAAGCACTGCAAACTACCATGCAATGTAACGCGTGCATCAGACTGCGCCTGCGTGTGCGCGCTACACAGCGGCGTGAGTTGAAAGGCAGCGTGCGTGCGCATGAGATACATTGAGTAATGACGTTAATTAAGAAATGACGTTTCAAATATGTTTTAAAAAAAATCTTGTTTCAATTGTTTTACTTTGACCTTCAATAACTTCATAGCTATTGATTTCCCAAGTAAAGTCTAAAAGACAAAAATGGTTTTGATAATGGCAGAATGTGCAGATTTCGGCTTCGGTGAGGGACTTTTACAAGTTTTTTTTTATACTATGTTATTTTTCGAATTATATTTTGTGCTATTTTTTAATGAATATACGATCTTTTACTCTATTAATGTCTTTTCTTCTCCTTAGCATTGGTAAACTTAACTCAAATCTAACTTTGAAAGTGTGTACAGTGACACTTTTTATCATCGTACTAAAAGTACATAATCCAATTCACATAAATCAAACGAGAAGAACCTTTATATGAATATAACCTAATATAATAAAAATACATGGCTCCGTATAAATTAAGTGCAGATGATTAACATACATCAAGCTTCTGATTACATCGTCTATAATATAAGTACTAATTCTGTGTACACACCGGGCCTATGAATGTCATTCCCTCTTTTCTTGTTTTTGTTTCCATATCCCTCCCGACCCGTCCACCCACTGGAATTTTCCACTGGTGGGTGGACGGGTAATTCACGATTACCCCTCTACCCACTACGCTAGTGTGAACCGAATTAAGTACGTCTAGTAATCGATTAATTATTATTTTTATTGAGACCAACGAACAAAACACATTCGTTGGCGTTCGTTGGCCCGGTGTGTACGCAGCATAATATAAACAAGGAGCCTTTTAACATTTGAATAACCAAGTTATAATAGGCAATGCTTGAACATATCACATTCTATCTCGTCTATAATATTCAGCAATAGTAAGTATGAATTAAGAGATTCAAAGACAATTTGTTATAACAATAATATATCACAAACATTTCATCAAAACTTATTTTTATAAAAATACAAAAAAATATTTGTTATTTATACTTAGATTACAGATTTTGTACTAAAAAGCACCATAAATCTTAAATGCTAATTCATTTTTAAGTAAGTTAAAATTTACTTTTTTATTGTTAAATCTATGATGGCATCGACTTTATTCGTTAACACTTCAACTCCTTATATTCTTACAAGGCCCCTTCCCTCTCTCTCTATTGATTACAATAAACTATTATTATTGAAGTATTTCAAGCTGAATTCTTTATCTTAAGTAAAAAGCTTATGTTGTGACCTATGACTAGGTTGTCTTAATTATGAATACAAGGTGTTACAAAAATACCCCTAATGCCGAATATGGTATATAGGGACCATCAAACTGAACAACTTTTACTATGGGACCAACTCTGAAATCGCGAAAAAAAAATCAGCTGTTTCATACATTTTGATATTTTAGATTTTAATTTTTGTATGAAACAGCTGATTTTTTTTCGCGATTTCACAGTTGGTCCCATAGTAAAAGTTGTTCAGTTTGATGCTCCCTATAATATACCATATTCGGCATTAGGGGTATTTTTGTAACATCTTGTATAATTGGTAACAAATTGAGATAATATGCGTAACATAAAAGTGCAAAAAATATACTTATAATAACAATACCGAAATATAAACTGTATCGTTAAAGCGTGCTGTAATAAAACATGCTACATCATCAAAATCATGATAAATAGTGTACTTACAATATTATGTCGAGAACAGTATTTTTATAAATACCTAACTTTGTTCTTTTTATTGTCATATCCATAAGTTATGCCGATTTCGTAAAACTATAGTCTGTTTTCTTTACCTATAGTACAAATACTTGAATTTTTAAGTAATAAATGTTTTCTGAAAATAACTACAAAACGTAACGTAGATAAAAAAAAAACCGGAAGTGCGAGTCGGACACGCATTTCCGGTTTCTTTGGGGTTCCGTACAAATTTGTAGGTACTTAAATTAAGACTATATTTTTTATAATTCAATTACAAATGTATAGTTTTCAGACTTTTCCCTGTAGATAGTAGCAGACGACGTGATAGTATAAGACGTATCGAAACACGCGTGACGGGAAATCACAAACGGTTGCCTAGTAACAGATCCATAGAGGCAAATCTCTTACTGAAGATAAATAATTGAAATCGGCCGTTAGAAGTTTTTTTTTTCAGTTTCAAGAGACTGTAGACCTGAGCATATGGTTTTAATATCAACTTGATACCTTCACGCGTTTCCGAGATAAAAGTGATCCTGAGTAATAAGGGTTCCGCTTTTTCTTTCGAGGTACGGAAACCTAAGTGTTACATAAAAAAATAAAATACTTTATTTTGTAAAGAAAAACAGACTTCACAAAAAGTTTAACAAGCAAACCTTTTTACATTGGCGGCGGTGCAGATGGCGAGTAGTTAACTGCGATTGGGGTGTACCCGTTCGAAGGGAACTGGGATGGCGCGTAGACATTAGGATTGGCATTCGAGAAGTTCAGAACAGGATAAACGGAGACTGGTTGGTTTGGATAACCACTTGGGTTATAATTATACTCGGGGTTGGGGTACTGCGTGTTGTATTTAGCCTGTGGTGTGATCTCGTTCGTAGTGACGTCTTTAAAACCTATTTCGTCTTTGGGCTTGTTAGGAGTTTGATTGGCAGTGATGACGGGGTAGTCTGGTATCGGGCCAGAAGGTAAGCTATGTGCCATGGGATGGATGTAGTCTCCCTTGCCAAAGTTGTTGACCGGTTTCAGGCCGATGTAGAACGGCAACGTCTCGACGAGGTCGTTGTGGCAGCCTGACAGCTTTATTGTCACCTGTTGGAGTTTAAAGATAATTTCAACGATATTATCTTAAATTGCCAAACAGTAAAATCAGCCATAAAAGGGAAAATTATTCATTTTATTATTGCGCTAGTAACAAAATTATAGTTTAGTTAAGGCAAAAACAGTATAGGAATCAGAAATGTGGTCTCCATCCTCTGTCAATGACCTTCAAGAAATCTGCACGTCCATAATGTTGCAGTTGTTGAGGTTGGGCGCGATAAAGTCTGGCACTACGAGCTCAAGCTGGTAGTTCCTCTGAGCTTCCTCTAGTATAGGGGCAGTCTTCACTGAGGCCAGTTCCTCCTATTAGGTGTTGTGATCTATTACTGACACTGACCTTCAAGAAGTACTGCACGTCTATAATAGTACAGTTGTTGAGATTGGGCGCGATAACGTCTGGCACTACGAGCTCAAGCTGGTAGTTCCTCTGGGCTTCCTCTAGTATAGGGGCAGTCTTCACTGAGGCCAGTTCCTCCTATTAGGTGATGTGATCTATTACTGACACTGACCTTCAAGAAGTACTGCACGTCTATAATAGTACAATTGTTGAGGTTGGGCGCGATCAAGTCTGGCACTACGAGCTCAAGCTGGTAGTTCCTCTGAGCGCCGGCTAGTATGGGGGCAGTCTTCACTGAGGCCAGTTCCTCCTCTTAGGTGTTGTGATCTATTACTGACACTGACCTTCAAGAAGTACTGCACGTCCATAATAGTACAATTGTTGAGGTTGGGCGCGATCAAGTCTGGCACTACGAGCTCAAGCTGGTAGTTCCTCTGAGCGCCGGCTAGTATGGGGGCAGTCTTCACTGAGGCCAGTTCCTCCTCTTAGGTGTTGTGATCTATTACTGACACTGACCTTCAAGAAGTACTGCACGTCCATAATAGTACAGTTGTTTAGGTTGGGCGCGATAAAGTCTGGCACTACGAGCTCAAGCTGGTAGTTCCTCTGAGCGTCCGCTAGTATAGAGGCAGTCTTCACTGAGGCCAGTTCCTCCTCTTAGGTGATGTGATCTATTACTGACACTGACCTTCAAGAAGTACTGCACGTCCATAATAGTACAGTTGTTTAGGTTGGGCGCGATAAACTCTGGCACTACGAGCTCAAGCTGGTAGTTCCTCTGAGCGCCGGCTAGTACGGGGGCCGTCTTCACTGAGGCTAGTACCTCCTCGGGGCTAGATGCCTCTGCGATCGGCTGCTGGCTGCGGAATCGTTTCTTCTGTTTGGGAAAATAGTAGAATTTAGTTAGTGGTTGGTGTTACCATGTTTGTTAGAGAGATTTAATTATTATGATCGACCCGATTGGTGTTATAAAAGTACGGGCAGGGCTCTGTTACTCCGTCGTAGGTATGAGGTAATCACCTAGCGCTCGGCGTCCTCAGCGAGGACAATATCGGCTGGGCTGTCCGTCGCGCTCTCGGAATAACTGTAGCGCGTTTTCACAGCGTTTTACGATTCCCGCGCTTTCATTTGATAAAGATCTTTGCTAAAGATTGTTTTTTATAAATATTGTGAATCCTGTTAAAGCATTTCGATCGTCTTTGTTATTTTAAACCAAATAGTTGATTTGAATGGATCACATTTTACAAAATCTTTATTTTCTAAGTGGTATTTTTGGCTTGAGGGAAGATTGCATAATTAAATAAAACGAAGTTTTGCGCCTGGCCCAGCGATTGCGAAGGTTAATCAAATTTAGCAAGGGTCGGTCACGGGATGGGTGACCAAAAATGTATCATCTCGAGATCCTCCATGTTTCGGAAGGCACGTTAGGCCGTCGGTCCCGGGTGCATTTGCAGCCGTTAACACCCACCAATCCGCATCGGGCCCGTGTGGTGCGTTACGGCCCATCCTCCTTATACACCCTTAACTTAAGGAAGGCCTGTGCCCCAGCAATGGTGACATCGGACAAGTGTGATGGTGATGGTGATGGTGACATGATACGCACACACAGCAGCTGCAGGTCCACAGCCTGCACCTCGGCGCGCGTGTCGTTGAGGGCGCGCACGGCGAGGGGCAGCGCCTGCGCGGGGCACGCGCCGCCCGCGCCCGCCTCCACCTCCACGCGCAGCGCGCCCGGCTTGCAGATGCACCCGCAGCTGTACTGCTCTTCGAACATCAGTTTCAAAGGTTCCTGCCGATATAAAAAGGTGCCAATGCGGCGACGGTTCGACATCTTTGTTTCGCACTCGACCGGGAAGATTTGCCGTCAGAACTACAGATTTTATACTAATCACCACACTAATTACCATAGACAACAAGAGCAAAAACCGAAAGTCGGTCACTAAAATCTATTTATTGCGGATGAGATTCCTGAAATAATAAGATATGTCAATAGTCTAAAACCATGAGAATTACGTAATATTCCGTGTTTGTAACTGAATATAAGTCTGCAATAAATAACGATGTTGAAAAAAGACTATAAACAAGATTTTTAAAGTCAACCAAAGTCAAGTATACCGAAAAAAATATCTATTCTAATTACCTTAATACGCGGGTCCTCTTTATTCAAATCGAGCGGAGCGACCACTTCAAATATCTTCACCAGCTCCCCCCTCTCCTTAGTGACGTCATTGTACTCCAGGTACGCCCTGATTTCATAAACTATTTCCCCCTTTTCACCCTTGAAGGTCGACGGGGCCGTGGCCGGTATTTGGTATTCGAACGGGAGAGAGTGGGGTCCTGCCTTCAGCTCTGACGCACCTGACAAACAATTGTCTTTCTTATCCAAGGGTGATTCTTAAGAAGGGCCAAATCTATGATGTCTCTATACTTATTAAGTATTCTGTTACTATACCAAACAGGGTTTTTCAAGCTAACCATATCATGTCCTTCTAACTCGGTTGTCTATCCCAAGCACTGTTTGCAAGCAGTAATGTATGTGTTCAGAAAATTTCGAAAATTCGTAGGTACATTTTATTTAAACGTAAAACAGAGTCCATGGATGAGACCGCTGAAAAATGACTTTCAAATTCTGGGGCTTGTGCGTTAGGCAGGCTTTTTCACATTCATTTTCGCTATCGCTTAGCTTTCGAAAGATGAATGGGATTGACACAGTACCGACCGGTTAAACTGTTCCTTAAACCAATTGGTATATTTACAATATCGGTGATAAAATGCGTCGACCATAGTCAATGACTATTATACAGTTTGGTTGGTCGTTAACTCCCACCAATCATGTCAGCCGCATGGTGAGTTGTATAGATGTGTATCTATATAAAATAAAGATGATGATGAATGTCAGATTTTTGATAAATTAAATAGGTAGGCATCCGGCGAGCATTATTTTTAATAGAGGCACCAAGTAATCTATCTATCGTCCTATTTCGTTTAAAAGAATACAATAGCAATTGTAGCGTGTTGCCTGTCGCTCCTAAATTCTTAGTTTTTAACTAGTTTTAATTAGTTTAAGATTTCTAGTAAATAAGTATTTTTGGCAATAACTTTCTAAATTCTTTGAATATAAGTGCTCACCTGGTAGCAAATTAATCACCAATTCACGGCGATTCTTATTATGTTTATAGTTTTACCATCTTTCGTACATTTTTATTCACTTTCATACAAATTTCCATATTTTATTGAAAAAGTGAGGTTACAATTTTGTATTTATTTTGACATCTTCTTGTTTTTCATGACAGTTTATTTTATTTGCTTTATCTCAGCTTTTCCTCACATTTCAGTAGGTTGTATATCTTTTTATTATTCTTCTCGCTCTTTCATATTGCTACCGAGTGAGTACACAAATTCTCATTTCGAAATCTTGAATTATTTTTCTTCTACGCGATTTCTTTCGGTTTTCAAAATTCCTTGTGTGTATAAAAGGCTCCGTTTCTTTGATTCGGCAGTCAGTTCTTCGTCGAGTTTTACTCGGCGTAATTCGAACAAGTGGCCGTTCCCGGGCCTTAGGCAAAGGCCCGGGACTCAAGAAAGCCCCGCGCTACCAGTGACAGAAGCCTCCAACCCCTCGCCGGTCTGCACCTTCGACTCTGTTTCCGCTGCACGACCTCTTCAGCTGCTGCACGAACTCTTCAGCTGCTGCACGAACTCTTCAACCGCTGCATGAACTCTTCAACCGCTGCATGAACTCTTCAACCGCTGCATGAACTCTTCAACCGCTGCATGAACTCTTCAACCGTTGCACGAATTCTGCTACCGCTGCATGATCTCTGCACCACCTACGTACGAAATGCGTCTACGCTCCACGTCGACACTCTGCGACCCATCCGTGCTCCTCTTCGTACGCAAGATCTCGTTCCCTGTCCCTCCATCCCCTGAAGACTGACCCTCTATCCCCTGAAGACTCGCCCTCTTATCCTCTTCCTCGTACTTTAAGTTTAGGTTTAATTGTTAATAAATAATAATTGTAAACTATTTTATCTTTCCACTTCACTCCTTACTAGTTAGATGGGCGCCAAAACTGTAGCGTTACAGGAGAGTAGAGAGAGAGAGAGCCTACCTAAGAGAGGATGGAACGTATCTAACTAGTAAGGAGTGAAGTGGAAAGATAAAATAGTTTACAATTATTATTTACTAACAATTAAACCTAAACTTAAAGTACGAGGAAGAGGATAAGAGGGCGAGTCTTCAGGGGATAGAGGGTCAGTCTTCAGGGGATGGAGGGACAGGAAACGAGATCTTGCGTACGAAGAGGACCACGGATGGGTCGCAGAGTGTCGACGTGGAGCGTAGACGCAGCTCGTACGTAGGTGGTGCAGAGATCATGCAGCGGTAGCAGAATTCGTGCAACGGTTGAAGAGTTCGTGCAACGGTTGAAGAGTTCATGCAGCGGTTGAAGAGGTCATGCAGCGGTTGAAGAGTTCATGCAGCGGTTGAAGAGTTCGTGCAGCAGCTGAAGAGTTCGTGCAGCAGCTGAAGAGGTCGTGCAGCGGAAACAGAGTCGAAGGTGCAGACCGGCGAGGGGTTGGAGGCTTCTGTCACTGGTAGCGCGGGGCTTTCTTGAGTCCCGGGCCTTTGCCTAAGGCCCGGGAACGGCCACTTGTTCGAATTACGCGGAGTAAAACTCGACGAAGAACTGACTGCCGAATCAAAGAAACGGAGCCTTTTATACACACAAGGAATTTTGAAAACCGAAAGAAATCGCGTAGAAGAAAAATAATTCAAGATTTCGAAATGAGAATTTGTGTACTCACTCGGTAGCAATATGAAAGAGCGAGAAGAATAATAAAAAGATATACAACCTACTGAAATGTGAGGAAAAGCTGAGATAAAGCAAATAAAATAAACTGTCATGAAAAACAAGAAGATGTCAAAATAAATACAAAATTGTAACCTCACTTTTTCAATAAAATATGGAAATTTGTATGAAAGTGAATAAAAATGTACGAAAGATGGTAAAACTATAAACATAATAAGAATCGCCGTGAATTGGTGATTAATTTGCTACCAGGTGAGCACTTATATTCAAAGAATTTAGAAAGTTATTGCCAAAAATACTTATTTACTAGAAATCTTAAACTAATTAAAACTAGTTAAAAACTAAGAATTTAGGAGCGACAGGCAACACGCTACACAATGTCATCATTATCCTTAACTTGGAACCATTTATCATTTAGTTTCCTTTTTTAATTTATGATTGCGAATGTTATTGCTAATTAAATTAATCGCAAGTGTCGGGATGGGATTATCATTTTTGGGACATCCTGATGGCGACCCATCAAGCGGAAATGTCTGAGTTTTATCATAACCACAATTTTGTCATTTTATTTTGTCGAATATTTTTTTAAACAAATCATGTAGGTATTTTACCATTATGTTACTAACAAAAATGAGTCTTTGTTACTTGAATTCAATAAGTAATAATTATTATTATTATTATGGGTTAATTATGTTACTTTATTTATAACAATTTGAATACTGTTATCGGCTAATGATTGTAATTCTAATTCTACATTATACTACAAGAACCGTAGTAAGAAATTAAGATCACACACGCACGTAAAAATCACAAGGTTCAGAAAAACTGTAACTAAAGACTTTGTACCGAGAAAAACCATCAAGAAACCCAGCATCGGCATTTTCCCTTCCTTTTTGTCAGATAATACATAAGGAGAATACATTTAAGTATTTAATTTATCAACGCCCGAGCGGCCGACTGCGGCCAGACAACAATAGAATATCTATTGTGTAGCGAAAACAGTTTACATCAACTCATGGCAGGGGCACTGGTGCGGCGGATCTGTACATATATTCTGCGATAGTACATACCATCTCCGCCCGTCAAACACTGGACATCGTTGAAATACTGCTCCTGCGCCTTGTAGTCCACTCTCGTCTTGAATGTGGTGCCCTTCCGTTTCTCTGTCTCCACCTCGGTCCACAGCACCTTAGCCACACCAACAAACTGGATGTTTAGAGCTGGAATAAGCAAAACAATATATCTTTGGCTTATATTTATATTTAAGTCGGCGAATGTCAGATTCTACAAAAGCTAGATGAGTTTAAAACGCCAGATTCTATAATTGCTAGATTCTACAAATGGCATGATATTGGCGACTAATTCATATTTAACTAGCTGTCGCCCGCAACTGCGTGCGCGTGGGATTTTGCTTCTCCTAATAATAATTAATTAATAATTTTCAAATTTTATTGAAAATATTTTTTCTCCATATCTATTTATTTATTTATTTAGGACAACAACAGCACAATCATAATAAATTTAACTATAAGATAACTTACAAATTTATAAGGCCAATTATATTTATCCATGATATTACATGGTGAAAATTAGTTAGAAGCAGACATTTTCTGTTAAGTTTGGGAAAAAAGTTTCACATTAACAAAGACAATCAAATCTTAAAAAATATTAAATTATGAATGGTGAGGTCAGTGATATTATAAGGTAAGCATATAAATAAAATATATCTACTAAAATCTGTAATTTGTAGAATATGGCATTTGTAGAATCTAGCAATTATAGAATCTGGTATTTTAAACTCATCTGGCATTTGAAGACTAATTCATATTTAACTATCGCCCTCAACTTCGTGCACTTGGGATTTTGCTTCCCATAAAAATCCTAAAATAAAAAAATAATAAAAAAAAAATTTCAAAAATCCTTACTTAGTGCTTAAAGAAATCAAAAGTATGACCATTTTAATGTCCCTACTGCTGGGGAACAGGCCTTCCTTGTGGGTAGATAAGGAGGGTCAAAATTATGTATGAAACAAATTAGGGTAGGAGTTCACATTTTTTTTTAGGTTGGTGCCAGTGCCACCAAACCATTTTTCATATACTTTTGATTTCGCTTTTATTTGTGTTTTATAGACTTTGTTGGAAAGATATGGATAAATAATGCTTAAAAGTATTTTTTGACATCCTCTCTCCTCTCTCCTCTGGTTGAACTAGAAATAATATTAGGAAAATCCAAATCACTATTTTTTAATGTTAAACAAAATGATTTCAAAGATGCTGTATAAATACTGGTAATATGATTGAAGGACACTGTTACATTGCTGTAAAATGTAATAATATTTTTTTTAAACAAGCCCCATAGTATGACCAAACTGACAAGGCGAGAGTTTTTGAAAATGACAAATTATGTGTTACAAAAACAGTACTTATTTCATTACCTGCAATTGTTTCTGTATCGAGAAGTTTGAAGACCACATCTCCAGTGATAGTTTGACCGGAATAGTACACATTATTACTGCTATTTAATTTTATAGCACCATTATTAAATCCCACATCCATTCTGAAAGTTTTAGTGTATCAGTCCTATGATAGTCAACTGAAACATATAATTGTGAATAAAAAACAATTAAACAATATTTAGAAATAAATCAAAACCTTAACACTAACATGTTCACATATTGTTTGATCATACATTCATCCACATAAAAAGGTAGGTACACTTTAAAACAACTGGGAAACCACTTACTTCATTGAGGGAGACGTCCAGTCAGATCCAGATTTCCGTAAGTTATGAATATAATATCTAATTATGTCTCAGAGAGTCGGTTCGGTCGGGGAGATAAGCTATGAGATTATGCATTATTTAATTTAGAGGTTTGTTATAAAGAGGACAGGAGCTTTTATTAGGCACTAATACATATTTAATTTGAAATATAGTATCCACTGAAATTAAAAGAATAAAATTTAGAAAGATCAAAACTATTGTAAAATAATATAAATTCATAAATTGCAAAACTTTTTGTTTTCGACTTTGTTTGACAGTTTTGACACTTGGTTGATTTTTGACTTCTTCTTCTTTTTTTGTTATGGCAATCTACTTTCCTCTCGGAAGTAATTTTTGCCAGTGTCAAGTACTTAGAGCATTAAGAACAAGTGTTAAATAGTCCAGTCTTAATGTGCTCTAAGCTCAGAATAATAACAAATGTACACACGACGGCACCTCAGACTATACATGTTGACCTTGAGACCTCCTTTATGCTCTACGTAATAAAAGCTGTTTTCGTAGTTTAACTGTATAACTTGACGTGCTGCCGTCCGTACCTTCTTAATGCTCTATGTTTGTACCAATGTAATCATCACTGTTTTACTCTTTGGTCTGTGGTTCATTCATGTGGTGTATGCATGCATGCATGCAATGTGTACTGTTTGGTTTGTTTCAATTCAAGTTTTAACTTAGTTCTAAGATTAAAATTTCTAAAATGGGAAAGTTAGATGTTGCTATGTTGCGTTATTTAACAGCAGAAGATTTTCGAGTTTTAACAGCGGTAAGAGAGTGAAGTTTAATAGGAATAATGTTTTCCCATCAATATAACCTTATCTTTCCTTATTGTTTTTTCAGGTTGAAATGGGAATGAAAAACCATGAACTCGTCCCGGGGTCTTTAGTAGCATCTATCGCAAATCTACGACACGGAGGTGTCCACAAGCTAATGAAAGAGCTTTGTAAACATAGGCTGTTAACCTATGAACGAGGAAAACATTGTAAGTGATACAATACCTACAATAAAAATAGTTTTAATAAATTGGTAGCCAAAATTGTGAACTTGGCTGTCTGTCCTTAATATGTGAAATCACATTCTGAGCATTAACTAGAGATGAGTTTACAGACGATAAAAGGTTCAAAATCAAATTTACTTGCTAGGTTAGCTAGAATATTTTTACTTACAATCAATATCATCACCCAAGTGGGCCCTTGCACAAAAGTTTTCAAGGCTAAATATACTTTTTTTTAACATTTATGTTTTCAATTTTTGTTATGTTTATTAAATCATCAACGCCCAAGCGGCCACATGTGGCCAGATAACAATGAAATATCTATTGTATCGTTCTCCGGGCATTGAAGGGTTAAATAATTTTTATACTGTTCATTCTTGAAACACTTAATCTTTGAGCATGAATTTCACTTGTTGTTTTGAAGATCATACTACTTTTATTTCTACAGATGATGGATATCGCCTCACCAATGCAGGATATGACTACCTGGCTCTGAAAGCTTTGGCAAACCGGAAAGTGATAGCTTCTTTTGGCAACCAGATTGGTGTTGGGAAGGAGTCAAATATTTATACAGTAGCTGATGAAGATCATAATCCACTGTGCTTGAAGCTTCATAGGTAGGGTTGGCCGATTCCCATTATCCCCCACTTTTGTCCCCCATTGTGTGATATCGGGAAAAAATATACAAACTTTTTTCCTAATATCCCCAGTGGGGGACAATGAAAATAGGCAGTAGTGTTGAACCACATTAAAGTTTAATTGTTATTGTCCACTGCCACTGACTGACCAATCAAGTAAAAAAATTGTAAAGGTCCACATTGGTCAGTAAAATAGTTGGTAGACGTTGATGAATCACTATTTTTCTAATAGTTAATCTACTCTCATTATTAAATTTTTTTACAATTCAAATATAATTAATACCAAAGCCAGAAATAAATGTGATTTTCTGTTGACTATTAAAAGGCACACATAATTATTAACATTCATTGATATTTAATTAATAATAAATAGACAATCTGTTTAACGGTTAAGTTATAAATGGGTACAGTCATATTTATATTTATTGATTCATTACTTACAGACTAGGTCGCACATGTTTCCGGAACGTTAAGGACAAGAGAGACTACCACGCGCACCGCAACCGCGCCTCGTGGCTGTACTTGTCGCGCATCTCCGCCACCAAAGAGTTCGCGTACATGAAGGCGCTCTATGACCGAGGGTTCCCAGTGCCTCGCCCTATAGACTTCAACAGGCACTGTGTTGTCATGGAACTTGTACGAGGAGGACCATTGTAAGTTGTGCTTCTTTTTTGTCTTTGCTATAAACTCATCACTTACTGACAATTTCGATCTCTGAAGATAATCAATCTCTATTATTAAAATCCGAATTTTCAAGAGCCAGTTCAAGATGATAACTTGTAAACTAGTGTTCACACGACAGCACGTCAGGTTATACAGTTAATCTGCGAAATCAGCTTTTATTACGTAGGGCATAAAATCGAATAAAAGAATAGGAAAAGGTAGGAAAACCACGGTTTTTTTACTTTATTGAAAGGAATACATATTTATCATATTGTGGTGTATCATACTATCAATGGTAGTACCACCGTTTCACACGTATCATGGACGTGTCTCGAATTTCATTTAGCATACACACTAGCTGATGCATCCGCGTCAGTGACAATCATGACAAGCATCACGGCGATACGATACGCTACACACACCGAAGATACAAATATCGACATACAGCCACTTTGAAATGAAGTTTTACTTCGCACATGTCGCTACCGCCACTAACGTGTCTTTTAATAAATAATAATAATACGGAGCGTTTCGTTTTATTTCGCTCCCAGTGTGACCGCCAGGGACACTCCGCACTTTAGGTATGAAGCTATAAGTACGTGACAAAGTCAAAGGGCTGCCGCGCGCCGGCCGCGAGCACGTTAGTTCGATACTCACTCACGCGCTCGCCTCGTCGCGTCTGGTCGTGTTAACCATAGTGCGTACAATAGCTTTCCTTTTATGATATACTAATGCTACGCAGTTCATTTAAAAGAAGACAACCCTAACGTCGTCTGAAGAGATGAGAGTACGCGATAGAAAGAGCGCTGTGCGATCTGAATTGCACTTTATTGTGTCGGAACATGAGTCGCTTTTCATTTAAATGATCTTGCGAAGTGTCCCTTCTGTACTTGTACTATTATGTATTCTGTGGTGTTACCTGCGTTCCATTTATTCAAAAACTGTTCTTTCGCGCAGGACGCACGTGACAGCAGTGGACGACCCTGAACAGCTGTACGACGAGCTCATGAACCTGGTGGTGCGGCTGGGCAACTGCGGCGTCATCCACGGCGACTTCAACGAATTCAACATCATGCTCGACGAGGACGGACGCCCCATCATCATCGACTTCCCGCAGATGGTCTCTACGTCACACGCAAATGCTGAGTTGTAAGATTTCGTTTTTAATTTTATCGATATTCACGTTCCCGGTGATAGCTGAACATTATTTTAAGATTATAATAGTGGATGATTTTATGACCGTTATTTAGCATTAGGTATAGTCAGTCAGCAGAATGTCAGGTTATACAAAACTCAAAAATGTTCAATTTATTTCTTACCTTAATGTCTAACCCCCTTACTAATAAAGATTGTATAGCAGATGGTTACTCTAAAGCAGGGATGCACAGACTACGGCCCGCGGGCCGCATGCGGCCCGCCGGTCGAATACTGGTGGCCCGCCGACAGCAAAAATAATACTCTCGTACATTCGAAAATATTGAGTTCTATTCCAGAATAAAACCAATAACAAATGTTCGAAAAGTAATTTGAATCTCGCGCGCGCGCTCTATCAATCTTATCGGTGCGCCGTGCATGCGTCGGTAACAGCGGTCGGTAATGTTCGTGCTGATCTCGGTTAAATTCGTTTTCTTGAGGAAGCGCGCCGCGTTATACTGTTCGAGCGAGCGAGATAGCAATAGTCCCAAATTCCCGATAGCTCGCGTAGGTAGATACACGAAGCTTCCAGAGTCGGTTTCGAGATTTCTCCAGACAGTTTTCGACTCTATGCGCGTGGTATAAAAGCCACGCTAACCGCAGCGACCGACAGTTCGGTTTTAATTTGAGTAAAGTGTCGTTAGTTCTAGTGTAGATTTTAACTCGACTAGCCGGTGTCATAATTATAATATATTTTGATCCACATTCAACGTAGATTTCCCGTCAAGTGCCGTGTATAATTGTGTTGTGAAATCGTAAGTAAAACTGTTATTAATTTTATCTACATATTTTATCAATTATTTTTGGTAATTAATTAGGAACTGTAATTGGTTTTAGGTGCTGTGGTAATCCTAGTCAGGATTAAAACGCAACATGGACATGCCAGGAACTAGTAAAAAACGTAAGGTTAAAGATGAAAATCGGCAGTTTTAAGAAATTTGGACTGAGAAATACTTTTTTGTATGGTCGCATAACAAAGTCGTTTGTTTAATTTGCAAGAATTCTGTTGCGATTGCAAAGGAATATAATGTAAAAAGGCACTATGAAACGCAGCATCCTACTTTTACGAAGTTTACAGGCGAATTAAGAAAGCAAAAAGTTTTGTCTTTAAAACGGGAGCTTATTGGTCAACAAGCTATGTTTACAAAACCCATTCAAGATACAGAAACAGCTACAGAAGTTAGTTATGAAATTTCTCGAATGATAGCAAAGCGGAGTCGCCCCTTCAATGATGGGGATTTTGTAAAAGAATGCATAGAAATTGCCGCTAAGAAAATGTGTCCAGAAGCAGCAAAAAAGTTTGAGAAAATTCAACTGAATCGTATGACCATCCAAAGACGAATTATGTCTTTGTCAGATAATATTGCGGAACAATTAAATGAAAAAACTAAGATAATTGATTTTTTTTCATTAGCACTCGACGAATCCACTGATATTAGTTCCACAGCTCAACTTCTTATATTCATACGAGGTGTTACTCAAGATTTTGAAGTCTTCGAAGAGTTATTAGGAATGTGTTCATTGAAAGGTCAAACCAGAGGAGTTGATATACTCAATGTACTTTTGGACGAGTGTTCAAAAACTGATTTGGACTTATCGAAATTATCGGGAGTTTCGACTGACGGTGCTCCTTCGATGATTGGTGTCAATTCTGGGCTAGTTACTTTGTTGAAAAAGCATTTGCAAGAAAAAAACTTAAACGCTGAAGATCTCATGCAGTTTCACTGCATTATACACCAAGAAGCCCTCTGTTCTAAAAAAATTGAATTTGAAAATGTCATGAAAGTGGTAGTTTCGACTGTGAATTTCATAAAATCACGAGGACTCAATCACAGGCAATTCAAACAATTCCTTGATGACATTGAATGCGAACATGGAGATTTACTGTATTATACAGAAGTAAGGTGGCTAAGTCGTGGATTGACACTGGAACGATTTTTAAATTTAATAGAAGAAATTGATATTTTTCTGGCGGAAAAGCAAAGGGACGTCCCGGAACTTAAAAGTCCTGATTGGTTATACAATACTAAATAATATACTAGAAAAAATAGGACTCGCACCAGATCATGTTCTCGGACGGGAATTTAAAATGTCCTGATTGGTTGTGTGATTTGGCTTTTTTAGTTGACATTACAAATCATTTGAATGTCTTGAACACACGGCTTCAAGGCAAAAATCAACTGATATCCCAGCTCTACGCACATGTATCATCCTTTCAATGCAAGCTGACACTTTTCAGATCGCAATTGAATTCTGGAAATTACAATCATTTTCCGAATTATAAGAAAATGGCTGAAAAATTCAAAAAAACTGCTATTAATTTCAGTTATGTAAAAAAGCTAGATATTTTGATTCAATCTTTTCAAGACAGATTTTCGGAGTTTAAAACAGTGAAACCTCTGTTGGACATATTTAGCAATCCTTTCACGATTTCAGTTGAAAATGCGCCAGAGTTAATGCAGTTAGAAATTATCGACATTCAGAACGACCAAGATTTACGCAACAAATTCAACGAAGGAGACTTGCTGAACTTTTACCGCTGCATTGATAAAAATACGTACAAAGAGTTGCGCATAAACGCTCTGAAATGTGCAAGCTTATTTGGTTCTACCTATATATGTGAACAAACCTTTTCAATCCTAAATAATAATAAAACAAAAAATCGAAACCGCCTTGCAAATGAAAGTTTGGAAGCAGTTTTACGTGTTGCTACAAGTAAATTTGAGCCAAATATAAAAAAGATTGTAAGCACTATGCAGTGCCACGCTTCAAATTAATAAATTCTTTTTCAATTTGAATACATTATTATCAATTTTTCATTGTCTTTAATTACCTATACTTCTGGTGGCCCACCATCAGTTCATAATTTTCCCGAGTGGCCCCTAGTCTTAATAAGTCTGTGCATCCATGCTCTAAAGACACAATGGTTACTCTCTGTCGAACTATTTAATTTTGACATTAAAAAGAAATGATGAAAGAATTGATTTGATGCGGTGTTGTATGTACCAGATACTTCGACCGCGACGTGCGTTGCGTGCGCGAGTTCTTCAAGAGGCGGTTCGGGTACTCTAGCGAGTTGTACCCGCAGTTCTGCGACTTGCAATGCGACGAGCGACTCGACCGCGACGTCGCCTGCTCCGGGTACAGGGGCACGAGCCAAGACACGATGCAGCTGTTGCAGGTCAGTGCCAGCCAACTTGTAACAGAATGCTTGTAAACAAACTATCATACTTAACCTTAAGTTTTCTGTTGTACTATTTGCCTTTATCTGTGGTAACAGATAGTCGTAGTTTGACGAGCCCAAGAAGTTTTATCGGTATCGGAAATGTATTTTGGACATTTCGATGTGGACTAACTACCTCTCGAGCACCGCATGCTACACATGTGAGATAGAAATGTCTTTATCAGTGGAAGAATTTTAGAGCAAACTCAATAATCCTGGAGATTCAAGAAATATTTTTTATTGACACACAATGTTAGTAATAAACACACAAATTTTATGTTTTTTTTGTTTTATACATAAACTCACCAATTTTATGAAACTTTTATAACTTAATACACCACATTCTGCGATAAGTTTACTGCAAACACACAGTAACCGTTATATGTAAACTTTGTAGGAAATGGGCTTGGACCTTGGTGAGGATGAAGAGGAAGCCAGTTCTGATGGTGAAGATCCGGAGCCTCCCGTGGGTCCACAACCGAGCTACACTGAAGACGAGCTCGCCAGAATGAGGAAACAGGTTCGAATAACAGTGCTTAAAATTTATATACAGGCTGATTCTTAAGGGTGTGATCAATACGTGAAGCTGAATAGGTTTTTATTAGAAACATGTATCATAAAAGTTTTAGGACCTCCAATATTATATTGATCGTTAGAATCTAATCTAATTTTTTGAAGAGTCAAAATATTTTACACGTATTTTGACCCATGTTTCTTAGATAAAGTTGTTCAGTTTCATGGACAGCACATATACTTAAAGATTTATGATGAGTCAGGAATAACCCTGGATATATCAGACAAAATTCACAAGGTTAAATATATGCATAATTTGATAATATATTTAAGGTTGACGACTCAATTCAGCGTGACGAGAGGAAACCAGTCGCAGACATCATTTCAAAAACAAACGAACTCGGCCTCACAGACCGAGACGACGCAGAAGTGCCGCAGCTAATCAAAGTAGGGACATCAGAATCCACAGACAAAACAGAACTGGACAAAAATGAATCCACAGATAATATAACAGATTTGGACAAAAACACTCAGAAAAACAGATTAGCTATGATAGAGAAAGCGTTGTCCGATGTGAGATCAATGAGGACGTATACTTCTGCGAGCACGATAGCCCCCGAGGTGGTGAAACAGCAGGTAAAGAAGAATTTGGAGGTACGTCAGAAGAAAATGCAGAGGAAGAATGCGATAGCGAAGGGCGAGGCGAGCGCCGTGACGCGCGCGCGCCGCGACAACCGCGAGACCGTGCGGGAGAGCCACGGCCTGTGGGGGTGGGACGAGTGAATACATACATTATATATTGTAAAGGGCGAGGCGAGCGCCGTGACGCGCGCGCGCCGCGACAACCGCGAGACCGTGCGGGAGAGCCACGGCCTGTGGGGGTGGGACGAGTGAATACATACATTATATATTGTAAAGGGCGAGGCGAGCGCCGTGACGCGCGCGCGCCGCGACAACCGCGAGACCGTGCGGGAGAGCCACGGCCTGTGGGGGTGGGACGAGTGAATACATACATTATATATTGTAAAGGGCGAGGCGAGCGCCGTGACGCGCGCGCGCCGCGACAACCGCGAGACCGTGCGGGAGAGCCACGGCCTGTGGGGGTGGGACGAGTGAATACATACATTATATATTCTATTCAAGTCTTTTATTGTCGCCACGATTACCCATGTCATAGTGTTAAGCTATTGCACTATAATGCAGTGCAGCCCGTAGCGTGACTACTGAAACGCGATATGATAGTGATTTATCACTATCATATGCTACGGTTCGAAAGTAGCTATTTAATTGTTAGCAGCACATCAGTTTAAACTGCGAAAAAAACCCCAATTGATCCCTCCGTCGCAGTATATGATATTCTTAAAATATCATAATAGCAAGACATTATGTATTTACCCATAACCTTTAGATGTTAAGTTCAAAATAGATTGAAACATCTGGCTCTTGTGGTAACCTATACGCATCACGACAAAATTTTGTCGATACTCGTGTTAGCGTGGTGTTTCGCGGTAACGCATTGGCGCGAGCGGGACGGACATTGTGAGACGAGTATCGATATAGTCGTGGTGTGTATGCTGAGCCGACTGATGTATTATTTGTGTTTTGTTCCCACTTGTTCTACTGTGTAGTTCTAACGTAGAACAAACGAGACTTTTTTTAACACTTATTGGGTTGCTTTCTCGATCATTTGTTTCTTTGTTTGTCCACGATTTTAGCAAACGATTTAATAATAGCTTCCCGATGAGCTAGAGACTTAAAACTTTGAACATAGGTTAAAACTGGAAGACAATGCAATATAATGGTATCATTGAGCTGATCTGATGATGAAGCCGGAAGTAGGCCACAGGAACTACTATAATAATACCCACACAACCCCATCTAGTTTGGGCTTATTTGATTCGTCCCTAACCTTATACAGATGTTTTAAACCTAAAAACGTGGGTCGCATGCAAAAGACAATTGATGATAAATCTTAAAAAACTCATTTTACGATTTAGTACTTTGAGGTAGCACTAATGGGAAAAAGTCTCATTAGTTTCACGGGAGAACTGCCCATATGAACAAGTGGGAACAAAACGTTTTTGTTTGGGATGACGTCGGTCGCGTCGTCAGTATAGCTCGGCGGAGTCGGCGTCGTCGCCGGGCGCGGCGGCGGCGGCGGCGGGGCCGGGGCCGGGCGCTGCGGTCGCGCCCTGCTCGCGGATGTACAGCAGCTGCATGTACGCCTCCAGGCACAGTATCTGGACATGGATACGGATGTACTGTCACCTATTCATATTCGGAGACGGTATTACCTACGTGTAAGTATGTGGCTAATCTTCCGTAACTGGAGGAGGAGGAGAAAGGAAACTATAATTTTCTAATCTCATAGAAAAATTGGGAGCCATTTCTGCCCCATTAGACAAAGTCACACTTGCAAATTCCGCTATCGCTTCGCTTTTAAAATAACAAAAACGATAACTTTTATGTCAATCCCATAAGCACATCTTTCGATAACTAATTTGCAAATGTCACACTGATTACGAGGCCTGATCAACTTTGAAGCAGCTGGAAAGTCCTGATACATAATGTCGTGATTTCGTATATCTCCTAGCATTTTTTTGTTAAATAGGTTATACCTAGAACCTACTTTACGTCTCTTGAGGAGTCCTTCGACCTTGAAGGTGTACCCGAAGACGCTGGTGGATATCTTGGACTCGGACACGATGATGTAGTTATCCTCCGTCTGGAACGGGAACGTCTCTATCCGGTAGCTGCCGGCTTTGATCGGGCACGACAATCTAGAAATGTGTAGGTACCAGAGTTTAAACAAAGAAGGAACTCGATGACACAGGTAACTTAGCGCGCGATCTGTGATTGCTGCGTTTAACCAGTACCTATCTAAGTAGTTCTACATGGGTTTCTCATCGGCTGAGAGACTAATGGCCATTAGGCTTGGCCTTGTTCCATGTGTTCGGCGTTCTGCCCTCGACGATAACGCCTTTCAGTCCACAATGTCAAATTCACAAAATGTCAAGCGGTTTCGAAATGTCAAGTTCCCAAAACGTCAGATTCCCAAAATGTCAAGTTCCCTAAATGTCAAGTTTCCGAAATGTCAAATTCCCGAAATGTCAAGTTCCGTTATAATAGGGGAGCAAATGATGATGAATAGGGTATTTGACTGATGTTTTTGTTGACTTTAAATGTTTAATGAAATATTAGCAACACAACATAAGTATTTATTTCAAATATCTTGCATATTTTCAGCGATATAGAGCATCAAACTTCCTAATTAGACAAGCGCCATAGTCTCGCCATAGAAAATTTCTTATAAGTAAAGTAGTAGTAAGTTAAAGTTTGATGCTCTATATCGCTGAAAATATGCAAGATATTTGAAAATAAATACTTATGGTGTGTTGCTAATATTTCAGTAAACATTTAAAGTCATTAAAAAAAATCAGTCAAATCCCCTATTCATCATCATTTGCTCCCCTATTATAACAGGGAATTTGACATTTCGGGAACTTGACGTTTTGGGAACTTGACATTTTGAAACCGCTTGACATTTTGGGAACTTGACATTTTGAAACCGCTTGACATTTTGGGAATTTGACATTGTGGACTGAAAGGCGATAACGGAGTTGAAAAGCTTCTGGAGGACTAATAAGAAGACTGGTCACCGAGCATGTAATGCTCGGATTTTGTATTTGCTCGTTTTCCTATAGGTATAGGTACGTGATCAAATCAGAAATGAGGAGATCCGTAGGAGAACTTAAATAACCGACATCGCTCGAAGGATTGCTCAGCTGAAGTGGCAGTGGGCGGGACACAGCAAGAAGAAGCGATGGCCGTTGGGGCGGAAAGATTCTGGAAAGGCGACCGCGCACCGGACGACGACGCTGCGTGGGTAGGCCCTCGGACAAGGTGGACAGACGATCCGGTGAAGGTCGCGGGAAGCCGATAGATGCGGGCAGCGCAGGACCGATCTTTGTGGAGATCCTTGTGGGAGGCCTATACCCAGCAGGTGGGTGTCGTGCGGCTGATATGATGATGATAATGAAGGTTCTATCCATTTACCTGTCAATGATGCATAATAGTGGTTTTCTTACCGGGGCTGAGTATGTCGGAAAAACATATTATACAGTTCAGTTTGGGGGTCGTCGTCATCGTGTAGACAACCGTTGCCTATGAGCTGGTAGGATCTGAAGTAGTCGCACGTGTCCTGGTTGCGGATGTCCTGGCATTTCTGCATTGTCACCTGTATTGTACCAAATAATAAAGTTACTCGTATAATGGATGGTCGAATTAAAAAGCTCTTATTAACTATTTATTTCTATGAACTCACTAAAGTCAAGTGTAAAAGCAACCTCGTTGGTACCATTCGGCCTGTGATGTGATGGTAAGCAATTATCGCTTAAGGTCGATTATCTGCTGTTGGGTAGGTGATGAAATCAAATTATCTCAAGCCGCTTTGCTGCATTCGCAGTCGTTAACATCCATCAATCTGCATTGGGCCCGCGTGGTGGGGTCATCCAGAAGGATGTTAGCCATAATGACGGCCTGTATGTACTGTACCCCAGCTTGAGGACATGATTATTGGCTCTTGATGATAACCAGCAAAAAATATTTTTATATCCTGTTTGGCTTACCTTCACGTCCTAAACAGGATATGGCCTCAAGCTGGGGTACAGTAAAGGCCGTTTTTTGAATTGGCTTACCTTCACGTCCCACCCATTGCTAATGTCCTCTGTAACGTTGAACCTTCCGCTCACCGACGAGGCGTAGATCCTCGTGATGACACTCAGCTCGGAGACTGTCACCAGCGCCTGGTAATCCACCGAGGAGCAAGGCCCCACCCGCGTCACCAGCAAGTTAGTCGGGGCTGATCCTCTCACTGGTACTAAATGCCTACTTAACATGAATAAGGTGCAGATTATTTTTATACGCATTATCGTTTTATCCATAGCCATCAAGAAAAATGTTTAAAAATGCTACCTGTTTGAGCTAACTCACAGACCATACAATATAACAAATACAGCTAACTGAACCGTATCCGTGAAAGAATTACTCCTGCTTCATAATGAGTTTTTAATGTTTCTGTATATTATTATGTCATAGGTAGACCTATATGCGTAACTTATGTCATACGTTGAAAGCATTGTATACACATTGTAGTGCTGTCGGTAGATTGAAATTAAATTGTGTTTGTAAAACCTAGTTACATTGAGCAATGATAAACAGCCGCGGTGTAGCAAAATATGTAATGTGACATGGTTCTTTAGCAATTTATACTTATATATATGATACGATGTCCTGACTGACTGATATATCAACGCACAGCCCAAACCACTGAACCTAGAGACTTGGAATTTTGTACATAGATGATAGGCGGGCCCCCCGTCCCCTCATCCGCTGATCAGATTTTGATAAAATGAAAACAGATAATACTTTTTATCCAAATTAAAGGTTACCTAGTTCTAAGGAAAAACTTCCGGCTATTAAATAATTTCAACAAGCTCTTGTATGTGTTTTTTTTCATTATGTAATAGAAGTATTTACTTATCTTAAACTTAGTATTATAGGTAACTATAGTGTACTCGATAAACACTCGTTCTCTGATAAATTACACTGTTTATGATAATCTAGTGTTGTATTTGTCTTATGTTATCCTGATAAATGGTTTATTGCAGTGTAGGTAGGTACTTCAACTCAAGTGTATGTAAGTTAGTAAATAAAGTAGGCGCTTTTGATTTCTCGTTTCTACGAGACGAGACGACACTGAAGCGGAAAATTTTAAAAGTTTACTTTGATAAAACAACTCTTGATATGATTTTTATATCAGTATTATTATTGTATGCCATATATTATGAAAAATAAAATATATTTACTTTCAAATTAGGTGTTATAATATTCATGCAGTACTATCATGAACAAAACTCTGTTTTATGAAAAAACAATTAATTTAAAACGATTAATTCCAAAAAATTCTTAATATTGATCAAAATATCCGATTCGTAATAAAAGTTTGCAAATTAGATAATACTACCTATAATAACAAAAGATGATATTTGCGTATCAGTAAGTAATGATAAAATTCACGCGAATGGTAGAGTTCGTTAGTTTATTCGCAAAATCGCAACCCCAAGTTACTTAATATTGATCTCTATCGATATGTCCAGTGAGCGAGTGCTAGCCGCGTGCAGTATTGTTTAGGTACGCGTCCACTGCCAGCTGCAACTGCAATTCTAAATAGGCACGCGCTGTTTGTGGCGCATGTCAGATGGAGATAGCGATTTCAGTTTATTTCGCAGCTCGAGTATGAACGCTCATAATACAATTTTGTAATGAGTAATTAAAATGTTAAGCAATACTTATGGTAATTATTGCTTGATAGGATCTTATTCCTGCAAGCACTAATATTACCTAGGTAGGTGATATTAGTGCTTGTAGGTATGAGAATAATGAATTCATCCCTGTAGACAAAATAATTTTAAGTAGAATTTATGGGATTAATAACTTATAGCTTTCACTAAGCGATTTGACATAAGTACCTATCTAATTTTTAAGTTCTTAACGAAGTTACAAATACGTGACTTGTATTCGGCGCTTGTTCCTTGGATTGGACTACTCACTATCGTGTGGGGATGTCCGAGGGTTCCAATTCCGATGGCCACAGGCATGGACCACAGGTCGAATGAGATGAGGGTAACTCATAGCCCTAAACAATATTCATAGCTCTTAATTCATTCTTCATCCAAACGTTGACTAGTCAAATCATAGGTTTATAAAATGTGAGCAGTTTCTTTTTATTAAGGGTAAGTTTCTTAGTTTTGTAATAATTTCTCTTCATCAAGAAAAGGGAAAATGCTTTTCTTGATAACTTTTATAATTTTTAATCATTTTTTTATACTCTTACTTCATTTATGTTTTAATTTCAGATAACAAGCTGACGATGACTTTAACTACTCTTCATTAACATATCACCAGTTAGCCTGCGATAAAAATATGAGAATTGCATAATATACCTAACATTATCTTCAAAACTTCAATTGCTACTTTCATTCGTGGTTTTAACTTGCAGACACGCCTCCTTAAGTCGTCACAAATATCTGACGACGAGACGCCCTGCGTTTCGCCACACTACTTGATACAATATACCTAGGTTTAACAGAATCAGTAGTACAAACCCGGTCGCCAAACAGGACGCACGTAACTTTCATCATGAGCCAAGATAACCTCACTGCTTTACTCTACAAGCCGAAAGATCTGAAGCTGGTAAGTTAGTATATCTGTTGACATTTCTTGACACAGCTGCGAGGTCGAGGTTATCGTTACAACCTTTTCAAGGTAGTTCAACATTTGATTCAAAGGTCGCCTTCGCTCGGTCGCTGGGTCAATAATAATAAATTTTCTCGATGTATTTAGTATTTATAGGCTAAAGTTTTAGTTTGCTTATTCAGTTTTTTACGTATTTGCGACTTGAATAAAAATTAAGTACGGTATTCGTGATTATGTGTACAGTCGCCAACAACACTGTTAACAAAAAATAAATTTAAGAAGGGAAAATTAAAATAAGTCGAGGAAAAAAATCACACAGCTCACAAAATACCACCATAGTAATTATAATTCTGATGAAACATAAATAGTTGCGCATGTGAAGTGGTTAAGTCAGGAAATTAATGAAGACAGTGTGTAGACTACATGTTATATTTACTTACGAATATTTTACTCTTTGAATGCAGTTCCTATTAATTTTAAAATAAAAAATGAAGTCTTTGTCAGTTAAATTTCCTATCTTCAATAATTAAAGTAGGTACTTTCCCTTCGTGTGGCAAAGTTTGGGTCACTCTGTATTATTGTAACATGTTGTATATTATTTAGAATCGGCCCTTTGTACTAGGTAGTCAATAAAACCTTTTCTCGTTTATTAACTTACCAACTTGTATAATAGTGTACACAGAGCTTACTACCAATAGGTTAAAAATGAAATGATAAGAACTGATAGATAAATTATGAACAACAATAATGAAGGTTAAAGTGCCTCTCATAGTAGGTACATATATTATTTTCATAATCTTAAGTAAGTAATGTTTATAGAATTTACGAGTATGTAGGTCATCAAAACAAATTATTGGTACTTATGCGAGATTAATCTCGCAGTTATACACATTTAGGTACTTACCTACGGGCTGCTTAAGTTTTCTGCCTACATTATGTAAACATATTTTGTTTCTGCAGGTACAAACGCCAATTCCTGAAATAGCCGATTGTGGTCAGTACATACTAATATTAATTTCTAAACACTAAGTATTTTTTGGTTAAAATTATTTCAGAGAATTTTGGAATAAAAAGTTGGTTGAACTAAGAAGGTACTACTACCTATGTAAACATCCTATCTAATACATGTTAGCATCTAGGTGCTAAACAAATACTATAATCATTGAAATGTTATTTGCATTGCATTTAAAACATGTATAGTGGTGGCCAGATAATTAAGGACACTAATTGATTTTCATAGAAACGAGGTTACTTTGTAGCCTTGGTTCTTCGCCAAGGATTGACTTAGCTGTGATCTGATGATGGCCATCCAGGGAATGAATGGAGGAGATTCAGATCGCTATACACACCCAACTGATCTGATCAGTATTCTAAGAGATACAAGGATCAGAGTTTTCAGTTTCAGGATTTCCATAATTTTTTATGCTAATTTCGCGTTTTTTATATACATATCCTTATATCTCTTAGAATACTGATCAGATCAGTTGGGTGTGTATAGCCATCCGAATCTCCTCCATTCACTCCCTGGATGGCCATCATCAGATCACAGCTAGGTCAATCCTTGGCGGAGAACCAAGGCTTCAAAATTACCTCGTTTGTATGAAAATCGACTGGTGTCCTTAATTATCTGGCCACCACTATATACCTATTTGACAGTCAAGCGATTACTGACACAAGATAAATCAATCACACAAAACAGGCAAATATTTGTGTCATGAACATAAGCAGCTAATGCCCGGTTTCGGAGGTACATACTTATCGATGGTTATCAAAGGGGTCCATATTATTTGGTTTACAATTGATATCAATACCTTATCCAGATAATGTGGACCCCTTCAATAAAGTTAAACCTCCGATTAAATACCTCAGAAACCGGGGGTATATGATATACAAGAATGTGGGATGTGGTCCAACCTTTATTAACCAATATTTTGCCCGACAGAGGTCCTTCTGCGCATGGACTGCGTGGGCATCTGCGGCTCGGACGTCCACTACTGGCAGAATGGCTCATGCGGGCCGTTCCTGCTCAAGGAGCCCATGATCATGGGCCACGAGGCCAGTGGAGTGGTCGCTAAGGTGGGTTACTTAGGCAGATCATAACTACGAGATGAAAGCGCCCAATATAAAGCCTGTTTGCTCTAGACAGTATAAGCTCTATTAAGAATACAATAAGCGCTGCTCTGGGGCCCTGTTTTTGGAAGGCGTCGAGCGCTCTTTACAACTAATTTCTTTACATTCGACAGCCATGGCTCTCAATTGAAAATGAGTAACTACTAAATAGCGCTCGACGTCTTTCAAAAATATGGCCGCTGGCCGTATTTGACAGAAACACCATTGTCATTTGTTTTTTTTACGCTAGGAGCTGCGATAGCAGCTGTCTACAGCCCGGTTTGGCTTGAAATCGCCTGTACGTAATGTCTATCGTACGTGAGCGGACAACGGCTATTTTTACCGTTTACATTTTGTGATAGAAGTCCTGCACTGCCAGAATTGAGAATAATAATCACTAACAAGTTACGAAATAAGAACATTATCTTTTGACGATTTTCGTTTGGTACATTCGGCAACAACACTGCTAGATATTTTTTTAACTTTTATAGTAGTTTTAATGCTACTGTCGTGACGTCAACCGTAATATTTGTGCAAGCAAAACATAACAGATATAACTTTATGTCCTTTGCACATTATGAACCTAATGTCTCGTAACATAAAGATAAGGTGCTAAAGTAATAAAGAGTACAAGTACATTAGATACAAAATAATATTGTCTAGCTGATACTAGATAAATGCTTTTGTTTTAAATTATCGTTCAAGGTGACCGCTACGCCAAACGGTACCACACTTTGTAGTTTTTCTTAACGGAACGAATGCACCAACAGAGTACGACTTCTCATTTCCATTATATTAGCAATGTGACGTCACGTTATTAAAAACCTATATGCGCTGCCATAGATTCAATACAATTGAAGAAACTCATAGTCTGTAACACATTTCTGTAATCCAATAAATATTGTGCAACGAAAACTAAATTTAAAAAAAAATCGGCACGTAATTTGTGGTTTTCTAAAGGACTTAGTATTCAAAAAAATTCAGAGATACAGCCACAGTCCATCTACTATAATACGTTTTATACTTATGTTTACATTTTGTTGTCAACCTAAAACTTGTTACAAGAAGAGCAAGCCGACGTCCTTGTACACCTTAAAGTTATAAAAAACTTATCCATTTCTATAAATGATCCTGCCATAGATAGAGCCACACATCCAAATTCATTAAATATTATTACGCAAAATAGAAGACTATAAATGGGTGGTAATAATGACCGGTTTTCTGTTTAAATACGTAGCAATCTTGATTTTTGTCTCCATAATCTTGCTCTAGCTAGACCACAGATTACTAAATAGTGGCTAAACAGTATTTAGGCAGAAAACCCAGTCATGGATCTGACGCATCTAAAGAATCATACTACCACGCTTTCTCTTCCAGCTGGGTGCAAAAGTAAAGAACCTGAAAGTAGGCGACCGTGTGGCGATTGAGCCCGGCGTGCCGTGTCGCTACTGTGAGTTCTGCAAAACTGGCCGCTACCACCTCTGCCCCGACATCATCTTCTGCGCCACGCCGCCCTGCCACGGCAACCTGGTGCGCTACTACAAACATGCCGCCGATTTCTGTTACAAGTGAGGACTTATTTATAGGCCATGGTTTAGTGCGGCTACTGCGAGTTCTGCAAGACGGGCCGCTACCACCTCTGCCCCAACATCATCTTCTGCGCCACGCCGCCCTGCCACGGCAACCTGGTACGCTCTACAAACATACCGCCGATTTCTGTTACAAGTACCTACTTCTTAGTTTTCAACGTAAGCTACTGCGATACAGCAACGGCGACAATTTCTGTGGTGTACAAGATTGCAGCAACCATCGGTTCTAAATTTATGATAACTGATAGTGACAGCATTGCATTTTCTTTATTGTTTAGCCATGACAGAATTGTTGAAACTAGGCGCCATTTGTCACGTTGAGAGCTTCGAAGTCTCTAAAACGCCAATAAAATCGTCCTGTATGTTCAGATTGCCAGACCACGTGTCCATGGAAGAAGGTGCCCTACTGGAGCCTCTATCGGTGGCGGTGCACGCGTGCCGGCGCGGCGGCGTGACGGCCGGCCACACGGTGCTGGTCACCGGCGCCGGGCCCATCGGCCTGCTCACCATGCTCACCGCGCGGGCCATGGGCGCCAACAAGATACTCATCACCGGTAACTGACACAATGGCTCATGTAAAAAATATCTTATTCTCTTTTGAATAGTCTCATTACCGTACCACCCGTTTATACCATTATCGTTATTTAAACGGTAGCAGTAACGTGACAATAACGTTAAATACATGAATAAATTGTTGACTGGACATTCTACCACGTCAGCCAGCTTTAATGAAACCAATGTCAAAAGCTTATAAATAACCTAAATAGTGCCAATAGTTAATTTGTGATTCGTTTATTATTGTGAATTTGTTTATCTAAACAGATATCCTGGAATCTCGGCTGGAGTTCGCGAAGAAGTTGGGCGCAGACGAGACATTACTTGTGTCGCGCGACGACAACGAGGCGGTGCTGGTGGCGCGAGTGCACGAACTACTCGGCTGCCACCCCGACGTGTCGTTTGACGCCAGCGGGGCCAACTCTACTGTGCGGCTCTGTTTACTGGTCAGTGTTATACAGCTGTATTAGTGCCGTGTGATGACGACCTGATGGGCTGTCACCCCAACGTGTCGTTTGTCGCCAGCGGGGTCCAGTCTACCGTGCGGCTTTGTTTACTGGTCAATGTTATACAGCTGTATTAGTGTCGTGTGATGACGACCTGATGGGCTGTCACCCCGACGTGTCGTATGACGCCAGCGGGGCCAACTCTACCGTGCGGCTCTGTTTACTGGTCAGTGTTATACAGCTGTATTAGTGTCGTGTGATGACGATCTGATGGGCTGTCACCCCAACGTGTTGTCGGGGTCAATTCTACCGTCTACTGTAAAAGTACCGACTCTTTTGAATCAGAGAGGTTTCATCCAATCTTGTAATGAAATGTATTTTTATGATTACCCCCCACAGGCGACCAAGTCTGGCGGCGTGGCGGTGCTGGTGGGCATGGGCGGGCCCGAGCAGACCGTGCCGCTGGGCGCCGCCCTCGCCAGGGAGGTCGACATACGAGGCATCTTCCGATACGTCAACGAGTCAGTATTAACTTACACACTACCTACAGGATGGGCGAATTTCTGACAGCTCCAAGAAAAAGTAGTTAAAAAAAAATCGATAGATGGCGTTTTATGAAAGCCCCGCCGTAAAGTTAAACCCCCTTCACACTAAGCAATTTATCGAATGCAATTTTTCGAAAATTTTGATCGCAAATGCTGTAGTAACCCCTCCGCTTTGGAGAGTGATAAACGAGGCGGGGATGTTAAAACAGCGATAGACACATAAACAACTTTACGACGGCTCGCCTTACATAAAACGCCATCTATCGAGATTTTTTGAACAATTTTCTTTTTGGTCCCGGAAAATCGCCCATTACAATGCACACTTTACCATAGCGTGGCGCAATGCGTAATCTGATTGGTGGACTGTTAGCTCAATATACAAACATACAAAGACAAGAGTAACTCGAAACAAATCGCAATTTCCGTGCACGCACACATGGACATTGCATACAGTGACACTGATACGAATGCTCACTAACGGGCAAATTCTGTCATTGTAGTACCTCTATTCATGGGCGCCGGCAGCAGAATGCTAAGGGGTGCGCTTGCACCCCCTGTCAGGA
Organism: Catoptria pinella; assembly: GCA_963556745.1. Taxonomy (NCBI): domain Eukaryota; kingdom Metazoa; phylum Arthropoda; class Insecta; order Lepidoptera; family Crambidae; genus Catoptria; species Catoptria pinella. Next base: position 11,326,577 of record OY750774.1, on the reverse strand, counting down.
AAAAATAAATAGAAAAAAATACATTTTCATTATTAAGTTACTGTTTGAATAAAAACTGAAGGCGTCTAGGTTGCTGTCCAAATTTGTTCAGCACCTTGTCAATAAATTCAGTATTGTTATTAAGTAAGTTAATGTGTAGACGCAGATGCACCTCCCTGAATAAATCCTGGCAGCGCCCAAGCCTCTATTGCAATCTAAAACTGAATAAATTTGTAAAGATACCTCAAAAAACAAGAATCAAAAATAGTTATTGAACTGTGAATCAATTTTATACAGATACCCCATCGCGTTAAACATGGTGGCGAACGGGCACATAAACGTGAAGCCGCTAGTGACGCACCACTTCGACATGGAGCACACCGTGGAGGCCTACGAGACCACGCTCCGGGGGCAGGGGATCAAGGTCATCATCCACGTGCAGCCCAGGGACGCCAACAACCCTGTCAACTTCTAGAACTTTCATTGTCGATCATTTCAAGACGTCATTCAAAACGAACAAAGGGCTCGAACCACAAAATAGACAGTTTACAGTCGTGCTTAAGCGCTCCGGTAACGATCATTTGAGATTGTCAAATTTTACGTAATTGACGCTCATTGACGCGAAAATAGATCGTAGCGATTGTCAATTGCTCTAACAATAGCATTGACGTAAAAATTTACGTGTTGTAATTGTACGAGTTGACGTTTTACAGGCGAGGCGAGAGTAATCGTCACGAGTTTTAAAAAACCTTACCAACCGTTTGCCATACTACGTTTTTCAATATATGTGCGAGAAAACAATAATGTTTTCTTTTTAATTCAGAAGGTATAAACCTTCTGAAATAAAAAAAACCGTAAACAAAAACGCACAGTGGTGGCGTGTGGTAAAATTTACTTTCCGCACGCTCTTCTAAACCGTAAACTAAAACGCACGGCGTGCGGTAAAATCAACTTACCATACGCTGCACTGTCATTGAAAACACACATTTTCGAGCAACTGTATTGAAAAATAATACAACGACTAAGCAATCAACAAATTGGTATAATTTGATTTTTATTAAGATCTGTGATTTAAATTAAACGTTTATAATTTCTTATGTGGTATTCTCGTCAGTGTTTTTTTTCCTTTCCAAAACCTTTTAAACAAAATTCTAACATGAAAATCTTTTGGTTTCAACACTGTAACTTCCTTTATTTATTTTCTGTTTAACTATACTTTTTTCGCTTTGGAGCGACTGATGCTTACTGTATTATGGAACGAATAATTAAGTACAAATGCTGGAACTACTTAAAGTACATGATAGATAAATAAATTATTTTATTTAAAAAACCCGGATTTTATAATTAGTAAAACTTTTTAAAAACCTTTTCTGCTCCAATGTGTTCAGGCACCCTTAGAGATAAACCAAAAAAGTCCCACTCGTTCCCAGGTGGGAGAACCGAAATAGCTTGGAATTCCTGGAATTCCCCTTGGATGTAGCGTGTGTGTTCAATGTAGCTAGACCCCTTAGAGCCAATTTCACCATTGACGTTTGACGACTATTTGACGACCTCCTTGGTCGAGTGGCTTTGTACACCGGTTTTCAAGGTGTCGCCATCTCTGAGGTCCCGGGTTCGATCCCCGGTTGGGTCAATTTAGAAAACGAACTTTTCTATATTGGGTCAGGTCTGGGTGTTTGCGATACCACCGTTGTCTCCGATTTCCATAACACAAGTGCTTTAGCTACTTACTTTGGAATCGGAGCAATGTATGTGATGTCAAATATTTATTTATTGATTTTAAACGCGATTAAGTCACTGGACGGGTTTTAAGCTGTCACTGTCATAATAAAAAAGAATAAATTAACACAAAAATTGCTAGTGAAATCGAATTGAAATAATAAGAGATCAAACTAGATTACGCTTAACGGGATTTTTTGACATTTGGTGAAATTGGCTCTTAATCCCTTATTCATAAACGCAGTTAAAATGACATTTAAAAGACATAAACAAAACACACCTCAATAACAAGACATTGTTAAACTGTGCTAAGAATATTAACTGTTTATGAATAAGAGGGTAGGATTAATATAAAACAAACTCAGAAGAAGTGAAAGTAATACATTTTTAAGTATATAAATATTGTATTTATTTACAATTGGTCAACATAAACGAATAATTAATTATTTTCATAATAAAAATATTTGTTAACAACATACATTTTTTATTTTATTGTCTTTTCAATGCATCCACCGCTCCACTTCCCCTGTGATTTTTTTGCTTAAAAGTTTCATGTTCTCTTAACCATAATAATAAAAAAGGTTAACGGCAGACTACTTAGGGAATTAATTATGAGATTTTTTTATTTTCTTTAATTATGTCAGATATAAACTAAAACAGGTCAAGGATCACCTAGGCCTTTAAATATTGATGGTGAAACCTTAAGGGCCTTATCTCACTAGGATACCATGGTTGCGCCACCAGCGGGTGATTCGCTTGCCTCCCCAAATTAGTTACGCCACCAAGCGGACACCAGGCCCCCTTACCAAAGTAATATTTGAAAACCTTCGTTATCGCTCCGCTTTCGAAACGTATGGAATTAACATAAGGTTTCGGTAACAATCGAATTTTAAAACGTCAAAGCCATGTTTCGAAGCAAAGCGATAACGAAAATTTGCAATGTTACTTCGACTAGGGGTGCAGGTGAGGTACCCTCCATACATTTGTATACATTTTAGAGGTAGCGCGAATAGTAATGCCGCCACTGGTGTCCTAGAGATATGGCACTTGCTTACTCTCTCAGAATCTAGTCAGTCAATTATAATCAGTGCTCTAGTACCATCTTATTTCTTATTCTCATTAGCACCGAGAATTATGTAATTGTGCCTACTTGAATGTCGTAAAACAAACTGATAATAAGTTATCTTAATCGACTTTGTTTTATTTTCTGTATACAAAAGTAACAGCGTTGTTGGTTTAAAATCGTAAAGATTACAAAACTACTGCTCCTATTGTAGCAGTTCTTCTTAAACGTTTAAACAAGATGCCGGAAAACTTTGCCGCGGTTCTTTACGGGCCTGAGGATCTTAGAATTGTAAGTATTATCTTATTTTTATAAAATAAATGTAATTTAAAATAATTATTTGGTTTAGACAAACATGTAACCTGCTGTTTTCATGGCATATATTTTTGTAAACAGATAGTTGATTATGAGCACAATTAAACATATTAGCACTCAAATTTAAAGCATTTATTCTTACTAGTATTCTTTCTCACTATATTAAGTAAGTGTACCTATACTATAATATGATAAGAAAGTAAGTTTGTTTGTTACGCCTTCACGTCTCTACTCGACCGCTCACCATGAAATTTTACGTTATCAGGAGTACAGAAAAGGATATAGGGTACCTTACATCCAGAGAAAAAGCCCTGTTCTCGAGGGATAGATAAAAACAACTGTCATCGCAGACGAAGTCGCGGGCGGCCACTAGTTACTTATGAATACATTTCAATGACTAAAGTAAAATTAGCATGTGTAATAAAATTTCTATTGCGTTCTAGGAAAAATGGCCAATGCCTGAAGTAGAAGATGATGGTAAGTCGATTATTTAAAAGCTATAAGGTAGCAAAGCATCCGTATACACAACGATATGGTGGATATACCAGAAAAGAGATAGATAATTGATATTTTTTACTTTGCGTTTACTCGTTTTGTGTTCAAAATTGTGGATCTAATCTAAACTTTAACTGCACGTACGTTCTATGTTATCTCAAGTAATAAAACTTTACTGTATTTACAAGTACATATAGTATAAATTAATGGGGGAGCCGCGATCCGTATTTTCTGAGTGGAGAACAAAAAATAAATGAATCATTTTGTATCAGAACTGTTGATAAAGATGAGTTGCGTGGGCATCTGCGGGTCGGACGTGAAGCTGTACTCGACGGGCGAGTGCGGGCTCGAGTCGCTGCAGCGGCCGCTGGTGATGGGCCACGAGGGCGCCGGGGTCGTCGCGCAGGTTTGTTTACGTCACAGATTAGAGCATAATTATCGCAATCTGTATGATGGGCGACTCTTTATCGCCGCACGCACTGAGTTTTGTGGTACAGTCGAGTTCAATAATATGTACGCATCACTGACAGTTCATCAACCCTTATGTCTTTGTAATAAAAGTCAACATCCTGTCAAAAGTGCCAACATATTAGTGAACTCGTTTTGTCAAAGCTCAAAGCACCCTGCACTTAATTTTTACTGCCATAATTTTGACTGCCCTGAATTTGTAATGAGTTTAATATATTTTTCAATTTCGGCTTTTTACTTTTTTCTTTCCTTAGTAGTTAGTAAAGGCTTAATTTCATGATTGTTTTTAATTCCCCAGGTGGGTAGTAAAGTGTCCGGTTTCTCCGTGGGCGACCGCGTGGCGATCGAGCCGACGCAGCCGTGTACTGCATGCGAGCCCTGCAAGCGCGGCGCCTACAACCTGTGCGAGCGCCCGCGCTACTGCTCCACGAACGGCGCCGACGGCAACATCGCTACCTACTACAAACACCGAGCCAGTTTCTGCCACAAGTAAATCTGCATGCTAAGCTTTTAACCTCTGCATGCGCCCGCGCAACTACTAGACGATCTAACCGCACCGGTTATTAGTCCAAGCGGAGTCTGATCAATTAATCCAGTATGGTCAAACAATAATTTAGGCTGGCTGGCATATTCACTCGTGTTAGTTTTGCCCCTGCTTCTCTCGTTGCCTTCGATTCATAGGTGCGGAACGTCAGCAACCAATTTGCTTAACTCATCCAACCCCGTGCACGTCTCTTCGTGTCTAATGGACTTGAGCACACTGCTGAATTTATGGAGACAGACTGTGATACCAGTCAATAACCGACTGCATATCCTTGGATAGATCCATTTTAACCGTTGGTATTAAATGCAACCTGTTATCCCCAGGTTACCAGAAAACCTGAGCATGGAGGAAGGCGCGGCGGTTCAACCGCTGGCGATCGCCGCGCACGCGTGCAACCGCGCGGGGCTGAAGTTAGGATCTCGCGTACTAATCCTGGGCGCGGGCCCTATCGGCGTGCTGTGCGCTGCCACCGCGAGGGCACAAGGCGCCACGCAAATACTGGTTACTGGTTAGTATAATTACCTACATCAAATAGAAATAGAAGAGGAACAACCGCGACGACAAGCTACGGGTCAGTTAGGTTTAACCCTAAATATTGTAAGATATTCTCTTCAGCTAAGTCCGGTCCGGTATACGGGATTGGGGTGTAGGGTTAACACCGCGTGATGACAAAATGGAATCTTCATTGTAATCATTGTTTAAGAGTTTATTTCTGGACGTGTGGTGGTCACAAACGAGACCTTTGGGGGAGTTCTATACCCCGCAGTGGGTGTTATGCGGCTGATATGATGATTTTAGCAGTGCTTTCTATAAATCGTGTCTACTATATTATCGTCAAATCCTTTCTTTTCCGTTCGCAGATGTAGTCGAGTCCCGGCTAGAGACTGCCAAGACAATGGGCGCAGACTCCACACTGCTGATCAAGCCCTCGTACTCGGAGCGGGAGGTGGCGGACAGAGTGACGGCGGCGCTGGGAGCCGCGCCTGATGTTACCATTGAAGCCTGCGGTCTGCCCTCTGCGCAGGCAGTGGCGATGATCGTAAGGCCGCGCGCACTTTGGATGCGTTTTCGTACGAATTTGAATTGTACAGCAGCATATCGGTCCCATTGTAAAAGTTGTTCAGTTTGATGGTCACTTTCTGCCATATTCGACTTAAGACGCCGGCGAACAGTGAGCTTAACATACAAACGTAATACCAAAATGATTTGCAATTCGAGCATAATTAACTAATCTTGTGATGTTATTCGAATTAAGACAGTTGTCTAGGTTCCTATTAAATAAAAATTCCAAAATACTAACCTAATTCAAAAAAATGCCAATTTTTTTTTTCGTACAAAACTGTATAATTATAACTGTCTTATTTTTTATTTGGTTTAGTATTTTGGATTTTTTATTTAATAGATACCTACAAATACTGTCTAATAATATCACAAGAAAAGTTAATTATACTCAAATTGCAAATCATTTTGGTATTACGTTTGTATGGGAAGCTCACTGTTCGGCGGCGTGTTAAGGGTCGTTTTGTATGGCGTTGTATGAGCAGGTGACGCGGTCGGGCGGCGCGGTGGTGGTGGTGGGCATCGGGCCGGCGCGGGCGGCCGTGCCTCTAGCCAGCGCGCTGCTGCGCGAGGTCGACGTGCGCGGCTCCTACAGGATCGCTAACACGTACGTATGTTGTCCGAGTCCGACACTGGGACAACGAGGCGAACAAAACAATCGGAGGTCAGATTGATCTAGATAAAAAATTTATTATGGCTTGCCAATGACTTCAATTACATAGACGAGCTGTTCAAAGTTAAAATTGTGTCTCGACCAACCTTCGCGGCGCATCAACTGTTTCTCTCGGTCGCTCGCAATAGACTAAAGGAGTTGCGGTGCGTGCACCGTAACTTAATGAGCAATTTTTCGGTACTGTACAGCCTGTCTAGTGTAGTATATACATAGAAGTCTTTGTGGCTTGCCGCTATGTGCGGGAACGTTCCCTGCAATGTCACACTCTCACGTTGACGTATACATTGTGTATTGCGCCATTACGATCTCATTGCATTATAAATACGTTGCATGCGCTGGTGCAACGTGCTTACGATGCAAACCTAAGATAGTGTATCATGCGGCTCACCTTAGGTGAACGATGTTTCTTTTTATCTTCAACGGGATAATGTGGCCTTCACCGCACCTGGTGGCCCTGACATGATTTAATGCAAACTGTTTACGCTACCGTAAACTACTTATCGGATATACTGCTCACAGTCAATGCGAGTGAAAGAGAGAAAACGGTAGTTTACGGTGGTGTAAACAGTTTTCATCAACTCATGGTAAGGCCACTGGTGTTAAGTAATTATAAGGCCGAAGGTAGAAGCGCACTACACCCGGAATCCTCACTACTGAGGAACTGGCTATCTTACCTCTAATTACAATTTTATATTGTTGTCATGGCGTCAGATTAGGTAAGATGGTAGCTAGCCAGGCGGACTTGAAATAAGCCCTACCACCAACCAAACCCGAGTACTAATATACCGCCCTCCTGGGAATCTACCCGGGACCCCTGCTTCTTACACGTGTGGGCGAACCACTAGACCACAGAGGCGGTTAAACACCGACCATACCATAAGTACGAGGACAAGTTTAGGGAAATTTTGTGGATTCATAAACCGTACTGCCCCCTGCGATTCTAAAACCCTACTATTAATAATCTTGCCGACCGACGCAACTTTACCACACTCAGTCATTTTATTCGATACTATAAAATAAAATAAAAAATAAAAATAAACCATGGTTCACTATTTTGCTTAACTCAAGATTTTATATAACCACTAATTCAGTATTTTCAACCTATTTCTTTAGTCACACGTGAAATTAATACTTGTAACAGGTACCCTGGCGCGCTAGCAGCCGTATCTCGCGGCGCGGTAGACTTAAAACCGTTCATCACACATCATTTCCCGCTGGAGAAAACTAAAGACGCGCTGGAGCTCGCCAAGACCGGACAAGCCATGAAGATCATCATACACCTGTAACCCTTCGTTTTTCTATTTGTTTAAATGCAGGCAAGATTTCATCCGCTGGCAAGTATGCTAAAGCGGCTAAATGCCGCATTTTATGGGCAAAATGACAGTCCTCACCATACAGTTGTGATAATTTTTGGGCTTGTATGTGCTTTCTTAAATGAAAAAAACAGCATTTATTATTACATGCCGGGAATGCACGCTTACAAGCATTAATAGTTGCTACTTCAAAGTCAGTGAGAATTACTTGTGGATTTAGTCGAATGGACAAATTATTCCAAACATGTCTCTTTAGTATCTCAAACATGACGTCATAACAGCTCTCTGTTTTATGAGATAGAAATGTGTAAATAAGTGGAATGATTATCTCATCACCCATATTACCTTTTACATTTCCATGTATGGTGTAAAACTGGCATAATGGTTCTGGACAGCATTTGAAAGTGCCGTCCATTATCCAGAAATCGGCTGCATCTAATAAACGTAGGTTCTCCTCAGTAGCAAATATAAGTATCTTTTCACCATTGTGATGGTAATCGGCAATCAAAAATTTTTGGTTTTCAAAGTTATGTAAAGATTCTGGAATTTCTATATCGGACAGTTTTTTTGGTATACTGGGCAAATTTTTATTTCTTTTTCTGTTTATGATCTTGCACATGGCTTCTTTACTTGGCATAAAAGGAGTACTGGTTATTGGTATATCCTTAATACAATTTTGTATTATCTGCGATGGCGAATCCATGCTGCAATCACCTTTGTCTTTTAGCTTATTTTTAATTTTACGTACTGCTACTTGTTCTGGTTCTGGCATGTGACAATGACTTCGAATAATTTTGCTCAGCAAAATATGCTCACTATGATTTGAGAGATGAGTTTTGATAGTTACATTGCACTTCGTAGAACATTTTTCCACACAGCACCAGTAATAAACATTATCTCGAACTTTATTTTTACAATACACATAACCGTCAATCAATAATTGATCTTTTCCACACCTTGATTTAATAACAACACATTTAGTACTCATTGTAACAATTTCGAAACAACAATGCAGTTTAAGTAATAATTACTCGTGTACAGACCGAAATAGAATGCCTCGGATACAAAATTAAACACGCCATAATTAATTTACTACTACCCTCATCATATAAGAGAAAAATAAAATTACTTTGAAGTATTTAATAATGGATGTAATGATGAATATTAGGTATGTTTGAATTGTAAAAATAAAGTTTGCGATAATATTCTTATTATTGTTCGACTGAACTCAAAAGTAATTTACACCAACTTCGAACTTCGAAGTAAAACTACATCATAATAGCTAGCAAGCGTGCATTCCCTGAATGTGTCTATAAATGCTAGTTATTTTATTTAACAGTCATTTTGGAGGCACATACAAACCAAAAAAATTTTAAATTGTATGCTGGAGACTGCATACAAAATTTACAATTTGGCCACTTTAGCATATTTAGTACCAGTGAATGAAATCTGGTTTGCACTTAGACATCAAGAAAGCCTCATAAATAAAAACCAAATAAATGGCTGGCACAATAGGTGGAACTGTCTTAAGGTCACTGTTCCACCTTTCGCAGTTCCGTACTGTCGCAGTTCAGTCCTGTCGCAGTTCCGTACTGTCGCAGTTCCATCTGTCGCAGTTCAGTCCTGTCGCAGTTCCGTACTGTCGCAGTTCCATCTGTCGCAGTTCAGTCTTTCGCAATAGTGTATGTCGCAGTTGAGTCTTACACTCTAATCCAGTTACTAATACTAACTAAGCTTAGGTATATATATCGAATTGTTAATATTACTGTTTACCATGATTCGCCACGAAAGACGCCGCCGTCTTTTTAAGAAAATTTCCCTGTTCGTTCTTTGATAAGTTCACATTTTACAGTGTTTTGGTAAAGTTATCCTTATTGGAGTGTGGAGTATGAATCTGAAATTATCATATTGTTAGATTGCTGCCTATTCTAAAAGAGAATTACGCCTCTTAAAAATGAAATTAGTATCATCGGAGCAGGTATTCTAGCAGTGTAATAAAAATAATTAAAATTTATTTTTGAGTGTATTTTTCATTTCTTTTAATATTTCCTTTAACAGTAAAGTAATTCTTAAAAATTCATTTATTTTATCTCACTCTACATTTACTATTGACACTGGTAATTAGTTAAGTTAAGTCATTGAGCTGCACACAGTTTAACATTACTTAACATTTTAGCATTTTTTTCGCTGTAAATTACTTGTGTAACGTAGAATCAGAAGTCGAAGCTGAGTTTGGGCATCGGTAGATTTTAGCCATCGATTTTTCAAAGTCCATATCGTTCTTTCATTCATTTCACAAATCTCAGTTGTTCACAAAAATACGACACTCCGTCTATGAGTGTTATTATAATCTTATAAATCTTATTAAGTAACCACTATTAATATGAAAATTTAAGAGCGTGTAGTATGCACACTAGCGCCGCCATTGGGAAAAAATCATAGTGCTTAAATAGACAAAATTGTGAATTATCTCTCTGTAGTGCACTCCGTAGAAGCTTTGTGGTTCTTTTTATCGCTTAAACAATATTTTCTATCTTGTCGTTTAGTTTAATGGAGATTTTTTGCGATAAGTGGCCACTTTTAACAATAAAACTATGATTTTTTTCCAATGGCGGCGCTAGTGTGCAGACTATGCAGCTTTAATTGTGGCCACATTTTTCTTGTTTCGATTTGTGTCCACCAGGGGCCGTACCGGCTAACGCATCGAACTTTGGAAAGTCTGCCGGGTTTCAAATTAGAACAGATAAATCGAGCCCCAATCGGGCCAAAATGGCGAACCCCAATTCATGAAGTCACATGAACATGGATATCTTCTAAATAACTTTGGCGAATAGTACAATACGAAACTCTTACTTCGATTTATCTGTTTTAAGTTGAAGCTCGGTAGGTTCGAAAAGTTAGCCGGTAAGGCCCCAGGAACTTTTACGTTTTAACGTGATCAGCGCTTAAATGTATTTGTGTCCTTATGTCGATCGGTTAGGTTCGCATTTCATATGTCTACAGTAGGTTTAGTTTGGAAGGGTTGAACACTCCCGGGCGCGTGTTGAGGACGGCAGTATTGGCGCGGGGCACCGGCATACTGCCCAGTTTGTTCCCACCTGACAACCACACGGATATTGTTATTGCGATAAATATTCGGATTACACGGTACTTATATTATGTATTTATACGTTTATACGGAAAAAATGTGTGTGCTGAAGGGAAGTTTAGTATGGACGGTCAGCAAACGACCTGAGACTTTTAAACAGCTATAATAGTTAATTTGTATCCAGTTGGTGTTCATGGTTTATATTCACTCGTCACATATTAAAAGATTCATAATATCTTTTGTCTTAGGTGCCGTTTATATTTTTTATTCGTTTTGAACGGCTCTAAAGACAATAAAATCGATAAGTAAACGTCACGTTCAAACAATGAATGAACGTAATAACACCAGGATTGATTTGCAAAAGTACTCGTAGCTACGGAGTTTTACAGTTTTAGGTGTACAGTCAACTGCACGCTGGGCTACCACGGCAGGGCAATTTTGTACTTAATTGCGAAGACATTGAGGATCAAAATAAATTGCAGATTTTTGTCAGTTTTGTACAAACTGACATGCTGCTGACTGTACAAATTCATTTGTTATTCATTCGATTGTCGGATTCTATTGCAAGAGATTTAAGTGTTTTTAAATCTGAGATTTTAGCTTCACAATGCTATTTTTAAATAAAATATTAAGTAATATATTAAAAATAATTGGACTCGTCACCAGATGATTGAAGGTCCCGCCTGAGATTTAGATATAAGTATTATAATCCGCGCGCGATTATACTGGGAAGGGATTTTGTCAAAGTAAATAAAAAATGACAGTTAAGCAGTCAAGTAGTACTAGCAAAAAAGTTCTGAATGCATTTAAATAAAAAGAATAACAAAAAGTAAAAAGTTTAACCCCTTTTTCCACTCACTATTAATTAGTCACTAAAATAATCACACAATAATAATTATATAAATCTCGCATTTGAAATAAAACTCGAGCAGAAATCCACACCTAGCATTATGCGAGCATCTAGTTTTTTGATTGTTAATTTTTGTTCTATATCAAAATTTTATAAATGCTGTTATATAATGTAGGTTAAAAAGAAAAATATTGTACTGTAATAATACCTAACTACTTTACATACCATAATTTAGAAATTAAGTGAATTGCGAATTGTCGCTTTAGCTTTAAATATAAGGGTTCCGTTTTTTCCTTTTGAGGTACGGAACTTTAAAAATTACTCTGTTTGCGGATTGGTGGAGTTCTGTAATCGGCTTCCTGTCCCTATTATTTTTATTATTTTGTTACTTTAGCTGTTGAACTTCCTCTAAATAAATAAATAAAATAAATAAATTTACGCATTGTGCGAGTTTGCCGACGCTACGGCTGGCCGACGGACCGTGCGCGTCTCAGTGCCAAAAGGTAGCATCCCATTGTGATCGCGCGCGGGTTATAATAGTTACCTGTGGTGGGCATGGTGCGCGTGCGCGTGCGCGTGGTGGTCGCGGGGCCGCGGGCGCGCGCCGCGAACGCGCCGCGGAATGCTTTCTTCTTCGGGGATGATGTGCGTTTGCGTTTGTATCTAAACGAGAACGATACGTGCTTTTAACCTTCGATCGACAGTACCCTAGATCGGTGTTTCTCAATTAGTGATTACGATTCATTCCTTCATGGATGCCTAGCATGACCACCGAAAAACGGTGTATATTGCGTGATATAGCGTTTTATCGATACTCAACTGTCAAAATCCATTGTCTTTTGACAGTTAAACGTGATAAACGCTATATCTTAACGTGTTCCAGTGGTCATACTAGGGGCATGGTGTTTCCTATCGTATGTCAGTATTTTCTGGTGCAAATATGTTTGTATTAAGGTGCTATCTCGAAACAAAATAAAAAGCCATTACGACAAGGTAATGACAAAAAATACAGTCATAGGAAGGCAGCTGTCACACAGTACAGACCTACCTGTACAGCACACTACGCGACCTTTTTCGTACTATTCATTTGTTAACTTAAAGATTAAAAAACTAAATTAGCAAAAAAATAGGAAGTCACCCACTTAAATATGGCCGTTCTTTTAAAATACAAAATGGTAACGAAAACGACAGTTTTTTCAGGATTTTCTGAACTACTGAAACAATTTCATAAAATGGGACCAACTTAAGAGCAAACCTAATGTAATAACGTTTGATTCATTTCAATGGGCTCAGTCCCAGTGGCGAAAGGTCCACGCAAGCCGATTCCGGTCGGCTTACCTTTTAGAAATCCCACCCACTATGCAGATTATAACATTTCTGTAGAACGGCTTACCTTGCCCATAATTTCACACCTGTCCACTGTTCAATCGTCTTCGAGTAATCGGTGTATACACGACAGCTAAACAGTTAAACTGCGAAAACAGCTTTTATTACGTAGGGTATAAAGGCGGCCTCAGGTCAACATGTATAGTCTGAGGTGCCGTCGTGTGTGCGTACATATTTAAAAAATACATACACGCAACCAATATATAAACACCTACTTTGCAATTTTTGAAGCTGGTTAAAAATATACGTACCTTTTCCTCACTCCCCCGCGGTAAGTCTTCCGCCCCCTCGTAGACCCGCCGCTAGTATCGGCGTCGGCGCCCCGCCCCAGCCCCGCCCAGTCCGTGTCCGACTCCGAGCCCGAACCTGGCACCTCTGTGGCGGGCTGCTTGTTTTCTTCTTCTAACTCGTCTTGGTATTGCATTAGGAGTCCTAAGAGTGGTGAATATTTTTAAATTACTGTAAATTTACGTGAAATTTCGTTTTCAAACAGTAATGAATGTAGCAATATACTTATCCAAAATCAATACATCAAAATTGGACCAGCGATGATGTGAATACGTTACAGTCAAATAAATAGAAAGAAGAACATATTTACCCATGCATATAATATACCCAAACTAATTAAAAATGTTTACTGTTTAGAAAAATGTACATATCAGTTTGTATAAAAATTGTTGCACTCGGTCCTTCAAACCGGATCAAGAGCTCAATTTTATCAACAAGGGTTTTATTTATTTTAATAGGACGACCCACAAGTCATACAAGTTTGACTTATAATCTAATAACTGTCACTGAATAAATAATAGTACTGAACTATAGGTATATATAATGTGTTGCAAAAATACCTCTACTGCCGAATATGGCAGATAGGGACCATCAAACTGAACAACTTTCACTATGGGACCAACTTTGAAATAGTAAAAAAAAATCAGCCGTTTCATATAAAAACTAAAATCGAAAATATCAAAATGTATGAAACGGCTGATCTTTTTTCGCGATTTCAGAGTTAGCTCCATAGTAAAAGTCGTTCAGTTCGACGGTTCCTATCTACCATATTCGGTATTAGGGGTATTTTTGTAACACGTCGTATACATAAATCGTCGAGACAAAACAAAGAGAAAGAAAAGGGTGGAAGCAATGGGAACACAAAAATCGCTTACCAATTTTCTCGAGCGCATACGCAGAGGTAATCTTAAGTAGATGCGCCCCAAACTTATCGTAGTTGGCGCGGGTGACGTGGGGCAGCGCGAGCATGTCCTCCGGCAGCTCGGGCAGGCGCGCCGCCAGCGCCTTCAGCGCCGCCTGCGGCAGCACGGCCGCCAGGCTGGCCCCGCGCGACTCCGCGATCTCTCTGACGGTGCGCGACAGGTTATACGATTAAACTGCTAAAACTGCTTTATTACGTAGGGCGTAAAGGCGGTCTCGAAGTCGACATGTATAGTTTGAGGTGCTGGCGTGTGTACATTAACGCTTATTTATATTGTTGTTTCTTGTCACGATGGTTGCCTGATTCGATCGAATATAGTTTTATAGTCTGTTTTATCCTTACTCGTCTTATTTGGTAGGCTATCTTCACCCAAATCTTTATTCAAAAAAACAATTATAAAAAAAAAATGTTTGCCACTCATAGACTACGAGATAAATTACTAATTATTAGTCACGATTTGATTTGACGAAATAATATATTTTTACGTATAACAACTGACAAAAACTGTTATAAGCTAAATAGGACAAGTGAGAATAAACAGACTGTAGCGATACATCGATAGCGTATACTCCAAATTTGTAGGCGAATATATAACGTCAATTAATCGCTACTCTGTGACGTCGAGCGCACAATGAAAGAAAAAGATTCGCGATGGATCACATCCGAATACTTTTGGATGTTACTTAAAGTTTTGGCGCCATTCTGTCGAGTTCAATTCGGTGGCTATTTTAATTATTTGCAAATTGATTCATAGTAGATATTGTCTTAAAATTGGTGTAATTTTATCTGACAAGTATCTACGCATCTGAACAATATGTGGAATAATTAAAAAGGCGCGATCTCGGTCGTACGAAGCTCGTGTGATCTAACAAAGTAGATTAAGTAACGTAAGTAAGATTTAACGTATAATTTTTATTTATTAATTTAAATAAATAAAAATTATAATTAGAATAAAAATAAAGCAGTAATAGTAACCTGCAAGCCTCCACAAGGTCCGCGTAGCAGCGCTCCTGGATCCGCTCGAGCAGCGCCCCCACGGAGGACTCGTCGTCGGCAATAACAATAGCGCAGTAATAGTAACCTGCAAGCCTCCACGAGGTCCGCGTAGCAGCGCTCCTGGATCCGCTCGAGCAGCGCCCCCACGGAGGACTCGTCGTCGGCAATAACAATAGCGCAGTAATAGTAACCTGCAAGCCTCCACGAGGTCCGCGTAGCAGCGCTCCTGGATCCGCTCGAGCAGCGCCCCCACGGAGGACTCGTCGTCGGCAATAACAATAGCGCAGTAATAGTAACCTGCAAGCCTCCACGAGGTCCGCGTAGCAGCGCTCCTGGATCCGCTCGAGCAGCGCCCCCACGGAGGACTCGTCGTCGGCAATAACAATAGCGCAGTAATAGTAACCTGCAAGCCTCCACGAGGTCCGCGTAGCAGCGCTCCTGGATCCGCTCGAGCAGCGCCCCCACGGAGGACTCGTCGTCGGCAATAACAATAGCGCAGTAATAGTAACCTGCAAGCCTCCACGAGGTCCGCGTAGCAGCGCTCCTGGATCCGCTCGAGCAGCGCCCCCACGGAGGACTCGTCGTCGGCAATAACAATAGCGCAGTAATAGTAACCTGCAAGCCTCCACGAGGTCCGCGTAGCAGCGCTCCTGGATCCGCTCGAGCAGCGCCCCCACGGAGGACTCGTCGTCGGCAATAACAATAGCGCAGTAATAGTAACCTGCAAGCCTCCACGAGGTCCGCGTAGCAGCGCTCCTGGATCCGCTCGAGCAGCGCCCCCACGGAGGACTCGTCGTCGGCAATAACAATAGCGCAGTAATAGTAACCTGCAAGCCTCCACGAGGTCCGCGTAGCAGCGCTCCTGGATCCGCTCGAGCAGCGCCCCCACGGAGGACTCGTCGTCGGCAATAACAATAGCGCAGTAATAGTAACCTGCAAGCCTCCACGAGGTCCGCGTAGCAGCGCTCCTGGATCCGCTCGAGCAGCGCCCCCACGGAGGACTCGTCGTCGGCAATAACAATAGCGCAGTAATAGTAACCTGCAAGCCTCCACGAGGTCCGCGTAGCAGCGCTCCTGGATCCGCTTGAGCAGCGCCCCCACGGAGGACTCGTCGTCGTCGACGGCCTGCGCGGGCGCCGACACCAGGGACGACTTCTGGTCCACCTTCATGGGGAATACTACGCGTAATCCACCTGACATTAACCTGCGTTTATAAATAAAAAATAATAATTGAGTATCATTCAAGAAGAAGGGAGATAGGAGGAGGAGCATGCCATTACTGCCGCTGTTTGGTGCGCCTCATTAGCGCAACTCAGGAAATGCTTGTATAGTGAGCGCGATCTGCGCGCGTTCAGTTCGCGCGGGTGAGTTGGTGCGGGACTTGAAGGGCGGGCGGGAGGAAGTAAGTGCAGCGCGCGAGCCGCGCACGTACGGCGCGTAGAATACGCGCGATCGGCGCGCGGGCGACGCAGGAGCGACGGACGAGCATAAACAGCACGCGCGCAACTCGTATGCCGCTCGCAAGCTGCGCATTCGCCGCGCATTCGCCAGATGTGGACGCACCCTTATAGTTTTTGAGAAAAACAAAAACCCAATCTTTGGGAAAAAGTTACCTTCTCTAAAATGACAAGATTTCAAAAGTTACGAGGGTCGAACGAGGGGAAAAGAGGAGAGAAGGGATGGGTTAAAGAAAGATATTTTTGTTATCTGTAAAAAAACACAAAATATAACCTAACCTACAGGAGTAAAGCAGAATCCATTTAAAACTAAATAGGGGTTAATCCTATGTTTTACCTTGGAGACACGGCAAATGCCGAAAATAGTAGATTATGCAATAAAGGCTTAAAGTAGTGTATTATGTCCCGGGCGCTATATTGAACCCCGAGTACGAAGGATTCTATGGTTAACTCTCGAGCGGAGCGAGGGAGTTAAGGCTAGAATCCTAAGTACGAGGTGTTCAAGATCGCCCAAGACAAATACACATTTAAGCCCGCGATGCATACTCTACTTTTTATACTTTCTGCGAGGCAGTTGAAACCAATGACTGTTATAAAGAAAGTACTTAAGTATTTATTTAAAAAAAATTGTCGTCTATTCTGTAGTGGTCAGTTCGACATTCGAATAAATCCTTCTTAATGCACGGGTGAAAATGAATTTTGTAAAAGGTTTTCATGTTTTTCTTTTTTTTTAAGTTGCATGTAAGAGGTCAGAGCCGACCATCGCACGAGCGCCTCTGCTTTCAGTGAGCATTCTAGTGTCGAGCGGAACACTAGTTCTTTCATTGGTCGATTTTTTCCATTTACTAGTTTTGTCAGTCGATGCCATATTTGCGTAAAGCGTTATTTAGAGTATTCTTGATCGAAGACAAAAAGTGTACCAATAATAATTGTAATACTCTTGATAAGTGTACTTTCTGGGCATGTTTTAGAAGTTTTCCGATTCAACTTCTCACAAATATATGAGGTGGAATTTTGAAATGGTATTTGAAGGGACAGTTTAAATACTAAAAATAGCTATATAAAAGAAGAAAATAATATATTTATTCATTAAAAAACTTTTGAAAACAAACTTAGGAAATCTAGGAGTTGGCAATCGAAAGGAAATCTAATTTTAAGGCACAAACCAATCTACAGGTCTATCACAAGAAAATACTATGAGGTCTCACAGTGCCGGCAGACGCACAGCGTCCCAACTACCGATCACACTTAACACGTCAACCGAACGAACCAATCACAGAGCTCTATTTCATCACAGTACCTTCGCGTAGACAAGGGTCGTTTGAGAATTGTTCTCGAATTCGGGTGTTAGACGTTTTGCTGACTAAGCAATCAATATAGTTATTAAGTCGGTTACTTGTCGACATGCGGCCCCAGCACGAGGTAGGCGGAGGCGATGTCGTTGGTGACGACCAGCCTCTCCGCCAGTACGCCCCGCACCACCAGCTGGCGCAGCAGGCGCTGCGGGTCCCCGCGCTGCCACGACTTGCATCTGTACGATACGGCTATGCTATTATTTGTACTCGACAAATTATGAAGTTAATTTATTTACATAACGAAACTACGCTTAGTGCCGCGCATGGTCCACGATGTGTAGTACACTGTATATAGCCGGTGTAGTACATTGTATATACCCGGTGTAGTATACTGTATGTAGCCGTTGTAGTATGCTGTATGTAGCCGTTGCAGTATACTGTATATAGCCGGAGTAGTACACTGTATATAGCCGGAGTAGTGCCCACCTGCCGTGTATGGCGGCGGCGTGCAGTCCTTGCAGGCGTTGTTGCATGGAGCCTTTCATCGCGTCGGCGATGTGCAGCAATGTATAGCGCGCGCGCCCGCCCACGCTCGAGTCGCGCACGCAACGAACTATTAGCTTACATTCTTCTGTCACGTCAACTGGCTGGAATTTAATACGAAATATATATCATTAACGCCATTTAAAATTGAAAAATAATCTAAAATTGTTAGTGAAATAAAATTTCTGAGTATAGATATACATACTTAAAATGGGCAACGAAATCTTTTCTTAAAAACAATTAAAAAAATGGATTTTTCTTACAAATTCCACAATGCGATATTAGCAAAATATTAGTTTTAAAAGAAATGACGCGTTATACTTTGTAGTTGTGTCTGGCAGTGCAGTTGTCGCAGGCGGCTCGGGGCTGGGCGCGGCAGAGCTGGGCCGGGAACCGCTCCCCCAGGTACGCCAGCACCTGCGCGCGCCGGCACTCCGTCACCGACTCGCACACCTCCACCATGCGGAGCAAGTTCTCTATGTGCACGCGCTTGGCGTCCGGGGTCGCGTTGCGTTCCACTGTACAGTCGACGGCACGTCAGGTTATACAGTTAAACTGCGAAAACGGCGTTTATTACGTAGGGCATAAAGGCGGCCTCAGGTCGACGTGTATAGTCTGAGGTGCCGTTGTGTGTACACAAATCTTAACTATCACTTTACGAGATCTCTTAACTTGTTGAAGGACTGCTATCGCACGATTTCTTTTTTTTTTAACTACTGATCACCATACGATATCCTGCTGTCAAAATAATACTCGAAAACAAATAATTGTGTAACGTTAAAATAACTTCTGCACATCTTCCGCTTAGCGGTCTCGATCTCTTACAGAAACTACACGTGTGTTATGGGTGTGTGTAATGTACATGTGTATGTATACTCACAGTTAAACAGCCGCCGACCTGTCGCACCGGCTAAAATTACACTGACGTCATCCGCTTTCGGCGGTTGTTTGATAGTGAGTATATACACATTGCATACACAAACACCTACATACACACATACACATGTATAGTCCGGTACTAGGGTACTACTAGGATGCCTCCTGGTAGTACCCTTCAAAAGACTTAGGCATGCTGTCACGAACCAGGCTATACATGTGTAATGTGTGTATGTAGGTGGTTGTGTATGCAATGTGTATATACTCACTTTCAAACAGCCGCCGATAGAGGATGACGTCAGTGTAGTTGCAAAACACTAAGCAAGTGGCCAACTCCCCGTAACGGCCGGCGCAACTTACCTCTTGGTGGTATGTTGCTTACAACCGCCTTAGCCATGCTTAAGTGGATCACGAAACGGACTATACATGTGTGATGTGTGCGTGTATGTAGGTGTGTCTTTAATGTGTTTATACACTTACTGTCAAACAGTCGTCGATAACGGATGACGTCAGTGTAGTTGTAATACAGTAGGCAAGTGGCCAATTCCCCGTCGCGGCCGGCGCGGCCTGCTTCTTGGTAATATCCTTCCACAGACTTGGGCATGCTGTGGTGGATCACGAACCGGACGTCCGCTTTGTCCACGCCCATTCCGAACGCTATCGTCGCGCAAATCTGGTATTGCCAAAACAAAACAAAATTCGACAATTTGATAGATAAAATTAAGAGACCGTTTTTAGCAAATATTACTCGAAAAATAAATTTATTTATTTTGTTTCTTGAAATTAAAATAAAATTACTGTAGTCAATACGCGACAAGAAAATATTAAGTAATTTTATTGTTGTCCGCCGAAATTGGTATATTTGGTCAATGTCTGAGTTATTTATATTATTATTTATCATATACAACGTGTTACAAAAGTACCCCTAATGCCGAATATGGTATATAGGGACCATCAAACTGAACAACTTTTACTATGGGACCAACTCTGAAATCGCGAAAAAAAAATCAGCTGTTTCATACAAAAAATAATTATGAAAATATCAAAATGTATGAAACAGCTGATTTTTTTTTCGCGTTTTCAGAGTTGGTCCCATAGTAAAAGTTGTTCAGTTTGATGGTCCCTATCTACCATATTCGGCATTAGGGGTACTTTTGTAACACCTTGTATATTATTTATTTTAACGCGAATGAACTATAGTAAAAGCTTAAGTCTGGAATGGTTTTCCTAATAGAGTAAAGATTATATTGCATTCTACTAAAAATCCAACAAAATAAAAATAACAAAAATGTATTAGTATGTACTACTAACTTGTAGAAAATAACGACTTACCCCCTTACTAATAAAGATTATAAAGCAGATGTATTAGTTACACAGTGTTGTGTCCCTTTCTTTTTAATGTCAATCTTAAATAGTTTGGCAGAGAGTAAACATTGTGTAACTAATACATCTGCTATACAATCTTTATTAGTAAGGGGGCTAGTATTTTGTTGTAAGCGAAAGGTACTACTACTATATTTGCGATATATCAGTCGACGGAGGTTACGACAAAAATCTTAATTATATTCTACTGTGAACTCTAAAGTCAGTGTATGGGGTGCAAAATCAGCTAATATGGCGGTTACTATAAAAACACATTTTGCTAATTTTAGCGCTCACGATGTTTTTCCTGCAATGTAGACGTACCACTTTATGCCTGTCCGCGACCCACGCCGCCTGAATAGACTCCCTCTGCTTGTCGGCCAGCCCCGCGTGGTAGGCGGCCGCCTGGATCCCACATTTGCGCAAATCTTTGGACAACGCGTCGCACTCCTTGCGAGATAGGCAGTACACTATGCCGGAATCTCTAAAATACAACGACTTAAGTTGTATTTTTAATTTAAGTCAGTAAATTTATATTTAAAACTATCAAGTCAAATATGTATGAACAATAGTCCATTGCTCATTCAATTCATACATATCTGACAATTCTA
The DNA here is from genome assembly GCA_963556745.1 of Catoptria pinella. Taxonomy (NCBI): domain Eukaryota; kingdom Metazoa; phylum Arthropoda; class Insecta; order Lepidoptera; family Crambidae; genus Catoptria; species Catoptria pinella. Next base: position 11,305,275 of record OY750774.1, on the reverse strand, counting down.
AATGTCAATTTACTGATTCTAATTAAAAATCCTACTTAAGTAATTGCAAACAGCGAGCGACATTCGCTCAAATAAAGTTTCGCTCTAAACAAAAACAGAATTTGTACATTGGTGAGATGGCGCTGGCTTGCAGCGTAAGAGTTGATATACTAGAAGAAATTCGACGTTCCCACTAGTGACTCGGTAGCTCAGCGGTCAGAGCATTGGACCGGATAACCAAAGGTCGCGGGTTCGATTCCCGTCCGAGAACATGATCTGGTGCGAGTCGTATTTTTTCTAGTATATTATTTAGTATTATATAAAAATAGCATTGTGAATGCTAAAATCTCAAAATTTAAAAACAGAATTACTTTTAGTAAGTTTATGACTGTATTGTGTCTCTTACTTTAAAGATAAAAGAAAAGGCTTTAACTATTTTGTCGATGGATATAGTAAAAAAATATTCTGAGATTCTGTTTATAAATAGCACTGTCTTAGATAAATTCTTCGCGTAGTAATATGACCTATATTTAGATACATTAAGAACAGTAAACAGCCCATTATTGATCCTTGGGGCACATCCATACTAATGAATAGAGGCTGTAGCAAAATCAATTCTATTATTAATCATTAGTAGTGCCATCGAATAGTTCTAAGCAAATATAATGTAATGAATAAAAAGTTTTTCCATAAAAAACACGTTTTTAAAACGAACTAAAAAGTATACAATAATTTCTCCCGTAAAGATTTTTAGCCTTTTGTAAGATTTATCATCTTGTCTTTTGCATCAAATCGAACGCAAATGAGATGCACTGCTAACGCGCGTTTTGAATTTCGTTCACAAAAACGACGATACTGTACGCGCTGTCGACTCGCAGCTAACGCGCGTCATCGGCGCCGCAAAAAAAGGCATCTGTCTTGGCCCAAGTCAAATGAAAATTCTTAAGATTATTGTCTATAAATCTATAAATAATAGGATTTATAAATCCATGAAGTCAATTGCTACTAATTGCACGAAAGAAGCATTTCATTTTAGTATTTTTAACTGATGGAGACTCTAAAGATTCACAGGAATAAAATATAATGTAATGTAAACAGTTGTTACCTGAAGAATTTCTCCTTGATGATGTTGGCGACGTCCTGGTTGATACTCTTGGGCTTCTTCTCCAGGATCCTGTACGCCAGGTTGGGCCGGTTGAAGCTGCTCAGGAACCACTTGCACTCTTTCACCTGCCATCACATTTTATTATTGTAAATAACTGTTATTTGACAACATTTCAATTTGGTTGGATAACACATTACCACAAAAGTTGTATGTAAGTGCAAAGTAAAAGAAACGATTATTGTGTTTAAATTTAAGTTCGCGGTGGGAACCTTCGGTTAGGGAGGCCGAAGGAGAAAATGGTAGTAAGTGGTCAGGGAGAGTGTCAGTTATGCCATGTATTCATTGAGAAACATTTTCAAATACAAAATTCTGAAATAACACGTAGATGTTTACAGAAACAATGTGGTGAGCGCCATGATGTTGGTCATCGGGAACCGTTCCCGCATTTACAGCCGCTTGTAGTCAGTAACAGTCAGAGTCACAGCCAGGACAACAATCAGTGAGAAGTGTAGAGGCACGTATGCACCTTGAGCTGGTGCAGTATGTCCATGCGCACGCGCGGCGTGGCGGTGGCGGTGAGCGCCATGATGTTGGTGAGCGGGAACCGTTCCCGCAGCAGGTACAGCCGCTTGTAGTCCGGCCGGAAGTCGTGGCCCCACTGGGATACGCAGTGAGCTTCGTCGATCACGAACCTGGCAGTGGAAACGACTGTTTATTTTCCCATTTTTTGTCATTTTTTGTAGAAACGATTACCTATCCTATCGAATCGGAGGTTTTCTCTATGCTTTTATTTATTGGACCGACTTTTTGTAAGACATGTACGTTAGTTCGATAGTAACGTTTGGTTATGTTATTTTGTTATATGGACGAACTGCTCGTACGCACTGCGTACGAGGGCCGTCGGTCGAGTAGCTGAAGGCGCTGACCACCGTGCCAACTGATGGCTACGCGTCATTCAAAAACGCTTCTAGAAGTTCTTATATCTCGGTCATAAGCGCCGACGGTTCGCGTGCGGTCGGCGTGAGACTAAAATCAGCCTAAGCTCGCAGTCGCACTCGCAGCGCGCGGACGGCGAGGTGCAAACTTGCTGTCACCGCGAACTTTCTTTCATAGGTCTAGGTATAAAGTTTTATAATAAAATTCCAAGTAATATCTTGGATTTACCATTTCAAAACTTTAAGACTCATGTAAAAAATTGTCTGCTCAAAAAAGGATACTATACCGTTAAAGATTATTTAATTGATAAAACAGCTTGGTCGTAGATTTTATTTTCTAAGTGTAAATTGTGCAAGATATTGTAATAATTGCATTTTTTTAAATAATTAATGTTAGCTTTTATGTCAAGTGACTTCCAGTTAATCTTCATATCATACAATATGATTTTCTTTGCTATGCGTTATCGAGCAGTAGACATCGATTTCTCAACTAGTTGAAATTTATTTTACCTACCCATTGAATGTATACTTTGTTAATTATTGTAATGGAAAATGACGTCACTTTAAATGCCGGCCTCATTTTTCAAATTTTGACGACTGTATGAAATATACAGGGAGAAAAAAGCAGCCCTTGACGAGTTTCTTGCCGGTTCTTCTCGTTACTTGTGACGACTCTACGGCATTTTGTGATGTTGTTTCGCTGGCGACTCGGGAGTCAGAATCCCGGAATGTCTGGATTATTTTGAAATCTCGAATATCCGATCTCTAGTAATAACAGACCAACAGACCTGGCGATCTTCCCCCTGGAGTACAGAGTATCCAGCATGGACTGGAACTTGGCAGAGCTAGATATCTTTTCTGGCGTGACGTAGAGGAGCTTGAGCAGCGGCTCGCGCATGGACAGCTTGTGGTAGATCTCGTCCGCCGCCGCCGCCGACACGTCGCCGGAGAGCTGCGCCGCCGGAATCTGTATCAACGAGATGACAGATCTCAAGCAAACCCATTAGCCCCTCTAGCATGACCGACGAAACTCGGTATATCGCGTGATATAGCGTTTTATCGAAACTCGACTGTCAAAATCCATTGTCATTTGACAGTTTAACGTGATAAATCGCTATATCGTATCGCATTTCGGTGGTCAGCTAGGAGGACAGGTGGTGGCAATGTGTAGATACAGCTAAAATGATCAGCCCTTATAGACGTCACATTTGTGAAAGTGATTAAAATATTTGGTTAGTGAAAATGTACATATGTTATGGAAAGTACCATTTCGTGTGTTATTGCTACAAAATCCCTGTAAACTCATGTAAAAATATAAATACCACAAAAACAGTAAATGCTAGTCTTCGATCAAGAATATCCTAGGTAACGCTTCACGAACAACAGAACGCAATGTGGCACCGAATGGCAAAACATAAAGCGATTCCAAAATTACGAAATTCGAATCCCCACATGAATTACTGGGTATTTTTATCTGGGTACTAATTACTATTCAATCCAAATTCGACTTTAAATAATAAGGAAACAAAGAAAATAATACTTTGTACAAAATAAGCGCTCAGTTTGAAAGTGGGGCGTTATTTCGAGGTGCCGCGCCGTTTTTGAGACTCAGACCGGACATCTAGGATATTCTTGATCGAAAATGCTAGTAACGTTTTTTTTACATAAATATTAACGGCAAAATACTCAAACGAATCTTAAAGTTAAGGCCACCTTTAATAAAAAATAATGTCAGATTTGACAGAAACTCTATGAAACTGACAGCTTCCTTAAAGTTAAGGAGACCTTAACTAAAGATTTTAGCGAAGAAGCCTTTGAGTAGTCGGCCATTAGACTCACATCGAGGGAAAGAAGTTTGTTCACTTGATCCAGGATAAGTGATTTCAACGGCGAAATAACAATGGTTACCCCTGGCGTGAGCACGGCTGGTAGCTGGTAGCACAACGATTTACCTGACATAAGGAAATACACATCATTATTAAGTACGCCTATTGGATATTCTATCGAATGGAATGCTTGATTTTAATATTCCGCTTTACTTATTTCTTTATTTATTACCCGATTGCTAAGGGAAATGTTTTTTGTATTTGTGTAAGAAAAAACTCTAATTTGAATCCTAGTCCAATCACATAAGATCAGAGTTAAACTGTCTTTGTCTCTGTTATCCATAACACAAATGCTTTAGCTACTTCTCTTGTGATCAAGCTTCTTTGAAAAAGTAACATTCGCCATGAAAATATTTATGGATTTGATCAGCGAACTAAAATCTATGGAACAAGCATCCCGCTCAAAAAATGGCACCACGCAAAATTACAACTAAGTTGGCGGGGCCAATAAATGCTGGCATTTAGTTATGCGACTGAACGCTGGTTGCATAATAGCGACCTTCATCTGTATACTCATAGATATTCTCTGTACTTAAATGAAAAAATATGATACGTTATCTCTGCATCTTTTATCTGCCTTCTTTGCGTCTTTTACACCGTTTACACAGGTCGTCATTTCTAATAAACTCTCTCCATCTCTCTTTTCTTTACAATACAAACTGCAATTACTGTAAAGAACGCTAACGTCTGTCACCGGGCGCGTGGGTGACCTGACTAAATGCTGTGCGGGTTGTAATATTTTAACCCCGTGGTGCCAGTTTTTATAAGCAATACACTTTCATAGATTTTAGTTTGCTAGATTTGAAATTTAAAAATTCTATGGTGATTAAAACTAATGTCATTGTCACTTAAACTGTCACGCACTAATCAGTAATGTTATAATACTCACCACCGCCAGTAGGCATGAGCACGAAGCAGTCGTGGCCCAGCAGCGTGGCGTTGATGACCTGCAGCTGGTTCGGACGGAACGTCTTCAGACCAAACTTCTCCTTGAACATCTCCATCATCAGCTCCGAATGGGGGAAATTCAGGCTGTCGAATTCACCTAACAAACACAAACTTTTAATAAAATCAATATAAAGAGCCTTTAATGTATTTCGCGTATGCCAATACCAAACTATTGAACTACTAAAAAGTCCAACTCGTCTACAGCTACAGCCGAGTTCCTCTGTAATTAACCAGTCTCCAATTTCTTACCTGTAATTCCATCGTTCTTAGTCCCAGCGTGAAAGTCACCCATGCCTTCATATTTCGGTTTCTCACTATCTTTCACTTTAGTATTGTCCATGAGATTTATCACTTCCGGCTCATTACATGTCAAAGCTTCAATGTCGTCTTCAAAATCTTCTGGCCTGTACTCCGGCCAGCCTTCATCGTCCTCAGGAATGTCTACAATTTCCTTTGTGTTGCTGGTGCCAGGAAGAGAATCACTGATATTAATTACACTACTTTTAAATACTTCGGGCAGTACATCAGTGTCGTCATCCATGTCAATAGGCACTTCATAGTCGTTGACATCGTCGATGTCGTCAAAATTAGGACTATCTTTGACTATTGGAGAAACTGCTGTGCATGGTTTTTTGAAACTGAGCAAAGAACTCTTACTTAACTGCGGCGGCTGAAAATCTACAGAACTATTTCCTATAGGCACATATTTCGGCGGTTCTTCAGGCAGCAAAGGTTTCAGTCTTTCGGAAGCACTTTTCAATCTCTCTAATGTGCTAGACGGCACATCTCTTGTAGGCGTTGATGTTTTACTGCTGTCAGAATCATCCCCAGTCAATCTAGAGGGTCTTTTGAATACAAATTTGCCTTTGCTTTTATTAACATTGTCTGATATATCTAGGTTAGAAATGTCTGATAAGTTCTTAGTGGAGTCATTATTAGTTGAAAATGCATCAAATGATAGAGATTTCTTAGCTATTGACTCAGAGTAAATGGTTTTAGTAGCTGGTTTCTTATCAAAGTTTATTATATCGGGTGTGGATGTGATTGGTTCATTTTTAGATAGTTTATTAATAGAAAATGGTTTTTTCTTAGGTAGTTGACTTGACTCCAAGTCAAAGTCATTAAGATCATCATCATAGTTTTCTAATACAGATGGACTATGACAGTTACTAATATTATTTGAAGTATCATTATTCACTGGTGATTCTGTCATTTGGGAAGGCTGGTCTGAGTTTTTAAGAGGAGTATCTGTTTTTTTATGTATTGCAGATTTTAATTTTGTTTTCAAATATTTAATTTTGACATAAGTCTTTTTGTCATAACCAGGGAACTTTTCTTTAATACAATTAGGTATTCTATCAAAAGCATTACTTATTTTCTCTAGTAGTTCTATGTAGATTATTTTGCATTTTTCTATATCTTCTAATTTTATACTGCTTTTATCCTAGAAAAAAAAGATAAATAGATGTTTACAGATATACCAATTTGTGAAACAATTAATTGATAAAAACTTACTTTGTCAATTTTTTTAAATGAAGGGTTTTGAGCAATTTCTTTTAAAAATCCTGAAATTGAATCATCTAACTTCAAATTCTTAAGAGGGTCTGTGTCTTTTCTTGGACTAGATTTTTCTGGAGTCTTGGGGCTTTTAATGTGTGTATTTTTTCCTTCAGATTTATTTTTAGGTGGAGTAGGTGTTTCATTTAATCTGATTGGTGTATTAGATATATCTTTTGATGGAGTTTTGCATTTTTCATTGAAAAAGTCAGGAGAATTTGGGTAGTCATCCTAAAAAAAAGTGATTATTATATTTAAATTATAATAATAGACATCAATATTTCATAAAAAGGACAAGCAGAAACTCGTAACAAATAACAATACAAATGAAATCTCTTCCAGAAATAAAAGATAATATTATGAAAGGACAATAGCTACTAACCACATCCATACAATCTAAAACACTGTTTCTCTCAAAATGAGATTCAAACTTAGCATTTGTGCTAGATTCCAAAATATCTGTACTTGTTCTTGAAGACGAATATGGAGAATTATTCAATGTGCTTTGCTTTTGCTCCCCCTGAAATATGAAATAAAGCATTCACAATGAATACACCAATCAAAATACTACAAAAACTTTATCATCATCAACACTCACATTTTGTGTCATATTTTTTAATGGTGGTACCCCTGAAATAAAAATATTTTTATAAAACAAATAATATTTGTAGTTAAATCCTTCAATAATATTTATTACATCCACAATAATTGATTCAAGATAAGTATACTAATATATTTGAATGTCTAGCTACCTTGTTTGTCTTTTTTTGAGGTAGCAAACACAGTCATATTATAATTTTATTACATACATAGACTTTCCATTAGTTGTCATCAAATACGTCAAAAACTATAACACTGGTCTAAAAATCGACATTTTCAACTAAAAATGCTTAATTTTAAGAATTTGTTTTCTCACATCTTATTCAGTTCTACACCTTAAAATTTAGTAGCCATATTTCAAATTATGAGTTCTTTACATAAAAAAAAGTATGAGCTCTAAACTCGATGTCAACTAATGGAAAGTTGAGCATGTCGCTACTTAAACAGACTTTCCAAAAACAATTAAATCATCATCATCATCATCATCATCAGCCTATCATAGTCCACTGCTGAACATAGGCAATTAAATGGAGATTAAAAATACTTACAAGTGTTATTAGTATTAGATTTGGATTTCCATACAAATTTTGATTTCTTTTCGGAGACCGGCTCTTGATTAGCAGAACTGCTAAAAATAATGTTATGATAATATAAAAAGACACATCTGTAGATTTGACTACTTATATATAAACGAGTTGGTTTCTAAGTTTGTGTAGATGTCTACCTTTTATTTTCTTTTAATAGTTTAAATAAAAGAAAAGTAAACAAACCTTATACTATTTTTCTTTATGAAATTCATTAGCGAGGACTGTTTGTTGTAGTTGCTCTTTTTAGTAGCCATTTTATTTTAATTAAATTATCCCTAAGTTGGGATTCTCTTTTACTATATTATTAGGAAAATTATAGTTATAAAAATAATCATTATCGCGCGCACAGGCAAGGTATTTGCTTAATTGATTGACAATATCTGTCTGACTGACATTGACATGATGACATGTGACATTTGACATTGGGTGCATTCCAGCAAGATTCCAGGGGTGCGTTCCGTCGCTTCGACGGAACTCACCTCAGCAGACTAAAATTGCTAAAGGGTTGTACGTACATATCGGAAGCACGAATAATCTGATGAAAATCAGATTATAATAAGAACTTAAAACAGCGGCGGTATCAGCTAAAAACATTGAAGTTCATGTTAACTGTGTTTTGACAGATGTATGTGATACATTGCTATTTTTCTTTGTTAAGTTGTTATTTGTGCCAAGACGAAGTAGCAATGTATCATATACATCTGTCAAAACACAGTTAACATGAACTTCAATGTTTTTAGCTGATAGAGCCCCTGTACATAGTACTTAAAAACTTTATGACTGCATGACTTTCACATGGACACTAGTAATGGCAATTAATGCTAATTTTAATTAATTTCATCAGCATGCTAATTTTCATTATTAGCATGCTATGTGCTATTGCTATGCTAATTGCTAATATGAATTTTAATATGAATTTTAATATAATTTTTCATATGATTTTTAATATGACTTTTAATACGATCATGAATTAATAGTAGCTGTGATTTGTGAAATGCTTGTGTTTTTTCACTATTTAGGTACTTATGAGTTTATTTTCACAAAAACACTAAAACAGTCATTTGAAATATGCATTTACACATTAAAATTAAATTAGTTAGGTTAAATAAGTAAATACAATGTTATTTGTAAATAATTTACTAAATAACACTATTTCTTATTTTTATTGACATGACACCCAAACAATTATTTGAATTACGTATTTACACGTAAAAATCAAATCTATCATTTACACAACACGTCAGTATAAATTTAAATGCCAATTAATCACACGCGACGCGATCGATGTCACAGCAATTAAATGATTGACTGACCTACGACCTGCGACAAGTAAATAATTTCTAAACAAAATTAACCAAACAATAATGAACTCTAAACAAAAGCATTTCTCTTAACTTTTTAAGAAATCGCACTGCATGCGTGCACTCTTCCCTTTCACTCACTCACTCGTATACATTCGATAAATCATCGTCCACTGTCGGAAATTAATTCACGAACGAAATTATTTAGCAGCAGCCGACAGTTCGCGGCGCGATGCTAACGAGCGCAGTCGCATTATTTCATATCGGAGACGAATTCATTCGTAATGATATTTCGCGCCGCGTGCTAATTAGCGCGTCGTATTATTTCATATGATAGCAGCAGGACGCGAACGCAGACGATTTCGCGCGGTTTGATGATAATTAGCATTCATTATTTTTAGCAACTATGATTAATTTAATGAATGCTAAATGACGATTAGCAATTAATTATGAATGCTAATGCTAAATGTTCCATTACTAATGGACACACGAATCAACAAAAAAGTTAGAGAACCCGCATTTCGTGAGAAAAAACTTGCCTCGAATAATCATGTCTAAAACGAAACGGTGATTGGCAAATGATTGGCGAACGTGCAGTGCTTGACAGCTCACTTGACAGTGATAGTTAACACCGACAGTGACAGGTGACAGGACCGCACATCAGTCGTTTTCATACAGTCAGATTGTTCGATTTTTTGTAAAATAAATGTGAATTTAATTCAAAATGTCTCTGAAAAAAGCACTATATCTTACTAAAGCTATTTGCTGCCAAACAGTGAAGCTTCAAAATACAACTCTGCCCGGTCCAAAGTATTGGTTATATACTGCAAATTCAGTTAGATTCTATTCAGCCGAAAATATAGGTTAGTTTTTGACTTCATTTCATTGTATAACTCTAGGGTTTTAAATGTAAATCTAAATTATATAATAATATTAAACAGTCTGCTTCATTATTTTCGTGACAATAGTGTTATGTTTTTCTACATTTGATTATAGTTAGAAAAATGTAAAATCAGCTGTTCTTTTACCAATGCCTCAAAGCCCAACTGTTATTTTTTAGGAGATAAAAACAAACCTGGTAAAGGTCCTGAAAAGGTAGATATATTGGGTCGCTTTTTCCCACAAAATCCAATTACTCCTGATGCACAAGAAGTAAAGAAAGAACAAGAACAATTTGAAAAAGAAAATAAAAAAAAGACTGAGGAAAATGAAAAAAGTTGGAGAAGAATGAAAATTGGGTAAGTTGAAGGTGATGAACCTGGTATTAGGTTTAAAAGTAGAACCAGAAACCTGTTCATTCTTTATTTGATCTCCTATATGAAATATTTATAAAAACTCTAGTCTTAGCAGTAGCAGTATGTTAACATTCTAATGCATATTTATAGGTATGTAGTTTTATTTATTAACCTTATCAACTTTTTGTGCTACTAATACTTTTTTAGAATCTAAATTGTTAGAAGTATATTGATTATGTTTTAATTAGAACAAAAGTGAATAAATTTGCACAATGATTGTCTTGGAACTGACTGCTGATGAAACATATTTTGCCGAAATTCTTTTTGACTTTACAGGGTATTAGGTACATTAAGTTCTTCATTCTCTACAACTAAACTAAAATATTGTCATCTCTATATGACTGTAATTTTTCTATAATTTATGTTGGAAGATACAATGGTAACCATATCAAATTGTGAATACCAGGTTTGCAGTATTTGGTGGAGCCTTAACAGTGATGGGTGGATGTTTAGTAGTGGAGATGGGAGCACCCCGACGCGGGGAAGATGGCCAGCTGATAGAGGATGAGTTCTCAAGCTTACCCACTGTATTGCAATACCTCAAACGCACTTGGAAAGAGCTTACATTCTATGAGAAGGTGGAGTACTAATCTGATGGCATATTATATGTTTTTATTATACTGTGTATACTCATAAACCAGCTCTTATTTAATCAGCACAGCTGTCAAAAGATATGTACATCAAATGAGGTTTTTTCTCAAACAAATAAATAATAAAAACTGGGTAAAAAAGCAATGCTACGCCCCCTCTTGTGAGAAATAATTCGCTTCGATTCTGGTGTTAGTAGTACCCTTGCCAAAACTTTAAAGGATATTTTTTAACATTAGAGTTAAGCAACTTTCTCTATGGAACCACTTGTTGCTAATGCATAGTTGAGATTTTGATTGTTCGTTGAGCAGCAATGTAATAAATATCAATAATAATAAATATTTGAAAACATATACATTGCTCCGATTCCAAAGTAGCTAAAGGACTTATGTTATGCGACCCCTTGAAAACCGGTGTACAGAGCCACTCAACCACGGAGGTCGTCTATATGTCAATGTATGCGTAACAACTCAGTAACATTGCGGGAACGCGCGCGCGCTTACAAAAAAGCCACGACTTTCGACCGAGATCATATAACTGTTGTTGTACTTACATACATTCGATCACGAATGAGAAATCCCTTGGAGTGTTTCTGGCTGAGCTGGGCTGGCTAGAGTGATCCGGCCGCACAAATCCAGAAACAAAATAGGCGCAATAGACGTCGAATTGCGGAAACCGCCCGTATTGACAAGAAGACAGACTTACATACATTGCGGGTTTATAAAATATAGATATTTTAATTATTTTTCTGTAAATTTAGGTTCTTTGCAACTAAGACAGATTCTGTGTGATAGAAAAAAAAACACTCAACTTTTCATGAATTTCGCGATGGAAAATCCACTTCAGATAGACTCAGAATCATGAGTCGACTATACCCTGAGTTTTCGCTAGGGTGCTTCTAACACCCTGTATTAGGAGGCAGAGCCCATTTTCTTCCTTTTGCACGTTGGTACATCTATCGCCCTTCTCCCTCCCTCATCACATCTGTCGCTATCCAAACCGCTTTTTTGAGGTAGTGAATGCACATTTGACAAAGTTGCTAGAATAAGTGTTACTTTAAACATAACATACATTATTGTAACACCAGATGATAAAAGAGCCGTCGCGGGAGAAGTTGCTGCCGGACCCTTTGCCGCCCCCGTACCAGCCGCAGTACACGCTCGTGCTAGAGTTCACCGACGTACTCGTGCATCCCGACTGGTCTTACCAGACTGGATGGAGGTATGATTATGTTTGAAATTAAATACTTGGCGATTGGCAGGGAGAGAAAGTCAGAGTAGTAAGTAAGAGATTCTAAGAACAGTTAAGATTTAAATTATTTTTAATAAATATTTTTTTGTAATGGAATTAATTTCTAAAACAAAAATGAAATTTTGCTAGTTGCTATTCTTGAGTCAATTTACCTAAAAATTTAAATACCTCAACACTCTTCCTTTAATTGATAGTATTCATATGATAGTTTGAGGTACATGTCGGTTCTTATGTCATGTACAGTCAGCAGCACCCCTCAAGCTATACAAAACTTTCAAAAATCTCCGACTAATTTTGAACCTTAATGTCTCCGCATTTAAAGTAGTAGCCCAGCGTGCCGTTGACTGTATATGAAACTGAGGTTAAATGAAAAAAAAAACTACAAAAAAATCATTTTTTTTGTAAATGCATTGAAAAATTATGCTTTTAAAAAACAATCATTGTACAGGTTTAAAAAGCGTCCCGGGGTAGACCAGTTCCTGCAAACCGTGGCGAACAGCAATTACGAGGTGGTCATCTTCACTTCAGAGAACGCATTCATGATCTGGCCAGTGATCGACAAGCTGGACCCCGAGAACAAACTCATCTCCTACCGCCTATTCCGGGATTCTACGCACTTCATAGACGGAGTGCACGTCAAAAATCTCGAGGGACTTAATAGAGATTTATCTAAGGTATCTAGTATCTACTTATGATAGTAGTTATTTATCAGTTCGGTAAGGTTCAGTATTTATCATACATAGTATTTATTATTGAAGCCTGCCAGGCCAGCCCCCTAGCAAGAGCACCAAAACGCGATTTGTCACGTTTAACCGTCAAGAGACAATGGATTTTGACAGTTGGGTTTCGATAAAACGCTATATCACCCGATATATATCGTGTTTCGGTGGTCATGCTAGGTGTTACTGACCAGCAACGTTACAGCCTTTTTGGGTTTCTCTTTAGTCTACCTTCCAAATTCTAAATCTCAGTGACATCTTTTTATAAACAATCGTAAATAGTAGTTGTCAATAAACTCCTAAACGGGAAAAGCGTGGTTTTAGTGGTTCGTGCCCTATCCTCAACACTAGGTGAGCAGATGAACTGCATCCACAGCCAATAGAATGTTGCGACGGTGTCTGGGATATCATCACTCACTTAATGCCAATTCTGACCTCTCGTTATGTACCTTTTAGTTAAAACTTAGCAACCCTGCACTTACAATACAACACTCTTTAAATTCTAAAGTATTTTTTTATTAATTGTTATAAATATATAATTGCTTATTTTTTAATTTATTTATTTAGTAATTAGTAGTAATTTAATTGTTTTGTGATAAACCTGAATACAAGGTGTTACAAAAATACCCCTAATGCCGAATATGGTATATAGGGACCATCAAACTGAACAACTTTTACTATGGGGCCAACTCTGAAATCGCGAAAAAAAAAATCAGCTGTTTCATACATTTTGATATTTACGATTTTAATTTTTGTATGAAACAGCTGATTTTTTTTTGCGATTTCAGAGTTGGCCCCATAGTAAAAGTTGTTCAGTTTGATGGTCCCTATATACCATATTCGGCATTAGGGGTATTTTTGTAACACCTAGTATAATCGTGGCAGGTTTTTTTTATTAATATTTATTGTCTACTAAAATGATTATTTCAGGTTATAGTAGTAGATTGGAATAAGGCAGCTATCAAGTTCCACCCGGAAAACTCCTTAATACTGAAGAAATGGAAGGGAGCGGACGACGACACCTCGCTACTCGATCTCGCCAACTTGCTACAGAGTGAGTATCTTATAGATTCAGATGTCCATTTTTTTATTATTATTATTTGCCATAACTTTTGATGGAGTTACCGTTAGATTTACAAAAATAAAGTTTTCGTTAAATAGAGCTTTACTTACTTCTCGTTAACCAGCGCGGCGGCTGTGAGACAGGTGCCTTAACGATCATATTAATTGCATTCATTATTGACGAATCATGCAGCAATTATTGTACTTTTGCTGAGCTAGTACAGAGAAGAGCATTGCTTGCGCCGGAGAGTATTTTTTCAACCGCAAATTCAAGTAAATAAGATTGATTTTTAATTGATAAATTGTTATTGGAAAGTCGTTAAGGGTGGGTCCACACTTGTAACATTTTGGCTTGTCAGATCGCTTGCGTTTATATTGTCTTTATTGTACATCGTCTCTTCCAAAGACGCCCAAGCAAACTAGCGAGGACGTATGTCAAAGACTGGTGGTCCGTCACGCCAAAATGTTACAAGTGTGGACCCTTCCTAATGATTGTCGTACGTGTGTAGCGATCGCGATGTCGGAGGTGTCGGACGTGCGCGAGGTGGTGCTGTACTACAGCCAGTTCGAGGACCCCATCGCGGCCTTCCGCGACAACCAGCGCCGTCTGCTCGAGCAGATGGAGGAGAAGGAGCGCGAGGGCGCCGGCAACACGCCGCTCACGCGCAACTGGCTGCGGACCTTCACCAGGCGCTAGTTATATACCACCCCCACCACGCCGCCTGCTCGATCGAACACTACTGGATGCGAAGTACTGTGAACCTTCACTATAGTGATATCCCAATTAGAATAGAAATCTTTTTTTTCTATTAGAAAATCGATCGATTACCATCGAGCTCGCTCGTGCAGTCGAAAAGCGCGATTGTGAGGAATTGAGTATGTTCGCACGATGACATTCATTAGAGGTGCTAAAGTGAGTTATGCTTCCACTAGTCTCCCCACCGCTGCTACAATCTCTCGTGAAAATAGAGGCATAGCTAGAAATAAATTTAGCCGATTCAAGAATGTATTAAATTATTAAAATTGACATTGCCTAAATGATTATTTTGGATATAAACATAAATTGAATTACTTTATAAAATAATATAAAATACCTACCATACGAATGAGGCATTTCGTAGGCGGAAGCTTATGTGGTTCCCCTGGTTGAACAATAAAGGCAGAAATATAACTTTTTGTTTAAACCTACTCGGCCGAACATGTAGTAAAAAGGAACTTTCTGTAGAACTTCCTTTTTACTACATGTTCAAATTTTGATTATTTAATGAAACTTCATACACACAAGCAGAATACAATGGTCAAAAAAGTTAGTTGAAAACATTTTCATCTAAAGTGTCAGCTAAATTAGGCCTATTTTAAAATTTCCATAGAAACAGAAATCTCAAATTATCTTTTTTTTGGTAAGACAATGTTTTTGACTAACTTTTAAGACCATTGTATTTTTCTTATGCATCTAAAGTTTAATTAAAATCAGTTTATTTGTTTCGAAAAATAAGGACTTGAAAGTTTGTATAAAATGCCGGTTGCGTCAACGCTCTATATTTTTATATATATTTTTGACAAAATTAAGTACGAAAGTTCAAACTAATATACTTTACGAGCAATTTCATATAAATTCTTTTCAGAAGTTAGTGCATTCTTTTCAGTAGTAGTGTTATATGGATATAAGTTACTTACTTCAGACAATGTATGGAGTTTTTTGGTGTAAGGGGTTGAGTTATTAAGAGAGCGAGTATTTAAAAAAGTTTTGATTGATAAAAGCGTCATGCACTTAAATTATTTCTAGTTGTGCATAACGACACATGTTTAGTAAATTATGGATTTGTAAATAACTGTTTTATTCGCATCTATACAAAAACGTGTAAGGACGTAAGTCTTATGAACTTGTCCACCATACTTATACTTTTTTCGATATTATTGGTACACAAATAATGATGAGTATAACAGAGCAGATAATATAATAAAATACAGCTTTACACCCATTGTTTCAACTTTCCAAATAGATCACTCATAAGGCTTGATTACATTATCCAATCATCTAGTGTCCATTTTAGGAATTCAATTAGGGTTGCCACCCGTACTCAACAATAAAATATTGTGTAATAAGCTAGATTTTTAACAGTTTTACACGTTGTTTTATTTTAGATTCTCAACTGTAATCATAAACAATGTTTACCATTTCGTTATTAATGTGAATTCACTGTTAAATTTTAACTTATTATACAATATTTTACTATCAAGTACAGATGGCAGCATTGGCAGCCCTAAATTGGCTAATTTAATGGAGGCTTTATTTACAAATATGCTCAGTCCAATATTAATTATTTTATGAACTAATTTTAACTTCATTAAGGATGACTGATTCCAAACAATTACTGTTGGAATGTGATCTATTTTTCAACCCTAATGAATTCGGCTCTGTATCTCAATGTTTGTAAATAAGAGAACTGCCATGTTGTTATTTAATATAAAGCGAGTCACAGACAAATGTAATTTTAAATACTTTCCTGTTATACTAATAAGATTGTATTTACTTTAAGGAAAGATTGAAATTACATTTTATTATAGCATTTGTTATGTTTATAAATTAATGTTAAAGAAGGTAGTTGTATGTATGAATGACATTGTGTATTTGTGGGGATGATTGTAAAAACCTCATTTTAGTTAGGAAATATAGTTCTTTATTATTAAATCTACTTTTTATTTATTCATCACTGTCTTGGTAGTGCAAGTTTAGCATCAAACACGATTGTTCCGCGTTCGTTTCGTCGAGGCTGGGTTCGTTCGTCCACGCGTCCAGCAGCTCGGGAAGCAATTCTTCATTTTCAAAGACTTCATAAATCTTAGATTCGTCATAGTATTCCTTAATATTCTTTGCACCGAAGTTATAGCTATCTGGCACCTTTTTTATCTTTTTCCAAACACTCGATATATTTTTTATAGCAGAAACTTCAAAGGTTTTTCTTTTGATTTTGTAAAACTGACTCCAATCATGTAGTTTCTGTATACTATCGTCTTCCAGAAATGACTCCATATACTGGGGATATAAATTACGAGCAAATATATCTCCTAAAGCGTTCTGTGTAAGTATACAAATGTTTTCGCCTTGTTCCAACACTACTTGACCGGTTGATGAGGTTGAGAGCCTCGCTTCTATGGGATTGTGAAGGTCAGAGCACAGCAGCTTAAGCCGTGCATTGCTCAAAACCTCCAAAATACTAGGAGGGTGATATGGCATGGTTACACCACCCTCCTCACACGAGTTCATTGCACTATTGGCGTTATTACTAATCACACACGTATCTTCGCACCACTGACTGCTAAGGGTAATCAGTTCATTATTGTTATCTGCTTTCACAATAGAAATGTAAGTCGGTGCACACATTAGGCCATGAGTCCATCGTTGCACTGCTTTTAGACTTCTTTTTTTAGTGACCCTAGTGTCCATCAGAAATGCAAGATGGTCAGAAGCAAAATACAATGAAGGACTGTCTACACAGTGTTTGGCTGCAGTGATGTCATTACAGTAAATTGTGTCTACAATTTGTTTAACTCCTTTCCATTCGCTAACTGGACTATTTGTCCTCTTGTCATACAAAGTTAATGTATTTCTCTCAATGTGCATGTAAGAACTGCGCTCTACTCCTGTCACGCAATTCCAGTTGTTTAAAAGTGAGTCAGTATTTTGTTTCATTTGAACACCTCTCCCAAACATTCTATTTAAATTCACTATTGTTAATTTGCTATCTATTGTTGTGGCATACAAGATATATGTGTGATGTAAATCAAAAGATATACCAGTATAAGAAGACTCAGAATCAAAATGTTTTAGTTTCTCAAAGCACAAGTCATCATCCTTTTCTATAATTTTCAGAATAAAAATTGTGTGCTTAGTTCTCAGTGCCACAATGTTTTCGGGAGAACAAATTGTTTCAAGGATAAACAAATTTTTCCCACATTCAAAGGTTGCTGAATATTCTTTTTCTATTGTAATATTTTGCTTATTAAATCTTGATAAATCTGGAAAAGAGGGTTGAAGGTATGACACATGATTTAATTTAATAATTATTATTATAACAGTAAGAAACACACTGCCTATATACTTACAAACAGTACTAAATTCGCTAAGAACCAAATAATCCACCCAGTTGATACAGACTAGCTGCATATTGCCATTTCCTGCATAGTACCAATTGTATGTTGCATCAAAGTTGGGATCCGGGTCACTCTCCAAGCGTGTAGCCAACTCTATCAGGTACTTAGGACACTCAATCACCTCTTCATTCAGCTGTTGTTCTATTTCACTGTGCATGGCCTTCCATACTGTTTAAATTATAAGATCAGTCTGAATAATGAGCTGTCTGACCTAAGATTAGGTTGAATGAAGGTAAAGAATGTGTTTGGTGTGAGATAAGGATCTCAGTGCTAGTGCTAGTGGTAAATGTATAGTTCTACAAATTATTCAGTTAAAAGTTGAATTTTACTTTTCTTCAGTCATTGTCATTCATAGGTAGGTTATCGGCATAGCTTTATTCTAAATAATTGACAAGATTTTATTACACATCAAAAATATTAGAAATACATTCAGAAACAATTTATAAACAAAGTTTAAACATTTCTGAATTAATGGCCCCTAATACTATTTATTCATCCTAAATATTATTGAATTCTGTAAATTAAAAATAATGAATGATTTACTTACGACAAACATTCATCTTTAACTTCGTAATCCCATCACGCCAATCAGATTTTACTGTCATAAGATCGGTGACTGGATCAGATTTCTCAATATTATGCATATCAGTTATTATTTTTGGCATGGTACTTCTAAATTGGAACTGTTCAAAGTAGTTCCCAGAGATGTTTCCGTTCCAACTGTCTTTGAAATATTTGAGTGGGTGTCCAGGTATTGTGTAGTGTTTTTCTGAGTGTTTTTCTTTGTTTAACAAACTTCTGCGCTGTGCCACCAATTGATGGTAGAATTTGTATGCTTTGCTGAATCTCTCTCTCTGGAGCAATTCTTTAACAATTTGTTTCAATGGAGCTGTACTGTCAATTACTGCCTCTCGGTCTAAAGCCACATTGACTAAAGTTCTCTGTAAATAATAGTATAAATAGTATTAGCTAATAATGTTGATTGAACTTCAAAAATCTCCTGTAATTATTTATTCAGGCCTTTTGATAAGTAACCAATTAGATCTGTATGATAACAGTGGGCTAAAGTATACATTTGCTTGCTTTGTCGTCTCGAATGGGTGGTAGGAAAAAATTAAATAAAGACGATTCAAAAGCGAGCGCTTCACTACTAAGTTCATAAGAATAAAGATATTTTGACATGAAAAAAAAGTTTTCAACGGATACTCGCGCGGTTTTATTGATAGTACTTTGCTAAGTAGTTGGTACATATTTAGTTTGATTGTTTATTTTCCTGTTGATCACAGTAGGACTGAAACTAACTGCTCGTTAGCCTACCCTCAAGCGATGATTTTATAAAGACTCAAGCTGAAACAGTATAACTTTTTGGCACTTTATCAAGTTAATAGGTTAAAAAGATTACCTTCGTTCCTTTTGCGCTACTCATATTAGCAGAAAGAAAATACTATAACCTCAAAAAGTCAATTATTAATAACACAGTTTAGTTTACACAAATTACATTCCAAATTTAAGGGCCCATGTTTTGAAAATCTATATTGGCTTTCACCAAAGATAATTTAATCCCCTACGTTTGCTTTTCACTTTATTTAAATTAATTTGCAAACAGTTGAAACATGATGTGTGCCGCCGCCCGCCGGCCGTCTGTTTTTGCCACAGAACAACAGAACACAATTACCTACTCCTAGCCAGTCAGTGTTGCTAGAATTACGTCAAATTTTCCCTAAAACTACAGTAGAACTACCGTACATCAATCTATAAATCAAAACAAAGAAAATGGATATTTCGTTGCAGTTTTCATGTAAAAACACGTGTGAAATACTGATTGATTAAAAAAGAAAAATAGGTTATAATTACATACCTACATAAATAAATCAACAATTTATAATATTATTATTTTATAATTTCTTCATCGGGTTCCGCTTCAGCTGCAGGAGCTCGATCGGCTAAAATCATTTAAGTTAATGTTTAATTGTGTTTTGACAAATGTATATGACACATTGCTACTTCGTTTTGGCACAAATAAAAACTTACCAAAGAAAAGTAGCAATGTATCACATACATCGGGCAAAACACAGTTAACATTACCTCCAATGTTTTTAGCCCCTAGAAGTTGTAGCCGATACCGCCGCTCGTGATGGTTGGTACAGAGATTGAACAGACTCATAGATACAGCACAGATGCTTATCTCAAAATAGATTGACAAGTAGATTTCACTCACCACAGACTTCATATACTTAGTTTGACACGTTTGCCGCGATCAAAATTGAACGTGTTCGTCGAACGGAACGAAAGAGAAGACGCGACTCGTGCAGTTATCGCAAAACACCGTACTTTTTGTAAATATTACTTCCTGGTCTTGAAGTTACCGTACATTTGTAACACGGTAATATACTACCGTACGGAGCATAAAATTATCGTACGAATACGGTATACGAACCCTGAGTATGAACCACAGAATATACTAGTTCATGAGCAGTGAGCAAGCAATCTCTCACTACTAGATTTAAGTCGTTCGTGAATGAATCCTTCAATATTGGATTACTAACTACAAAATTTTTTTTCAGGTCAGTGGGATTAGTTCACTTATCAAGTATATTTCCTTCATTCGTTCATTCGGGTCCCAATTACTTCAGCGGCGGTATCAGCTAAAAACATTCGAAGTTCATGTTAACTGTGTTTTGACAGATGTATGTGATACATTGCTATTTTTCTTTGTTAAGTTGCTATTTGTGCCAAGACGAAGTAGCAATGTATCACATACATCTGTCAAAACACAGTTAACATGAACTTCAATGTTTTTAGCTGATAGAGCCCCAGTACTTCATTTAGTTCACACTTCACTGAAGGAGAGTAAAGCGGACAGATAGTTTACACCGCGTGCGGAAGCGAGACAGTTGCACGGGTCGGAGGCCCGCGGTCGGTCGGATTCGGAGTCCGCCCGCACATGGCCCGCACTCAATTTGACTTCAACAAACTTATAACACACTAGTGGCCCGCCCCGGCTTCGCACGGGTACAATGTAGTTACTAATGTGGTGAGTGTGAAGTTATTAGACTATACTACAGGATAACTATATATATAGTGGTAGCCACAATATTAAGGACGCTAGTCGATTTTCTTACAAACGAAGTAACTTTTAAGCATTGCTTCTCCGCCAGGGATTGACCGAGCGGTGATCTGGTGATGGCCATCCAAGGAGTGAATAGAGGAGATCCAGATTTCTATACACACCAAAGTGATCTGACCAGCATTTTAAGAGATGTAAGAATATGTTTAAAAAAACCGCGAGTATAGTATAGAAATAGAAATGTATGAAAACTTGCAACTGAAAATTCTTATGCTTACATCTCTTAGAATGCTGACCAGATCAGTTGGGTGTGTATTGCTATCATAATCTTCTCCATTCACTCCCTGGATGGCCATCATCAG
Source organism: Catoptria pinella (assembly GCA_963556745.1). NCBI lineage: Eukaryota > Metazoa > Arthropoda > Insecta > Lepidoptera > Crambidae > Catoptria > Catoptria pinella. The sequence continues at coordinate 11,283,878 of OY750774.1, read as the reverse complement.
ATCACAGCTAGTTCAATCCCTAGCGGAAAACCAAGACTTCAAAATTACCTCGTTTGTATGAAAATCGTCTTGTGTCCTTAATTATGTGGCCACCACTATATGTATATACGACGTACACAACACACGCAAGGGGTGTTATAAGTTTGACTTGTGTGTGTATGTCTGTCTGAGACAACCTAGCTCCCAAACTTATGGACCGATTTTGATGCGGTTTTTTATGCATAGTTTAAAAGATCTAAGTGTACAGACGACGGCAGGCTTATTACCGATCTTCAAGCGACCAGTCGCAATCGCGTAATTGTACAATTATTGCTGTCAAAACACAAATTCGTATTACGGAACGTATAGTTTGCGACTGCTCCACAGTAGCGCTACAAGCGAGCAATCGACGAACTAAAAGTGCATGTTAACGCCTTGAACACAGCAACCGATTGCTTATTTTGGTATTACGAAACGATTTTTGACAGCGACGCGAGAGCAATCGCGACTGCGATTTAACAACTAGTGTTAATGTGATTGCTAAAAGTTGCTTTAGTAAATTATTATATTGTTTCGGCCTTTAGACTTTATTTAACCAGTGGTTTGTGTTTGAATAGTGTCATTTATTAATTGTGTGGTGTTATTTTAATTACCTTCAGTAATAATTCATTAAAATTATAACCTATAAACTATGGCACGAGCTTTGATGCTAATGGACTACTTCTATCAAGAAACCAGTGAAAGAAGGGCTAACGCTGTTCGACTGCGATGAAGAGTTCGTACAAATGCTGTAAACTCTCTTTTACAGATTTCAGAGGTCGAGTTCAGAGCTCACTACAGATTATCGAAATATCTTTTTAGAAGGTTATGTTGTGAACTCGCTCCTTTGTTGCCTAGACGGCGAAGGAGCAATAAAATCTATGTGAAGTGTAAGGTAAACGCAAAAAAAGGTTAATCAATAGTAATAATATAATTATATACCTACCTGCCCAAAAACTTACATAAATTTTTGCAGGTTTTAACTGCCCTCTCTTTTTATGCTACTGGGTCTTATCAAAAGCCAGTTGGCATGAGTTATTTACATGGACTAAGTCAGCCTAGCGTATCTAATGTTATAAGAGAGGTGACGGATGCCTTAAACCATCCATCTATATTAAGGAAATACATTCATTTCCCACAAAATATGAAGAAAGATTTTTCAATAGAAAACATTATCATTCAAGAAATGGACAAATTGTGAGTTTGTTAAGAGTGTTATCACTATTTAATGTGTACATAATACTCTTTAATTTTACAAATTTTTTTTCAGATATGTGACAGTGATCTCAACATATTAAATGTTGATATGTTGCAACATTTGATGGAGCTTCACATGTCTCATTTATTTGGAACAATTCTGAAATAAACAGTCACGTGCAGGAACTATACAGAACTGGTGAAAGCTTATGGCTGTTAGGTGGGTGTATTTCATCATCACTAATTTAATAATATAATTAATTTGTTTTAGAAATATTACATTGTATTAACTTGCTATTTGCAGGAGATTCAGGATATGCTTTATGATCATGGCTATTGACTCCTATTACAAATGCAGCTCCTGGCAGTGCAGAACAACATTACACTGATTTGCACTGTAAAGTCAGAAATACTGTGAAACGCTGTATTGGGGTGTTGAAAGCCCGTTGGAGATGTTTGTTGTCCCATCGTGTACTACATTACCATCACAGTACTGTGGCTAAAATTATTAACGCCTGTGTTGTATTGCACAATTTAGCCAATAAAGCTAGACTTTCAGTGCCAAATTTACCACAGGAGGAATCTGCCAGGGATGCATCAATGCAAATTTCTGAACCTTTTTATTTAGAATCTTCTCAGTCAGAGCTAAATGCTGGTAGAAGTCAAAGGACTATGATAGTGCAAAGGCTATGGAGAAATAGGTAGAAATAAGGTTTAGTTGGGTACTTCATGTTGTATTAGTTTTTTATTTTAAGTTAAAAATTATGTTTAATATTATATCCTGTTTTAAGTATTTTATTTTTAACTAGTCTTATGTATTATTCATTAAAGTAAACTAGTGAATTCTTTTTGATAGATTTAAATTAGTTTTTAGTTCTATGTTGTAAAATGTACCTCTATTTTGATAAAATGGTATGATTGAAACTAGCCCTTGCCAAGTTTCTTGCTGCTTCGTCTTGGTACAAGGTCTCCCAATGTAGGACTTATGAAGCAATGGCATAGCGGCACAGACAATAAATGATTGTAAACATTCATATTAAAAAAAATATTTCACAAAAATTGTTTTTTACTTACTATTTATTTTCATGTTAGCTAGATAGTTTTTTCTTAACAAAGTATATATTACAACTTGGTTAATGGGGACACAACAACACACTAAGATTGAAACAAAAGAATATTAAAACTACCTATCTTAAATTTACTTGGCTATCTTTTGTTTTTTTATTATAGACAACTTTCTGGAACATAATTAATTTTGCAAGTACTTACCTAAATACTTAACATACATATAGTATTAAAACAAAAAATAATATTTAAACCAGGTATATTAAATTTATACAAAACTATTTTTTTAGAAATTCTGTAATATTCAGAAGGGCTTGGGCTTGAGTTTGAGCTGCCTCTGCTTGTACCATTGCAGCATTTGCATTAATTTTAGCTGCCTCGGCTATAATCATCGCAGCCCAACTTAATGTTTCTTCGGCAGAAATCCTACGCCTTTCCAAATCCACAACCCAACTATTATCTGTTGTCGATCCTGAAACAAAAAAAATGTTATTTCAATAAGTATGTACCATATTAATCAAATATGTCTCTTAACAAAAAAAATGTGTAAAAATGATATCTTACTAAGATTAGCGGATCTTCTTCTGTTTCTGCTTGGTGATATTTTGGGATGGGTCTCAGGTGTATCTGTAATTAACTGTTTCTGCTTGGTGATATTTTTGGATGGGTCTCAGGTGTATCTGTAATTAAAGCACAAACTATTATTAAAGATAATAATAAAGTACAAAACAAACCTCACAATGATCTAACTTAGTGTAGATGTTTTATAATTATTTGCCTTTTGACAGTCTACCTACTTATATTTTATATGCAATAATAAAATGAAAAAATTCTAGTATTTACCTGCTGGGGCTACTGGTATATTAATAGTAAGGCATGTTTCATGCGGTCTATCAGTATTTTCATCAGCACATTCTATAAAAAATAAGAGTATTAATTATTATTACTTAGTTAAATCATTTATAAGTTTTCATAACCAATTAATTAGGAAATCAGTAGGTACATACCAATTACTATCAATGTCATGATATCATACGACGAGTGTCCATATTTTCTTCTGATTATTGTCTTTGCTTTGCTTGCGTTGCGTTGACGGAATGAATCGAAATAAACTTTTAGCTGACCCAACTCAACACAAAATCCATTACTTAAATTAGCAGAAACTTCAAAACCCATCCTTTTTTGTTAACTACACACTTGTATTTACACGAGGTTAAGCGATTTCAATAAATTAAATGATAATAAGTTGTGCCCTATCAGCTTTCGAAGAAACAAACACTGCGCAAGAATTCCCTTTTGGCCGTACTTAGCCAACCACTTGAAACCACTTATATTACCCTAAACAACTTTCAGATTTAAGTTTATTTCATTGGAACTAATTTTTTTCTTCAAGATAACTTTATTAGCTTTGTTTTGAGTAAAGTTTGTTTTGAAAGAAAAGTTTTTTTGACATTTGACATATCGCAACTAAGCAATCATAAAGTTGTCATTGGTTGCCGTTCAATTGCGAGTGGCGCTAGTTTCCATACATAATAATCGCAAATGCACTCGGCGAGCAATCAGTTTGCGATTTGTTTCCGTAATACCAAAAAAGCAACCACAACTAGTCGCAGTCGCGTTGCTATTGTACAATTAGCAACCGGTTGCTATAATTCGCTAATAAGACTGCCGGGCTCCTAAACCATTGATCCGATTATGATGAAACTTTGGTGAGTTGTTCTGCTTACGACCGGGAAAGTCCCTGGCTAAAAAAACGGAGCATTGCAATACGCATGCCGGTTGCAGCTAGTTCTAAATAAAAATATGTTGTGCATTATCAGGATTATCAATCTCGATCATCCAACACTTCTCTATAATATACAACATGTTACAAAAATACCCTTAATGCCGAGTATGGTGGGGATAATGGGACCAACTCTGAAATCGCGAAATAAAAATCAGCTGTTTCATACAAAAATTTAAATCGAAAATATCAAAATGTACGAAACAGCTGATTTTTTTCGCGATTTGAGAGTTGGTCCCTATAGTAAAAGTTGTTCAGTTTGATGGTCCCTATATACCATATTCAGCATTAAGGGTATTTTTGTAACATGTTGTATACCTACCTTATTTCTTGTCATGTTATCCGGTTGCAAAATAAAAAGGCTATTCGGCGAGCTGACTTTCGAGCAGGCTACATTAGAGCTGGCCATGGGAGAAACAATCACTGCGCAGATCTACACCAGCCGCTCTTAAACTTTGTCCCTGTGCTTTATTAATTGTCATAGCATAGGCGACTTGACTGAATATTGTATTCTTTTAAAATTAAACTAATAATTAGAGGGAATAATTTTGCCATAGGTACTATTCAATGCCTATGGCGATAATGCATTCTACCTACTCTCAGGGGAAATGACCAAAGAGAATGTAATACTACGTTGATATGACAAATGATATTTATTTTTCTTATTTAATCAATCAAATGCACAAAAAAGTTTCAATTCCGACGTCGAAGTCAATCACAGCAAAAGTAGCTTTTTATCACTTTTTAATCCTGTTAGGTAATAAATATTTAAAAAATACGAAACACGTGTTCAATTAATTTTGTGAAAGAATGTCTATGCCAAATTTCAAGTCAAACGGGCCAAGGAATCGCGTTCTCCCATACAAACTTTACCACCCTGTTTCACCCCTTTAGGGGTTGAATTTCGCAAAATCCCGTCTTAGTGAGCACCTACGCCTTAAAAGGAGCCCCCATGCAAAATTTGAGACTCCTAGCACTTGCAGTTTCTGAGATTTCGTGATCAGTGAGTGAGTGATTTTCCCTTTTATATATATAGATAAAATAATTTCCGCTTTTTATCTATGCAACCTTCGAATTTTTTTTACATTTTTCATCATAAGTTGAAAACTATGCGGCCTAAAAAAATGTTTGAGAATGTGCAAGCAGCTCTTTCATATGAAACCCCATATGCCCGCGTAGCCTCACTTCGATTTTTCCCTGTTGCAAAAAAATAAATTTATTTCTATCTTATTTTCTTATAATAGTTGGGCGAACGTCATCTTAAACTATTCCAAATTGATAGCATTGGTAGTTCTCAAGATATCCAGCTGTGACAGGCAGACTGAATCGCACCAAAAGGGTTCCTTTTTACCATTAGGTACGGAAAAAAGTTTCCTTAACTTGAAATTCACCGAAATCATGTTTTTTAAATATTATATTTCAAGCATCTCTAAAATAAGAAAAAAACATAGTTTTAAATACTATACTTGTATTTTTCAGCTAAATAATATCAAATGTATATCATATAAATAAAGTTCAATAAAGACATCAAAAGATAAATAAGACGTAAGACGTTGGCGTTACGCATAATATAATAAGTCCGGAATCGATAACGCTGCGAATACAGTTAGGACAAGCATCGAGTACACCGTCACTAATATATCCCTTTTCATGTTAAGCAGTGGGTCATTATCCAAACTATCCACACACGTATTTTGCAGCAGCCTTGTATTTCTCCTACTAAATGGGATAACAGCATTTCCCTGAACTTTCATATTTTTTCTTTTCACTACCACATTCTTCGAATTTGAAACATTTGCGGTACATTGGATCACTGTAGGAAGCTGTTCTTGAACCTCTATAAGCGGTTGTGATATTTCTACAATTTTATGTTGACAATCAGAGTAATCACTGTAGGTGGTTTCGTAATCATTGATTGAGAACAGAGTTTGGGTAGATGACTTACTCAGCATTTCCAAAAGCGAGCTAGTTACGTTTGTACTATGAGTAATAGCAATAGGAAAAAGAGATGGAACATCGGTCAAAGTATTCGTAAGCTCCTTTTTTGGGAACTCTGCGCTGACTTCTTTGTCAACGCACGTGGTCTTTTCATCATACAGCACATTTTTAAAATTCGGGATCAGCCTGCGGTCAACTGCCTCGTATTCATCGTTTGATATATTATACAGGGAAAATATACTGGGATTAGAATCCAACTGCCTCAATCGATCCAAAGAAGTTAGAGATATAAGTTCTCGAGATTCGTTATATTGCAAGGCGCAATCCGAACCTTTTTTATTTTTTAACATGCTTTCTAGTTCTAGTGGCTTGCATTCTTGTTCATCAGTGTAATTTTCAGTATTACTGATGTGGCACGCTGTTATGTTTTGTATCTCAGTCAAAAGTCCCACCAATATATCTAAGGATGAAGTATAATTAATGTCTTCTAAATTACTGTCAATACTAATTTTGTTCACTTTTTGAACAGTTTTTGTCACTTCACTAAGTTCATCCTTCTTCTCATGAGCAACTGCGGTGGTTACCGCCGTCGTCGCTTGTTCCTTTACTTGTGAAACAAGTTTTTCTTGTTCTGTGCCTGGTGCTGCTCTATCACCTTCATAACAATGCGAATTCTGGATTAAATTACTTTCAGGTACATCGCTGCGGTATGATGCGCTACACAGTAAATTTTCTTTATTATTGGTTTTTAAAATATCTTGTTCTGACTCAATAGATGAGTTAAAGCCACATCGAGTCGAGTGGTACTGTGGAAATGCATATCCCACGGTGGTAATTTGCATAGGAATATTGGTTGCATTCCAATTCATTTGCGGCTTCACCAATGACTGCAACTCGAACGTATCTTTTTCGCTAATTGATCGCGAAATATTTAGCTTCAAGCTTGTAGATACTGACGAGTGAAGTATCAATGAATCGGCGGTGTCGCCAGGATGCCATAGAAACACTGGCTGCATCGATTGTTTAGGTGTGATCGTCAAGTTTTTTAACCTCAACCGTTTTGAAAAGGCACCTATGGACAATTGACGATGCAAGGCGTTTTCCAAGTCCTGCAACTCAGTAGCTGATTTAAATGCTTTCACGTGGTCACACTTGAATGCATTGGTCTCAGACATTTCATCAGTGACGGTTCCTTCATTTCTGTCTTCTAGAAAGTTCTGAACTACAGTTTTGACGTTTTTATCCTTAAAAACGTCGACGCCATAATCAGAGTCTACGGAAGAAGGATTTTCGATCCTACACTGGTAATCTACATCATCGAAAAGGTCATCCCGGCTGTGGTCCGAGTCAATTTCTGTGCACTCATTGAGGGCAGAGAGGGTCACTGGTTTCGTCCTTATTATGCTGTTGATCATTTGGTGTAGCTTGTTGCCTATCGCTGAACACTCTTCTCCAAAGTGCGATGATGACACCGGCGCTGTGAATAGTCAGAAAGTTACTTAATATTGCATTATTGACGCCTGTAGCACACCTCCGCCGCGAAACAATACCAGCGAAACCGCAGTAGGTTCTGCCATTAATCATTGTCAGTTGCACGACAAGCGAAACAGATGCAAAACAGCCTGTTATAACGCGCATAGATTTTTATGATGCTATCTCTTTCACGCGTGATTCCGCCCTTTCGGCTCGGACCGTTGGCACACCTCCGCCGCGAAAATAATGACGCGCGAACGCTATGTAGATATGATATGATCGCCATATATCGTCGTCGTCGTCGATAGCAGACAAGTCATGGCGGAACTACTGCGGTTTCGATGGTATTGTTTTGCGACGGCGGTGTGCTACAGGCAGCGAACTAAAATCTATGGAAGTGTGTTGAGGCATGATCTCTTCACCATATATTCAGCGAAAAGAGAAGTACTTCCGCCGAGCTAGGTGTCTGTGCTCGGGGACCGCGGACCAACTGTTCGATGTTGGAATTTGTATTTATGCGAAGTGCTTAGAAAACTTCGATATCGTGAGTCAGGTCTTCATACATTTTTGCCTTGATGTTAGCTTGACGTAATGCGACGTCTCGTCTACGTAATGTTTACATATTATTGTACTTTTCGCTGATACTGCATTTCTTCGCTTCGCTAGCTACAGACGTGATTTATCAAAACTTTATAAAAATTCAAGCGTTAGAATAACTGAGAAGCATTTAAGACTGAGAGTCCTTACACAATTTTAAGTCGTCAGGCAAGAGCGGAACCCTGGCCTTGATTACGTCACGCAACTGATCACCGCCCTCGCCCCCGCCCCCGCTAGCACCCGCGCCCGTCTGCGGCACGCGTCCATAGTGGTTTTTCACGTACGACTCCACAGCTACCATCTTGTTTTTGCTGTTGCAAAACGTTATTCTATTATTATTTATGATTAGCCAATGGTCACAAATGTACTACAGGCCGATACGTTTATGTCACATTAAAGCAAGAACAAAGAAGCGCGATGCTGATAGCTATCGAGAGCTGATATAGCAAGCTGAGTACGCTCACAAGTGTGTTTCAGGCGCGCCCGGAGCGTGTGTGTGCTTGTAGGATACGGCGTCCATTGACGAGGTCTTTACGGGGCTGGCGCTCGACGGCCGCCGGTGCTTGGCCCCCCGTTCTGTCATGTAATCGCACGATTAAAATATGCAGATATAGATTAATATAAGCTATAAGCGCGAGAATATAATGGTTGAAGCTATTAAGAAAATATGTATTAGGTATGTTCAGATTTAATTAAAAACGTATAAAACTTCTTATAGAGTACCAAATGTATATGAATTGGATAGAAGTAGTTCGAAAAATTCAAATAAATTCACCTTTACGCACCTAAAGGTGGCAGAGAGGGTGGTTGGAGCCGGGGTGGAGGCGAGGCGGCAGGCGCGGCGTCGCCGGGCCGCCGCCGGGGCCTCCCGCGCGCCCCCGCCGCGCCCCCCGCGCCCCCCGCGCCTCCTACGCCCCCTACGCGCTCCCCGCCTGCCGCCGCCGCGCTCGCCAGCCTTTGCAGCCTATCCGACATCACACTCCTCCCATGCTTCGTCTGGTACTCCTCGCTCATAGCTTGGACGTACGACTTCTTCGGTTGAGCGAGAGTGTTCAACCTAGATGTCAACTTGGACGGTCCTCGCACCGCCTCGCCTTTAGCTTCCTTCACCTCATCTATTATATCTGCCAACTTCTTCCTGCGATCGACGTGCTTATCTTCGTTCTGTGTTTGATGATAGCCTTTGAACGGCTCGGACCCGAACGTTGGCCTCGTTCTTCGCTCTTTATGCACTTTAGCTTTCTCGTTATGATGTTCATCTTTTGAGACTTCGTAGGACTCACGTGCACGATTTTTGCCAGAGCCGATTCGAGGCATATATCGACCTTCGAATGAAACTTCCGGTTTTTTGTTACCCTTTGAATCCGTTGGCAATTTTTGTCTCGTTTTTTGGACGCTATCGAACTCGTGTATAAGTTGTGAAATAGCTTTTAAAGGATTTTCGGGAACTCTTATAGGATTTATTGAAACCTTTTTTCGTTCTTTTTTTACATTATCGAATTCATGTTTATTCGCTTGCTGTTTCGTACTTATAATTACTTTCGGCACAACAGTCGTCAAGCCATCACCTTTTTTGTTGAAACCACTCTTCAGTGTCGAGTTAAAATCACCGGCCGGTGTTTTGTCAAAGCTAAAGCTGCTCGCGTTGGAGGATTCCATGTGATGTTTGAGGCTGGTACCACTGTCACTACACTGAATTGAATTTTCTTGGCCGCCATTTGGGTTAATTTTGTTTGAGTCTATCATACATTTAGATCGCGTTGATTTACATTCCAGTGTATCGACATTCCCTAATTTCTTTATTAAACCATATATTTTATCAATACTTTTTCTACATTCATTAGGGATCGATTTTTTAGGGTCATCTTTCCAAAGTTCTTCATTTTTAGCCGAAGTTGACGGTTCATCTTTAGGCATATTTTGTAAAGATGTAAATTTTGATTGGCTTCTATTTTTTATTACGTCATTGGTTTCTTGAGTTTCATCGAATCTGTAATAAATATTATTATACATTAATTGATAATACGATTCGAATTTACTTGTTTATTGATATAAACAATCACTGGACTTACCTTTCTAATTTGACAGACGCACTACCGATCGTTGTCGAATGCATTGTCTGGATAGCAGCAGCTAAATCATTTGAGTGTGCTGACGTAGGCGTTGAAAACAATTCCCTAACGTCGCTACTGCAATCACTGACATCTGTATACATAATTTGGGTCACCGCATCGTCTAAGTAGAAGCTTCGGTTGATATTATTATTTATGTCTGGTGATAGCGTGCCCGATCCCTGCTCATCCCCGACCTGTTCTAAAGAACACAATAACATCAAATCTCTCTTTTCCTTAGATGGCTTACACTTATGTTTTTGCTTATCAAGATCTTTAGCATTCTGGCCATAAATAGAATTATAAAAAGATTTATTGGTAATTGATAACTTGGTGACCGAACTAGACGATCGAGGCATAATAGGTCCTTTGCCATATCTGTGTTTGGTTATTTTGCAACTTTCACCCATAGCTATCTTTCGTTTTTCGCGTCTCTCACGGATTTCCAAAAGCTTTTTTCGTTTTCTTTCCTCTAATAAATACGACTTATTTTCATATGGCGATTTCACCCTTATTCTTGTAGGGGATTTCCTTTTCATTGGTTTTTGTACTTCCTCGGAACTTTCTTCAGGCACAGAATTGATTTTCATTCTCTGTATCGAAAACGCCAAATCAATGGGCGATCCGAAATTAAATGGTGCTTCTTTTAATAAGGCCCTTGGCATCACACTCGTGCCGACGCCTTTCAGAGCTGAACTGCCACTCGATTCAGAAAAAGTATAATAGCTGTTATTGTCGTCGCAAAATTTGTTTTCTTGATATTCAGAGCTCAAAGAGGTAGTACGGGGTTCTATTCTTTGAATTTTATTTATTTCAAGGAAACTTTCTTGGTTGTCATTTAAAGGTTGCACTGACTCGTATGTCTCCTCTTTCACCTCTTCAATTTCAACGATCTTAGGTGAATGTTCGTCTTTTTCGTCCTTGGGTATATCGCTATAAGGTATAGGTAATAATGCTGTCGTTATGGAATCATCTGGAAAATATTGTCAAACTTGAGACTTTGTATTACACTAGCTACTATAAGGATCGATCATCATACTACACTTACCATGATTCTCAGAAGGATTTGCTTGCCAAACCATTATAGAACTAATGTTACTCATTACCTGCCCCGTCTGAGAGCGGCCTAACTGTAAAACTACATCAAGTCGAGGTTCTTTCTTTTCAGTTTTTGTTTTATTCTCTCTTTTACAGCTGAGAACTAGGTTGTCAGAATAAAACTTGCTAAAAAATTTATACGACCCACAGATTAACTTAGGAATTTCAACGATTATTTTCTTTTCTAATATCTTAGACAGAGATCGGATATCCACTTCTGAATGTATTATATCATCCCAAGTGCTCGAAAGGCCGTTTACCTTTCGCTCAATTTGTAGCGGAATGCTGGCAGAGGTCGCAAGTACTTTAGCATTATTGATGTCCCTTCTTTTAGTTGCACTCTCTGCTTCTCTCCATTTCTCCTTCGCTTTGTCGGTTAGGTAGTCTCCATTACTAATACGTTTGAGTTGGTCAATCGTGTGCTTCACATATTTTATGACGTTATCCATATAGAAGTTGTAGTTGTCCTCTAACCGTTTGCAGCAAATGTAATCTAATAGCGAAGCGGGAAGTATTTTGTTGTCAAAATCGTTGCAAGGTTTTAGCATACTTAAGTTTTGGAGTTGTTCCTTTATGTACGGGTCCTTGAAAAGGAAGTGTTTGTCGTACTGAGTAGATAAGTTAGAGGCTCTCATTTCGAGGTCGCCGAACTTATGGCAAAGCGTGTTTTCGAGAGAGGGCGGGTTGCTAAGGAGGTCGATTCTCTCTTTGTTGACCAGGACTGCGTGACGCAGGTCTTCTCCGGTGTAAATGTCGCTGGTGTCGGAGCCGTCCGAGTCAGCCTCGTCTTTGTACACTATGGTCTCCACATACTGGTTGGGTGCACGATGATTCAACTCGCCCATTTCCGACATTAATTTAGTCCCCATTTCAATATTTTTGTACAGTATTACCAAATCGCTTGCTGAAAGGGAGTCGCTTACTAGAAAAAGAAAACAAAAACATTAGTTAATAATAGGTATTCTTCAACGCAAGTGGAATGGCTTAGTAGTTTATTTTATTTATTTATTCTTAAGGTACACACGACAGCACATCAGGTTATACAGTTAAACTGTGAAAACAGCTCTAATTACGTAGGGCATAAAGGCAGTCTCAAGGTATCGGTCTCAATGTATAGTCTGAGGTGCCGTCGTGTGAACAACAACAGCGATACACATTAGATCCATTAGTTAGCTATAATAGGAATTTAACGCAACGACAATTGGATTTCAAAGTTAGCAAAAAAGGTACGCTGTAGAATATGTCCTACCGTTATCAAAGGGATGATTTTTGGCCATAATTTCGAAGAGCTCGTTGGCAGTCTGGTATTCATGGGAGTGAGTGCGGGCGCGGCGGCGCTCGGCCGCGTGCTCCCGCTTCCGCTCCTTCGGGTTGGCTTCACTCGCTCGGCTTATCAACATTATCACCACATACGATTTAACAGGAGAAACCTCCAATACGAAGACAACTTACAAAACGTTATGTAAATACAATATAATGCTTCAAAACACTAATGATGGCAAGGCGATATGATATTATTACAAAATTTTACTCTTCATTTTCAAAAAATAATTTTCAAAAACGAGGTCTTGCTCTTAAGTTTCGAAATTTAAAATTCCGATTTTGTTTGTGCCAGGATTTATTTGTCAGCTCAGAAAATGATTTGTCATTTATACTGGAAAGGGTATAACGGGATTTGTTTTTTTTTAAACTGTCTTATCTTAGGTATTTTAAAAAAGGCATGAGAATTATATTCTACTCTGTGGCATAGAGTAAAATCATAGGTTAAAAATAAAAAATATTGGTATAAAGAATCTAGTTTTACTTATTTTTGAAAATAACGGAATGTTTCCTTTCAGTAAAAGGCCATCATCAATAATTAGGATACTTTCCCTCCAACTACCGTCTTTTTCCACCCTGTATGAGCGCATCTAGGCATCAATCAATATAAGGGCCTGATTCACAGATTTTAGTTAAGTTCATCGCTCGGTTCCTATTATACAACATGTTACAAAAATACCACTAATGCCGAATATGGTATATAGGGACCATCAAACTGAGTAACTTTTACTACGGGACCAACTCTGAAATCGCGAAAAAAATATCAGCTGTTTCATACAAAAATTAAAATCGAAAATATCAAAATGTATGGTCCCTATATACCATATTCGGCATTAGGGGTATTTTTGTAACACGTTGTATACTTTACTCTTTGGTTCCTAGACCTCATTAAACCTGTAGATTATATTAAACCAATGGATAGTAAACACACGACTGCACCTCAGACTATACGTGTTGACCTTTAGACCGCCTTTATACCCTATGTAATAAAAACTGTTTTCGCAGTTTAACTGTATAACCTGGCATGCTGTCGTGTGGACAACAGGCCCAAAAGGATATGAATTTAAAGTTCTTGGGCCCAACGTACCACCACAGAATACACAATAGTTAAAGTGTACCACTTCAATTAAGGGTGATTTTCCACACGATTTCCGCCATAAAAATCTACGATTAACTCGCCGTGCGTATGCACGGTCGGCAGTGTTACTTACTTACGCACGGAGAATAAACCGCAATTTTTATTGTGAAAAACCGAGTGTGGACATTCGCCCAATTTTCTCCAACAATCAAAACAATACTAAATAATTTTAACCCTAAACCTTTACTAAATAATTCGAACCCGCGACCTTTTCCGCGCTTTCCGTTCGATTCCTGCCTGAGACAATCCTGGTGACGAGTCGAATTAGTATTTAAAAATTATACAGCTGTTTCATCTTAATCAATTGTCAGAATATCTGCAAATATATTATTTAGTATTGTATAAAAATAGCATTGTGAAAGCTAAATCTCAAATTTAAAAATGAAAACAAGATTTTTAGATAAATAGCTTTTTAATAATTACAAGTTAACAATATCAATATTAGCTTATTTAATATAAATAATATTTAAAAAATACAAGCACCTTAACCTTAATATTCGGGAATGTTAATGTCATACTTTTAAATCAGTCTTAGATAAAGATAAATAATTTGTGCTAAAATGATAATACTTTGATTACATACAGCTTATGTACTATATTATTTTGATCGGCATACATATTGACTGTACTTATTAATAAATAATGATCGCTTTCTAAAGCTAACGTAAAATAAGAAAAAAAAGTTCCAAATCAACTCAAATCGAAGTGAATATTATTTTGATTAAAGTTAACTTTATTAATTTCATGTTTTTTACTTAAATACTTGTATTAAGTACGGCCAACAGCATGACAGAACTTCTAAAATTATCAAATTTCTCACATTGATTTTAAACCTTAACTCAATACATATTAAAGTTTAAAGTCGATTGACGATAGCCTCGCGATGCTGTGTTTACAATAGAGCAGTTTGACTATAAAGAGTTGACAAAAATTGAGGGCGCCACTTTCTATTCAAACACGTCAAAACCTAAATATTCGTTAACTTGGCAACACAGACTATATTTCGTATTAAAAAAAATTCGTTCTATTTTATTTAATTTCTACTCTTTCTGGCCAAGGGGTACTGTAGAGTGAGTGAGGTTGCGTGGGTCGATCTCCGTACTCCGTACGTCTTTTGTAATACTTTGTTCTAATGTTTTTAAGCAAAATAAGATGTTAGAACGGTGAGTAAAGGCAGGCTGTAGAGCGCGCAAAGGTGTGTCGCTCTAATACCGTTATAACTGCTCAAAGTACTCATACGACCCTTGACTATGCGAACGCACTGCGTTGAAATAGAGCTATGTAATTGGATCGTGTGTTTTAAGTATTACTTGTGATTGGTACGTAGGACGCTGTGCGTCCGCGGGCACCGTGAGAGCTCATAGTAATGTTTGTGAATACGGGTGAGTGTTCTACTCAGGTGGTCATAATCTAAGGCGCTCGGAAGAGAGACTCGAGTAGTTCCGGTTCCGTCAAGTCCTTTTTGTATTGTTGTGCCAACTCTTGTATCAAGTGACGTCGCCTCACGTGCGGCGGCTGGTACCTGATTGGAAATCATCGACACGTTTCATAATCTTGTGATATTCGGTTCTTTGCGAATACTAGGAGTGACGGCGGCGTACTACATCAGACCCGCGACACTAGGTTTAAGTAAGGTGTTAGATAAAATAAGTGCTAATAGAGGTTCAATTACAGACGTCTACTCTATAGTAGACGTCTGTAATTGAACTTATTTAATTTATAGACTAAGGGCCTGCTTCACAATCAAAAAGTAAGTTCTGAGTAGCTTATTTGACAAATGATTTGACATAATTATTTTTCATATCACAACGGTCAAATCATCTGTTAAGTAATGTTTAATTAAGTAAGTATTCGTGTTATAAATATTGATGCATTTGCGCTGCGCCACCATAATAACATTAGCTATAAGTTTAATTAGTATTATCTCATTTTGAGTGAACATTTAAGTTCTTATGAGAAAAATAAATGTCTTTAAACCCAAGTAACCTACTCAGAACTTTCTTTTTGATTGTGAAACAGGCCCTAAGAAAAATTATACGAACAAGTAAAGTCTACATTAAAGATAGATGATATTTATATTATACCAAGAAATCCAGCCTGATTCTAGACTATAGCTACAGCTTCAGTACTCACAAGTCGGTGTTGTGTCTCGTCCGTCGCGCGCGGTCCAAAGCAGCGCGCCTCAAACAATCCGGCAGTAGTGTTGGCGCCAGCTGGGCCCCGTCCGCCAGCGCCCCGGTGGCGGGGGCGGGGGCGGGGGCGGGGCCCCTGCCAGCCCCCGACCCGGCGCTAGTCAGCGCCCGCACTAGCACGAGGCCGGAGCGCCGCGGGCTGACGCAGATCACGCACACTTCGTGCCGCCGCCATGGAACGCCCGTCTCGCAGTACTTCAGCAAGTCGTCTACGGTGACATGACATTCGAATAGAGAAAAGATACAATCGAGTGACGATCGAATAGAGAATAGAAAAAAAGCAATAAAATCCTAAGAAATCCGAAACAAATCTTTAACGATAAATAATATTAGAAAAAGTACTAGAAAAAATCGACTCACCCGTAGCACCTCAGACGGGACTCGAACCCGCACCTTTGGGATTCCGGCCCAATGCACTGACCAATTATGCTACCGAGTCGCTAGTGGGAGCGGCGAAATTTTCTAGTACTTTTTACTTCGCTTCAAGCCAGCGTAATTTCATCAATGTGAGGAAATACCCCCACATTCGAGAAAAACATTTTTCCAGATGTTTTGACAATCGATAGAGACGAAACAGCTATATAATTATTAAACTAGTATGTTTTCTAATATTATTTATCTTAATATAAAAAGAGCATTGTGAATGCGAAAAATCTAAATTTAATAATTATTTAACGATTTTGACGAGGAGAATTAGAAACAGTCACAATAAAAGACATAAACTCACCAATGGGCAAGTTTTGATGATCTTCATAATCTTCTAACCATATAATGAGTATTTTCGTTGTGAAATCTCTGTTCCGCCTTCCGCTACCTGTAATAACATTTAAATTATAAGATTGTTCAGACACAGAGCCCTCGTAGATAGACTTGTGTCAACTACTGTGTGAATAAGATAAATAATATATTAGAAAAAATCGACTCATCCGTAGCACCTCAGACGGGACCTACGGGTGAGTCGATTTTTTCTAGTTTTTTTTCTAATATATTATTTATCTTAATATAAAAATAGCATTGTGAATGCCAAAAATCTCAATTTAATACTGTGTGAATAATCTATAATGTCTACACACTATACTACATGTCTACACATTATAATTATATACTATGCTATTTATTTATTTATTGATAATAATATTTTTGATGGGCTCTTTGGAGTCCCAAATGCAAAGTTATTTTTAACATATATGCTCGCCTGTTTGAGGCAACAGGTGGCCAAAGAAGTGGCGATTTCTTCGCTTAGCACATAAGTCTGGCCATTCAAAGGGGCAATACTGCCAGTTTTTCTAAATATTTTATCTTTCGTCGAAATATTTTATTTGTAAAATGTAATGTGCCTTGTATATTTACATTATAATAAATATAAATATTTGACAACATCACATACACTGCTCCGATTCCAAAGTAAGTAGCTAAAGCACTTGTGTTATGGAAATCAGAAACAACGGTGCTATCACAAACACCAGACCCGAGCCAATATAGAAAAGTTAGTTTTTTCTAAATTGACCCAACCGGGGATCGAACCCGGGACCTCAGACACCTTGGAAACCGGTGTGCAAAGCCACTCGACCACGGAGGTCGTCTACATATTAGTACTATACTATGTACTGTCTATAATAATGTCTACATATTAGTAGTATGCTTGCTATACAGACCGGGCAGGTTGGCGGGCGCGCGGTCGCGGTCCAGCTCGAGCTCGAGTCGCGCGCGGTCGCGGTCCGACTCGGACACGGACCGCTCGTACGAAACAGCGCCCGCGCTCACGTCCCACGACGAGCCCGCACTTTTCTCTGAACCCCTATCACCAAATAACTATGTTAGAGGGCTAAAATGGGTTTTAAGAAATAGTAGCCACTTTCATTATAGTTACTTAAAAACGAATAGAATTAAAAGTTATTCAATAAATATTACACACATTAATATACATAATTTGGTTGTTTATTTTTTCAATATCGATTTAGTTTGAGTCCTAAAATAAAATTCATTGGTGAGTTCAAGTTTTAGGTAAAGAAATAGGAATTCAATAGTGGTTTATCAAGACCTTCGATCAAGAATATCCTATAGTCCGGCAATCTCGTGCGGGACCGTCCCGCGGGGTGACAGACGGTGGCGGGGACGAGGTAGCAATAGTATTTGACGCGCAGATGCACGAGTTTCTCTTCCCCCTCTTCCCCGCTACACCACGCGCTACCCGCTGACATCATGGATACCTCGTCCCCGCCACTGTCTGTCACCCCGCGGGACGGTCACGCACGAGATTGCCGGACTATAGATAACGCTTCACGAACTAGAACAGAACGCAATGTCGACCGACTGACAAAACAAAAGGGATTCGAAATTTTGAAATTGGAATAGCCGCATGCGATTTTATCTGGGTACAAATTAGAATGCGATTAATTTAACAATGTACAACTGAAGTGACTAACTTTAGAGCGCTTGCGGTACAAAACGACGTATTAGAAGAGAATACTTTGTATTGTACAAAATAAGCTCCAAGTTTGAAAGTGGGGCGTTATTTCGAAGTACCGTTTTTGGGACTCTGACTGACCGAAAATCTAGGGAAGGTATTCTTGATCGAAGATCAAGACAAAAAGTTATGTGCCAAGAAACAAACAAACTATAGATTTTTAGATAAGCCTAAATCTTTAAAAGAGACAATGCAGTGACATCAAAACTAATTCATACCTAGAATGGCAGGATCCGTCAAGGTCGCACTTGTTCTCCTCGTCGAGCTCGCAGCCCGACGGCACGATAAACGCGATCTCGTTAGTAGAGTCCGCCCAGTACAGCACCTACGAACACATAGTGCTGTTGTATGGCCCAATCGGAGGAGCTCGGTGGCGCAGTGGTTTAGCGCCTGGCCCTGCGATTGCGGAGGTTAAGTAACTTTCGCAAGGGTCGGTCATAGGATGGGTGACCAAAACTTTACTATGTCGAGTTCCTCCGTGCTTTAGTAGGCACGTTAAGCCGTTGGTTCCGGCTGCATTTGCAGAGTCCGGCTGTCAATACCTACAATGCAAAAAACCTACGTAGCAAATAATCCACATCTCATATTCCCTTCTTCGTATTTCGACTAAATCACGTAATGACATAGTAGCAAAATGCCTACTTTTTCAAAGTTACAGACGAGAAAATAACCACTTCGACACATCATTTTTATTCATTCTTAAAATCTACATACTATCATTGTACCTATGAAAAGAACGTTAAAAGACTGTTAGTGATTCCTCTCGGAAAACAGTACTGTTCCCGAGGGATAGAGAAATAACTGACCACGCAGCCGAAGTCGCGGGCAGTCGCTAGTATTGAATTAAAAAAGGCACAATTTTTTTGTTTATTTTTACTTTTGTACACTTTTACAGACCTGTTCGCGGCCGTCGTAGACCTCGGGCGCGTCGGGCGCGGGGGCGGGGGCGAGGGCGGGGGCGGGCGCGGGGGCGGGCGGGTCGTGCGCGGGGGGCCGCGCGTCGTAGCTGGTGCGCGCGCGCCCCGACCAGCCGCCGTGCCCGCGCACGCGCACCGCCGTGCCTAACCTGACACAATAACAAGCGCGTTTTAATTAGGGCAGGATCGGCCAGGCCACAGCCATGACCCGTAATGCGCCCTGCTGTCGACATGACCGCTTCCAGTTCCAGTGTGCTTGCGTCCTATCTTTTACACGTGTTATGCGACAAATATCGAGTCTTAAGGAATTTAGAAACTTTGCAACAAAAATATGTATTGAATTCTTTTATAACTTTGTTGGTTTAAGTCAAATAAATTTAAAACATTTTAATTTTTGAGAAAGGGTTTTGTCTATGAGACTGAACAACTTTCTCCGAGAAACATGAGGCAAAAGATACATTACCGACTTCTTATTCTTTATTGATGAAAAGTGAAAAAAAGTAGGTACCCGCGCAGCATGCGTATGAATCCGGGCGGCGCGCGGCTGTTAGAGCGCGCATTGGCCACGATATCTGCGGCCACTCGCTGGCCGGCGCGCGCGCAGAACACGTGCACGGTCAACGGCGCGCGCCAACCACACGCATCAATACGACGCAAACCCGCCTCGAAGCCGGGCAACGAGTCGTCTAATGCCACCAATCGGGGAGGACCGCCCTGAACAAACAATATATTGATCGAATAATAACATTGAAGTCCCTGCCTGGGCCTAGGCATCGAAGATATCAGGGCACTATTTAATAACGTGACAATTTGGTTTACGTTGCAGTGTAGCTATGAATAGTTTCTCATGCCTATGTTTTCTAATATTTATTAAAACAAAAAATACAGTCTGTCGACGTAACGAGATCTAAACAATGACACCCTGTGGGATGTCACACGTTTGGAAAAAAAAATTTTTTCACGCCCCGCCTTCTCTTATATGAGAGCTTCCTTCTAAAATATTTTAAAATATTTTTTATTCTTTACCTGAGTTTGAGTCGGCAAGACTCTAATGGTTTATCTGCTAGAGCTTCGTGACAGACGACGAACAGACGGACACATGAGTAACAACTACTTCGAGTAAGGCACCCTAAAATTGCCGTCATGAAGTCGATTACAGAGATAGAAAATCGAATAAAAGTACAGTCTAGCTAGGCTTACTATAAACATACGGGAATTTCAAAAAGGCTCAGCGCTATTTTTATGTTGCAAATCTACAAGGAGAGATCTGCAGTTGACATTTAAGTACTAACCAATGTAAAATGAAACGTATAATCGATGAATATTCTCACTCACCTTTTTATCGCCACCTATATTTAAGTAGCCAAAATGCGAAAGGAACAGCCGAGCTGTCTGAAATTCGGTCACCGGTTCGGGAGGTACATATTCTTCAGGCACCTGAAAAAAAATCTTATTATTTCTATTTCTATCCCCAAAATTTGTTATAGCAAATTATTTTGGAACCGTATCTGTGGAATGTCCAGTCATCGCCGAAATATCTGAACATTCAAACCTACCAAAATAGCGTTTTGTTCCCACTTGTTCTACTGGGCAGTTCTACCGTAGAACTAATGAGACTTTTTTCTCATTAGTCCTACCACAACAATCATTTGACAAAAATCAAATTTATCTCAAGACATTAAGGTGCTCATTTGTTTGTTCTGTAACAAGTTGTATATCTGGCATTAGAGAACGATATTAAAAAAGTTCAACACACTATTCCTGTGACATATTCTTACGGTACATTAAATTCTAAGAAGACGAAATCGCAGGCAGAAGCTAGTGAAGTTATAAAAGTAAAACTCACAACATTATCCTCGCTTTCAGTGACTCGTTTCTCAATGATCGCTTGTTGCTCGAGCAGTTTGAATAGCGTCGGCGCTTCGGGGTCGTTCAGCTGGCGGAGCACCGACTCCAGGGTTGGAAACGATGCGTCGCTGTAAGTTTTATATTTATTTATTTATTCTTGGAAAACAAACGACACATTAATTATACAATAGTTTTGGGGTGTACAAAAATGCCTTAAAAAGTTTCAGTCATACAGTGAGAAGTCATGATACATGGTGACTGTTCACCCACTTTTTTCCATCCTTCTTAACTATTTTCATACAAAAAATTCAACGTATGTACGTGTCGTCGTGTTGAGAATGTGTCGGCGCAGCGCACGCGCTGGAATGCGCGAGCTTACAGCGGATTATATGTATAAATGGATGGTGTCTGTCAATGTAAATCTTTACTAATATTACAAATGCGAAGATGTGTTTGTTTGTTACGTTTACACGCCAACTACTTAACCGATCATCAGTAAATTTTGCATCACGTACACGAAGTCGCATGCGGCCGCTAGTTGCTTATATGAACTCTAAAAACGATGTTATCGAGTAGTGTGAGTAGAACATTGAGTAGTATGTCTGTAGTGTATTAAGTAGTATATGTGTGTAGTGCATTGAGTAATATGTATGTGTTGTTGCCAAAGGGCAAATATGTGATGTATGTGTATATGTGAATATACATTATGTATATATCCATACCAAGCTGATTTGAAATGTAAGAAAATTCATATCACCTTTGCATCGATAAAGACATATTTATCATAAAACTATATTATGCTTAAATCGACTTACAAGAGCTCCGAAGTATCGCACGTTTTACCCGGCATCTACACATCGACTGACTCTACTGCGAGCTGTCGGAGAACTGACCGCTCCACCGTCTCGCTCCCCCCGCCTAGCTAACTACTCACCTACTTTGACATACCATTTGTAACGGTAGTTTGTTTATTTTAATATCTGAGCATTTTATATTACATTTTAGATATTTTAAAATCGCTTTCGCGACATGTGTAGTGCATCGAGTATGTGTGTGCAGTCCCTCGAGTAGAGTGTGTGTGTGTGTCGTGTACTCACGTGGGTGCGGGCGGCGCGGCGTAGGGCGGGCGGCAGGCGGGCTGCGCGGGGCGCGGCGCGGGGAACATGTCCACCGGCCGCGCGCACGCGCCCCCCGCGCCCCGCCCCGCGCTGCGGGCGGCGCCCCGGCTGCGGAGCGACCACGCGAACCGGCCCCAACCGCATCGGATTATCACTGCGAGTGTGCGACACGCATTATGAGACGACCCCTATACACCGTTATTGTGTAGTCGTTTAAATCCTTTTATCTACACCCATTCTTTAAATCCTCTATAAAAGGTTCTGAAACAGTTAGCTTTTAAAAACAACCAGTGTCATAGTGACCATAATATAGCATATATACAAGGTGTTACAAAAGTACCCCTAATGCCGAATATGGTAGATAGGGACCATCAAACTGAACAACTTTAACTATGGGACCAACTTTGAAATCGCGAAAAAAAAATCTGCTGTTTCATACAAAAATTAATTACGAAAATATCAAAATGTATGAAACAGCTGATTTTTTTTTTCGCGATTTCGTAGTTGGTCCCATAGTAAAAGTTGTTCAATTTGACGGTCCCTATCTACCATATTCGGCATTAGGGGTACTTTTGTAACACCTTGTATAATACATATGCCCGTCCGCTACGAAGTGCCGCAGCCGACTCTAGCCGACTGCAGCCGACACTCACCGACCAGCGTGGGCTGCGGCTCCTGGCTGTTGGCGAGCGGTTCTTCGAGCAACGACAGCAATACAGCCCCGTCCGCTACGAAGTGCCGCAGTCTCCCGTGGCCGAGCGCTCGCAGCCAGCGTTCGTCCAGCCGACACCAGCGCCCGCCGCCTTGCACACCCGTGCCCACATTTCCAACTCCCACCTACACACGATAAAACAGAAATCAACACCAATGTATATTGAACATTCAAGTTACAAAGAGTCATTTGTTTAAGTAACAAACACAAATACATCGTACCTCTAGACAAAAACTCCCGAGTACTAAAATAAAAACTCTACATTTTCACAAATGACGAAAGGCCAGTGTTATAACAGGTACTATTCTAGAATTAGCTTTTCGTCATTTCTGAAAAATTATGTTTTTTCGATTAGAGGAATTTCTTCATCTAGGGGTGCGATATTTATAGCTTGGAGATTTAGTAGAACTTTACCTGATCCAAAATCAACATCAACAATGATTCTGCCGCATCACGGACTCGCATCGAGACTGGCTTCAGCTCCTTCTCATCCTTCATCTTTGGTGGCTCACCAGGCTTACCTGTTTACATAACACCTACATTAATATCTTTTTTACCTAATTGACTAATATTAAATAACGCGAGTGCGCTTGCGGCGGTAGACTGCATTGCACCACTATGTAGTCGCAGATGTATGGCGTCTGCAACTGTTAGTCACTAACCTTGGCTCTTAGTGCCGGAGATGCCCAACTCCACCACCTCCATGAGCGTGGCGAGCCATTCAGCGTCCGCCAGCAATGCCGGACACAACCACGCCGCCAGGCACGAGTACGCCGCGACCACGCACGAGTGTAGATCGCGCGAGTGCGCTTGCGGCGGACGACTGCATTGCACCACTATGTAGTCGCATATGTATGGCGTCTGCAACTGTTAGTCACTAACCTTGGCTCTTAGTGCCGGAGATGCCCAACTCCACCACCTCCATGAGCGTGGCGAGCCATTCAGCGTCCGCCAGCAATGCCGGACACAACCACGCCGCCAGGCACGAGTACGCCGCGACCACGCACGAGTGTAGATCGCGCGAGTGCGCTTGCGGCGGACGACTGCATTGCACCACTATGTAATCGCAGATCCAGCGAACTGCGCGCTTGCGCTCTATCGCCTCTGAATATGTATAATAATTGCATCTTCAAAACCCAACCGAAAATTATGACTAATCAATATCAAGAGTCTTAGAGTATTTAAGCACATTTAAGTTTTAAGACAGAATAGAAAATCTACAAATATACAAGGTGTTACAAAAATACCCCTAATGCCGAATATGGATATGAAAAAAATCAGCTGTTTCATACAAAAATTAAAATTGAAAATATCAAAATGTATGAACCAGCTGATTTATTTTCGCGAATTCAGAGTTAGCCCCATAGTAAAAGTTGTTCAGTTTGATGGTCCCTATATACCATATTCGGCATTAGGGGTATTTTTGTAACACCTTGTATATTTTGGTTTATTAAGGCGCATCTTCATAGTATAGATAGAAAAAAAATAACTTACCAATGACATATTCTAGCGAGCATGGCATCAAAGTATACTATTAGTATTTAATAATTATTATAGCTTGGTTAATACAAACAAATACCTTAGGTTAAGTAAATGTGACTTATTTTCATCAAATTAAACAATTCGATCGAACTAGATTTCAGAGTTTAAGTTTATCAAACTTTTCTCCAATAAAGGTAATAATTACACCTCATTTCTAAACATTTATTGTTCAAATAGGTACTTTAAAGTGAGGAAAGAAGAAGAAGAATGAAACTATGTCTAGCATACTACAACTCAGATAAGAAAGGGTTTTATAAAATTGATGAAACTTTTAAAGAAAAAAATGACCTATTAATCCCTGACCTGGTTTAGAAGAGTGCAGCTTGGCCAGCCCTGAGAGCAGTTCGAGCGCTGCTAGCGACACCTGCAAGTCGCCCTTCCATGACGAAATCAGTCGGTGACACACCAGGTACGTCGCGCGCACCACTAGCGCCGCCCCTATTCATACACTCAGTGTCAGATAAGGAAAGAGTCTGAAGAAAAACGCGCTAACTATAATAAAATTGACAATAAAAAAATCACACTTTAATGACATTTTCTCCACTAAATAATTGAAAGTTTATTAATCACGAAGAGTTATTGCTATTACAATAGAAAAACACGGTTAAATGTCTTGTTGCCCACTAATTCCTGTTTTTGTAGCTAAAAAATGAATGCAATAAAAAACGAAAGACTGCAAGCAATAAACATCAACAAATTAAAACATAAAGCGAAAACAATATTGATCTCATGCATTTGTGTTTGTGGATTACATTTGACAAATGAAAAATACAAAAATCAAAAATAATGTTGTTTCTTTACCTACACTGAAATTCATTCGAATCGGTTTTGATTTTCATTATCTTATCAAATTCAATTAAAATCACAATAAATTAACTGTTTCTTGTCAAATGCTACCATCAAAATGAATAAAGCAAACAAAACTCAATGTTACCGAAAACTGGCGAGGATGGGTCTAGCTCCCTAACGTCGGCGGTGAAGTCGTCGAGCGAGTGCCCCTCGCTGCCCGACGCGCTGCCACTCTCCGAACGCGCTAGAACACCCCCGCACTCTATCATCACTTTGTCATCCCGAAGTAGTATGCTCCGCTTAGTTTGAATGCCCTCAAATCAATTTATTATTGCTCGTAACCCGTTCACGTTAGAAAGATCGTTCATAGTGACAAACGCACACACCCTTTATTTCATTCTGTCATCACTCACACAGAGGTAAGTTGTGTGGAAGTCGTCGAGCGAGTGCCTATCACTACCCGACGCGCTGCCACTCTCCGAGCGCGCTAGAACACCCCCGCACTCTATCATCACTTTGTCATCCCGAAGTAGTATGCTCCGCTTAGTTTGAATGCCCTCAAATCAATTTATTATTGCTCGTAACCCGTTCACGTTAGAAAGATCGTTCATAGTGACAAACGCACACACCCTTTATTTCATTCTGTCATCACTCACACAGAGGTAAGTTGTGTGGAAGTCGTCGAGCGAGTGCCTATCGCTGCCCGACGCGCTGCCACTCTCCGAACGCGCTAGAACACCCCCGCACTCTATCATCACTTTGTCATCCCGAAGTAGTATGCCCCGCTTAGTTTTAATGCCCTCAAATCAATTTATTATTGCTCGTAACCCGTTCACGTTAGAAAGATCGTTCATAGTAGCAAACGCACACACCCTTTTCTTTCATTCTGTCATCACTCACACAGAGGTAAGTTGTGTGGAAGCCGTCGAGCGAGTGCCTATCACTGCCTGACGCGATGCCACTCTCCGAGCGCGCTAGAACACCCCCGCACTCTATCATCACTTTGTCATCCCGAAGTAGTATGGTCCTCTTAGTTCCTTGTAATTGTGTCCCTTGAGAACTTTCGAATCAGTACACGCTAGAAAACCTTTATTACGATCTTTCTTTAATAACTGCAAACACACTTGCACTTTTCTGCAGTATCATCAGTTCACAGGCACCCACAAGTGTGAGTAGTCTACTTAGTTTGAATACTTTAATACCCTCACATTAATTTATTATTGCTCATCACCGTCCGTCCACACTAGATATTAAGATCATTCATAACTGCAGACACACACGCACTTTCTTGCACTGTCATGAGTCGGACCCCCCCTCAAGCAAGCGTGAGGAGCATGGCCCGCTTAGTTGCCATTCAACGCTAGAACGATACCCTTAGTAACTGCAAACACACGTACACTTTTCTGATAACAGCGCTTACACTCTGTCATTACTGACGGATATTTATAGATCAGCATAGTTGAGTATTCATCCGTAATAAAATTGTTCCTTTAAATTGCGTGTGGGTTGGATGGTAGCAAAATAAATGTAGCGTGTGTCACAGCTGTGTATTTTTATTGTGTGATTGTGATGTTTTACGTGAAATCTAAGTAGGTAAAGTAGGGCCAATTTGTCATCTGTTATATGTCAAAGTAAATCGTAAATTTGCTTTCTTTTGAGATTATTACAATAAATGTGTATTATTAACTGAAAAAAACATAAGTAATTGTGCCTTTGAAAAAATAAAATAATTTTGTGTCTGCCGTTAGAAGGTTGCGTAGTTGAATTTTGAGGAAGTGTCAATCAATCATTGATCTATTAAATTGACCCTACTTTAGTAGAAAGCACTTCAGTGATAAAAGAAAAAATCGTGTGTATATGCCACTTAGAAAATTTAAAAATAAATGGTATGACTGACGTTTAATATGTCACAAACCATTTTTAATTGTGTAATTTTTATAAATATTTATAATGACAAATCTGTACAATATTAATCAGAATAATTTTAAACAAGATCAAACTTAAATCTTACCCTTGTAGTCGCTGCTATGCGAGATCGTAGAGCCGGGCGGTGCGTTGGCGCGAGTTTGCGCACTGTGGCGCACGCACAAGTAGAGCGCGGACAGAAGTGGCACCGCGAGCGCATCCGACCACTCCACCTGCACCGCCGCCACGCACATGAGCGACAGCCGGCCACGCGTCAGCTCGCCCAGCGTCTGCCCCGCGCTGCGACAACACTCGACCTCAACAACGCGTCACACGCTCCTACATATACACCTGCACCGCCGCCACGCACATGAGCGACAGCCGGCCACGCGTCAGCTCGCCCAGCGTCTGCCCCGCGCTGCGACAACACTCGACCTCAACAACGCGTCACACGCTCCTACATATACACCTGCACCGCCGCCACGCACATGAGCGACAGCCGGCCACGCGTCAGCTCGCCCAGCGTCTGCCCCGCGCTGCGACAACACTCGACCTCAACAACGCGTCACACGCTCCTACATATACACCTGCACCGCCGCCACGCACATGAGCGACAGCCGGCCACGCGTCAGCTCGCCCAGCGTCTGCCCCGCGCTGCGACAACACTCGACCTCAACAACGCGTCACACGCTCCTACATATACACCTGCACCGCCGCCACGCACATGAGCGACAGCCGGCCACGCGTCAGCTCGCCCAGCGTCTGCCCCGCGCTGCGACAACACTCGACCTCAACAACGCGTCACACGCTCCTACATATACACCTGCACCGCCGCCACGCACATGAGCGACAGCCGGCCACGCGTCAGCTCGCCCAGCGTCTGCCCCGCGCTGCGACAACACTCGACCTCAACAACGCGTCACACGCTCCTACATATACACCTGCACCGCCGCCACGCACATGAGCGACAGCCGGCCACGCGTCAGCTCGCCCAGCGTCTGCCCCGCGCTGCGACAACACTCGACCTCAACAACGCGTCACACGCTCCTACATATACACCTGCACCGCCGCCACGCACATGAGCGACAGCCGGCCACGCGTCAGCTCGCCCAGCGTCTGCCCCGCGCTGCGACAACACTCGACTTCAACAACGCGTCACACGCTCCTACATATACACCTGCACCGCCGCCACGCACATGAGCGACAGCCGGCCACGCGTCAGCTCGCCCAGCGTCTGCCCCGCGCTGCGACAACACTCGACCTCAACAACGCGTCACACGCTCCTACATATACACCTGCACCGCCGCCACGCACATGAGCGACAGCCGGCCACGCGTCAGCTCGCCCAGCGTCTGCCCCGCGCTGCGACAACACTCGACCTCAACAACGCGTCACACGCTCCTACATATACACCTGCACCGCCGCCACGCACATGAGCGACAGCCGGCCACGCGTCAGCTCGCCCAGCGTCTGCCCCGCGCTGCGACAACACTCGACCTCAACAACGCGTCACACGCTCCTACATATACACCTGCACCGCCGCCACGCACATGAGCGACAGCCGGCCACGCGTCAGCTCGCCCAGCGTCTGCCCCGCGCTGCGACAACACTCGACCTCAACAACGCGTCACACGCTCCTACATATACACCTGCACCGCCGCCACGCACATGAGCGACAGCCGGCCACGCGTCAGCTCGCCCAGCGTCTGCCCCGCGCTGCGACAACACTCGACCTCAACAACGCGTCACACGCTCCTACATATACACCTGCACCGCCGCCACGCACATGAGCGACAGCCGGCCACGCGTCAGCTCGCCCAGCGTCTGCCCCGCGCTGCGACAACACTCGACCTCAACAACGCGTCACACGCTCCTACATATACACCTGCACCGCCGCCACGCACATGAGCGACAGCCGGCCACGCGTCAGCTCGCCCAGCGTCTGCCCCGCGCTGCGACAACACTCGATAACAGAATACAAATAAGTACAGAGAAGATCTATTCCGTAATGACATTTAAATAAATAGCGACTCTTGCTTCGACATAATAAAGTGCAATTCAGGTCGCACAGTGCTAATTTCCTACAGTTATATTCATCTAGCTAGAAGTTGCCTCTCTTTCTATCGCGTACTCTCATCTCTTCTGACGACGTTAGGGTACGCATTATAGTTAAAGAAAAGCTTACAAAAATATTGTTATATTTTTGTTAAATATCTTAAGCGACAAACGTACTTGGCGCGTGACCATTCGCGACGCTGCGGGCGCGAGAGTACTTAAGTATCCCACTAACGTAAGACCCGACCGACGCGTGACGTTTACACCTGTACCGTTACCACGCATGAATATGCAGCAGGGCCATAGCTCATATCACACTAGCGATTTAAAACTAAAGTGAAGTTAGACGTCACAAGTGGCCAGTATGATAAAATAAGCCCGATACACCTAATTTTATATAATATTTTATAGACAACAACGAAAATAATTGTACCATCGCAAAAAGATAAAAAATATTATTCAAAAACCTCGAGTGCAACTCGCAAAAACTAACAAACAACTCGTTATTAATTCAGACCAAATATATTAACACTATTTTGTAAAACTCACTATTCGTTGCACCCAGGGAACTCGGGCACTGGTAATCCTCTATAGTGGTAGGGGAAGGCAACCATAGACAAAAGCGCGCTGATAGCGGCTTTGCGCAGCTCGCGCTTGTCGATGTTACTGCATTCAAGCTTCGGCTCCCGCTCTGGCAAGATGCGCTCCAGAGCAGAGATGAAGTCTGGAACTAGGACTAGAACTCCGTCCAAATCCAATCTGTGAACAAGAAATTCCATTTATCCTAACTCGAAAAGTATTGATGCAAAATCATCGTTTATGAAAAATATATGGTTTACACTTTAGAGCTAACTGAAAAAAAAGCACCTACCTTAATTAATCTATGGCTTACGGCCGAGTATGGTGGCGTAACGACCTGGCCACGTGGAGCATCGACCGGCGATGCGACTCGCGAACTCGTAATACATTTCGAGTGATGCCGCGGATCTTGAATTAACCACTGTGCGGTGAGCATGACGTGCGCGCAATGAAAGGATATTTCGCGAATCGCGTCGCCGGCTCGTGCGGCCAGGAAGTAGCAGCAGGCCAAATATGGTGTACTGTTTGAAACATCCTCTCTATATCATTTGTATTTAACCATACAATATCTTATAATAAAGTCAGTCTAACTGCATCCTTCAATCTTTTCATTTCTCGTCCTTACAATGGCGCCATTGCTTTTACATTACACAACTAGCAACATAAGAGGTATAGACACTGACGTATCAGGCACCTACCTGAACAAGTCAGTGGCGTGTAATACAACAGCTGCGGCGGTGGCGGGCTCTCGCAGCCCGCGGTGGATGGCGGCGTAGCACCGGGCCAAATATGGCGCCATCACTTCCTCCTTGCATTGTTTAGAGCATAGAATTCGACACAGAGTTCCTAAGGCTTCCGCTCGACCTGTCAAAATAAAAATAAAATAAATTTTCTCTATGGCTACTGAGAGCCATTAATATAAAAAAATCGGTGGTTACCTGGCATATAACTCATCATGTTAAGTTTGTAGGCAGCGTCAGACATTAGCGACGGAGGCGGGGTCCCATCGGCTCGCTCTAAAATAAAAAAGCAGATATGCAGTCTTCGAAATTACGTCATGGTTCGTTGTCGTCAGCATTTCCTATTTATATTTCACCATTTTCTAAAAAAATATTAAACCTTTATAATTTTCATGTGGCGTGTTTTAAAAAATGATGACATGACAATGAGTGACATGTTTATATTTTTATACAGTAACGCTATATACCATTAATTTTTGAGTATATCTAAAAATTAATCTAAAAATTCAGGCCTCGTGAATGAACAACTTTTACTATGGGCCAACTACGGGATCACGAAAAAAAATCAGCTGTTCCATACATTATAGTCGAGTCGATGTTGTACTTTTCTATGGAACACCTGATTTTTTCGCGATTCCGTGGTTGGCCCCATAGTAAAAGTTGTTCATTCTTACTAATAGCTATACTTAAAAATTAACGGTGTATATGTAGAGTCAATATTATAGATTCACTTACGTTGGTTGCTGTGTGGCGGCGTGGTACCGATGAGTGCCGCCTCGAACAGCCACTCGCCAAACAGGTGGAATATAGAGTTCACCTTCGGCCTCAGAGGCGTTAGAGGGGGTTTCTCAGATTCACAAACTGTTGCGAAAATATTTATCTATGTTTTAATGTCATTAGCGTTAAGAAAACAGTTATTCATCGTTGTTCTCTGACACTGACACTGGCCAATCAGGGGGGTTATTCACGATTGTCGGAAATCAACTTTCCGAATCGAATCGGAAAGTCTTCCGATATACAACTTTTGTAACACCTTGTAGACCTTATTTTCTACATTATGCTACCAAACTTTGTAAATGCATTGCGTTTTCCCGTCGGAAAGTGAATCGAATGCCAGTCGAATGTATTTGTGAATATCAGTTTTCGAATCTATCGGAGGATACGTATTCGAATCGAATGCTTTCGACTAGATTTCCGACAATCGTGAATAACCCTACATGTCGCAAAAATTATTAATAAAGTTTCTGATTGGTCACCTCACTATTTTCTTAACGCAAAATGTATTATAGAGCACAGATGATCTAGTCTGTAAAAATTTTATCATTAATGAAAAAGGGTCAACGAAGGCATTTAGAAATTTCTTCAGTTTGTTGAATTTAAGCTTTTGCTAGTACAGTTTCTAATAGAGTATCAACGTCACATCACAGTACGTTATACCACAGATAATATAACACTAACGCTATACAAAAATATTCTTAAAAATTGTGTCGCAAAAGGTCGCAACGACTAAACAAATTAAAAGACTTCTCAATCATTATTCAAATGTTAGAAAAAAAATTATTATAATGGTATTAATCATGACAAAATTACCTTGAGAAGAAATAGAGTTGGGCGGCGTAGTAGGCACGACGCTGGGCGGGCGGCTACTCGTCAACCCGATAAGAGATGTACGGGGAGTACCTGTTATGTACATCAGTTGCAATCTTATCGATAATGATTGCAATATGATAATAAAAATGATCACACAGTGCGGCCGCTGACAGAATACACATTTGACAGATTTTATCAAGTTCCTTATGCTTATTAACTTAATAAGATTTCATTTAAATTATCTTCTTTTCCGGATAATAGAAAATATACTTAATTCAGTCGATTTAGGACTGATTTTTCAGTCGCCGGATAAAATTTAACCCGTCATTTCCTCCATTCAGTTTTTCCATGGGTAAAATTTTATCAGGCGATTGATAAATCGGCCCTTAAGGAACTTAACAAATCTGACAAATGTGCATTCTCACGATGGCCACAGTTTAATGCAAGATAATTTGATTAGACGCATAAAGCACGAAAACAAGTAGAAATAAAGTCTGTAACTTGTAGCTCACCAGAAATTGTCATACACTTTTACTTATAGTCAAGTACAGGATTTTAGCAAGAGTTGAGGCGTTGCAGTTGCACAAATTTTAATGTAGTTTAAATAAGCAAAGCATAATAATTTGCACTCATAAAAAAATTATTGCCTCAAATCTTATTAAAGACGAAAATACAATTACTATAAATTGCAATCTTAAGAAAAATTCCAACAATCCCAAAAAAGCGTGCTTTTTATAACCAGTGCTACTTTATTTGCAACAAAACAAACTATATCACAACAAAAAACCCAAATACTTACTACAAGTTAACTTATTTAAATTTATGACACATTAACAACTAAATGGGCTGCAAAAATAAACAAACAATTTACTTTTCCGGACACACACACACTATTTAATTGTAAAAGGCAAATGTTAATTTTTATTTTTGTTAAATCAATAAAGACCGTAGCGTGCATATTTATATGAAAGGTAATGGGAAAAGAACGGATTCGATAAAAAATTCGCTCGTTTCCACTTCATATTGCAAAGGTTAATAAAAACTACACTGTCAGCGTGCAAGACGCATATTTTTTTTGTAATATGATAAAAATATCGAAAGACTGAATCGAATGCGTTTGTTTTCCATTCCACACAGTTACGTACCGCGTTCCGTCTTGTTGTCGCGCGGCCTCGCGGACGAGACGCTGAATGACTTGGCGAGGCGGCGGTGCGCGGGCGGCGTGCCCGGCTCGTCGTCGAGCCCCGCCCCCGCCCCCGCCCCCGCGCCCGCCCCCTGCCCCGCGCCCCCCTCGCTCGCCCACCACCGGTCCGCCCCCAGCCCTGGGCCGTAACCACCGCTATACGCACCGACACATGCCGCGTCTTTTGTTTTATTCTAACTTTATACTCAGAAACAAAGGACGATCGTCTTTTTTTAACCGACTTAAAAAAAAATGAGGAGGTTATCAATTCGTCGCGCATTTTTTTTGTTTCTATGTATTTTCACCGATTATTTTGTTTAAAAAACCAGACATGTGCCGATAAAATCAATAGTGCAAAAACAGCGAGAAAATAACAGTCACCCTTTACTCAAAATTGGCTTTTCTATAGTAACCAACTATGTGAAATTGACATCTGATACAAATCATATTAAATTCATCCACTAGTAAGGCTTGTTGAAAAGCCAATTATCAAAAGGATAGAGACGTTAGTGTGTAGGAAGAATATTACTGCAAATTAAAAAATATCTAGACTCTAATTTTAGCCGCTAACGAGATACAAAAGCAGTGGTTTCAATGTAACGAAAGTAACCCAGTAACTGCTTTGGCATTGTTTAACTAGGTACTTACTTAAATTAAAGTTGACAAAAAGTTTGATAAAATATTTTTTATTCATCGTTTGAGGGCTGATTTTTCAATCCTCAGATAACAGATATCAGTCAGTTAAATTATTATCCGGATAAAGTAAAATAAATAAAAAAAAATGACAAACAAACATATGACAAACATTTTCAAATTGGTAGAATAATACGTTATCAAACAAATCAAGTTTTATCTGGGCATTGAAAAATTAGCCCTTAGAGTATTAATTTATTCCTTAACATGACCACAATAACTGTGTTTATAAACTCTGTTAAACAATATGCGATCAAACCAAAGTAAGAAAGACACCCAATAAAAATGATTATAAATCCAAAAATTACAAACAAAACAAACCAAATTTAGTTTTTCTAAATAACCCTCTATTTCCAAAAGAAAAGTTTCTCCAACTCTGCAGTTTATACAACGATTGAGAATTAAGAGTTGTGCTAAGCTTAGCTCCCAGTGTGAAACCCACAAACCCAAAAACAACACTACTATTTTACATTTAAACAGTCAAAGAAAGAAAGGTGCTATTTTATAGATTTACTTGCCCACTAATTTTACCCATTAATAGTTGCTCAGAAAAACACATCAGTATCAAACCAATACACTTTAACTAAGAAACACAAAACATTGCTTAGAAAATGTTAAACAGGTGTATACCATATAAGTTGTTCGAAGCGTGAGTGGGGTGGTGTGTGAACTGTGAGTGGGGTGGTGTGTGAACTGTGAGTGGGGTGGTGTGTGAACTGTGAGTGGGGTGGTGTGTGAACTGTGAGTGGGGTGGTGTGTGAACTGTGAGTGGGGTGGTGTGTGAACTGTGAGTGGGGTGGTGTGTGAACTGTGAGTGGGGTGGTTAGGGTGAAGAGTGCGCTAGTATTTGGTAAGCAAAACAGACTAAAAAGTGATTGGATTAAAAATTACTGTATCTGTAAAACGTATAATACTTCTATTGTCTCTTATGCGTTTGTTGCGATTGGTGTGATGAAGTGAGTCGGTGTTGTGTAAGTATTGTGATGTGTGGTGTTTGTATGTGTGGAGTTGTATGTGAATGCCTAAGTGTTGATGTGTAAGTGCCACTGGAGTGATATTTGTGTAAGTGAGTAGTGGGAGTGTCTGAGTAGTATGTATGTATAAAGTAGGGCCAATTAAATAGATCACATTTGGCACCTGTCAGTTTTCGTAATAAAGTAAATCGTAAATTTGCTCCCTTTCGTGATTATTACAATAAATATGTATTATTAAATGAAAAAAGGTGTGCCTTTGAAAAAATAAATATTGTGTCCGCCGTTAGAAGGTTATGTTGTTGAATTTTGACGAAATGTCAAATGTGATCTATTAAATTGGCCCTACTTAAAGTGCATGTTACCTAGGAACGCGTCGACATGTGCGGCGACCCCTCGCATGGCCTTGTGGAAGATGGCGGGCAACGCTGCCAGACACGGGTGCTGGCTCGGGTCTCGGCCTTCGCCCCCCTCCGCGCTATACGAGTACTGGACAACACACGAACAACATATCAACGCAGCCTAGCCAAAATAGGCATTATTTTCTTGCTTTTAAAACTCATTTCGACAATAGGGCAACTTTAAAAAGAAATATCGACTATCTCTCTGGCACGGATCTCTCGCACATCTGAGTACACACAGAAAGACAGTTGTTACTGTGACTGGTATTGCCGTAGCATTGGATGTACTGTGCATGTGAAATTGAAAGCTATTGTGATGATTTTAAAATACACAATCAGGCTTTTGATCACGTGATTAGTTATTTGCGCGAGAGTAGTGCTGAAGAGTAATAATATTTTTGTTTAGTTTCCGAACTACGCAACATGACCCAGTATATTTTAATCACCTGCAAGAAATCCGGCGTCTGGCTGATGAGGAGCGGGCGGCACAAGTCTACAGGGTTGCCGATCGTATGCAGCATTCTGTACCAACTCTGCATCACTGCTTCTGCGCTCATGTCTTCGGGAACTAAGTTCCTGTCTTCTTCACCTATGGCATGACAAAAAAGTCAGCTTTAAAAACAGGTAGATTACCGGTAGTAGGTATGCAACTTGTAATTAGTGACCAAATAATGAGGGTGCGGTTCCACTTGACCTCGACTAAGCTACGTTGCTAAGAATAAAATCACCTCCCGTAATTAATGATATACAATAGTCAGCGGCGCTCGGTGGCGCCATCTCACGCACAAAGTATGCAAAAAATCGATTTATTCCAAGAACTTTGCATATCTATAATAAGAAGTATGGTCGCATTGATATTTTCAATCTTAAATTTTCGAAATTGAAATCTGAATTATTAAATATATAAGTGTAAGCTCTTAAATGCACTGAATAATTTTTGTACCGATTAGTTGTAATTCAATAGTGCAAAGAACATCATAAGTCTTAAGTACTTACTTAACGTATTCAATGTAAATTATTATAAGTGGAAACTCTTTTGGCAAATGAGTTAACATAAATTAAGCTATTACTATGTATTATATAAGGCTGTTTGTTTCCCAATAAACGATAAATAAATAAATAAATAAATTACTATACTCGCACTCACCGATGCGCATGGCGGGGAACTGCGCCGTGTACATGTGCCGCAGCAGCCGCGCCGTGAGACACAGCGAGGCGCGCGCCCACTGCTCGGTCAGCGGCGCTCGGTGGCGCCATCTCACGCATTACTATACTCGCACTCACCGATGCGCATGGCGGGGAACTGCGCCGTGTACATGTGCCGCAGCAGCCGCGCCGTGAGACACAGCGAGGCGCGCGCCCACTGCTCGGTCAGCGGCGCTCGGTGGCGCCATCTCACGCATTACTATACTCGCACTCACCGATGCGCATGGCGGGGAACTGCGCCGTGTACATGTGCCGCAGCAGCCGCGCCGTGAGACACAGCGAGGCGCGCGCCCACTGCTCGGTCAGCGGCGCTCGGTGGCGCCATCTCACGCATTGCTCGCGTAGTGTGCGCCATAAAGGCGGTGATGGGAAGCATCTGGAATACGATATGAGGTTAACGATCGAGGTCCGAAAAAAATGCACATATGAGTGGCAAGCGACCTAACATCTGACAAAATATCAGAATCAGAAGAAGCGATCGTCAAAGTCTTGCGTTTCTGACTAAGTTACGCGCAAAGGCATAGCTAGCGATGGTAGAGAACTGCTTGCTGCATTTATGATTCCGTCGTACTCAATACTGTTCCAAACAAAAGGATTCCCTGTCAGTATATACAGACCTGTGGCACGCCAGTATCCACACCTCGAATAGCACGCACAGCACGCGCTCACACAGCTGCTCCGCGGCCGAGTGATGCGGCGCGGGCGGTGACAGCAAGGCAGACGCCGCCGCAAGTAGCAGCAGTAATAGCGCGCGCCACTCGCTAGCACCTAGCGACGCGTTGCCGGCTAGCTCGCGCGCTAAGCGTAGAACACGGTGGCAGAGCACAGCTTGCTTACTGATCAAGTCACCACCTATTGTATTACATAAAAAATATAACTATAGGTATGTCCAACTACATTGATTTAAGACAAGTTTTACAGGTTTTACATATTATTTAAAATATTTTTTTAAGTAAAGCAGAGATAGTGCTGCCTGGAACCTACAAAATAGGCAAAAATATTTAGGAAATTATTATGTTTTAGTCTTTTTATGACCATGGCTCTCGAAGATGGTGTGACAATAGACACTTTTCTTTGTCCAATATAACTTTCAGCAAAATTTGGGTGCATTTGTCTATTTTATGTCCAAGCAAACTGTTTCAAATTCCATCAAAAGAAAATTCAAGAGTGTGAAAAATCAACAAGAAGCAGAAGAAAAAAAATCGAAAAAAATAGGGCAAAAGTGCATATTTTCCTCAAAAATAATTTCATAAACAAAGATTGCAATTTTTAAACTATACACTCACCCACTTCCACTTGATAAACAAATGATAGCACTTAAACAAGAAAATTGTAATTATACAGTGCTTTAGAAGTAAAGATCTTTTTACAAAGAGATGTTGCAAAGAGTTTTTTGGTGACTAGTTGTTAAGTACGTAATGACGGAAAGTGATATGAAGTAAGCAAGAAAAGTTTAAAGTATTTAAAATTAATGTAAGAAAAACAAGTAACTAAATTCTGTACATCTGTTCCCCCAATTTCACCTAAGTTCACCTAAACACTATAAAAATCTCGATTCGAA
Source organism: Catoptria pinella (assembly GCA_963556745.1). Taxonomy (NCBI): domain Eukaryota; kingdom Metazoa; phylum Arthropoda; class Insecta; order Lepidoptera; family Crambidae; genus Catoptria; species Catoptria pinella. The sequence continues at coordinate 11,245,671 of OY750774.1, read as the reverse complement.
TTGGATTCGATTATGATATCCTTTTCGTGCTTTCCGCATAAAGCAGAATCCATAATTAATAAGTTTAAAACTCACTTTCATCAGGTCGCGGCACAAACAGATTTTGCAGGTGATGTAAAATAGTCCTAGCGTACGCGTGTGGGCGGGCGCGGACGGGGGCAGGCAGAGCAGGGGGCGGGGGCTGAGCTGTAGGCGCGGGGGGCAATAACGCCCCCAACCACGCGCAACACACACGCACGCACGCGCGGACTGCTTCGTGCTCCGTTAGGGGTAGCGACAAACCGAACCGGACGACCTCTAGTACCCATTCCACCTGAGAAAATAACAGATAGGTACTTACTGTTCTTCAATAAGCTTCTCCAGGTTTTAATGAATGTGTCCCAAGAAAGAACAGAAAAAAGACAGATAGAAAAGCCATATGTTGTCCAATTTAATTGATCTCAGTAATATGGGTTGAATTCTAGGTGATGTTTATATAGTCATGTATTTGGGTGTTGGTAGTTTTTCAATTTTATTGTTTTATAATACCTAATTAATAACTAGAGGTCGTTATCAGAGGTACATTTTGGGAGTAGACGTTCTTAAGGATGGGAAATTTTTTTTTGTAATTATTTTGGTTTAACGAAATATATTTTATTTATTTTACGAATAAAGAGGATCTTATTATTATTATTAATATTAATAACAGGTTCTTCCATTAAAGAATAACAGAAATACTCTAGGTACTGAAAAAAAATACTCAAGTAGATAAAATAATATTTGAACACAAACATAGTTATAATCAACATTAAATAGATACAGGTTGATTTAAATTATTTTTGTATTCAAATATTATTTTATCTACTTGAGTATTTTTTTTCAGTATAGTTTTTAAACTAACTCTTTGCAACATCTCTTTGTAAAAAGATCTTTACTTCTAAAGCACTGTATAATTACAATTTTCTTGTTTAAGTGCTATCATTTGTTTATCAAGTGGAAGTGGGTGAGTGTATAGTTTAAAAATTGCAATCTTTATTTATGAAATTATTTTTGAGGAAAATATGCACTTTTGCCCTAATGTCTATTTTCGTTTTTTTTTCTTCTGCTTCTTGTTGATTTTTCACACTCTTGAATTTTCTTTTGATGGAATTTGAAACAGTTTGCTTGGACATAAAATAGACAAATGCACCCAAATTTGCTGAAAGTTTTATTGGACAAGGAAGGTGTCTATTGACACACCATCTTCGAGAGCCATGGTCATAAAAAGACTAAAACATAATAATTTAATGTAAGAACCTGTTTATTCGTAAAAAAAACATAAAATATATTGTTGTCATGTTGTAAATTATAGTCTAGTTGAGTAAATTTATCGATAATCTAAAAAATAATTACCAAAAAATTTTCTAACCCTAAGAACATCTGCTCTTAAAATGTACCTCCGATAACGACCACTATTAATAACATATCTTCCTAGATAGATGTTTCTGAATGTCAGCCGCACAACACTTATTGCGGGTATAGTAGTCCTCCACCAAAAGGGCGGGACTTAGCATAATCGACACAGTTGCTTTGCCCAAGATTCTAAGTAAAGTTGCTGCTGTTTATCTGGTCTGGTTGTTACTTACCTCAGTATCGGTAGTGAGCGGGCTCGGCTCGTGCGAGGCAAGCTGTCTCACCACCGCCAGGACCACGTCCCGTCCGCCGACCGCGCCCAGCACGCCGCGCCCGCCGCCCTCCAGCGGCAGGGAGCTCCACTCCGCGTACATGCCGTCTGATGAGTTCTGGATTGTATAGTAATCTTACATTCAACATTATCATGAACCATTTTATATTGGGCAACAGGTCTACTTTATGGATGAAGAAGGAAGGTGAGCCTGATCCATCAAAAAACCATACTGCACATTCAAACGAGACCAATGGCTTAATTCATTAACGCTCAAGCAACCGCATGCAACTGGATAATCTCATTTTCCGGGCGTTGAAGGGTTAACATCCTTTGGGAAGCACAGAGTTGCTGGGTACAGATTGCCATCACAGTCACTAGTCAAATGATCTAAAGTTCAACCACTGCATTGTAAGCTGCTTATTGCGTCTTAGATTCAGACAAGTGCTGCTTTGTAGAATATTATTTTCTAAAAAGATTGTATAATATGTGAGTTTAATTTCATATTTTATATGTTTGTACATATAACTATTACTACATTAACTATACCTTTAAATCCCGTAACCCAAATAGTGTCCTATTTAGGAACCCCGCCAGAAAACTTGGACAGGTACAGCCCTAGTCTTAACTAATAAAATAAAACTCTATGCCAGAGCTAGAAGACTAATGAAGATTTAGAAATGAAATGACACAATAATCTTGAAGCTCTGCAACTACTTACTAAGTACATTTCTAGCTTTTTCAAGGGTATGCAATAATGCTAAACTATGTGTAATTAAACTGTTTTACCTTAAGATTGACTTTATTGAAGATTCCCACATTCATAAATAGGGAGTAAGTGACCGACCCAAACCGACCACTGCACCGTCGTCACCTACACCACCTTCTATTCTATCCACCTTCACGATAAACTTATAAACAAATAATTTACAATGTGTTATTGGAAAAGATACCTTCACAAAATGATTAGATTATTTCGAGTAGGTAGTGCAGATAAATAATCATGACAAACGTCAAGTCAAGTCCAGTGTTGCCTGCCGTTACTCAAACAAGAAAAGTCCGAAACCAAATCAGAAATTACCCGTAACGTTTTGTAGACTAACAGTATTTTTTTTTATAAAAAAATATACAAGGTGTTACAAAAATACCCCTAATGCCGAATATGGTATATAGGGACCATCAAACTGAACAACTTTTACTATGGGACTAAATCTGAAATCGCGAAAAAAAAATCAGCTGTTTCATACAAAAATTAATTACGAAAATATCAAAATGTATGAAACAGCTGATTTTTTTTCGCGATTTCAGAGTTGGTTGGTTGTTGGTTTGATGGTCCCTATATACCATATTCGGCATTAGGGATACTTTTGTAACACCTTGTATATTAGGTTTTGTTTACGTTTCTTTTAGCGTTTTTAATCACATACGATACGTGTGTAAAAAGTACTACAGTTATGCCCGTTTGCACTAACTTAAGAAATTTAAGAATCGCCTAAGTCTTTTCCTAACTACTACTTAAAACGATGTCATTAATACTTAGCTATCATGCGCCTATTTATTTTGGTCGAGTTGTAGTGAGAAATAACTAGGTATGAAGTTAATGTTAACTGTGTTGTTTTGTCAGATGTCTGTGTTGGTGATACATTGCTACTTCGTTTCGGCACAAATACTTAAGTTTTAACTCCCTGTGAGTTTTGCAATACCGTAGTTTTCCGTTAATTTATACTTGCTTGCTTATAAAGCTATAAGTTACTTACACAAGCTTTACGTAAGCAACTTACAAGGCAGCCTCGTACAAGACATGCAAATACTTAACTATATTTTTTTACCCTCTTGTGGATTATATGTATAGTTTCTTTCTGGAATTAACGATGTTTAATCCGATATCAGAATACTAATATATTATCCAAACAGAGTATTGAACGCATGAGAGAGGACACGAAGCAACAAAAAAGAAACTCGCACTGTTGTCTCTAATATTTTTATTGTAAATATACCCTCGTACATACCAATAATGCTCTAGTCTAAGACCAATATCAATCAATACTTAAAAATTACAACAATAAAAAATTTTTATCACCAAAATCACACATCTGGATAGTAAGTGGTTTCAAACTTCTTTTTGCTTTTTGGATATGGTCTGAGGACTTTAGGAATATATGGAGGTAGATGTTCATCAAGCCTCCTCTTGAACGGGTTGATGCCAAGTTCAAACGGTCTCCTCTTGGCCTCATGGAATCTTGTGTTGTGTTCAATTTTGTATATCTGTTCCCAAAGATAGGTCTCAGGCAACAAAAAGTGTTTTGACCTATTTGATACTAAATGCTTATATCTACTCTCAAGCCAACACCGTTTCTTGTCATCTTCTATGTCTGCAACAACTTGTTCATCCTTTGCTAAATAAGGTTTTAATTCATGTTCCCTTTCTTCAGGTGAATTCAAGTAAAATTGAATCAACATTTTTAGTACATCTTCATTTAAACCTTTGACTTTTCCATTCTCTATAGATTCATACAATTTTAATGGTTTTGTACCAAAACAGACATTATGTTTAGGATTCACATCAATATTCTCATTATGCATTACCACTGTATTGAGTTGGTAAGCATAAAAGGACCACAGCTGGCCATTAGTTATGACAGTTTGTGTAACCAAAGGATAAGTTAAGTCATTAAAAGTTGTAAAGCCTTGATAGTTGGCTTGAGCTAGCAACCACCCAAAGCTGGCTTTCATTGCTTGACAATTTAACGCATGCAAGTTATCTTCTGGTCCATAAGATTCTTTTCGAGTTAGAATATGTCCTCGTCCATGATATGATAATAAACCAAATTCATCATAATCACCTGGCCAGAAACCTGTAACAAAATAAAAAAATAAAGTCAAGAATTTGACTAATCAAGCAAATATTTGGATAAATTCAAAACAATCAAGTAGTAACAGTTGCTTCTCCAGTTTCGAAAGAAAAGTCATCCTATAAACCTAGTGAGTCAAAAGTATCCTTTTGGATGCAATAGGTACTTTTCCGTTGGATCCAATTGTATGATAGAGCAGAACAGGAACTTTGTTTTGGGATAACAAAAAAAAATACCTGGTATATTTGTTCCATGTCTGAAATCAGCAAAGTATCCAACATTTTGAGGGCCATATGAAAATTTGGCAACTTTAAAATCTGGATTTTCAGCTTCACTGTATGGTATCAGGGGTTTCAGTGGCCGTCTACTTCTCAATGCTACAAATGGTGACCCTGCAAAGTATTTACAAAAAATGTAGTTTTAAAATATTCTGATTGGTCTAAAATAATTTTACTATTTAAGTACTCACAAGTAATCATAAAATTTATTTATTTCTCTATTAAAATATACTGACAAATACCTAAATACTGAACTGGTCGGTCAAGATTTTGATTCATTCTATCTTTATACCATGGTTGTTTTGTTCTCCACTTAAATACAGTTGCTGGTATGTCAACACCACCCACAAACCAAAATGCTTCATGACGTGGGTCATAATCTACCTGGAAAACAGTTATAACAATTTATTTTAAATTGAATCTGCAATTTAGAAAAAAAAAGTTTATATGAAGCATACTTTTTTACCTGTGCTGATAATATATGGGGAACTTTTTCAGCTATATTATTAGTGATAATTCTGTTTATTTGCTTTACAATACATTTAGCAATTTCATCCTCTGTTTTTTGCAAATCCACCGTATCAGACAAGTTTCTCCTGAAGACAAAAACCAATCTAACAATACAAAAATAATACTAATGGAATTTTTTTATAGGTACCTAATTGTTTTTTCAGTAAAGAGTTGGGTGAAGATTGTTTACCAAATAAGACAAGTAAGGATATGAACAGACTTATACCTATAAACATTTTATTTCGTTTTCAAAGGTGAAATTGATAGATAATATAGGTATTGAAAAATCAATCTTATACTTACTCCACCCCATCAGTCTCAATGCTAATAGCGTCTTCAATGTATGATTTGATTTCTTGACAAATTTCCCCTGCAACTACTGTGGTATCTGTATAGACATCTGGAAAAATGTCCACAGGTATGAAATGAGTTCTTGTATAGCTCTGAACCAAAGGCATAGCATTATATGGTATTTTATCTTCATGAAACATGACGCATTGCCAGCCATAGTATCTAGGCATGTTAAGGGCTATTTGTTTTTCTTCCACAGTGTTTAATTTCTTGATTTTTTCATAAACAACTTCCCTTTTTCGGGCCTTTTTGGCTTGCAAGGAATTGTCCAAAATCGGTGGATATTCCGGTGTTTCAGAATATTCATTTTCAAATGCTGCTTGCGAATGATGGCTGGATAATCTAGATTTTAGCTTAGAAAAAATTCTACGAATCCGTAAACAGTACATTTTTGTGTTTTATTTCATGGTTTGACTACCTACGATACAAATTTATAGGTTATTTTTTTTTTTTTAAGATTTAATTTTTTTTTTTTATTCGTTCCGAAGAACAGGCTAAATTTAATTTACTCAGATTAGTTAGAATTGGAAATTATGATAAAATCTTGTCACTGTCACTTGTCAATTAAGATTGAAGAATAGGTTCGTCGCGCATGTTTAGTAAAGGAAACCTTATTTAAAAAAAATATATCTTTTTCTTTCATACTTAACATAGCATCTAAGGTAGGTAGTTATAAACTTGTGTAGAAAAAGAAAATCTAATGTTGGGCTACATGGCAAAAAATTTGGGCTTCTTTGCCAAGAAAAATATTGGGTGACTTTAGGCTACTTGGCATCGCAAAATTGGCGATTTAACTCGGACAAGATTTGGCCACACTATCATAATGCCCACAGATTATAATTTAGCGAAAAGGCAGTTGCACATAGCTAAAGTAAGAATTTAAAAAGTTTCTGTCTGATGCAACGTTTTGACATTTGATTTTGCTCCACAATTTGTTCACGAGTGCTTAATTTCTAACCAAATCTTAGTCGAATAATTGTAGCTTTCGCTGGCCTAAACATGGATGAAGACATGGTATTTGACCCGTCTCTCAAGAAAAAGAAGAAGAAGAAGACTGGTTTCGATATGGAAGCAGCACTCGCAGAACAAGAGAACACGAGTGCGGAGGCACCCGCGGAGACAGGTGACGTAGACGTGCCAGAGGGTGATAACCTTGACTTGGATACCTTCGGAAAGAAAAAGAAGAAGAAAAAGAAGCCATTCTTCAATTTAGAAGAAATGGAAAATGCATTACCAGAAACCCCTCCGGCTGAGGAACCTGAACCTCAAGAGGATGAAGTTGTTGATGATTTAGATTTACAAATAGACTTTTCTAAAAGCAAAAAGAAAAAAAGGAAGCCGAAATTAGATGAATTGCCTACAGACGATGATGTCCAAGGTGAAGATCAAGAAAATGTCGAAGATGTTCATGGGGATTGGATTGGTAGCGACCGTGATTATACTTATGACGAGCTACTTGAGCGTGTCTTCGATATAATGCGCGAAAAGAATCCTAGTATGGTTTCAGGCAAGAAACAAAAGTTTATTATGAGACCACCACAAGTTGTAAGAATTGGTACCAAGAAAACATCCTTTGCAAACTTTACAGAGATCTGTAAAACCCTCCATCGGCAGCCCAAACATTTGCTGGACTTCTTACTGGCAGAGTTGGGTACAAGTGGTTCTGTGGACGGAAACAGTCAACTAATAATAAAGGGACGTTTCCAACAAAAACAAATAGAGAATGTTCTTCGCCGATACATCAAGGAATATGTAACATGTCACACATGCCGTTCACCTGATACAATTTTACAGAAAGATACCAGATTATTCTTCTTGCAGTGCGAGACATGTGGGTCACGTTGTTCTGTGGCCAGTATCAAATCTGGTTTCCAGGCTGTCACTGGCAAACGTGCAGCTATTCGTGCAAAGACCGCATAAAGTATTAGTGCATAGTGATCAACTAATTTTACAGTCAAGGGTCTGGGGTACATACAGTTATTGCATCTTACTATATTACTTTATATTCAGTCAAATTTTATTGTCATCTAAATCTGGTGCTGACATTAGTATGTGTTCATTTATTGTGCAATCACTGTATAGGGGAAAAGATTTACCTTGTTGGGATAAATGATAGGAAATATGCTGAATATCCACTTATGATGCAAATGTGTTCAGAAAAACATGACCTTGATTGTACGTAACCAAACCATTATAATTCTCATTTTATATTTTCTTCCTTGGTCATGAAACCCTAGGATAGACCTCATATGTAAAATACTGCTGTGCTCAAATGACTGGTCGATTGGATGGTACAATACAAAAAAAGATAATTGTTATTTTCTGGATGTACCCCATTTACCTGATCCCAATATTTATGTATAGCTTCTGTATTATTCTTATCATTGATACACAATGTTTTTATAAATTATTGTTTCATTTTTCAACCTTTTATCTGTACTAAATAACATATTCTGAATGCTAAAATCTCAAATAAAAAACTTAACTGTGCTAAATTCTATAGAGTGCTTGTAAGTGTATGTAAATCTTTAGAAACAGGAAGGTCTTTTTGTAAAAATAAGGAGAAACTATGAAAAGCTTTTATCAAAACATATTTTTATTGAAATAACACTTTAATATAAAATTGATATGTGGTATGATATGTATAACATTGATAAAAAAATATATTCGGACATCTTAAATTAAATTACATGAATCATTGGCTAGAAATTATCTGTTGTTCATAATTATGTTTGACTGCCTTACTGAGACTTTCAGCATATAAGTCAAGCCTTTGAGTCATAGTAAATCCCCACTTATCTTTAATTTGACGGCACAAGTTTAAGTCCATTTGAGCTATCAACAGACCATCTTTAACTCTTGACAATCCTGGGGTTCTAGCACCATCTGGAGCTGTAATGTAGCTGGAGCCATAAAAGTGGCCAAATTCTTTATGTGCAGGTTTCCCATCTCCAGATGTGAACTCATTAGGGAATTTTTCCGTCCCAACTCTGTTAATTGCACAGGTAAAATAGCTGTTGGCAATTGCAGCATTCCTGGCTTCAATCGGCCATAAGTGTTCACTCAGACCAGCCACTGTAGCAGATGGGTTAAAGACTATTTCAGCCCCATTGACACCAAACATGAGCCAATTCAAGGGATGATGACGGCCATAACATATATTTATGGCAATTTTTCCAAATTTTGTGTCAAAGACTGGATGCCCAGTGTTACCTTCAATATAGTATGTAGACTCATTGAAATCTCCAACTCGTGGTATATGATTTTTTCTATGTTTACCAATAACTTTTCCCAACTCATTTATGACCACAGCTGTATTCCAAATAGTATCTCCACGGACCTCATCTCTCTCTAGGATGGGTGATATGATAACCACTCCGAACTGACCAGCTAATTCTTTGAGAAATAAAGTACTTGGTCCGTCTATAGCAGGCTCTGCAAACTCACACCATGGATATTTTTCTCTCGTACAAAATGCAAAAGGCATACTCCAAGCTTCTTGCAAGCATATAATATTGACTCCTTCAGTTGCAGCCGATTCAATTATACAGCGTATTTTATTGTATATGCCTTGCCTTTGCTCAACTATAGGTTTATCTGTTGCTGTAGCAATTGAATGTTGAATGATACCTACTCTCACAATCCGGGCAGGCCGAGTGTCTTCTTGCTTCGCAGAAAAGTTATATGCAGCTATTTCAAAGTTATGCTTTCCTGCATTATCTAAACTTTGATTTTTAATTGTAAGTTCCTGGTGATCCGTCCGTCCATATTGTATTCTGTTATATTCTTCTAATTCTTTCCCGGATAATGTGGATGTAATAAGCTTATCAAGGCTTGAAAGTTCTGATATTGCAGCCATGATTGGTCAACGTCCCTTTTGTTCTTCTCTTTTCTTTGACAATGTAGGAATTCTAGATAAAACAATGAATGCTGTTTAAAGTGACGACAAATTTAATGTAGGTAAAACCCCAGGAATATAAAATAATGGCCACACACAAGTCTACTCTGGTACACCACTCATAGTAATAAAACGGAGTGGTTTACATTCTCTTAGCACAGTAATTAAATCAAAGACGAGTAAACTAATATCAGGAAAGTAAAAAAATAATACGATAAAATCTTACCGTCTCCTTGATAAGATACTGATAATGGGTTCAAGGAGATAGATCAGTGGGAAAAAAAATGGCCATTACATTATTTGTGTAAAATTTTTTACACTGTCAACAATTCTTCTGAGCAGTGTTGCCAGTGGCCACTGGCCGATAGTCAAAATTAACACAAGACAGCTCAAAAGTGACATTTTTTGCTGTCAGAAAACGACTCTTTACTTTACTGTAATATGGCACTTTATTACGATTATTGTTACCACACACAAGTCGACAACAAACAAACCAATGAAACAAAACTCCACTACTAGACTTCAACTCTTCAACCAAAATTGAGATGAAGTTTTTATAAAACCGTTTTAAAAAACAAACTGCCATGTTCTTCTTTCTTTATGTGTGAGAAAGAGAGATTTCTCAAAATCAAGTGTGCTAACACGACAAACAAAAACATCCTTTGGTGCGTTCCATTTCACAATTATGTTTTGTTTGCTAGAAAAAATTTGAATATTTTATATTAAGCCCTAAAAGTTACGTAAAAGTAACATAAAATGTTACAAAAGTAACATTATGGCAACGCTGCTTCTGAGAGAACTACTATACCTCTTACCTTAGAGCATTAAGAACTCTAAGCCTCTTACCTACTAGATATAGTATAAGTAGATAAAAAAACTCAAAAAACTAAACTAAGGGCAATGACATTGTCTGTCAAAGCTGTTAGTTTTTTTTAATTTGTTTCATGGCTTTAGTTTACATATTATTATGCTCAGTGGCTTTATAAGTATATATACTACAATATATATACTTTAGATCTAATATATTAGATCTAGGCCGGCCGATACATGGGCTATGAAGTGGCTGGCCAAGGTATTTGAATTAGTTACAGAGCTTCTTGTCAGCTAAAAAGTCTCGAATCGGTGGTAGGAAAATATAGACCAATCAAAAGCACTTAATATCTAAGTTTATTTGAATAAAGAATATTTCATTTCATTTCAGTGACGAAATACTGCAAGAGGTATCTCAAGGCCTATCATTCAATATGATATAGTGTTTATTGTATGTGAGTCAGCATCTACTCGCAAGGCGGACGTGAAACACCAAAGCCCGTAGACAATGTCACATTTACAAATTTTCGTTATGGCTTAGCTTCGAAAAATGTATGGATTTGACGTTTTAAATATCGATTGATAACGAAACCTTATGTCAATACCATACATGTTTCAAAAGCGAACTTCATTAATTTATTATTTATTTATTACATTTATTATACAATTACAATTTGATGTACGTTGCGGTGTCTGTGAGTAGTTTACATTTACCAATTTGATGGTACGTTGCGGTGTCTGTAAGTAGTTTGATCAGTATATTTTCTAGTTTCAAATTGGCTGACGCCATGGACACCAAATTGTCATTGTCATTTACAATTGTCACGTCTGTGAAATAGGGAGGGCCAGCGGCGGTATCGGCTAAAAACATTGAAGTTCATGTTAACTGTGTTTTGACAGCTGTATGTGATGCATTGCTACTTTTCTTTGGTAAGTTTTTATTGGTGCTTTTATTCGAGTTTTTGTTGTTTTTATTCGAGTGCACTCGAGCGAAGCGACGGAACGCACCTTAAGAGCATTTTAATGCTCTAAGCTCTAGTGTTCCGTCGTTTTGGGTGTAGTTGTTAGGGTAAAGTTTAACTCGTTAGAGTTGCAACCAAGCCACAGAACGATCGAGTTGTTTTTATAACCTAAAAGAACTTTAGATGTCATTAAGTACAAAGTTTTCGTTTTCTTTTTGGAATACGAATAATTTAAACATTCCTATAAACAGAATAAAATAATGTTTTTTTGAGGAGCAACCATGAACTTTTAGACACAAAAACATCTAAATACAAAATTATGTCAAATGACATTGACATTATGACAAAAGATAAACGTCAGAGCGTTTTTCAACGACCGATTTAGGTGGTTGTTTGGTTGCTGCACTCTGAGCCACGGAACGGATGAAACTACGCTCTGACAGCTGTCAGAGTAAAATTTCACCGAGCCACTGAACGGTCAGAGTGCGCACCCGAGCGCGCTCGAGTGCAGTCGAGCGAAGCGACGGAACGCACCCCTAGACGTTTCAATGGGTAGTCTGTGGCCAATATGTCAATTTGTCAAATTGTTAATGCGTCAGTCAGTCGGTCATGTGTCAGTCATGTCATGTCAGTCAAAATATGATTGGTGGTGCTTGGCTTTTTGCAATAAATTATAAATACCTAAAATCCTATGTATTAGATTCCTTAATTTGATTTATATTATTGTCAAATTACAAGTTTCAGCATTGTACTAGCGTTATATCTTGCTCAAATCAGGTTCTTCTAAGTATAGTATATAGTAACGTGACAGTAACAGTTGATTGTTGTTGGAACTTGGAACATAAAGCTTTCATTTACAAAAATGAATGTTTTACCAGCCCAGCCTACTGGCATACAAAGCACAGCAGGAGCTGTACCTATTCGAAATGAAAAAGGTGAATTTCAATATTACACATCAATTTTCAAATATTTGAGATTTTAGCACTCACAATGCTATTTTTGTATAATACCAAATAATATACTAGAAAACATACTAGATCCCGTCCGAGAACATGATCTGGTGCGAGTCGTATTTTTTCTAGTATATTATTTGGTATAACACATCAATTTAGCTAACAAGGTTTTTATTGAAATGAAACATAAATTGTATGGTTAAGCTTTATGATTGCTATCAGATTTGTATTGTAATTAATAGAAACACATCAAGCTACTGACCCAAGGGTGTAATACTTTTTTATATTATTTTGGTCTATAAATAACATGAAGTTAATATACAAAAATGTTTTATAGGCGAGATATCTATGCAAAAGGTGAAAGTGCAAAGATACATTTCTGGAAAGAAGCCAGACTATGCCCAAGGTGTGTCATCTTCTGAAGAGTCAGATGCTGAAGATTTCATTGAGCAGCAAAGGCCAGAACGCAGACAAGTGTTACCACAGATAATACAACATAAAGAACAGGAGCATTCAGATTCTGAAAAAGAGGTATGGGTAAAATACTTTATGGGTCCACCTTTATACAATGTTTTTTTTAGTCAATAGTTTAAACTTTTGTATTCTAATGTCGCCTAATATAAGTTGTATAATAGTACTGATGGAGACTGAAAGAAGATGGGGAGGCTTACCCTAAGGGGTTCAGGTGCAAATGAAATTAGAGTAGGTACCTTTCAATATTGGTATATAGGTATTCTAAAATAGTTGAATTGTGAAAATAAGGGTTTGAAAACTAAAAAGCTTTATTATTATTAATAGTACTGACTACTGGTACCTTTTCTGAGGTTTTATAACAAAGCAATTTTCAGGTTGATGATCCTCGACTCCGTCGTCTGCGACACGCAGCTCTATCTCCCCCACGCCGTGCTGAACATAAACCAGAAATTATTGATGCAGAGCCTGAACATGAATCTGAGTCAAGTGCGAACGAAGCTAAAGACAGTTCGGAGAGTGAAGACGAGCTTGATGATGAAGAGATTGAGAGACGTCGACAGGCTCTTAAAGCTAAGCTTGCAGCTAGGTATTATTTTGACTAAAATGCTCATAATTATGTGAAACCGACCCCGAACCTGACTCTCCAACCTCCAAATCACATATTTTGCATTATTTTTTTCCCTTTGTAGCATAATGTACACACAACAGCACATCAGGTTATACAGTTAGACTGCTAAAACTGCTTTTACTACGTAGGGCATAAAGGCGGTCTCAAGGTCAACATGTATAGTCTGAGGTGCCGCCGTGTGTACAAACCTCACGCATAATGGACCAAATTGGAGTCTAAATGCGGAGAAAGTGCCCATCACCAATAATGTACAATTCTCAAAATGTGTATGTCTTGCAAAATGTACGATACCCCAAATGTACAATACGCAAATTTTATAATACGCAAAATGTGCAAAATGGACAATAAGTGAATTACCAGTCAAAATTACTGAATTGCATTATATCATTTGTTTAGTCTCTTGTGTGTATAAATCCATTTTATTGTTTGGACTTACAGAGAAGCTGAAAAGGAAGTTCTTGGAAGAGATGATGATGAGGAAATGTTGGAAGGTGGCAAAGAAGAGAGTGGATCATCTGACACAGAATACACTGACAGTGAAGAAGATACAGGTACTTGTTAAATTTCATTGCAGCTTCAAAAAAGTTTGTAGAATTTCAGATCAAGGTAATATGAATGTCGGCGACAGCCTGCTGACCTACTGCTTGGTATGAATTTATTTGGAGCTCTGCCCCCCTGTCTAATATGACCACCGAAACACGATATTATACAAGGTGTTACAAAAATACCCCTAATGCCGAATATGGTATATAGGGACCATCAAACTGAACAACTTTTACTATGGAGCCAACTCTGAAATCGCGAAAAAAAAACAGCTTCATACATTTTGATATTTTCAATTTTAATTTTTGTATGAAACAGCTAATTTTTTTTTCGCGATTTCAGAGTTGGTCCCATAGTAAAAGTTGTTCAGTTTGATGGTCCCTATATACCATATTCAGCATTAGGGGTATTTTTGAAAGACCTTGTATAGCTATTTTCGGCTGCCAAAATACAATGGTTGACCAATGTTAGTGTATATGCGGTCATATGGTACACTAACATTGCTAAACCATTGTATTTGACGCAGTCACCACGCAAAATAATGGTTGGCGCAGTTTGAATGTCCTTTAGATATTACCAACCAACCCATATTCAGCATTATTTGTACAAAAATGTGTAAATCCAATTCGTGCACACAAATGTATTTTTTATATTGGAAATCTTATTTCCCTTTACTGTAGTAGGTGGTGCGGTGCTGCATAACTTTTACGCTAGACGTTAAGCAGTCGTGTCTATAAAGTGTGTCTTCCTTCACACAGTCCGAGCGCATACAACCTGACTCTTTTCAAGGCCAGAGTGAATAGGCACCTTCTGGGCAAACTCGCTCCATCGTAGACCCTGTCTTTGCTATCGGGCTGGACTAGGGTCAAGAGCAAACCCATTTAATATAAAAAATAAGTATGCCTGAAATATAAGAGGCCATCAAGGCCCGGAATATAAGACAATAGATATTCTATTGTTGTCCGGCCACTCGGGCATTGATGAATTAATAGCGCACGCTGATCGTGAGCTTCCTCTTTTTGTGCTTTCAATAGAGGCATGCCTCAGGGCATCCTATAGCGCATGTCCGCAAAAAACTTAAATTTTGTATGGCAGAAAGTTGAACGTGAAAGCACACCGTTGGAGGCAATCGATATTGCATGCGTTTGATGCAAGTTACATTGAAAGTAGAAGCGACTCGGTGAAGACAGACCAATAGATGTTTATACTCTATCCATGCCATATCCTACAGTCAATAGTCAAATAGTCAAAATTTCTTTATTCAAATAAACTTAATAATTAAGCACTTTTGAATCGTCTATATTTTCCAGACTTTTTAACTGACAAGAAGAACAGGTGCAAGAAACTTATCAGCTTTAACAGAAATAAGTAACAATATTTACAAACTTAAATATATCGTTACCAAATAATAATACCCAGAGAAAGTTTTTAAAAAAATCTCCTAAACTCATTCTGGCAATATATTTATTTTCGTTTGTAGGTCCAAGAGTGAAGCCAGTCTTTGTGAGAGCGTCTGAACGGATGACTGTAGCGGAGAGAGAGCGCAAGTTGAAACAGCAAAAAAAGGAAGAATCTGAAGCCAGAAAGGAGAAGGAGGAGAGGAGACGAGAAGCTCTGAAACTCGTTGAAGAAACTATACGATCTGAACAGAGAAATGCACAGGTACAAACTGCAATCACAGTAGTTGGCCTCTGACACATTGCAAATAAATAAATATATGACATCACATACATTGTTTCGACTCCAAAGTAAGTAGCTAAAGCACTTGTGTTATGGAAATCAGAGACAACGGTGGTAACACAAACACCCAGACCTGAGCCAATATAGAAAAGTTAGTTTTCTAAATTGACCCAACCGGGGATCGAACCCGGGACCTCAGAGTTGGCGACACCTTGAAAACCGGCGTGCAAACCACTCTACCACGTAGGTCGTAAATAAAATTCTTTTTTCGTCGGTTAGTCACGCGCGCGTCGGTCAGTTACTACGTCGTTAGCGCAAGCACTTACAACCTTAAGGGTGACAGCACGTGGACTGTACATAGACTTCTATTTTTCATTTTACAGAAAATTCCAAAAGCCCAAGCTTTGATAGCAATTTTTGACCAAGCGAGCGTGAAGTGCGAGCGAAGCTTCTATGCTTCAGCTTGGGCATAAATGCTTTCGTATGCCCGTTTGTTCTCCTCTACAGGGGCCGTACCTGCTATCGCATCGAACTTCGGAAAGTCTGCCGGGCTTCAAATTAAAACAAATAAATCGAGCCCCAATCGGGCCAAAATAGCGAACCACAATTCCTGATGTCACACGAACATCGATACCTTTTAAATAACTTCGGCGAATAGTACAATACGGAACTCCTTACTTCCGATTATCTGTTTTAAGTTGAAGCTCGGCAGACCCGCCGAAGTTCGAAAAGTTAGCCGGTAGGGTCCCAGGTCGGATTACTCAAGAGATTTGTGAAATTTTGCGAGCAGGATCAAAAATGTATATAGAATTCTTTTGTTGTTTTTTTTCGAAATTTTTCGAAAAAATAATGGCAGTCGCGAACGTTAACTTCGACTTATAAACTTACATTTGCGGTCGTATGCAGTTATATTGTATGGAATGAACTATGTACATAAGTTTGTTATTGTTTTAACACGACGAGTACGTCTCCACCCGCGTACCCCGCAAACGAGACCTTCTGCACATAAAATTTCAACGCTCAAGATTCTTTATTATTTGTACCTCTTTGACTGTGTCTGTTGGCTTTCTGCCAGCTCTAGCTGGAATATTCAAAACTTAAAGAAAAGAAATTTACGGTGACCTCCGTGGTCGAGTGGCTTTGTACACCGGTTTTCAAGGTGTCGCCATCTCTGAGGTCCCGGGTTCGATCCCCGGTTGGGTCAATTTAGAAAACAAACTTTTCTACATTGGCTCAGGTCTGGATGTTTGTGATACCACCGTTGTCTCTGATTTCCATAACACAAGTGCTTTAGCTACTTACTTTGGAATCGGAGCAATGTATGTGATGTTGTAAAATATTTATTTATTTATTATTTATTTCCTTCTTTTTAATACCAGGGAGAGCAGAAAGAAGGCAACATAGATGATGTATGTACAGACGATGAGAATGATGAACTGGAGTACGAAGCGTGGAAGCTAAGGGAGATGCGCAGGATCAAACGCGACAAGGAAGAGAGGGAGGCGTGAGTATTTATTTATGTTTTTTAAGATATATATTTTAAAGCTTTTTCGAAACATTATATTGACAGCAAAAAATAAAATAAAAAATGTTTTTGATAGGTATTAGAAATCTTTTTATAGTGCACATTTTTATCTTTGATGGCTTATTTAACGATACTATCTTAACAAAAAAGTTACACAATCGCGCAATTAGGTTGCGCGATTAACCTCCGCACAAGCTTCACACGGCTTGTATTGAGCAGAGACATAGTCTGTTTATCCTTACTCATCTTAGGCTCGGTTGCACCATCTTAATTTAACTATAACACTACATAACACAAACATATCTGAGCCGGTGGCCAAAACTGGAACCAAGTGTTATTACATATTGTTACCTAGGTTACGCTATAGTCGACAACGACGCTGTCAGCGATTCAGATAAGTTGGTGTCTGTTAAAGTTAAGGTTAAATTAAGATGATGCAACTCAGCCTTATTTAGTAAACAGTATTTGACAGCTGTCACACATTTTTTAAACTTTATCGCTATTTAAAAATTTGTTATCTTGTTAAGTCAAATTGTCTTGTATTCTATATTCTATGTGTGGAAAACTATTTGTTGTATTTTATAAATGATTATTTCAATAAAGAGTAGGTGAAGATCGTTTGCAAAATAGGATTAGTAAAGATAAACTGACTATAATATTTCTTTTTGATATTTTGTACCAAATAAATTAGTTTTCACTCTAAAACACAATGTAAAAATTTGTTTTTGGTTTCAGTATGGAGAAGGAGTTGCTAGCGATCGAGCGCATGCGCAATATGACGGAGGACGAGCGCCGCGTGGAGGCGCGCCTCAACCCCAAGCTGGTCACCAACAAGGCCGTCAAGGGCAAGTACAAGTTCCTGCAGAAGTACTACCACAGGTATGCATTCACTCGTACACTTTATCTATGCCATAGTGTAACAAAAACTAGTATCGGTGAATGCGTAGCGGCAACCACTGCGCGCTGTCTGGATGTCTGCCACTCGGCTCGTCGTCGCGACCGCGCAGTGCAACTTGCATTTATAGTGCAACTTACTATAGTCACTCCCCGCTGGCTGGGAGTGACTATAGTATTATTAAATTGAGATTTTTCGCATTCACAATGCTATTTTCATATTAAGATAAATAATATAGGTATTAGAATAAAATACTAGAAAAAATCGACTCACCTTGCACCTCAGACGGCAAGCAAAAAAAATATAGCATTGTGAATGAGAATGCCCGGGCGGATCTACGTTGTTTCTTACTTTCAATGCATCGCAATAAATGAATTAAAAATATGCAAATTAATATATTATTTTTTCTAGTATATTATTTAGTATAATGAATACTGTCTTAATCCGAATAACCTCACAAGAAGAGTTAATTATGCTCAAATTGTAAATCATTTTGGCGGTACGTTTGTATAGGAGGTTCACTGTTCGCTGGACTCTAGCGACTGTCGTTTTTCGAGACTTTTTGGTAATATTTATCAATATCAGTTCTCTAAAATAATGTTTCTTTTCTTTTGCAGAGGTGCTTTCTATTTGGATAAGGAAGATGAAGTGTTCAAACAAGACTTCTCGGGTCCAACATTGGATGACCACTTTGATAAGACTGTACTGCCTAAGGTGAGTGCCACTTAACACATACATCCTTACATACTAATATTATAAACACGAAAGTATGTTTGTTTGTTACGCCTTCACGTCTTAACTACTGAACCGATCATCATGAAATTTTGCAAACACGTTGTCAGGGGTACAGAGAAGGACATAGGGTACCTTTCATCCCGAAAAAAAATGTTCCCGAGGGATAGCAAAAAACTTTCCACGCAGACAAAGTCGCGGGCGGTCGCTAGTTAAGAATAATTTCTAGTTAAATGAAATCTTGGGCGCAAACAGATCAACTCACTAAAGTTTCTTCAAAATTGAATGAATGGCTTCGGAACGCATTTGGGAACAAACATACAAATATAAAATTCATATTTGATTTTAGAACGCCCTTTATAGTACTTCATTAAATTCACAGAGCACCACCCACCAATCCGCATCGGGCCCGCGTGTCGGGTTATGGTCCATCCTCCTTATCCACCCATAAGGAAGGATGGCCCAGCAGTGGGGCCATAAAAAATGGCTGATGGTCAAATTCACAGATATTAAAACTCCCGACGTTTCGGCCAAGTTACATCGGACGTAGTACAGTGAAAAGAGTAAACGACACCTTGAAAACCGGTGTACAAAGCCACTCGTCCACGGAGGTCGTCAAAAAGAGTGATACACATTTTTTATTATAATAATTGTTCAACAGGTGATGCAAGTGAAGAAGTTCGGTCGTTCCGGGCGCACGAAGTACACGCACCTGGTGGATCAGGACACGACCGAGTTCGAGAGCGCGTGGAGCAGCGAGGGCGCGGCCGCCAGGCTCAACAACTTCCGCGGCGGCGCCAAGCAGCAGTTCGACCGCCCCACGGCCAAGCGGACCCACAACACCTAGACATTATAATCACAATCCATTATCAACTTTATGTCTTATCATTAGAGTTCAAAATAAATAAATAAATATAAATAAACAAATATTTGACAACATCATACATTGCTCCGATTCTAAAGTAAATAGCCAATATAGAAAAGTTCGTTTTCTAAATTGACCCAACCGGGGATCGAACCCGGGACCTCAGAGATGGCGACACCTTGGAAACCGGTGTACGAAGCCACTCGACCACGGAGGTCGTCAAAAATTGCTATGAAAACTTAATTTCAATCTATTTTGGACTCTTTAAGGTGAAGCTAAAGTTTCAAAATAGATTTAGGAATGTTGAAATGTTATAAAAGTATGCTTTTGACATACAGTGTTGGTCAAATAATATTCTCTTTCTTTACTCGACTCGACTGTACATACATCATCGTCACAAGTATATTTCAGATCAGTGCATTTCTTTCTGTGTCTGATTGGCGTGTAAATTGTGTTCTTATGTAAATATAATGTAAGATGCCTATAGTATTAGAATTTGTAATAAATAATGATTTGTGTATTAGTTTGTCTTATTTATACTTGATCCTGTTTGAGACATTGATTACTTAGGTTGATCAAGTTTTTTTAAAAGCAGCGCAGTACCATAATATCTTTCTAAATTCATAGGCAATTAAATGAAAATAAATAAATCAATACTTATGACATAACTAAGTATATTGAATATTACCGAAATATTTTTTTTTCAACAAAAGTACTTGCTCGTAAAGTGAGTCTTATTACGTTTTTGACACGTGCGTAATAACATTACACGCTAGTGCGTAATATACCTAATTATCCCTACAAAGTTAAATTACTATGTAGGTACCTTACTGCAAGACATAAGCGAGCACAGACTTTATAACCAAAAGACCACGCTTCTATAGAATTCTGTATAAAAACCATAGACTTATTTATACTAAAACAAAATCGCTAACAGTTGGTGGGGTGTGGTGCGGGGAGAGGTCGGTTCAAAGACAAGTCGAAATTGACTAGATTGTCGGCACGTCAGCACAAAATTCTCTCTATTTCTGAATGCTTTAAGCTAGTTGTGATGTCAGTGATAGCTCACTAGGGATGGACAAGACTGATATCGATAACTGATTTGATGGGTGTTACGCAAAAAATATGATCATATAAATTTCTAATTTTTTATTGTAGTTAGAACAGTAAGCAGTAAGTACATAAAATCAAAATAATACAGTCTTTTTTAATTGCTTTTAATGGGTGTTAATGGGTGTAAATAATCATTTATAAAATACAACAAATTGTTTTCCACACAGAGAATGCCAAAGATATTGTTAACTATTAATGATAATTTGATTTAATAAAACAACATATATTTGAATAGAGTTTTAAGTTTAAAAGAAGTATGACAACTGTCAAAAACTGTTAACAAAAAAGGACAAATAAGGATAAACAGGCGAAGGATAAAGTTTGTAGGTACTATAAAAGGTGGAAATATGCTTTTACGAGAAAACTTAACAAAGGGGTATGAGTAAAAAGTGGGTCATTTTTTTTTTGCGATGTCGCTTCCAAAAAGCTCTTTCATCTCAAAGACCTTATCGAAATAACCAAAAAATTATTCTACAGCGTAAGTCTATCATGGGCAGTTTTATAAATATTTTAGTTTAAAAAATTAAATTCGGGTCATATTTTTTTGCGCTGTCGCTTCCAAAAAACCATTTCATCGCAAAGATCACATCCAGATAAGCCAAAAACTATTTTACAGCGTAACTCTAGCATGGGCAGTTTTTGAGATATTTAAGTTTAAAAAATAATATGTAGGTCATTTTCTTTTTTTGGCGTTGTCGCTTCCAAAAAACTATTTCATCGCAGAGATCTCATCTAAATAAGTAAAAAACTATTAGACAGCGTAAGTCTATCATGGGCAGTTTTTTAAATATTTGAGTTAAAAAAATAAAATGTTGGTTATTTTCTTTCTTTGGTGTTGTCGCTTCCAAAAAACCATTTCATCGCAAGTATCTCATCCAAATAAGCAAAAAATTATTCTGCAGCGTAAGTCTATCATGGGCAGTTTTTGAGATATTTGAGTTTAAAAATTAATATGTGGGTTATTTTCTTTTTTTGGCGTTGTCGCTTCCAAAAAACTGTTTCATCGCAGAGATCTCATCTAAATAAGTAAAAAACTATTAGACAGCGTAAGTCTATCATGGCCAGTTTTTTAAATATTTGAGTTAAAAAAATAAAATGTTGGTTATTTTCTTTTTTTGGTGTTGTCGCTTCCAAAAAACCATTTCATCGCAAGTACCTCATCCAAATAAGCAAAAAATTATTCTGCAGCGTAAGTCTACCATGGGCAGTTTTTGAGATATTTAAGTTAAAAAAATAATATGTAGGTATTTTATCATTTATCTCAAAAACTGCCCAATATTGGAAAGTAGAACATATCAAGAGTCATATTTAATTAATTATTTTTTGCTCATTTGGATGAGATCTTTGCGATGAAATAGTTTTTTGTAAGCGACAACGCCAAAAAATGAAAATGACCCACATATTATTTTTTAAACTTAAATATCTCAAAAACTGCCCATGATAAACTTACGCTGCAGAATAATTTTTTGCTTGTTTGGATGACATACTTGCGATGAAATGGTTTTTTGCAAGCGACAACACCAAGAAAAGAAAATAACCCACATTTTATTTTTTTACTTAAATATCTCAAAAACTGCCCATGACAGACTTAGGTACGCTGCCAAATAGTCTTTACTAATTTGGATGAGATCTTTGCGATGAAATAGTTTTTTGGAAGCGACAAAGCCAAAAAAAGAAAATAACCCACATATTATTTTTTAAACTTAAATATCTCAAAAACTGCCCATGATAGATTTACGCCGCCGAATATTTTTTTGCTTATTTGGATGAGATCTTTGCGATTAAATAGTTTTTTGGAAGCGACAACGCCAAAAAAAGAAAATAACCCATATATTATTTTTTAAACTTAAATATCTCAAAAACTGCCCACGCTAGATTTACGCTGCCTAATAGTTTTTTTACTTATTTGGATGAGATCTTTGCGACGAAATAGTTTTTTGGAAGCGACAACGCCAAAAAAAGAAAATAACTCACATATAATTTTTTTAACTTAAATATCTCAAAAACTGCCCATGATAAACTTACGCTGCCAATTAGTTTTTTGCTTATTTGGATGAGAACTTTGCGATGAAATAGTTTTTTGGAAGCGACAACGCCAATAAAAGAAAATAACACACATATTAATTTTTAAACTTAAATATCTCAAAAACTGCCCATGTTAGACTTACGCTGCGGAATAGTTTTTTGCTTATTTGGATGAGATCTATGCGATGAAATGGTTTTTTGGTAGCGACATCGCATAAAAAATTAACCAAATATTTTTTTTAAACTTAAATATCTCATAAACTGCTCATGCTAGACTAATGCTGTTCAATAATTTTTTGCTTATTGGGATAAGATCTTTGCGATGAAACGGTTTTTTGGAAGCGATATCGAAAAAAAAATTGACCCACCTCTTCTTATAAAATTACTCATACCCCTTTCTACAACGTTCTACCCCCACCATTTTCTCGTTTGTCATTTCAGGACATCGCACAGAATACGTACATACATTGATACCACATTTCCATATTTCTGAAATGACTTGTGCGAAAATCCCTTTAGTAGTTCGGTTAATCGAACTAACGAATGCAACTTTTTATATACATTTTCTCTAAGAATCGTTTTCTAAGCGTCTTCTTGATTCCCAATTCTTCTTAATTTTGCTTCTTTAATGTAGCCCCGAGTCCCGAGCACAAACAGGGATTGTTCCGTGGGAAACGGATATCCACAAGTCGTGGGCGGTAGGTTGCTGCCGCCTCGCTTACACAAATCAATCGATAAAATTAGATAAAGCCCCTGAATCACACGATGATACCCATAAAGTAGTAGCCATGCGCCTCTTTTACAAAAAGGTGTTCTTTAATAACATATTTAAAAAAATAGACAGACAATTGAATCACACGTACTTTTTGATTGAATCTGCTCCGGCAGAGTCAGTCCATTGAAGTCGGCGCGCGGCGTCCCGATTCATCAACGGGGCACGGGCGCTGCGGCGCTCAACAAATGTCCAAGAAGTAGCAACTTGAACGGGTTTAAGGCGAAGTTCTATCGTTAGAACTTTTATTCTTTACGGCCTTAGTGCTCCGACGACACCGCGGAGATCTTAACTTGATTTATGCTCGGAGATTTTCTGTTCAGAAATTCTAATGTGCTAATATTTAGTACCTACCTATATATTGGTGGCTTCTTCTGACGAAATTGCCATTGAGGACGTCGACTTACTTTGTATTTTTCATTTTTTAGCGATGAAGTTTTGATTTTTGTTATGTATAGACCTAGGCATGTATTTTAAATGAACAATCAATGTTACATAATTTAATTTTTGGCAGATTTATGGTCAAGTTTTTCGATACTCATCTAATTAGTTGTTTGTTAATTTTGTTCAATACCACAGTAACTGGGCCTTCCTACAACTTACTTAGTTATTAATTTCCCTCCGTCGCAGTATTTGGCCACGAGCGAAATGTTTGCGAAGTTTTTGCTGAATTCAATTTCTAACTAAATAAAGCTGCTTTTTTATGCCTTTTAGCTGTCAGCAAGCGAGGTTCTATGTCTTGAAAATCGTGCCGAGTGCGTTAGCTTATGCTTATTCAAGTAGGTACATTACAATCTTACACAAGAATCTACTTAGGCCGCCTACGCACCGACAGGTGTCTAAATTAGCGCCTAGATCTTAGCCCCCTTACTAATAAAGATTGTATAGCAGATGTATAAGTTACACAGTGATGACTCTCTATCAAACTATTTAAGTTTGACTTCAAAAAGAAAGGGACATAACACTGTGTAACTTATAAATCTGCTTTACAATCTTTATTAGTAAGGGGGTATATATTTATCGAAGTAAACGAACGTTCACGAATGTTCGCAACCGGCCGCACTGCGCGCTAGGCGCTAGGGACCCGCTAGGTGCCTCGATACATGCAGGCGTTTGCCTAGAATGTAGGTATCGTAGGCGCGAGACTTACAAAGACCATGCAACCAAGGCTCCTACCCTAGCGACCCACCTTCCAGTCAGGTCACCGTGTATCCTAGATATACACACAATAATAAATATTATAACATAATAAATAATATTTCTAACACAACACACAAAAACCAAACAATTTTTGGCTGCTTTTATGGACTTTGGTTAGGTGCCTGCTGAACTAAAGCCACTTTTATGTTACGGAATTGAATACACAGCCTGTGCTATAAGTAATTTATGGCGTGACGTAATGGATATAATATATAGTGAATGCATTTAAGAAAAATTTCTCTAGAAGATTTAATTTTATATTTTATTGTAATTAAAATAGTTTTTCATCGAATGCAATCAGCTAAGTACCTGTAACAATTTTACCTAGAAACAATACTATTTCTAGCACAGTTTAAAATTTGTTATAACTTATTGACCGAGCGTCTCTGCTTCAGATTTGGCAAAAATGCTTTCATATGTCCTTCCGCCCGCCTGTCTGTTCTCCTCTACAGGTTGCATTTCTCAACCAATTCTCGTGTAATTTTGTGAACCTACTCGCTGATAGTTATATACATTTTTTAGTCAAGCCAGTTTTTCAAAACCTTTGCGAAAAAAAATTCACCCATTCGAAAAATGTTCAAAGCGCCATCTAGCTTAGAATAGATATACTAAAAGAATATCTAACTAACCAAACAGCACCAAGTACTGTTTTTCAAAGGTATTGCCAACGTGGCGACATCTATTAGATAAATTTTTAACCAACATACAATTTGAACGAGGTCTACAGCTCACTGAGCCACAGAAACAAAAATTAAACCTTGGAATGAGGTTACCACGAGGTTACTACAAATGAAAATATTAAAAAACTAATAAGGTATTTAAAATAACTAGATAAGTATTAGAAAATAAATCATAGTCTTAATTAAATTGGCATATGAAATAAAGTGGTATAGAAAATATTAAAAAAATAAAAAGAAGGTTTAAATCCCACATTTTGCGACTGAAGGAGGCTCAGAATCTTTGTAATGTTTTGGGTCTGGATGGGGTCCACTACGGCTTCTGAGGTCACGAGTGAGTCGCCACACTCGGCCGTAATTCGGCCCTTTGAAGTAGCTGTCACCTAAACGCCACCCGTATGTCCAACCAGTGCATTCTGTAAAGTAGTACTTCTTCTCAGGTAAGGTACGTGTTCGGTTTTTTAAATACACCACCCGCCCTTTCACGGGTTTATCACCATAGATAACCTCCTTCTCTTCAGGGGGCACCGGTCTCATAATAGGGTCTATCGATAGATCAGTATCAGGTCGGCCAAGTCTGGGATCTTCTTTCGGATCTCCGAGTCCCACCTCTGGTATCGAATGACCTTTTTTCATATCAGCTATGTTTGGGATGTAAGTACAATCACGAATAGGTGTACGTCTCCTATTGAAGCTAGCTACCTTATGGTCTCTCGTGATGGTCTCCATTCCAGCTACCATGGTTTCCTTTAACACGTCAGATTCATAGTAACCTTTCCCCGGACGTTGAAGAGTAGCTGCCTGCTGCAGTATATCAGAATGTAGGCGATTCCATTTCAACCGAAGACGTGTAGTTTTGTCATAGTTTTCGATATAAAACTTTATTATGGCTGGATTTGTTAAGTCTATCAGAGGCATATTGAATTTTACAAATTAAAGTTTCTAAAATTTGTTATGAACAGAAATAAGTAGACGTTGAAATGACGAAATGACGTTATTTTTTTTTCCTTTCTCTATGGAAAAATGTTTTCGATTTAGAGATCAAAGAGAATGTAATACACTACGTTACTATGAAAACCAAAGAGAATCAAGTCAAAGAAAAATCTTTTTTGTCTTTTTCTTTTGTATTATGAACGATTACTTGCTTAGTGTTATGAACTAGCTTTCGCCCGCGACATCGTACGCGTGGACATTCGGCAAATCCCGAGGGGAGCTTTGACCAGGTTTAAAAGTGGTTATAAACTATCTGTGTTCCATTCCAAATCCGTTCAGGAGTTTTTGCGTGATTGAATACCTAACAAACATCCAAACATATAAACATCCAAACATTCTGGGCTGGACGTTGATGAGTCAGTTATCTTCCATTTTAACAAGGAACCCTTATACATAGTTTCGCCATGTCCGTCTGTCTGTTTGTCCCCAGCCTAGCTCATAGACTCTTAGTACTAGAAAGCTGTAATATGGCATGGATATTTATACTTTATTATAGATTGAGTTTGAACGAAGAGGACAAACCACATTTAACTAAAATAAACCTATTTTAAGCATTTTTTTTATAAAATAGCAACGGTTTACTTAGTACAACCGCATATTATTGTTTCCTTTTTAACATTTTATAAAACAATAGCCCTAAAGAATTGCAAATTGAACTTGAATTGATTTCAATTTATTAACCTTTAGTCGTTCCTGGCTTACAGCTAATAAATTAAGCACCTATTCAAAAACACTCACTAATTAACCGACTATTTTAATTAGAAAGAGCGTAAGTAAATAAAATAAAATCCATAGGTAACTCAATTGGGCATAAAATTTAACCAATTATAACCTTTATTCAAAATATAACGTGATACCTATAATTGCTGGTTTTTAATACAAAATAAAAGTCAAGAAAGTTATATTTCAGCCTTAAATATATTTTTAGTAAGTGAGTATATACCTACCTACCTTTTATCTAGTTTTAACAATTTCACATTTTAAAATATTAAATCTACGCCTTTTTTTTGTCGATTAATTTATAATTAATAATACATGGACGGTTAACCTATTTTCTTAGAGTCGCATTCGTTTAGTTTCTCTTCGCTTAGTGGGTAATGTATGGGAGTTCCATCGCCCATTCGTTTAGCTATAGAATTAATCATAATCGGCGTGGCTTCTCGGAGGTCGTATGCCCAGCCAATTTTCTCGAAGAATCTGATGAACCAGGTGCCGAAGTTGAAGAAATCGAAGTGTTCAGCTGCTTTGTAGTCGAACGGGAAAGCGTGGTGGTAGTTGTGCCAACCTTCACCCAACGTACAGGTGGCGACAAAACGATTCTCTGCGGGGACGAGTTCTCTGAAATTGTTTTGACAAATCAAGAAATGCTCTGCTAGTTTTAAGTAAAATAAAATTTAACCAATTTAGTATCTATGATTTTTGGTGAAGGACAATAAATAATTTAATGTTAGAGTCTTACAGTGAGGCATTAGGTAAGTAGGACAAAAAATGGGTCCGTCCATTTTTAATCGTTTATGAAATGCGATCGGTTAATCGCATACCGTACTGCTATAGTAAAAAAAGAAAATGTAGTAGGTAAGTTAATGGTGGAGATCTTTTCGCTGGCCCAGCAGTGGACGTCGTCGTGCGGCTGAAAAATGATAATGATGAATAAGGTAATGATAGGTACATTTTAATATCCAGACTTACTTGTTGTAAGGCCTGTACCCAAAAGCATGGGCCAAGCTGTTGACCGTGAGCTCGCTATGGAACATGCCGAGAAACCGTATGAAGCACTGCCAAGCTACCGCCGTCTTCCAGTCCTCGCCCCACAGCCAGACCCCGAGCATGGTCGGCAGGAAGTAGCAGAAGACCAGCTTCAGCTTGATGAAATGTCTAGGCGGCAAAATGTAGAGTTAGGTAGAAACCGTAAGCATCGCTTTGCTAAGTCGTGGCGCACAGGAGCATTTTACATTGCCAAAAGAAATTGAAATGTCGTACTCTAGCTCTTGGATTGCCATTTCTCCCTCTACGGCAGAAAATTATAGGTACTAAATGCTAAGCTCCCGTGGCAGGCTCATGGTAATTGGCATTCTGAGAAAGATGTACAAGTTGCAAATAAAATTATATCTATTCATACAGATTGGACGACTGAACTTACTTTTAAATTTTTTTTTCTGGTGAAAAGTATAAGTAATACAACATTATTATAAAACTAGGTTCGTTTTAATTTGCATTACTAGTTGTACTTAGAATAGCTAGACCTATAAGTATTGACTCCAAGAACTTTAAACTCAGTTCGTGATTGACTCCAACCAAAAGTTCTTTCACAAAATGTTTCCAAAAGACTTTATACTTGACATTCATGAATGCTCTCACTGAAAGGATAACATATTTCATGTCTTACCTATCATAAAATCTCAGAATCGGGTCTCCCTTTATATCGGCCATGTCCATCTGCTGCCCACGGAGCATCACCTCCTCGTTCTTCTTCATCATGAGCCAGCCGATGTGGGAGAAGAATAGTCCTCTGTTCGCGTTGTGAGGGTCTGCGTCAGTGTCGCTGTACTTGTGGTGCACGCGGTGATCGCGCACCCATTGGTATAAGGAGTTCTGTTGGGATTAGTACAGTATGAAGATGATAATCCCGATGATAGTCCCGCATGAGAAAATGATCTTGTTTTATTTAATATTATAAATAAAAATAGAATTCACAATGCTTAAATCTCAAAGATGATAATTGTTTACTTTGTGGTATGAAGGAATTGTAAAGGGAATAGATTACATGGAGGAAATTATTCTTAAAAAGGAAATCGGGTAGCTATATAGAGTAGTGGTCTGATAATTCTTCGAGTGTGGAAAGACGAAGATTTTGAGTTAGTGAAATAATTTTATAATAAGCTCTTGTTTCGGTTTATGAGCATCTCCTGATAAAATTCAAAAAACTCTTGGCCTTTCTTAGGTTAATCTTTTGCACAGACGAAAAACACAGAAAAAAAGACATTACGAGAATGTCTTTGTTCAGTTCCATAGACATTTTACCTGTCCAGCACTGGCGAAACACAATAGGAAGAACAGCTTCAGCGGCAGCTTCACCTTAAACGCCCTGTGGGTCCACAGACGATGAGCGCCGCCCGTGATTCCGAATCCGGACGCCACGTACATTATAGCGGCTGAAAAAAACTATTACATCAAACAGTGTAGAACTCAGTAACATCACCTCCTTTGGCGGTCTTTGTCCTAATTCGATCAGGCATCGATACAGCTTAGCACATCCTTTTCCACTATTGTTGCCTATCGGCCGTTATTTCACCGTTCATTCACATTCATTATACCTTTATCTATCTTTCTATCCTTCTTCTTCTTGTTCTTCTCCTAGTTCTAATTTATTTCTAACATTACCCTGTTTACGTTCATAATATCATTTTTCTCATATCTATTTTTTTCGGTTTTCCTTAACCTATTACTTTCCTATGCGTTATTATAAATCAAAGTCAAGCACGAACTGAAACCTTAGGTCTACCATACTTAAGGAAGGCCTGTCATGTGCTGCGCCCCAGCACCGGGAACATTAAAAATGGCTAACAATAATTTCACAAATAGGCTTTAGTACAGGTATAAAATAATCACAAATCCAATTTCTAAGCTCTAACTATGTTATTCTCTATCCTTGTTTGCACCCTAAATTAATGAAAACTAAATTAAAAAATGTGTATATCTGAAGACATTTGTCTAATAGTTACTCGTTATTTAATACTGACTCCTACAGATTCCTGAAAAAAAATTAAAGTAATTAAGATAAATAATATTAGAAAAAATACTAGAAAAAATCGACTCACCCGTAGCACCTCAGACGGGACTCGAACCCGCACCCTTGGGATTCCGGCCCAATGCACTAACCAATTATGCTACCGAGTCGCTAGTGGGAGCGGCGAAATTTTCTAATACTTTTGACTTCTTCGCTGCAAGCCAGCGCAATTTCATCAATGTGAGGAAATACCCCCACATTCGAAAGAAACATCTTTCCAGATGTTTTGACAATCGATAAAGATGAAACAGCTATATAATTATTAAATTTAGATTTTTCGCATTCACAATGCTATTTTTATATTAAGATAAATAATATTAGAAAAAATACTAGAAAAAATCGACTCACCCGTAGCACCTCAGACGGGACTCGAACCCGCACCCTTGGGATTCCGGCCCAATGCACTAACCAATTATGCTACCGAGTCGCTAGTGGGAGCGGCGAAATTTGGGAAATTTGTGAATGCGAAAAATCTAAATTTAATAATTAAAGTAATTGTCAGAAAAAAAACTTACCAAAGACTAAAGACTGCCATTTCACAGGAAAAGCGTAGTGATAACACCAGAAAACGCCAATGATGTGGTACAAAATTATCCCTATGAAGCTTGGCCACTTAATGTCATTTTTGAACCCTAAGCTTTTTTCGAACGACCGAAATATTTCACTTAGGGACAACCCCGGGTTTGTATCAACCTCCTTCATATTTCCGCATTAAAATTTAAAAAATATCACATTTATGCCAGCTAAGTGCTAATATGAGCACCGATCTAGTCGAAAACAGGTTTCACTTTGATTTCGATTCGGTTTAACGTAATAAATAAAATTTGTTGGGTCACTAATAAGGTCACTTTGAATTGTCAACGATTGTTTTGTTCGACAATTGTTTCACAAGAATTTGTATTGATTAACATACATTTAGTTACGAAAGGAAAAAAAATACCTACTACATATTGCTGTTGACGTTTTATTACTATTCTTTTGAGGACAATCTAATTATGTTTATTATTACTATTTTAAAGAGAAAAATCTATTATTTAGGAGCTCAATATCGAGGTTAAGCAACTCTCGCAAGGGTCGGTCATGGGATGGGTGACCAAAAATTTATTATATCGAGCTCCTCCGTGCTTCGGAAGGCACGTTAAGCCGTTGGTCCCGGCTGCATTTGCAGTCGTTAGCCCCAGCAGTGGGGACATTAAAAATGGCTGATGTTTTAATAAGCTAAGTTTAATTTATTATTTTACTTACAATGTTATTTTATATGTATAGTAGGTAAGTATATAATGTTAAATAATATAAGATATGTAAACTTGATATGTACGAAATATCCCCGTGGCAAACTTTGTATCCGATAATTTATTATAGTCTTAGAAACACGGTAGGCTCATTTTTAATTTAATTCCTATATTTAATTTCTTTCTACCTGATAAACATTAATTTTCGCTTAATACAAGTATTTTTTAAATGAAGCAGCTATTATAATGGTAACATGTATTAATTCGTAGGGGCACAATCTATTTAGCTGGTACCAAATAATATACTAGAAAAAATACGACTCGCACCAGATCATGTTTTCGGACGGGAATAGAACCCGCGACCTTTGGATATCCGGTCCAATGCTCTGACCGCTGAGCTACCGAGTCACTCACAGCTCAGCGGTCAGAGCATTGGACCGGATATCCAAAGGTCGCGGGTTCGATTCCCGTCCGAGAACATGATCTGGT
Organism: Catoptria pinella; assembly: GCA_963556745.1. NCBI lineage: Eukaryota > Metazoa > Arthropoda > Insecta > Lepidoptera > Crambidae > Catoptria > Catoptria pinella. The sequence continues at coordinate 11,213,785 of OY750774.1, read as the reverse complement.
GCGAGTCGTATTTTTTCTAGTATATTATTTGGTATTATATAAAATAGCATTGTGAATGCTTAAATCTCAAAATTTAAAAAGCTATTTAGCTGGCTTTGTGTTTTGTCGACTGCGCTGGAGTGCGTCGCCGAGTTGCGCCAGTCGTTCCCACAGAACACTATACTCGCGCCCTCGTTGGTTTCGCAGCCCAAACCGCTGGCATTTTATAGATTCATAAAAGTGTATTTTGTATAAATCTGTATTTGAGTAATTACACACGAAATGATTAGTGACAATTTGGACTTTCATTTAGCAACCTTTTGAGAAGTCATCCGTCAGGCACATTTAGGACATTATAGATATTATAGACATTATAGACCACACCACAGACAAATTTAAAAGAATTTTTTTGAAGTATTTTTTATCGATGCTGAACGAAGTAAACTGCTTGATCTGGGATTCTTGAACTGTTCACAAAAACTCACAAGTTATAATACAGTTTCTTGTGAATTCCTCTCAGGCTCTAAAAGTTTTATGCTTTTCCGATAATGGTGCTAGGTTTTAAATTTGAATTGAGGACGACAAACAAACAATATCTCCAAGAATATGCTCAGAACTTTTGCATCAAAACATCTAAACTGCAGGCGAATCTCAGATGCGTTGCAGCGGAAAATGGAAATCCTACAAAAGGTTTATGGAATCTTGAAATTGGACTTAACGTGAGCTTGTTAGTAAGAAGTGAATAACCTCAAGTTATTTAGAAGATACCAAATATTAATTATTCATAATTACGTAAGTAATGTAGTTCCGGACAACACACACTATTTATTTAGTCCCATAACAGACAGCTCTTGACAAGCATTAAAGTAGAAATTAAAGTATGGTTGAAGTGGCTTAGTTATTTTTTAACAAAGTAGCCGGCTTTGGTTTCGGTGTAAAAAATAAAAGCGAAAAAGTCGCAGAGCGAGTAACGCTAAGTTAATTACGAGTTGGCACCGTCGAAGAGTAACGGGCCGTGACGCCGATTTACGAGTCCTCCCGCTGATAAACTCATAAAGGGGTCATATGGGGGGTTAATATCAGCGGTTATCGCGCAAAAATAGCTGCTATTATATTTATACTTGGCTTTGCGACTGAGCTGTATTGTTACTAGAATGTTTTGGATCTTGTAGGGGGATATTTCACGGACTGGATGATAAAAACGTTTTTTATCGATTCAGTTTTTCGAAATTTTTTAAAATGCCGGAGATATGGCGAAAAATCATATTTCAGCCATTTCGAAAAATGTTACTAACGTGAGGTCTACAACTCTACAGAGCCACTAGTTGGTATAGGTTTAATTCTACTTAGTGAACAAATGTTTCAGATCTTTGTTTTCTCTGTTCCAGATAGTTGACAATTAGATATAATGCAGGTATGAAGGTTTTTCATTTATCCATTTACTTCTGTGACGAGGGAAGAGAACTATAGTTTTAACACCATGTTTGACACCATGAGATGTTATTGGGTACGTAACTTAATATTCCTGCGAGTATCTCACGTTCAACAACCAGTGACAGAAACCTAATACGTGAACGTAAATAATTACACGCGATGACACGAATGTCTGACTGGGAACGAGACGGCGCGATTTACTGCTTCCCCCGTTGATAACAACGTAGTACCGTCATAGTATAAATGATTACCAGTAATGTGTTTCACACATGTTTTTGAAATAATCACCTACCGTACCGACGTAGGTTAGCAGCCTACACACACTAGGGCTATCTACAATAAAAAAAAGTCTGGAACGGGTGGTAGAAAAATATAGACGATTCAAAAGCGCTTAATTACTAAGTTTATTTGAATAAAGCAATTTTTTTACTTTTTTTTTTACTGATTCTAGAGACTTGTGTTTGAAAATGTTATTAAGGTTTTTGTATAGATTAATAAAAACATCAATACCCTAAACAACAGTATAGCATTATATAGTTTATTGACCAAGTCAGCGCGAAACGTCTCCGTTTCAGCTTGGGCAAAAATGTTTTCGCTGTCCAACTGGTCTCATCTACGGATCGCATTTCTCAACCGATTCTCATGAAATGTGAGCATAATCGATTCGATATACAAGATGTTACAAAAATACCCCTAATGCCGAATATGGTATATAGGGACCATCAAACTAAACAACTTTTACTACGGGGCCAACTCTGAAATCGCGAAAAAAAAATCAGCTGTTTCATACATTTGATATTTTCGTAATTAATTTTTGTATGAAACAGCTGATTTGTTTTCGCGATTTCAAAGTTGGTCCCATATTAAAAGTTGTTCAGTTTGATGGTCCCTATCTACCATATTCGGCATTAGGGGTACTTTTGTAACACCTTGTATAATATGTTTTTTTTGGTCGATAAAGTTTTTCGATTTTTTTCAAAACGGCGGATGTATGGCACATATTTCAGCCTTTTTCAAAAAATGGCACACATTTTTTTTGTTACCCTTATTATGACGAATACACGGGTGGATGAGAGGGTATGGAAAATAATTATAAAAAAACGCTAATTTCCTGTATCACATCAAATAACAAGGGCATTTCATTTCAGCTTTTTGTTTTAAGGATTTATGGGGCGGTGAAAATTTTTGCTATGCAAAGACAGACTCGCGAAGTCTACAGCTTACAGAGCTACTAAATAAATGCGCAGGAGCTCCGTGAGCGTCGTATACCACAGCGTAACATTTTTGTTCAATATTCCTGTGGTTGTACTTTACTGCGGCGCACTCGCGACTGTTTTATTAAAGGGTACTCGGTACCAAATATTCCTAAACACGTTATATACGGTCCGCTTTCGTTTAGTTTGTTTGTATGAAGACGAAATACTGTGTTTATACTGTGGTAATACCGTCAAAAAACCCCAACGACCCCGCAGATATACGCGATAAATCAACGAACATAACCGTCGATTTGACCATCCTTTACAAATTCTTTCATATTTTGCTGATTTCAACCATTATTCAGTGTTCTGACAGCCAGTTTGTCAACATTAATTAAAGGTCTGGTTAATAATAAAAAAATACTATCGTCTATAATATTTCATTCGAATTTACTCTTATAAAAAATTGGCGGTATGCAATAGTACCTCCGCGTTAGTAAAAACTTTGACGTCATCGTTGAGCACCAACGCTGACGGCAAACACGACTGACTCAACGATGACGTCACAGTTTTTACTAACGCTGAGGTACTAGCTAGACCCACAGAACAAAGAAACATATTGCCCAGCCCATCGCCAATTTTTGGTAATTCAATTCAATAAAGTGTTCCTTGTTCTCTGTTTATTGTTTTGTCTTTTTGTTCTAACTGTGTATACCTAACCTATCCATTATTTCTCCCATCTATTCTGTGCCTCTGTTACAAAAGGATCTCTAAAATAGATTTGCCCGATTGTAAATACAAATGTCGCAAATTCCAGCGTCCCGGTTTGGTATGTGAAGCAATTAACTTGTAAGTGCGCCAATGGCGAGAAGGCTCGATTTACGAGCTCCAGCCTTCTGATAAAGACGTAAACGGGCTGTGAACGCCCCGCTGATAATATTCGCCTGTTATTGTTTCCGTCGCGGTTGCAGCTAGAGACACCATATTGTTTAAGAATTTAGGGATAAATAATTATTAAAGTAATCATTATCATGAATAATTTTGAATGTCCTCACTAAGAGCCCGCATTTGCAGTCATTTGCGGGCCCAATAACTGCAAATGCAGCCGGTCTTAATATGCCTTTCACAGCACGGGGGTGCTTTAAATAATATTAGCGATTTTTAGGATTGAATATAGCGATAGCCAATCACCAATGAGCTCCAAACCAGTTTCAATCGGATCTTAAAATCGAATCAAATCAAATCAAGAATTAAATTATACAAATACTTGTCGCATTTAATTCGCATTCCATTTGTGGTCTACCCAAATTCAGTTGCAAGTTGCAATGCATGGGAGATTTATGACCAGTTTTTGAAATCCATTCCAGGTTCTATTTACGAACTAGCCATTACTGAGACTGTGACAAATGTTACTGCGAATCTAAAAGAAAATTAAAAAGAAAACAAAAAGTGTTAAAAGATCGAAACATGGTCCATAATTTTGAAGTGTTAGTTAGATTACCTATTTTATGTCTTTGCTGCATTTGCAGTCGTTAACACCCACCAATCCGCATTGGGCCCACGTGGTGGGTTATGGCCCATCCTCCTTATCCACCCTTAAGGAAGGCCAGTGCCCCAACAGTGGTGACATTAAAAATGGCTGATGGTCTTGGTCTCTAAAAGGTTGTATTATTAGAAGGACTCATATGTCGACAGTGGACAGAGACTTTCACATATCGTTAGTGCTATCATATCCTGACCAGTCCTGCAGAGTTGGTGAGCCGGCAACATTCTGCATCATCCCTGTAAATGCTCGTCACGTCGCATTGTATCGGTCGATACATATAGCAATGTAGTTTGCTATTGAGTTAAAAGGTTTGTTTTATTAGAAGGGCTCATGTGTGGACAGTGGACAGAGACTTTCACATAATTCGTTAGTGCTATAATATCCCGACCAGTCCCGCAGAGTTGGTGAGCCGGCAACATTCTGCATCACTCCTATAAATGCTCGTCACGTCGCATTGTATCGGTCGATGCATATAGCAATGTAGTTTGCTATTGAGTTAAAAGGTTTGTTTTATTAGAAGGGCTCATGTGTGGACAGTGGACAGAGACTTTCACATAATTCGTTAGTGCTATAATATCCTGATCAGTCCCGCAGAGTTGGTGAGCCGGCAACATTCTGCATCACCCCTGTAAATGCTCGTCACGTCGCATTGTATCGGTCGATACATATAGCAATGTAGTTTGCTATTGAGTTAAAAGGTTTGTTTTATTAGAAGGGCTCATGTGTGGACAGTGGACAGAGACTTTCACATAATTCGTTAGTGCTATAATATCCCGACCAGTCCCGCAGAGTTGGTGAGCCGTCAACATTCTGCATCACTCCTATAAATGCTCGTCACGTCGCATTGTATCGGTCGATGCATATAGCAATGTAGTTTGCTTTTGAGTTAAAAGGTTTGTTTTATTAGAAGGGCTCATGTGTGGACAGTGGACAGAGACTTTCACATAATTCGTTAGTGCTATAATATCCTGACCAGTCCCGCAGAGTTGGTGAGCCGGCAACATTCTGCATCACCCCTATAAATGCTCGTTAGGTCGCATATCCCGGTCGATATATGTAGCAATCTAGTTTGATATTGAGTTAAGGATGTTAGAGGGCCTCATGTGTGAGTGAACAGATAAACCTTTGAGAGCACTATGGGTGTAATGCCCATAGTGCTCTCAAAGGTTTATCTAATAATAAAACAAAAAATATATTTTCTACCGAAACAATGGTAATTAAGGTATTTATGCTGTGTTTTTTTCTTATTTTTTTTAATAGACAGGTAGCAAGTGGTAATTATATCCTTACTAATATTTTAAATGCGAAAGTCCGTTTGTTTGCTTGCTACGCCTTCATATCTTAACTACTGAACCGTTCATCATGAAATTTTGAATACACGTTGTCAGGGGTACAGAGAAGCACATAGGGTACCTTTCATATAAAAAATATTATTCCCGAGGGATAGCAAAAAACTTTCCACATAGACGAAGTCGCGGGCGGTCGCTAGTTGAAAATAAATACGGCGCCTGAAAAAAGCTGTCATATTTTTTGACATACTATATCTTTGTCTTGGTACTGGTTCGTGAAAAAACATAGTTTTTAACCAACTTCAAAAATTGTTATCGGATTTAAATAGGAGGAGGTTATCTATTCGTCGCGTATATATTTTTGTGACAGTAGATAGTTACATCTACAATATTAAATTGAAAAATATATGAATCATTTTCAACACGAGTATATGTATCGATAAAATCCCAACACCTATATTAAGCAGATGACGTGGCGAGTTTCCTTATCAAGGGCGCGTTTACGATTCATTTGGCAACGCCATGTGGGCAACATCCGAGTTGCGTATTAAAGGATATTTTTACAGAGCTTATATCATAAAATATAAAGGAAACAATTCGCGATTTACTGAGCACGTACACATATTTCAGGTACAGTCATTTCGTTCATGTTATCTTAGGCCACATTAGACTATTTTCAGTATTGTAGCTATCAAGGCGTGCCTGGAGCAAAGCGACTTCGACATCAGCCATTTTAATGCACAGGCCTTCCTTATGGGTGGATAATGAGAATGGACCATAACCTACCATGCGGACCCAATGCGGATTGGTGAGAGTTAACTGCAAAATGCAACCGGGAGCAACGGCTAAACACGCGAGCTCAAGATAATAAATTTTTGGTCACCCATCTCATGACCGACCCTTGCGAAAGTTGCTTAACCTCCACAATCGCACTGCGCCACCGACCTCCTCGAATGAATAGCAAGTTAAATAAAACGCTAAAACATAATATTGCTAACATCTGAACATAAAAAAGGCCGATATTAATATAAATGCTATTCATACCATATCTATTCAATTCAGTAACTGCTTATCAAAAATACCAGTGTTTTCTAAATTTTTTGAAAAGTGTATTACATAAGCATTGGTTGATTTTGTAACACCCTTACTTCACAAACTCTACACCTTACATGGGCGTAAGGTGAATTTATTCTATATACCTTTTTGCGTATTGAACTTTTTTTTTAAGTTTAAAATTCTTTTCACTCAAAAACACGGAATCAAGTTTATTAAAAATAAAATTGGCTCGGGTCACGTTGAAAACAACACGTAAACAAAAATCGTAAAGGTGTCGTTTTGTTTCAGTCCATAGGTGTTTTTATATGTGGCCATAAAACACACGTGCTCACAAAAGTTGCGCCTAATACAATTTCAGAAAACTCTTCGTGACCTCTAGAGTTCGTTGTGTTCGGAGTCTAGAAAATTCTGGATGATTTCATAAAATGAAAGTTAAGTGTAACTTGTGTGTAACTTTTCAAAAGATATGTCGTTCTTGGTATAGTCAACGGCACATCAGACTATACTAACTGTAACTATACATGTTGTCCTTGAGGTTTATGCCGTACACGTAATAAAAGCTGTTTTCGTAGTTCAACTGTTAAATTTAACGTGCTGTCTGCTGCTTTATTGAAAAATAAAAAATGATTTCCACTAACTATACCAAGATTACCAGGTAATAATTGACCGAGCGAGCGCGTAGCGCGAGCGAAGCGACTCTGGTTCAGCTTGGACAAAAATGCTTTCGTATGTTCTTCCGGTGTCCGTTTGTTCTCCTCTACAGAGCCCGTAGCCAATGTCACATTTACAAATTTTCGCTATCGCTTCGCTTCAAAAAAGGTATGGATTTGACGTTTTGAATTTCCATTGATAACGAAACCTTATGTCAAACCCATATATGTTTCAAAAGCGAAGCTATAACGAAGATTTGCAAATTTTACTTTGGCTAGACCCCCTGGTCGCATTTCCCAACCGATTCTCTTTTGTTAGCGGTGCAAACGAAATTTTGATTTTGATTTTTAGACGACTCAAAAGTTCAAAGTTCAAAATAATTAATCAAAACATTTCTGGCGGCCAATATTCGAAATTTGAAAATAATAAGGTTGTGACTGAATTTATGACTGCGTACATTAAGTATTTATTTGTTATTAAACAACATACAATTTGAGCTACTTTTTTAACGTGAGGTCTACAGCTCACGGATTATGAGTATTTAGTAAGCAGCCACAGAAGCTGTTATCAATAACATTAATAGAAGTATAATTTTAAGCTTTATATGAAAAAAATAACTAGTATGTTTGTAAAGCTTAATGAAGCATTCGTTTTTATATCGTTTAATTTGTTAGCTCATTATCATTTTAAACATCAGAATGATTAATGAAGTATCAGCTATTATTGAAGGAAGCAAATTACAATGACAATCTTAAAATACCTACACTAACCATAGTGTAGTCTAAATGTTCAGTATAAAATCAGCGAAAATGTCTCTCACAATCTGACAATTTTCTCCCATAAAATTCAGCCATTTTCCATTTTATTGTTTTGATATAAGTATCATTATTTACAAATATAGTATTTTTGGAATTTGTATATTCTACGTAACGGCTACCATTTTTCATGTTTATTCTACAATGAATTGTTTGATAAATGCAGTATGCAGTAGCCAAGAAATCGGTGTTTGGCATGCCTGCAAATCGATAACAGGAACTTTTCCAGTTAGATGAGTTCTGCTTGAGACAAAAACGTAACAAAACATGCTGTGTTCAAAAATTGATATTTTTTGTGGAGCAGGAATAATAAGTTATTAAACTAGGAGTAAGACACCGTTGCCGCAGTAACGAATTCGACGCTGCTGATTACAGAGAATAGCACAGCTGTATCGGTTCACTACACTGTACGTATTTACTGAAATAAGCACAGCACAGATTGCAGAGCGCGGATTACTGCGTCGTAAAAACTTGCCGCCACGTCAGATGCTTATGAAATATAGCAGTCGTTGCTTCAGATTCATATCAATCTTTTTATGTGATGTATGACATAATTTGCAATGCCATTAATTTAAGAAAGTGACCAAGTTTAGAGCGCTTGCGGAACTTAACGATGTATTTTAATCTGTAAAATTTATTCTTTGCTTTGGCATAATATATTCTTGAGTGAACTTGCCGCGAATCACTGTGTATTGTCAATTTAATCGCATTGTATATTCTTAGATTTGAATAATAAGAACGGGACTCCATATACTATGGTTATATTAATCAATTAAAAATATAGACAAATTACACCATTAATAGTTTATAAATAAGCAAATAATTTGTACTGTGGCGACTTGATTGAATGGATTCTGTCTTTTATAAAGTTTTAATAAATACGAAACTATAATTATAATGTATGTTTAATATAGATTGTATCTTTATGTTCAGTTCATGTAAATAAACATTTGAAGCAATTCTGATGTATTTTTTGGTATAGATAATGGAAAATGTTTTTCTATTATTACTACCTCAATTTCCCAGGGGAATCGAAATTAAACACGTCGAAAGTCGTATGTGAAAGCTGGTACCTTACATATTCGTTCTTAAGGTATAATTTGAATATTCATTTGTAATCGACGAACTGCGCACAGACGTTAGAGGTTAGTGTGAAGTCTGCATTCGAGCAAACTTGGCCGGCAATTGATAAAGTTTTGATCGACAAACTTCAGGGCCAGTTTGGTTGTTGTTCTTGTGAAATGTGCCGATGTCTGTCCCCTGCATTAAGCATCTCATTGTTGCATACGGGACACGTCAATAACACATTTACATATCATACTTTTACACCCGTTTGCACTAAACTTAAGAATTGCCTGTCTTTTCCTAACTACAACTCGACCAAGATAAATAGGCGCATGAAAGCTGCATGACAGCTAAGTTAATGACACCGTTTTAATTTGGTCAAGTTGTAGTTAGGAAATGACATAGGCGATACTTAAGTTTAGTGCAACCGGGCATTAGTTAGTAAATAAAAAGTCACGCTCTAATCGGTGAAGTCTTATCGGTGAAGTCTCCTTATACGTTTAAAATCCTTCATCTTCTAATACGACGCAACATTAATAACTCTTTGTACTATCTAGTTAATATAGATTCCTCAGCGCCTCACTCTCTTCATGTTGCCTTCCGCATTATCTACATACAATGCGATTAATTTGACAATATTCAACAGGGCTAACTTACATTGCTATCGTAATCGATCTGATTTGACAGATGGATGTGATACATTGCTACTTTTCTTTGATAAGTTTTTATTTGTGCAAAAACGAAGAAGCAATGTATCACATACATCTGTCAAAACACAGTTTACATTAACTTCATTGTTTTTAGCCGATAGACCCGCAGATGTGACCAACATCAGAGCACTTGTGGTACAAAACGATGCATTTTAATCTGTGCCACCTTACCATACATTCTTGAGTGAAGTTGCGGCAGACCACAGTCCATTGTCAAATTAATCGCATTGCACCTCTACGTATTTTGAAGGTGTAAGTTGTAGCACAGCGTCTTCTCACCTGCCCGTGATGAAAGCCTATGTCTCAGCAGTGGCGACATTAAAAATAACTAATGTGCACTAAGATGGAGAGAGACGAGATATCTTTTAGCTGCGATCAATTATTCTACGTTACACAACTCAAAAATGAGCAGCTTCAAATGTTTAGGGCATTTCATTGTTGGCAAAATGAACTACGCTTGTAATTTTAAACCATTGGGACTTACTATCAACATTACAGACTAAAAACTAATTGGCTCCTGAATAGACAATGTAAATGGAACAGTGTAAGGATTCGCAGTAAGTTAGAATTGAACAATGCGTATTAGAGGTAAAAGCTATCGCTCAAACGGCTTACCAATGGAGTAATACGATAATCCGACTACAAAACAGTTGAAGCTTAGTTTCCAATTCAACCTGTGCTAATTTATATAGATTCTTGTTTAGTAGGGTTACCATACTTGAATATTCAGTAAGCAATTTGTTTGTTCCAAAAAATAAAAAATGCTACAATCCGTCTAAGTAAGTATTCATTAAACTTAGTTGCAGTGTATAGTGAAAATCATATAATTTTTAAGTAAGTTTATTTGTTATTTTATTTAATTAAGGCTAGGTACTTAGGTAGACCATCAGCCATTTAGGCAAACGTAGCGTGCGAGCAACCTCCTGCCCTTCTGCTAACGTCCCGCTGTCGCTCAGATGATGTTATACAACAAAAGTTATAATTGTTAAATTAGTTAAAAAAGTTAGACAACAAATGTTATGAAACGTTCTCCAACGTTACATATATGACTGCTGTGTGGGAGCACCTGTACGCTAACCTATAAAGGCAATCTATGCTTAATAAAAAGTCTGGAAAATTCCGCAAGATGGTAACCCTAGTCTGTAGTTACTGTTAATTCTAAAGTTAGTTCAAAGTCAAAACTCTCGGCAATGTTAGGCCTCTGTCAAAGTCTAAGCTCGCTATTCATAATAGTGTAGCTTGGATAGGTATTGGAAATGAAATCGTTTAATATTTGTATCATTCTCTGCCTTTTAGGAGTAATAATAAAATCAATATAGTATATCATGTGAAATAAATCACAGATCTATGATATTACAAACAGCTGCAGCTCTGTGTTGCATTTAGAATTTATAGCAAAACCTAGCAGTGATAGTTTTCCTTTTAACTTCATTATAATATATACTTCTGTTCTGAATTTTATCACGTTTTCAAAAGCAACCATTTATCTGGTAAAGGGCGACTTGACTCTAACAAAACTTTGCACTTTAAAGCTTAATATTTCGCAAACGGGTCCTTGAATCAAAAAGTGGTTTGTGCAATCTTAAAATATTATTGAAAGACCTATCTAACGTTACCCCACAATATGAGATTGATGAGAAAAAAAAAAATTATCCTTACTTTACATGTAAGAGAGGTACACTAAAAAAAATATATTTTTCTAAATTTTATTCTACCACTTTTTTGGCGTAATTAATATACACATTAATGCTAAATTACAGCTTTCTAGTACTTAGGGCCTCTGAGCAAAGCCGCGAACGGACGGACAGACCGATATGGTAAACTATAAGGGTTCCTTATTGACTTGACTACGGAACCCTAAAAACGTCATGGTTGCGAAATCCGTACCGTGAAAATGCGGTTTTATGCGGTACTGCACTTTAGAGCTAGCGTAAAGTGGCTTTAGGGCCTCATCTCCAGCTGACGTGGTTCACGTAGCTGCACTTTAGTGACTGGACGACTTTCTACGTAACATCAAAAGAGGAATAAACTTAGGATACACTACAGGCATCATTAAATGACTCGCCTCTCAAAGAGATAAGATTAATCTTATTGAAGTTTTTAAATTTCTAATTAGCTTTAATCAATCAATTTAATTCAGTTATAACAAATAAAATCAGAACGCTGCTATAAAATAAATTAAAAAAAACTTGAATGCATTTTTATAAAGTTCCGAGCGGGTAATTTCATAAAAATATGAGCACTTTTGCCTCTTGCTTTCGTCCTCCCGTGACCACGGCCCTTGGAAATGTGTCAAAACGTCGGGAATTCAAAAAAACAATAAATCCAAACTAAATAATTCTAAAATAACACCTGAATTAATAATATAAGCGCTGTAATCCGTAAAAAGTGTTTTATTTCTAATGAACTGTACGCGCGGAAGTCTATGTTGGATCTCTTTTCACGAGTCACGAAGCCATATCCTTTGACTTAAGAATCCATTTAAGGATTTTTTTTCTTTTTTTCCTCATAAAATATGGTTTATACATGTGGTGGGCCAATCGTTGAACTGGGCCGATCAAGATCTGGCTGGGCAGATCACGATACGCCGGCATTTCTTGATTTGCCTTTTCAAAACCCGCCATATCATTCAAAGCATAACGTTTGACTATTTGCCCGGCCATGCTTGGGCAAATCGATTCTGTAGGGTGGCCAAAGTACAAGCAAATAAAATGAAGTTTAGATAATAATTATTTTACTAGATGATAAAGATTTAACCAGTCATGCTGGGACAAATAGTCTGAAGGGTGACCAAAGTATTAGTAAAATAAAAATAATGTACATTTATTTTTTTATTATTTGTTCAATCATTTAACTGACGCTTGTAATTCACTCGGAAAGCACTTTTTTCTTCAATTAACTCACTGATATTATTTTTATTATCACAATTTTCGATTTCTTGTGACTCTGCCATCTTGCTCGTACGTACATACACAGCTGACAGAACAAACAGCGTTACAGCGCCACAAGCGTCGCGAAACGGAAGTATATTACAATGCGTCCAGCCACATCTCGATGTGGCCAAGTACTAGTAGGGCAAATCGACGAATAGGTTGCTTTTATCGATCTGCCTAATTTTTGATTGGGCACATTTGGGAAATGCCGGCACATCGTGATCTGACCAGGCAGATCTCGAATGGCCCAGTTCAACGATTGGCCCACGACATACATAATATAACAGAAGTAAGTACCTTTTAACATTTTATATTTGTATACGAATAAATGTTATGAATCCGTATATTTCCTGCGGCAGTCAATAGAAAACACATATTTAGTTAAATATTCATGGTATTACTGATCATATATCATTTAGACGCTAAATGTCATGCCGTCATATGAAATATTGAACCCAATCCAACGTCGGTCTAGACTAATACAAGTAAATAAGGGGAAAAGGCTTCAGATTATTTATGAAAGGCATATTGCGTTATAAAAAATGATAGCGGTTTTCTCGCGGAGCGAACTCGTTTGTTCTTATCACAGTGATAAGGCAGTGATCGTAAAAGGGAGACGAGATACATTTAAGCTTATCTTATATTGACGGAGTACTTCATCATAATTCAGGGGGCTGTCATGAAGGCCGATAGTCCTTTGTTTATCCGGAGGCGTACGCATTTGTCCGCATTCCCCCGGGACAAGAAAAGAATCAAAATGAAGGCACGAAATATGTTTTTAGCCGAAATAAAGACACACAAATGAGGGACGGTGAGAGGCCGTACATCTTATTTATCAGCAAGGATTTTTTCGAGTTAATAATGCTGTGAAAATCGTGAGATAGAACCCGAGACGTGATTATTCGAAAATACGACGCTCGAGATAGTACTTCTTTGTTCCTGATTCAAGATTGTGAACTTTATGTCTGCTGGAAGTTTTTAAAAGACCTGAGAGTTTAAAAGTGTCTTAATAGATGCCGTAATAATTTGTTTTTTTCTCGTTCTCTTTAAGTAGTTTAGGTAGGATTGGGTTTTGGATAATAGTCTCATTTTTGTATCAAACTAGTTAGCTAATGTTTCTTACGCCTGTCTTCTCTGTTATATGATTCTTAACGAGTAATATCCTTTTGCAATAAGAAGAAACTTTAAAACTCTCAAGAATTATCTTATATCTTTGTTTGCATTTGTTCTTAATCAAAAACTTGTTCCCGAATTTCCGTTCGGTGCACAAACAACGTACACTTCTGGTGAATGTTCATATTTACCGTGGAGAATTCCTGGGTACCCATCGAACTTTAGGGTACTGTTTGCTTGTACCCCCAAGAGGGGTATAAAGGATCCCTTATTAATCCTAGCAATATTACTATTTGTTGTATTAAATTGAATCGTCTAATTGTAAACGGACAACCTTCTGTTAGTGTAAATTGGTACTTCGAAATCTTAGTTCAATTAGCGCACTTATCTGAAGCGAAGATATCTCTATTTTTAGGGAAAAGACTGAATTATACTTCAAAGGTAAAAACCTACTTATAAAAGGGTTTCCTTTCAGTCGAAACAAGAACCATAAATAACTAGACCAAAAAACTTGGAAAGCTTTTTTAAACACTATAATACTTAATTACACATCAAATAAGGATTAGTAGTATGTTCGTCTTTACACACTAAAATTCATGTAATGAATAGTGTAAAATTCATGTAATAATATGAATTTGAATTAAAACTTCAGAAAATTCAATAAAAAAGAAAAGCATTGTTCACAACAATAACCGGTTACAACCAAATCTAATCAATCAATTAAATTCATTAAAGTGTACAATAACAATAGGTTTCATAATAGACGACTGAATATTCAGATGAATCCAAATAATCAATCAAAAATATTTCAAATGAAGCAAAGTTTTAATAAATTGGGCGAACGAAGATAAATCATGAAAATTAGGTTTTCTGAAAAATTACACCTTCGCGAATAGATTAGTATGAGAGTCATGCTCATGCTTCTTTCTGAACAGAGATATAATAAATGAATATTACTTTATTAAGTGCACTTTTAATTAATTTAACAGATTTTGTGTAACGGCCTGTTTAGTGTTTATGTAATAAATAAGTTACGTGAACTTTTGACTTCGCCAGTGGCTAAGTATATCATAAGTTTTAATTAAACCGACTCAAGGTTTTTATTTTTAAATGTGCACAAAGTCCAAACGAAAATATTGTACGAAGAATTTCATATAACATAATATTTAAAATAGGTTTTCAATTCGACGTCATCTCTTTATTTTTATTCAGTTCGACAAATGTGATGATGATTTTTAATGTTAAATCAATAACTAATATCGCCGGAAAAATAGGAAATCTGTTTATTTCTTGCTTTAAGTTAACATACGTTTACTCCGATTATATTGATGTTTTATAAATTCAGTATTTTAATACATTATCGTTACTCATGCTAATGGGTATGTATTGTGCCAATGAAGTGTTTTTTTAATTTTTATTGCCCAATTTTTACGTTGATATAAATAACAGGCATTAACAATGTAAGTAGTACGCTACATGGTTAACAAAGTTCCTAAAATCTTCACAAGACAGTATACTAAAGCTTCTACGAACCTAATATTAGGTTGTTGATCCCTATTGCTGTCGTAACTCGGAGTAATTCGGTCATAACATCTAATCTCCTTACACATTCCGAAAGCACGAGCAAGGATTTAAAGGCACAAAAACCTTTCAATCCATCGTCCAAATATATAAAAATAATCGGAAATCTTTGATGAACGTTCGCAAGGGTAACTAAGCACATATAAACCGAAAAATGGGCTACTCAAACAAAGGGTCCCTCATTTGTGTAAAAAAATCTTTGAGGCTTACCTAAGCTGAAAATAAAATGGAGATGAAACGGAAAGATATCCGAGGTGAGGCAGCTTGAGCCGTATGGGCTTTTGAAATATAGCCGGCTCGGCTCAAATCCTTTGAAAGCTAACTTTCATAGAGCTGGAGTGTTAAAAACGAAGTAAGATCAGACGTGGTCGAGCTTTAGTTGGAAGGAGGACTAATTTAGGTTTTGTGTGTAAGTAATATTACATTCACTAATAATTTCTAACGACTGTGAATGTAAAATCAAAGATATAAAAACAAAAACGATGTTTTAATTAAAAATTCCAAATTAGTTAGTTATTATTTTGTTGGTTACTTGTGTAAGTAGTATGTATGTACCGACACTGGAATTTAGGTTATAAGCGTTATGTATATTATATTATTAAACTTAGAACATTTTTATGTATCCTTTAAACTGTTTTAAAAAATTAATGTTTATATTGCACTTATTTATTATTATGATTAAGAACAAAAGATTATTTTACATTATTTAATATAACATAGCATTGTTTTTAAACGAAGAAAAAAGTAGATGCAACACCCTTAATTTTAATGTTTCGTAGGCTTAAGCTTTAAGAATCTATCGTAAAATGTTTACAGATGCTGTGAAAACAAAATTATAATACGTAAAACCAGTCAATAAAATTATGTTTATGTTTATGCCCCAAACATTTTTTAGTCTCAAACAATATTGTTTTATCCCAATTGTTACTACCAGATTCCAGAGAAAAGGGATCACGGATTACAAACAGACCTCATTTATTTTAACTGTTTACGTACACATTGTCATACTGTTTTCACGATTTCACCGGTTCTCCATAAGAAATCAAAGAATTTTCCCTTTTCTGATTGTTTGTTATTTTTTGAATATATTTACCTTTCTTTTTTAGCCTTTATTTCAATTCTGGCTGCAACTTTTTATTACAAATTGTCTTTTGTAAGAAAAGCTTGTGAAAACCGTTTCACAGAGTATTTCCTGCAGATTATTGATATTGCAATATCAAATCAGGTACAAAACTGAATGTAGTAGAAAGAATATTGTTACACTATGGTAGTAGGTTAGAGGTTAGAACTGTCAGCAAAAATAGTAAGACAAGTTATATTGGGACGAGTTGCCACCTAACTCATGTTCGTTTCAATTAGAAATATGCCTTGTACTAGCGACCGCCCGCGACTCCATCTGCGTGGTCAGTTATTTCTCTAACCCTCGGGTACAGTACTTTATTTCGGGATGAAAGGTACCCTATTTCCTTCTCTGTACCCCTAAAAAGGTGTATGCAAAATTTCATGATGATCGGTTGAATAGTTAAGACGTGTAGGCGTAACAAACAAACAAACAAACTTACTTTTGGTTCTATTAGTAAGGATTGTCTTCTTTAATAACTATAACTCGAGGAACTAGCCCAAGAAGCCTAAATACGATGCCGTAATCTATTTTCAGAAAAAGTTCTCGTCTCGGGATATAACTTATTACTTGTGGAAGTACTTTTATTACGAGCTCAAGGGAAATCTACACTTGCTCGCAGCAAGTTTCGTGCGATAAAGCAGTTCCGTCTTTCTTTTGACTACATTTTGATTATGGCAACCAAAACTGAATTACAAGTTGTTAACATCAACAAACTTAAAGTCATTATTAAAATGATGTGATTGAAGTTCTGAGTCTTGATTGTTATTTGATTTCGTTGGTGTTTATTTAGCCTTTTTTCCGCAAATAGCTCTGTACACACGACAGCACGTCAGGCTGTACGTATACAGTTAAACTACGAAAAATGCTTTTATTACGTATGGCATAAAGACGGTGTCGTCGTGTGTACCTTTTTTAATCATAAAAATTATAATCTTACTTAATAAACTGTGCTCAGCTACTTGGGAATTTTTGATGAGTCGTTTGCAAGCAGTTTGTAATTTTCTTGATACGTTTGGCGCTGAACATGGTTACCATTACTTGTTAAGTACCTATTTGGTAATAATAAATAAATAAATATTTTGACAACATCACATACATTGCTCCGATTCCAAAGTAAGTAGCTAAAGCAATTGTGTTATGGAAAATCATAGACAACGGTGGTATCACAAATACCCAGACCTGAATAACAATATCGAAAAGTTAGTTTTCTAAATTGACCCAACCGGGGATCCAACCCGGGACCTCAGAGATGGTGACACCTTGAAAACTGGTGTACAAAGCCACTCGACCACAGAGGTCGTCAAATTACTATTAACCCATCAAGGCTCAGAAAATGAGATACAATAGATATTCTATTGTTGTCCGGCCGCTTCGACCGCTCGGGCGTTGATGAATTAATATGAATTTAATCCAAAATCCACCGAATTATTCTCCGAAATATAAAGTTTAAAATCATGAATAGTTTCGAACTATCGTTGGGGCTTCACTGCACGAGAAGAATTTGCAATCAGGTTAGGTGACACGTTCTCTAATTTTAAAACGGTATGTATAAGAAAAGTTCGTCCACGGAATGTTCACAGATTAAATTCTCATCTCTTCTTAAGTGCCAGTATCGACATAGATAAATGTTACTGCAAACTTTATGACAGCTTAGTAGTTGTCTAGAACAGCCACTTACTTTGAAATATAACTTGAATGTAGGATTTATTTGCAAGCGGAGCTGCCCCTTAATTAGAAGTTATTTGTGTGGTGATAGACTATTGAACGCTAACCATTTATTAGAAGCAAGTGGTAGTTGCAACAAAAATATACGGCCTTATCACAAAAGATTTTAAAACAATGTTCAACAAGTGTTAAATTAGACACTGTTTATTTGTGATGCTGTCACTTTTTTGACAATATTATTCGAAAGAGACGGCATCACATTTAAACAGTGTCTAAAAACTTTTCCGTCATTTGTTTAGGAGCTGCTACAGTATTGATCGACTATGGCTATAAACATTTTTCTCTTTGTACTATGGCTCAGGGGCCCTATTTTAAATGGCGGCGAACGCTCTTCACAACTCATTTTCATCGCATGCGGTGCCTCGAAAAGCACAAACTTATCTGAATCGGTGACGGCGTCGCTGTCGTTCTCTATGGGACATTTCGTTTCACTTTTCGATGGTAGATGGCGCTGTACAAGTTTTCCATACAAAATTACTCTATCTTTAGAAAATGCGCGTTTTCTCGTTAGATATTTATGCTAGGGGTACTGATTGCTTTTGAGTAATGTCTACGTGTGCGTGCATGGATAATAGAAGTGTGCAAATAAATACCTATTACTGAATTTATTATATTGTGCTTCATCGTATAAAGTTCTTGGAATAAAGTAACTTCGTCGATATTTGCAGCTGTTTACTTACTCGAGTGACGCAGGATAATTAGTCAAATGTTATATCAACGCTCTCTTTAGATTTCAACAAAGTTCCCTCAGCTTGTTGCTTTATTAAACGCGTGCGTAATAAAAGTTAACGTTAGAAAAAGTGTGAATTAAACATAGCACAAAAACGCTTATTATAACACCATTACATTACATAATAATGAGTGCATTATATGATTTTGGTTGCGCAAACTGTTCTAGATGTTATATTAAATCATTATAGTGTTCATTAAAATCTGAGTGACAATGATAAAGTGTGACGCTAACGACAAACTAATTAATAACGCTTCATTTCAATGACATTGTTCCGTTATCGCGAAATACGGTAACGTTAATATTACAATATAGATATAACTTATTTTCATTATATACTGAGGTATAATAGTAGATTATACAACAAGTGAATAAAAAGGAAATTTAATTCGAGGTACTAAGTTGGATTCCGAGAGTAGCGTAGGATTCTAGATAAGAATCCTAAGCGGAGCGAGGGATACAAGGACCGAGATTTTTTTTTCACGAGTTGTGTACTCTACTTTTTACCATTGACTGCGAGAAAAAAATAGAAGGTATATAGTTACAACATTACAGCAGACCAATCCCTAAGTCATCGATCACCACAGAATACATTTTGCACTGCTGGCTGTAATGCACCCTATAGATAGCTCTATGGAATAGATTTTTTTTGTACATAATGCATATGATGCGCGCTTATACCAAATTCAAAATATTTTTATTCACTTGCTGAATAAAATCGCATAATATTCACTCTTATCGATGATTACACGCACTTTTTCGAGTGGCGAAAAAACAATTTTCACAGTATGAAATTATATAGAGCTTGTGTAGTCGAATTAGTAATATCGTAGTCGTAGTGTCGTAGCCGTAGTAAATATTCGCAGCTTTCGTAGCACCTCTCGTAGCAGTTAAAAAGGGTTTCAATGTCAATCGATAACGTATTTTTCTACTATACGTCAATTAAAACAAGTCAACTACCTCATTAATTAACGCAATCAACCCGTTGTTGCATAAAACAACAATGCGAGCAAAAACCAAAAACCCAAACTTTTGAATTCCAACTGCATACAAAGTTCAAGATTCAAGTCACACTCGAGTTTGCGTATAAACGAATTAAAATAGGCGCTTTGAAGGGAGCCGCCACACGTGCGAAGTTGAGCCAAGTTGAGTGTACGGTTACTTGAGCAGCTGCATAACTAAGCGCCGGAACTTGTCTCAAGTTACCTTCTTGCTTCCTGCGTCACGGAGTACTCATTTGTTCTATTAGGAACTAAAGTCTCTTGTCGAATGAAGTGCCTAGATTCAGGCCCTAGAGGTTTAATTATGTTAATATTAACATTTTTCATACTTCGTACTATTATTTAAATTATTATAAAAAAATAAAAATATACAAACATTACTTAAGTATAAAGAATTTGTGAAAAATTAGGAGAACAACTAAATAACTAATATTGTTTCATGATAGGTGTGTGATTGTGTGTGTGTGTGTGTGTGTGTGTGTGTGCGGAGGCAAATATGTGTGTATGCGTATTTGCCTCCTTCATCAATAGAAACAGCAGGTAAAAATAAATTCACTCGCACTCTCACAAAAAAAATAAAAATCAAACCGGTTTTTAAACCACTCAACCAAGTAGGTCATCAAATATAATATTTAACATTGACTTTTTAACCTTACAACGTTAACATGCTGAGGTGTCTAGATAACGTTCGAACTAAACATTTATTTAAAAGTTTAGTTTCGACGTTATTCGAGACTCGCTTCCGCCCGCGAATTCATCCAAGTGGTCCCTAGGGAACTGTGTATCGGTTTAAAAAGTATCCTATATTTTAAATCAGATTACAACCAATTCCTCCTCATAGTGACGACCTCAGTGGTCGAGTGGCTAAGCACACCGGTTTTCAAGGTGTCGCCATCTCTGAGGTCCCGGGTTCGATCCCCGGTTGGGTCAATTTAGAAAATGAACTTTTCTATATTGGCTCAGGTCTGGGTGTTTGTGATACCACCGTTGTATCTGATTTCCATAACACAAGTGCTGTAGCTACTTACCTTGGGATCGGAGCAATGTATGTGATGGTTTAATTAAAATATAAAAAAAAATCCCTTCAGCTGTTTTTGTGTGATTGAATAATTTACAAACATACAAACTTTCACATAACATTAGTAGGATCTGTTAATCTTCAGATCGATAATTAGTTATAAGATACTATAGCAACTCTCACAAAATAATTTTGAAATGTAATACTCCTAGAATTTCATAAAACATTTCAGTTTTTTCACAAAGGATTAATAAATAACAATATCATGTCAAGGGTCGGTGTTCAGTCAAATGAGCAAGATATTAATATTTGGGGTTCAACTTATAGGCCCGCCCGTACGCAACCATTGCCTTTCGGATAGGGTTGACAAAATCAGATATAACCAGCATTAAATATATATGAAACATTAATACGACTATAGATCGTTACTTCTCTTTAATAGGCCATTAACGAGGAAATCGGTGGCCCAGTAGTATAGCGCCTGGCCCATAGATTGCGGAGCAACTTTTGCAAGGGTCGGTCATGGGATGGGTGACCAAAAATCTATTACCTCGAGCTCCTCAGTGCTTCAAGGCATGTTAAGCCGTTGATCCCGGCTGCAATTGCAGTCGTTAGCACCCACCAATCCACATTGGGCCCGCGTGGTGGGTCATGGCCCATCCTCTTTTTCCACCCATAAGAAAGGCCTGTGTCTCAGCAGTGGGGACTTTAAAAATGGCTGATGATCAGATCTTTGTCTCGTAATGGAAGCAATTAATGTGACTGCCAAAAGCTACGTTATCGGACCTCAAAACTTATTTCCGCCACATAATTGGCTTTTAATTAAGAAAAAAAAGAAGTTAACTTTAAAGGCATCAACAAATATATAATATTTGGGGGCCTTTTAGCTAACGTTACAAACTAGATACATAAGTGTACTATTAAGAGCCAATTACAAGCCTCTAAAGATAACAGGGAATATTACTTTCTTGCGCTTATTTCGTAACTAGGCAACAATATTGAAATGAAACAAATATGATTCAAATATTACAGAAAGTACTTTTGAATCACCTATTTTTTATCTAGCCATTATGGACATCTTATGATAAGAAGATGAATTACATTTTTATCAAATAAAGGTAAAAAGTATATTATTCTTTGACTCTGAAAATCTGAGAATTTAAAGTAGTCATCTCAAGGGTTTCTTTATTTTAATCATCTTTTTAATAAACAAATATTTTTTAAGTCGCTAGTTGGCAACCCTACCGGTGAGCCGCAAGCGTGACCCCACTAATTTGTTTACATTGTTTAAAGCCCAACAGTTTAGTTCTTCGGATATTGCTCGCATCGAACCTTTCCCGCCCCTATGAATTTTGATCCACGCATACATATTATTTTATTAAAATCAAGGGTTTGTGCATTACTAGTAGAGGTTACCTTTTTCCTTAACTCTTGTGGTTAGAGGAAAGAGAATAAAATAGTCGGGCATTTTCCTTGACTGATGTAATAAAACCTCAAAGTTTATGAAAACACTAACGATTGTATTTTTTATAAAAATATTTTTTATTTATTTATTGTTACGTATACGAAACGATAACGGACATATATTTAAAATACTTTTTTCTGGTTTAAGCAGGTTTTTTAGATTTTACTTATAGATATGTCGTATATTTGTCGTGAATACGAAAATCCTAAATGAGTTGCGCTAAGTTTCCTTTGAAAGTCCAAATAAATGGTACCTTCTTAAGTTGGAACATTCCTGGGTGAAAGTTTCTAGAACAATTTCACAAACAACTTGGAATTCTTGCTATGCTAGAGTCTAGGACCAAGTTAATGCTTAATTTACGTAAGAGAAACGTCGTGCAATGTGCTTTCAAAACATTTATGGTACTCAACAAAACTTAAAAAGATTTTAAAAACGGATTTTTTTTGCAGGCGGGCGGGCGGTGCATCCTGCATAATATATTTTTTGCGGGAGTAAGCTAAATATATTTCTCTTTTCACAATGGTTTGGGACTTCCGCCAAGTGACGCCTGATTCAATCAAATATTTTAGAAACGGTTGAAAACCGTGGGCTGGGCAGGTGCCCTTTTCATCTAATGATTACCAGATAAAAAAATCCCTTAGAGATATGACATTGGCCTACATATTGAAAAAACCAGGACCTCTCTATATTTTACGGTCTAGGCTGTAGCTTATTCTTTGTGAAGCTAGGGCTGCCAGATTGGGGGTTTTTTCCCCATTTTGGAGGAAAAATTCAATTATTGGGGAGAACAGAAAATCTTCTCTTGATACAAAACGTTTCATTTGGGAGAAGAAAAATAATCGCGTTTGGGGTTTAGTTGTGTTGGAGTTTTATTTTAAGGTTGGTCGAGTAAGTAAATTATAAAAATATAGGCTACGCTAAGTATGTATACCTACATGTGAATGTAATTTAGTAAATAAATAAATCCTTATTAAATATAACAAATTTTAAATTTTAGAAATTATTGTAGGCTTGCAATTGCATTTGGTGGAGGTTAAGACGAATAAACGAATGTTGAGCGAAAGTTGAAAAGGAGAGGCTCAAGGCGAAGCCAAGGGGCTCAAACTCATACTATTGAGTACTAATACATTTTAGGGAATATTTTCTTTACATGAAATTCATACACTCACACGAATAGATGCAGAACCGTAGATACTCTCTCCAATTTCAATGGAAGAGCAGATGGCTGAACTAGATATTATTACTATTTAAGGCTCCTATATACCTCAAGTGGCGCCCTCACTTTAATTAAATTTATTGCTCGCTAGGTACATAATGTATCGAAAATTCACATATTCACGCACTTTTGCGAACTACTACTACAACTAAAAAAAATTTACTGAGGTTATTGTTTGTAAATAAACTATAGAACTTTAGCTTCAATCTGTACATGTGAATTTTCGATACATTATGTACTTAGCGAGCAATAAATTTAATTAAAATGAGGGCGCCACTTGGTCTATATACCAATGCCTTAATTTTTATTTCTGATGTTCATTTTCAATGTCCTCCGATAGTTGCGAGAAGCGCAGAATCTGTAAATTATTTTTTATACTTACTAACTTTTGTGTATGTTATACACCATTATTTATTTGATCTAAATTGAAATGAATTTAATCCATCAAGGCCCTGAAAATGAGACACAATAGATATTCTATTGTTGTCCGGCATTCGGCTGGTCGGGCGTTGATGAATTAAATTCTTTTGAAAATAAATTCTTAGTCAGTAATTAAGACGGTTGGCATAATATCTTGGAGCTCCTGTAGGTTGCACTTTCGACGTCTTACAAAACTATAATAAAATTAGGATTCGGCACTTAACTGCTCTAAAACTATTAAGCCATAGATGTAATTCACTAAAAGCAAACTTCTTAAATATCCTTTCACAATATGCACTATAATCCTTTTCTTATCGTTCTAACTGGTTTTAATTGCTTCATAAATAAGATTGTTACAATCCGAGAATTGGGGAGCAAACTCATTTGGAGCAAGTTTTCAAGCCTTTGCCAAAATTAATATCTATAATCCTCCTTCGAAATAATTGCGCAGAGGGAGTTGTGTTGTGTGCTATAGAAAATTTATTCTGAGCAAAATTGTTCATGTTCGTTGCGTAAACTTGCTAAGTGTTATAACTTATAACTGCGAAGTATTACTAGAGGACTAAAGCGTATTACTGAAGGTCGTTCGTGATAACTTGGCTCGTGCCGTTTCATTGAGCATTAAAAGATTAAGGTTAATATGCTTTTGTTTTATTTTTTTATTAGAACAAGAGGTTAAGTGGCAGGCATCTTCTTCTTCTTTTTTTGTTATGGCAATCTACTGTCCTCTTGGAAGTAATTTTTGCCAGTGTCAAGTGTTAAATAGTTCAGTGGTAGATATTGTTTAATTTTTCATTAGAATGCGGGTGCATCGCATTCCAATGCTGCTTGGAGCATTTGGCACCAAGTATATCAAGACAGTTTACTCGGTTTATTCAGCCGAGGAAGCCACCACTTCAATAAAAAGTCTCAACTTCACACAACCAAGATCGCGCCTATTTCAATTATCCCACATATTGTTCAGTTGCGTAGACACTTGTACCATATAACTGCACCAATTTTAAGACACAATATCCACTATGAATCAATTTGAAAATAATTAAAATAGACACCAAACCGAACTCGACAAAATGGCGCCAAAAACTCCAGGCAGGCATCTTCGTTGGATGGCTGTATGGCGACACGGTTACACAAAAATTAAAGCCCACCAGTTTATTTACACAATTCGCTAAGTTTGTTCGTCAATATAACAATATTTAAGAGCACTAAACAAAAGAAGGAGGTTCTCAATTCGATTGCATTTTTGGTTTTTATCGCTGTTCGCGCATAACTTCCGCATTTATAGAACGATTTTGATGATTCTTTTTTGATTGATTGAGTTTTTGTATTACAATACAAAATGATGCAATTTTCACAACTTACCCAAATGATCTACTTACCAATTCGCAAACGAAAACACCATTAGTGTGTCACTGTTATATGAACACTGTATGCAATCACTAATATGCAATAATTTCTCATTTTGCTAATCGGAAAGCTCCAAAGATCTCTTAAAAACTTTGCGGTTATAAGTTATTAGCCGGCAAACCAATATAGGTTCAGTTCATAATCTCCATTACAAATTCGGCTCTCCTTTGAATTCGTTCCATCAACCGAACTTCGGGAAAGAACACGATAAAACAATTAACTACTTAGGTACTTTCAATTAAGTGAATTCGTTGGTAAGGAGCTTAAACAATGAATAGTAAACGAGAGACAAACTGACGGAGCGAGAAAATAAATACCTAGCACTTTGTAAGGAGTTTTCGAAGTGTTATTGAATATAAATAAGAAATAAAAAAGAACTCTAAAACTCTGCAATGATGAAAGTTTTCTATGACCTAAAAATATCCTGCCTCTTATTCATAAAAAAAGTGCTAGAATAAGTTTGAATCCTCAAACAATATTGTTCACGGTTCTTTAATACACAATGGGTGCAATGAAGAAAGACAGAATGAAATCACGGTACCTGCAAAGGAAAAAAGGAATAAATAAATTAAGAATATTAATAAAATTTGAATGCACTGTAACCAACATGTGTGTGGGAAAATTTAAAGTTGATTTTCAATTTGTTCTCTATTAAGTTTATTTTGTGTGTGGCACTTTTGTTAATTGCAGGTTTTGGTTTTAGATTAAGCTTTTAAAAGTCGAAAGAGAGAGACTAAGATATTCAAAGAATAAATCGGCCTTATATCAGTCTGATGTCAGTCTGAATGATCGTGGAATCCCTCTCTATCTCGTAGGCAACGCCGCAAACTTGATAGTTGAGTTTGCGTATTTCAGAACTTACTCTAAGTACAAGTTATCGGAGAAAAACAAATGTTGATAATTACGTTATAAAATAAATTGAAATATGAAACAAACGAATATTATAAGGTATTTAACAGCTCCATTGTAACTATACCGACTAGACTAGACGACCTCCGTGGTCGAGTGGCATTGTACACCGGTTTTCAAGGTGTCGCCATCTCTGAGGTCCCGTGTTCGATCCCCGGTTGGGTCAATTTAGAAAAAGAAACTTTTCTATATTGGCTCAGGTCTGGGTGTTTGTGATACCACCGTTGTCTTTGATTTCCATAACACAAGTGCTTTAGCAACTTACTTTGGAATCGGAGCAATGTATTTGATGTTGTCAAATATTTATATTTATTTATTTATAAAAAGCTGGGCTTCAAAAACACAACCTTTATCACAAGAAACGTAGTCAAACGGAAATATACAGGGTTATTTGTAAAACACCAACAACCTCGCAGTAGTAGATTACTAAAATCATAAACAACAACATTTGTTGTTTCCGAAAACAGACAAAAAATATCGACTCTTCAGACACATGTCAGGAACAGCTGATCGAGTTATGTATGAAAAATCGCTGTTTATGAGGTCATATATTTTATTGATTCCATCCATCCATTGAAAAGTGTATAAAAACTATTTATTTTGCCACCAGTGTCGACGATCGAGGTAATGGCAACCAGGAATAGAGAATATCATCGCATACAAAATAACACAAAAAACTAAAAAAACAGCTCTTAAAAAAGCAAGAAATAATGTTCAAATCAATTAATTTAAAAAACGTCTAATGAAGTCGGGTGGGGCTTTTAGAATAAAAAAGTACAATACTTCCTTAGAAAGGGACACTTTTATAAGTCAATAATTACCTCCAGCCCCACCCGACTTCAATCGGCGTTTTTTTAATTCATTGATTTAAACATTTTTTCTTGCTTTTTTGAGAGCTGTTTTTTTTAAGTTACTGTATCGTGAAACACAAATAGGAAATACGGCAATTTTTCACTTACTGTTGTCTGTAAAAACTAAGTTACGGCGCGTGTGTGTAATTTGTCATCATAAATATAGCGGTAAGGCCAAAAATATTCCCCTTGGCCGCATACGAAACCGTATGTTCGTAACCAGTCACGAATGATGAAAAAATGATCTTTGTACGAAACCGGTTTCGAAATAAGAATTTTTCTTCCTTGCGATAGATAAGTAGAGATGCATTATTATTTTTTACACACGTTTTTTACCAACATCATTATTTTATCTAAAAAATACAGGTGTTTAATAATATTGGGGGACTTTCTTAAACAAGCAACAATCTTTAGTGAGTATTGTAAAGATTTTTGAATTTAGTTTCATCATAAATTAATACTGTTCTAGAGTAACGTTATTCCTAACTACCGACCTACGAAACAGTTAATTTTAATTGCTAACGCCCAAATAATCGTAAGCTGTAAAAACTTAATATTTTCTTGTACTAATCGTAAATAATAAAAGTGAATTTAAATAGCAAATCGTTCCTCGCTCCTGCCAGTCTCACTCGCATAAAAACATCTTTATTTCAGAATGTTAACATCAACTTTATTACTTTAGGCGTAATAAGGCACTCAAGGTAATGAAAAAATAACTGTATTTTGGCATTAAATGTGTTTATTTTAATTATTAATAAGCTTCTTCGAATCCCAAACTTTGTTTTCGAAGAAATGTACAGCGGATGAAGTAGTTAACCTAATTTCCACATTCCATAAATGTAATGGAAGCCTTAATGAACGTAAGTAGAAGAAAATTCGAGACACTTATCGACAAAAGATAAAAAAAATACAGTGAAGTTTTTCGAGTAAAAAAAATTTGCTTTCTATATAATATTCTATCTGTATTCAAAACGTTATTATTAAAACGCCTTGTTAATTTTATTTTAAATAAGAAAATTGAAATTGAAACTTCAAAAGAGTAGAGAAAATTTAAGAGGCGGAGTTGTAGTTGAAAGTGTATTAAGTTTGTGCACCTAAGTTGGTGTAATAAGTCGGAAGATAATCCTTTAGAGCGAACTGCGCATCTGAAAGCTTATTTAGAGAATGGGACGTGTACCCATAGAGATGAAATGAGAAACAATTATTTAACTCGACATTGAAAGACGAATGTTTGTTCATAAATCTTGTGTGTGTCACACGTAGTAATGATACACATTCCTTACTTGTAATAAGTATTTCAGGAAGACCTTTTGAATCGTAAATTACTAAAAGAGAATTAAAACGTAACCTTACGCACGAACAGACGAACAGCTATCGAAAAAAATAACGCGCGTAAAAACATTCGATAGATTAATTTTGTATGGGAAATTTCTAAGGCATTTTTTTTCTCGATAGATATTCGTGATAAGGATACTGATTTTTAAATGTAACTAAGTTTTAAAGGAGTCAGAAATATGAAATGAATTAATTTACTATGATTGGGATTTGAACTTAAGACCTCTTTTCTATGAACTTCTTTGTCTAATCTCATTGAGTAAAAACTCGCGGATTATTTGTACTTAAATATTTTTTTCCATAATGAATACATCTCCGAAAAAGCAAAATAGCCTTCAAAAACCTTAAAAAAGCACATACTTACCATTTAAAAAATAATGATAACACGTTTTTTTAAATCTCACGGGAGAAGTCAAATTGCATGAAGACAGCAAAGTTGCGGGCGGCCGACCGTTACATCTAAATAGAATATCGAGTATTGTAAATGAAACTGTTTATGCATAGATGAGATCGGTACGGTGATTTTATCCCGATATACGGATTGTGTAGCGGGGTCGCTGTCAGTGTCAGCGGCGCGCCCATTTGTCAGCGGGCCACTGGAACATGGTGCTCGGAGCTCACATCATTACACTGCACTATTGAGGTCATGTGAACACTTTTCGGGAGCTTGAGGTCATATGAATACTTTTTAAAAGCACACACAACACTTTTTACAAAAAGGTGGATGAGAATTTAGATTGTAATACTTTTTTTACTCAATTTTTTTGTATAGTGCACTAGTGTGGTGTGTGCCTTGTGTGGTAGTTTGAATTACTTTTGAAAATTCATAGCGACAACGAATTTTTTATTAATAAAATTTATATCTTATAGATATAGTGCACCATACAGATTTATTTATTTATTATTTTAAACGACACCAACAGGTAACATGTTCACATTACAACAAATTACAGGTGAACACAATAATTAGCAAATTAACTTAATTGATTTATTAAAACAAGTATACAATACAATACACATTACGTTACAAAAAAATATAATTTATACTTAACACAAGGACTTAACAAGAGAGTACTAAATTTGGTATATTTTAAAGATGTCAGCACAATAACTGTTAGTAGTAGAACATAAATATAGGTTAAAATAGTACTTCGAATCTTCTACTAAGAATACAAGTAACAATGAACACGGAAAACTTTGGTCTTAAACACGGCCATACGTTTCGCCCCAGGCGCAATTCTTCGGCGAGATTACACCGAATGAAGATTTTATAGCTACTTCGTGCTTATGTTCGAAGTTTGATATTACTTAATACAAAGAACGAAGTATAAAAAGTGGTAGAGAAATTACAGAGTGTATTTATTATGGACTGAGCTTTACGTCATAGCTCAGACAGGGGAAGAGTCTCATTTGTCAGGGATACTGAAATATGTCAACTATATCACTTAGTTACTGTGGGAAGATTTATCATACTACTGACGTTTTCAAGCTTGTCTGTACAATATTGTAGAGGCAAAAGATTAACGTTTCGATGTTAATATACGATTTTAACTTCTTTCGACAAAAACTGCCTGTCTTTAGGAGAAGTAACATTTTATGAACGCGATGATGAACTTAAAGCAAAAGTCTTGTACAGGGTGTTTGGTAATAACCCTATAAAGCCTCCAAAGCTATCAGGATTTATATGCATGCATACCCTATCTACCACATTCGGCTTTATATGGTTACTAGCGACCACCCGCGACTTCGTCTGCGTGGAAAGTTTTTTTGCTATCCCTCAGGAACAATTATTTTTTTCGAGATGAAAGGTACTTATGTCCTTCTTTGTACCCCTGACAACGTGTATGCAAAATTTCATGATCATCGGTTCAGTAGTTAAGACGTGAAGGCGTAACCAACAAACAAACGAAATTTCGCATTTATAATATTAGTAAGGATTATCAAACACCCTGTGTAACAGGGTCACTCTTGCTTCGGCTCTACACTAATGTTTTTGAATTTTAAGTAAGTGTTTATTTTAGTACATTCAATAGCAATTGTGTTGTTGTTTACGTGCAGTTATACCGAGCCGTCAGCAGCAGCGGCCCAGTCATTTGTCATGTGGAGTCTGTTGTAAATCACTGCATTCACGGACACATGACTGTTGCGTTATTGACCAATTTGATGCTATTATTACATTGACTTTGCCTCCGCGTTAAGAGTGTCTTGTTTACTTAAATCATGGAAAGAATGAATGCGTCTACGCACGCTTGAGTTTGCCGAGTAGTTTTTATCCGATAAGTATTCCTACTATTGATTTTTCTTTTGACTGCACATACATATTCCCCCTTATTAATAAATGAAGAGTAAGTTTACACCTAGTTTAACCAAAAAGTATGCTTAGGAATATAATGCTTTGAGACGTTATACGTAAAGACTAATATTGCTAAACAATATTTTCTGTTAAACCAGGTGTAAACTTACTATTCGTTTATTGATAAGGCCGACATATTGAGTATAGTGGTCTGATATCCCCTGGTCTGACTTTATCATGCCCAAATGTAACAAATGGGACTTAAAACCATAACGATGATCTATTGAAATACATTTTAGAAACTAAACAATCAAACAATATACCAATGAAATGTTGCACTGTACGGTAGTTACACAAATAAAGTTAAAATCATTCCGTCGGTTTGTTCAAAATCACAGCGTTCCGAGTTATAAATGAGCGTGCTGTTTACTCACTGTGATGCTCGTTCGTTAACAACTTCTATGCTCCCAATTTGATAAAGTAATATGTGGTAATATGTTGTACTTAATTACTTAATCGTGTTTGGGTTAGTTTGAGATTTCGTGTTGGAAAGTTGGATTATTCTTGAAGGAAATTTTGATGAATATACTAAAGTGATTACTGTGGTGGCTGCGCTATTAAAATATATATAAAGTTTTAATTAGTATTCATTGAAATGAAATGAATTCAATAATTAAAAAATGTGATGTACGTACATTTCAAAGTGCGTCTTAAAAAACAGTGGAAACGTCAAGATGCATTGAATAAAACCCGATTATTACGAAAGTGATTGTCATGCACTGGGAAAAGCTTTTAATCAATAGTAATAGTAGAAGAACTTAATTATATACTTTATGTTTAGCCATTACAACCGCCGAGTTATTAAAAGGCAGTTAAAATCGAAAAGTGCGTTATTAACCCTACACGAACCGCGATCGACAAATAATACACCGCGGGATCGTTTTCCGAACGCTCACAATACTGAATATTGTGATGATAAATCATACCAATATCCGTTATGGCAGCGTAACAGTGAATCCTCGTCGCGTCGGAATAACGCTGGCTATATCAGTATCGAAAACCGCTTACATCGAATGGTCTTTAACGGCCACGTCTATATGAGGCCGTAAAAAGCAGCTAAGTGGCACCTATATGACTTTTCCAATCCATACATGATTTAGGGTCAAGAAAACGAGTGAGGTTTCAAAAGACTTGAGTGGTTTTTCGGGTTTTGAATTAAATAGGTTCGCCTTTAGTGTGCCGCCGCTTTTTAGAGAGAGAGAGAGAGAGAGAGAGTGCCAGTGGTCTGGGGTTTAAAAAAAAGAGTTCTCTCATTAAAGATATTTAGTAATATTATTAGTACTTGTATACACGACAGCACGTCAAGTTATACAGTTAAACTGCGAAAGCAGCTTTTATTACGTAGGGCATAAAGACGGTCTCAAGGTCAACATGTATAGTCTGAGGTGCCGTCGTGTGTACTTGACAAACAATTATCACCGATGGAAACAAATCTGAAATAAAATAAAAAATCCGCATACGTTATTAATAAAACGTAAGATTTTATTACATGTTTACATTATCATCAACACCATTAAAATGCCTTCGATTGAATAATAAATCCCTGCCGTATGATTGGTTTGTTTTGGCCATTTTGTTCTACCGGGTTCACCCGAGGCGATTTTAGTCGATCAATTATTATCGGTCAACAAAAAATTTACGCGGCGCTGTTGATCAAAAATCACCTCATGTGAACCCGCTATTCCTTACCTGTATCCTTCATTCGTTCGTATTTGAATGTGCCACGACTCCACGAGGTCTTAATTTTAGCATTCATTGACTGCGCGTATTTTAATCCGATTCTTACAACGGACGGTTTCGTTGCAGAAATCCTGATATCTGGAAAATCCTTTTAGCAAGTATGAATGGAAATTGCAGTTTTTAAGCCAAATCCACGTTGTGTTTGTGCCATGCGGGTATTTTTTGCTTTTTCTTTTGACGTGGGCACTGTTTCGAATACGCAAAGCGCTGTAAAAATCCTATAACTGTATAATGGATTTTAACTTGATGATGCTTTGGGTATTTAAACAGTAGTACTTTCAGACATAAACCAGACTTTGATTTTGTCCGGTATAAATTTAAAATAAGTGCATTTACTAAACATCTGACAGAATCTGACATGAGTCCACTGATTGCTTTCAAATAACTCACAACAGCCATTTAGTCCAAACTAAGCAGAGCTTGAATTATGGAAACTAAACAAAGTATCAAACTAGAGATACTTATACAAATACTATTCGTGCATTATCATGCAAAATAAATGTTTTAATTGAATAATAATAATAATAATTAATCGAATTTATAAATTAGTCGATTACGTGCTTAACTCGATCTACACTAGCGTAGTGGGTAGAGGGGTAATCGTGAATAACCCGTTCACCCACCAGTGGGAAAGTCAAGTGGGTGGACGGGTCGGGAGGGATTTAAAATTTTGAATCAATATTTTAAAATATTTTTTTATTTGCTGTCAAGTAGGCAAACTTCAACTGATTTACTTCTCTAACTATTCTGTCAACACGCAAGAAAGTATTTATATCTACAGGAGGAAGAAAAAACCTATTTCGTATAATATGGCGTTACAGTATGACCACGAGGACATGTATATCCTCGTGGCCATACTGGTATGACAAACTAGTATGACCACGAGGAAACGGGGAAAGAAACCACCAAAAAGTCCAAAGTTATTCCTACCTAACACATCCAAAGCTTTTCCTATTTGTCTAAAAACCAATCATGTTACTCAATTTTCACAGACAAAACCTTTTTTCATGTTCCCGTCCCGTATAAGTTAACCGCGTGAAATCACTCGGGGAGCCCTGCAGGGTAATGTAAGACCTTTTATTACTCCCTTTGAGAACATCCTCGACTAGACTACAAAAGAGGTGGTAAACTGAGACTTTTTGATGGACAATAGGAAGGGGCAATCGTTACGATATCACCTCACTCCTGTTACAAAACAGACCATTAGTCGCGCTCGCGATTGTAACGACCTTTGGCACAAGCTAAACAAAGATCTCATCCATGTTACTAAACTTATTTGAAACGATTCCCTTGCTTTCAGGTCCCAGCAAACAGCACTCTGTCAAAGACTTTACCTTGCAAATACCCTAGCAATCTCAGTGGTAGACTTTTTAACATATTCAAATAGTGACATGGAAACTTCGCAAATGGAGCTTAAAAAAACTAGTTTATAAAGTTTGTTGAATCGTTTACATCATCATTATCATCATATCAGCCGCACGACACACACTGCTGGGTATAGGCCTCCCTCAAGGATCGTTCACATGGGCTATATTGAGATTACGCTTAATTATATGCTTGACTCGGCGGGTGCACTACCGAGTCAAGCGCGAAGCAAACACTGCCGCACCATCCTTTACTGGAACCATTTCCCCGTATTTTCGAGCCTCTATTTGAAGACCTTCGGATTGGTTTAAACCGCTGAAATTATCGTCATATAGAATATTATAGTTGTGGATACATGTCAAATCTGTAAGTACCGCCAAGTCAAGTCTAAGGTTCCTTACGGCAATTCTTTATTACTATATTCAGATTTTATGTGACTTGGCCGTTGATCATTTTTTAAGCATTATAGGTGTGGATACCAGTGAACGGCCAAGTCACATAAAATCTGACTATAGTAATAAAGAATTGCCGTAAGGAACCTTAGACTTGGCTTGGCGCTACTTAGAGATTTCATCACTTTTTATAGAGAAATAAGCAGCTTCATCGAGACTTGGCTAGTTTTTTACAGGATGTTTTTGGTGGGATACAGTATTACTTGTAAGACTCATAAGTTTATTATTGATAAACTTGAGTAATTTAGAACATAACAGAGGACAGCAAAGATGCCTTTTAAGCTGTGTATTCAACTGTGAATAATGAATGAAAGCGACAAACCACAGTAAAACAATATGGCACCAATCAGTAACCAGATATAATGAATAATTCGGGTATATTTACTTGAGCCGACCCGAATTTATATTTAAATGCGATACGCATGTTTTAACCTTTGCTCGTTTTAATAATGAAACTCATCGATTTCATTGTTCTTTTGTGTGACACCCAGGGGGGAATTTCGTAATCACTCGGATATCTATTAAAGAGGGAACACACTTGCAGTTTGGCACTACAATACTTACATTAATATTGACATACGGTCTATGGTTCAAATTAAAAAAAATGAATTGATTGAAAAAAAAATCCATAACGAGTTTTTAAGTTATTTGAAAGTATTCCTTTTGCTCATTTACCTAACATTTTACATATTTAGGTCAAAAACAAAAAAAATAAGGGTCGAATTGAGTACCTCCCTCCTTTTGAAATCGCTAAAAAATTTTCAACAGTTTTTTAAATTACTGAGCATATGGTTAATTATGAAACTTTTCAATGCTCAAATACTTTATTTAGTATTCAGGCTTTAGTGTATCGTCATCATTAGGCATCATTAAATGTTCCTACTGTTAGGGCACATACTTTACTTATGTATAAAGGAGGTTGGGCAATAACACCACGCGGGCCCAATGCGTTTTAGGAGCTTGTCTGCCGTGTATTTACAATAGTAGCACAGCGTGAAAATTATACTAAAACCGAATAATTACAAGTGTGCTCGCTCTCTAACCGGATTTGTCGCAGCGCATCACGATGCCATCAGAGCCACGGCTCTGTTTCCCGTGTGTCATTTTTGCCGGGCGTTTTGCCTATTGAATTTACATGCACCGGGCGCCTGTCACCTCATGCATATGTATGGTCTTATGCAAACTGCAACTTTGCTTTTCATTGGATAAAAATAATTCAAATATACACCGTCGGCGCTGCTGTGCTCTCACTCGGCGTTTGTTTTTGTGGTTTCTTTCTCAGTGGTGATTACAAATCATTTTGTTAAAAATATTATAATCGTTATTCATTATCCACTCCACTTACAATTCAGAATGTGCAATTACAACTGCAACGTCTACAAGGTACTTAAGTCTCAACTTTCTGATTTACAATATTAGTTAGGATGTTAATTCGCCAACAATCGAGTAACAGTATTACTCGAAGCGCACGCGGGAGACTGTTCTGAATTCCCGCAGATTTCTGTTGGAGTTCACACCAACTTGATTCCATATATTACGTGTATTAGCTTTGAATTAAGTGTTCAGAGTAGCTGGGACGGCTAGAGCGGTGCTACTCGAAGTTTACTACATATAACTTGCTATTGACATAGTGTAAATAAGTACCAGTATTCCGTTTTCACACACACCGGCCGCACTTTTGTTCCCACTTGTTCTACTTGGCAGTTCTACCGTAATGGTCGACCTCATGGGCATGTGATGGGCAGCATAAAGTGCGTCCCTCCAGTGATTAGGCAGATGTTCACGACAGTGGAGAAGTCCGACTGAGGTCGTCGACATCTTCAACCTCCAGCAGCCGAGGCATTGGCGCTGCCGACGCTTGGGGTACGCCCCGGAGTGCTCCCCACTCATCTTCTTAGAGAAGAGCACGGGAGATTCGTGCGATGAGGGAAATTACCATTCTTTTCCCTCAGTCTGGGGCCAAGCGGGCGCTTGGAGGTGAATCACCACTTGCCTTGCACGGCCCGGGGAGATGGCTAAACTTGCTCGTCCATCTCCCGTCAGAGAGGAGGCCTGGGAAGATGGGCTGGCCGCCGGGTCACAAGCGTGCTTGCCACAACGGTCTCCCACAGACCCACCGGTGGCGAGAGGGCAAGTGCCGGAGTTGGGCAGTTCTACCATAGAACTAATGAGACTTTTTTCTCATTTGTTCTACGATGTACTACTTTGTAGTAGTTGTGGTAGCACTAATAAGAAAAAAGTCTCATTGGTTCTACGGCAGAGCTGTCCAGTAGAACAAGCGGGAATAAAACGCACACTGTTTTGTATCACAATGCATTTTCTTCGGCATACAAAAAGGGAGCTGCACCTTGATTGTTTCCATACAAATGAATCCACACATCAATACATTGAACAAAATAGTCAATAATTTCTGGCCATTTACGTAAAGAAGTGCCTTTGATTCTGAGGGGATCGCAATTAGGTTAACTAATAAGATCAACAACGTTACATACAGGAAATTTGACTCTTTATCCTCACATGACTATCTTACGAAAAGGGCTGAAAGGGCTTACTTGTTATCTCAAGTAAAGACGCACCTCAGCACTTTAATTGATACGCGATCCTAAAGATACAGTGCCGGTTTAATTAAAGAAAATCCCCAAACTAAATATTAGTTTATAGATAGAAGGATCGTTTGGTTTGTGACTAAATAATTGGTATATAAAGAAAGTTTTAAAGATAAGTCCATTTTAGCTTGTAATTTTCATTATTTGCCTGTGTTGTGACATCGGTGTGATTGGTACATGACATTTTTATGGCATAAAGCATAGTATAATGACAGTATTAGAATAAACTATGTCGGGATTTACACCATGTACCTGTAGGTAGGTAGACCGATTCGTCTGTCAATAACATCTACCCGCACACAACGATCGACAGTTCTTCCGTGACCATGGCGCATGCAACAGCGCCGAAATATCTCAGTCTCAAAAATAAACAGGTACATGGTGTAATCCTCGACATAGTTTATTCTAATAACGTTAATAACCAAGGAAATTTAAAACAATATAATGACAGTAGCACAACCGAGATATGAGATTATGGGTTATTAGAATAAACTATATCGGGATTTACACCATGTACCTGTTTATTTTTGAGACTCCGATATTTCGGCGCAGTCGGAGTCTCAAAAATAAACAGG
Source organism: Catoptria pinella (assembly GCA_963556745.1). NCBI lineage: Eukaryota > Metazoa > Arthropoda > Insecta > Lepidoptera > Crambidae > Catoptria > Catoptria pinella. The sequence goes on along the minus strand of OY750774.1, from coordinate 11,176,126 downwards.
TACATGGTGTAAATCCCGATATAGTTTATTCTAATAAGAGATTATGGGTATATGTATGTAGACTCTGTTTCTACGTTTAACTTCATCCGTTCGAAAGTCCAATTTGAAGTCGTGCTAAACAAAGGAAGCTACGGAAAAAAGGGGTGGATAGTCGGGAAACAAAGCCTGCTAAGATTGAAATCGAAAATAATATTGAGCTGTATGTAGGTACTACCCCTTTCCATATTATAAATGTGAAAGTAACTCTGTCTGTTACGCTTTCACGCCTGAACCACTGAACCAGTTTTGATTAGGTAATTTTGGTAAAGACGTAGATTGGACCATGGGGAAGGACATAGGCATTTTATGTCGTGAAAATTAATATTGAAGGGTTAAAAGTTCAGGTTCTTGTCGGGAGTTGGAACAAAGTCCAGTCCTAGAATAGTTGACTTATTTCCATCTTCCAACCTAGCTAGCGATGTTGGGATATTTTTGTGTCATCTTTTACTTATATAATATGTGGCGTATTATGTGGTTTATAAGTATGTGGCGGCTGAACTAATATATTGTTGTACTTGTATTGTAACTGAACTCATATTTCAACAGAGAAGGTCCGTCTGTTGTATATTTACGATTTTCTTTTGTCGTTTATTGCACCCCGGGGAAGTACAAACGAAATCCACAAACACCGCTCAAACACAATGATGGAGTCCAATCTGAAAGTATTGAAATCCCGATTTTTATTTACGATAGTAAAACCTGAGGAAATCAGTTTACGCGAATCAATATTGACACGTACTTTCATGGATCGAGCTGAACAGTTTTATACTCAGCACGAATGTTTATAAGGTTCAAAATGCATTTATCCGTATAATTTAACTGGTGCTATTTTAGTGGATAAAAATAACATTTGGCTGAAAAAGCTCTGGGTTATTACTGAAAGTTACCGAAAAAAGTAATTTATTTGAAGGTCAACCGCACAGGTCTATTAAATGTGGGCTATATGGTTGACATTGACATGACAACCATGTTTCGAAGGCGAAGCGATAACGAAGATATGCAAATGTTACTTTGGCTAGGGGGTCTGGTATGCCCGGCCCCCTGATTATGTAACTTTGTTGCAGTCAACTCTAACAGAAATCGCAGTAACATTGCTGCTTTAGTAAGAACCAAAGTGACAACTATCTTACTTAAAGCAGCAATGTAACTGCGGTTCCAATCGATTTCAATCGAGAATTGTTCATAATAATCATAATCATAATAATTTATTGTGAAACATAGGTACATACAGATGTCATAATACAATATTGTTCTGCTATGTCCTGCCGTGATAGCATACAATGAAGGGTTGAATTAACTATACTACAATTGAAATAATAATTACAGTACAAATTGATCATGCATGATAAAATAATATTAGGTATTAAAATTATTTTGAAAATTGAAATAACTATTTGTTAGCAACTACTAATTGTTAGCAACGGTGTTACGTAATCAGCCCCCGGGTCGCAGAAACAAAACTATTTTTTTTAATTAATTGTTTGTAATGATGCAGTCATCATTATGTGAACTCCTTGGCGAAATTGCAGTAATATTATAGAATTAGTATTCTTTATGGGTTTTCATAACTCGTTCTGACGATAGAAAATAGAGTCTAGAGATACACAGTTATTGTTAAAAATAAATAAGTAAATAAGTTTAAACGGGAAAATAAGTTTAGTGAAATTAAAGATGAAAAAGTGACTACCGGTAGATGACAAGTGCCCTGTAATTGTTATTATTACTGAAAATTTTATACCACTCACTATTACTAGTTGGGATACTATTATTTAAGTGAATTTTCTTTTCATACCAATAAATATTCTCATCTCATAAAGCTAAGGTTATCTGCGGACAGGACCTAGAAACCCGTAGTTCAGGTTCCTTTAGAACCTATTTCAGGGACTAGTCTCTTCCATTAAGTTATAAAAGTTTGTCCTAAGCTGTTTATTCTGAAGAGAGAAACAAATGGTTTTTATTATTATTATTATTCATTATTAAATTTCATTATTAAATTTGACGACCTCCGTGGTCGAGTGGCTTTGTACACCGGTTTTCAAGGTGTCGCCATCTCTGAGGTCCTGGGTTCGATCCCCGGTTGGGTCAATTTAGAAAACGAACTTTTCTATATTGGCTCAGGTCTGGGTGTTTGTGATACCACCGTTGTCTCTGATTTCCATAACACAAGTGCTTTAGCTACTTACTTTGGAAGCGGAGCAATGTATGTGATGTTGTCAAATATTTAAATATTTATTTATTTATTTATTTATAAATTGTCGACGCTAACTCTCATAGAATAACTCTAATTTGAATAAAATACCCCACGGCTTAACTCTACATCATAAACTTAGATTGTCGAAAGCGCTATTTTAAAACTTTAAACTTCTCTAAAACGACCAATTTATGTTACCATTGAATTTAATGTAATTATAACCTTTTATGTGGAATTACAAAGTTTAATGACCCGCGAACACCGTGCTCCGCGTATGGCCTTAAAATCACAGAATATATACTTAAAATGTAGTACTAGAGTACAGTGCGAATAAAGTACGTACTACATTATACTCGTAGGTATGTTGTTCGGTGAAACGCAAGCGAGGAAGAGTTATAGCTTATTTGCTAAAAGCTGTGCAAAGTGCTCGTTATAATACAAGGTGTTACAAAAATACCCCTAATGCCGAATATGGTACATAGGACCATCAAACTTATCAACTTTTACTATGGTACCAACTCTGAAATCGCGGAAAAAGATCAGCTGTTTCATACAAAAATTAAGATCGAAAATTTCAAAATGTATGAAACAGCTGATTTTTTTTTCGCGATTTCAGAGTTGGCCCCATAGTAAAAGTTGTTCAGTTTGATGGTCCCTATATACCATAATCGGCATTAGGGGTATTTTTGTAACACCTTGTAGAGTTTAGAAGAAACTTTCTTTTAATGAAAATGTATGTAACGTTATGGAGCGTATAACTTCATATTACCTCACTGCAAGGCTTCTGTTTGACGTTCACTAAGATACATTGGAGATGCAAATATTGTGGATCGATTTTTCACTGCCTTGCCAGTGCTCTTGATAGATAAATATCCTGTATTCATATTTATCTTTCAAGAGCACTGGCAAGGCCCTATTTAATGAACGTGACAATTTCTCACCTATCATGACAATTTTATATCCATTGCGTCGACCAATTTGAAAATAGAAAAAACTACTCATAGCTACACTGTAAACCAAATTGTCATGACAATCGACAAATTGTCACGTTATTAAATAGGCTCCAGGTTGTTAAAATTAATGCATTTAGTTGAATTCGGTGCGGGCTGTTATTTAAAAGTAAAAATTTAATTAAGAACCTTAAATAAAGGAACTGAGTGTCAAGAAAACAATTAAGCATTCATCATAACATCTCTTTTGAGTTTGAAACCAAAATTATTTCCAGGAAAAGAAAAACCTTTTCAAAAAAAATTAAACGGAACCTTGTGTTTTTACCGGTTACTGAATCATAGAAAACCACAGAGGCAGTTACCACAAGAAAGCTGACGTGTTCAAACCATACATTACAAACGCAAAATCAATTGATTTGGCACACTTCGTCGGGAGAAACTTCTTATCGGCAAAAATATAATATTGCAGAGTTTCAAAACGCGAAAGGTATGAGTCCGCAAAAATGGCAACGAAAGCTTTGCTAAGTCACTTAAGTCGATTAGCGATCGAAGCTCCGCAACTTTGCACTAAACTATAATTCAATAAATAATAAATAAATAAATGCTTGGACAATTTCATATAGCGCCATCTAACCCCAAACTAAGCAAAGCTTGTAATATGGGTGCTAGTCAACTGATATACTACTTTTTAAATATATACTTATTATACGAGAACATAGTAACACCTAGACCCGTCACAGAAACTAAAATTCAACATTTCAATTTCTGCCCGGCCGGGAATCGAACCCGGGACCTCTTGCATATTGACCACTGCGCCACTCAGTTCGTATTTTAATCAGTTTTTATAAATTTTATTGCAGTTTTAATTAATTATCTATACATAACTTGCCCACTACGAAACTTTGTGGGACATGATACGGAAATGCATTTTTTTATATCCGGTTTTGCTGAGCAAAGGACAAGTTTACTGCAAGGATTTCGAAACTTAGTTTATTACACTTTATAACGGTCTGCGAGGCTTTTCAGTTTTAATAGGTTATCAACTTGGCTTGTAATCACGAGCGGAGTTCGTGCTGGTATCCAATATTTTATGAAAGAAATCTTAAACAGACGCCATAAATATCTGTAAAGTAATCAATATACATAACCTTATTTAATAGGTAATAGGACATTCACTATTCACAGTTGATTGATGACTGTAAATATTATTAAATATTCCGCAATATATAATCTAAAGGATAATATTAAACAACATATAAAATCCACAAATAATATTTTAATTAAATAAATAGGCCTGTAAATGAGATTATAAAATGAAGAAATAAATTTAGATTCAGCCGTCTCCATAGATATAGAAGAAGTTAATTACTTAAATATTTAAGTATTTACATAAACACTGGCCTTCAAAACTTAGTACCACACTTTTAAAATAGCAATTTCTCTTAAACAATAGATGTTAGAGTTTTGAAATAAAAATAAAAAGGTTCTTTTTCAAGAAGGTGAAGTTATTATTAAAAAAAAACCTTTTTATTTCGAAAATATATCTTGTGTATTTTAAAAGTTATTACAATTTTAAAAATGTAACTTTTGAAGGCCAGTGTATATATTCAATTCTTTACAACCTTTGCTGTAAATATAGAAATGGATAATTAACCTGTATGCCGATTTGAAACTTGCATAAACAGTAGGTATATGTAGCTTATTAATTCGCGTTAGTTGTAAAAGTCAATTAGACGATTAGGGTTTAATGGTGTCAAGACATGCTGGCAAGTTGCCACTATTTCGTCAGTTTACTGCACAGTTAAGTTACCTCTAATATTAGTTTCATATTTAACGTTAATCTATCTCTAGTGAAACACTATTAAAATGATAAGAAAAAAACTTATGTTAGAGAATAGTTATACTTTGGTAGTATTTTACAATATGCAATGAACTCACGTAACATTCGAGTCCGATTTTCCATTTAATTTCGTTTGAGTTAGATTGTTTAATGCAACTAGTGGAGAGCAGCTCTGGAATCGGGATCGTTAAGTGACACAGTCACCTGTCCAAACAACCTGTCAATAATTCCCCCAGTCGGGCTGTGTGGTCCAAACTGAAACTTTGTCAAAGGGATTCGGCTAATTTGATTTCAGTGTTCGGCCGCCGCAAGGGGGCGCTCGGTGGACACGACACGCATCTACGAAACAGCTAAACGGCACATATACGCCTCGATCAAGGCAACTTTGGTGAACACATTTTGCTTTAGACTGGCCGTTTCAATTCAACAATTTTGTTACAGTGTCGCTTTTTTAAATGTTACGTAATCTCACTCCTTTATTTGATTGAATCAGGCATTACTTGGCGGAAGTCCCAAACCATTGTGAAAATATGTAGCTTACTCCCGCAAATAATACAAGGTGTTACAAAAATACCCCTAATGCCGAATATGGTATATAGGTACCATCAAACTGATCAACTTGTACTATGGGACCAACTCTGAAATCGCGGAAAAAAAATCAGCTGTTTCATACAAAAATTAAAATCGAAAATAGCAAAATGTATGAAACAGCTGATTTTTTTTCGCGATTTCAGAGTTGGTCCCATAGTAAAAGTTGTTCAGTTTGATGGTCCCTATCTACCATATTCGGCATTAGGGGTACTTTTGTAACACCTTGTATATGCAGGATGCACCGCCCGCCCGCCCGCAAAAAATTCTGTTCGGTTTTGGTGCATGCACGATCTAACTCCTGAGGATGCTCCGGGTTGGGGCGAAACACGTGTAGAGTTGTCTAATTGGTGAAGGTGCAAGGTGTGTCGCTGTCATGCTAAATGCAAGTATTGTGCACTGATATTTTTGTGGTGTGCATGTGCATTCTTTTGCGGGCGGGCGGGCGGTGCATCCTGCATATATTATTTGCTGCGGGAGTAAGCTACATATATTTCTCTTTTCACTCACTCCTTTATTTGTTTGCACATACGACACACAAATGCGCCACGATAGAGCCGTACATATAACATTTTTCAACAAGTCTGTGTCGCTTGCTGAAAAGCAAGAAGTTACATATAGTTTCAAGTAATAGTGACTTACGCTCGCTCCTATAAAGACAGCTTCAAAGTTATAACTAATTTTATAACATTGGTGTATACTCTATAATATTATATGACAAGTCTTTATTTTTTTGCAAATCAAAAGTCAACACATTGTTGTTAATATAAATATGTTAAGCATTTGGCAAAAACATACGCAACTATCGATAAACAGTTTGAGTTTTACGCGCAGTGGTGCTCAATCTCTATACGAGACCAAACTCCACCATCATGAGCAGTGGCTCTCAATCTTTAAAAGCATCCCGCGAGATAACAATGTCGTCCACATTTTGCTGATGTAGTCTTATTTAAATTCTGAAGTGGAAGACAGTATTGTGGATTATGAGCGCCAGTAAATTCAAATTGTGTTGCATAAAATGGAAATTTCTAGAAATAAAATCAGTTATGTGCTATGCTTCAGAATAGTTCTGTGTGAATGTTATTGGTATTTTGTTTTTGATGTTCTTAAAAATGTGAACCGAATGAATTTTGTAACAGTTGAGGTATACTTATTAATCGCAAAGAGACAATAATTGCGGTAGATTTTGAAATGAAATGTGATTTGGGATGGAATAGTTTTCCCATGGTTTAAACGACCTTTCCCAAAAATAAATTGTAAATGTGTAAGTGTCTCAGTTAAATACTTGTTGAACAGTGTTTTAAAATCTTTTGTGGTAAGGCCGTTACCGTCTTATTCATAAAAAGTTATGAAAGGCATATAAGCTTGTTATAAGGAATTTCTTGAAAATCATTGTTCATAATTGCTCAATAGCGTCAAACGCTCTATAAAACTTAGATAAAGTTATAGAAGGATGCTGCCTATTTTATCCCTATTTTAGTGAATAACATGGCCGACTACATACAGCTGATTGAAGTGACAGCTTTCACGTTATGTTAAAAGCATTCTATACCATTCAAAAATCGCGTTTTCTGGCTGGATACTACAAAAAAAAACATTGAAATCAACTTCGAGTTACGAGTAGCTAGTACTTAGTTATTCAAAGTGCAATCAGTAGAATTTCTTTCGGGTGTTTCTAGTTGAACTGTCTGAATGACTATTAAAGTTTTTATTGGTGATTCAGTCCAACACAAAATAGTTCATTTATAAAGGAGGAAAGTATAACATTAAGGTAAACCGGCTAGAACAGGCCTACAAGTTTCTCAGCTCTCGGTAGGAACAATCCACAAATTAGCAACATTGTTTAACGTTACTCTGTCGAGGTTAGTTGTACAAATATTATTACACTGTGTGCCCCTAATTATATTCTCCGGGGCCTGAGTAAACCTGGCAATTGCCATTTGGCTTCTGTTCTGTAGTAATGACTTTTAATCTCGTGTGATGAGATACATTTTATTTACTACTAAAAATAGATAAGTCTTAGTTTATCGTAGTTTCATTAATTTATACACTTTTGAAATAACCTTCTTGGGGAAATGGATTTACCGTTCTATGTGTATCAAATATCTTGTGTATTTGTTAATAATGTTTTATCTTTTAGGAGCAATATAACCTAGTCTAATGTTATTAAGATTCATATAACATAACAACAGCCTTTTAATCTTGTGTAAGTTTCCGTCGTTTTAACACTAGCATGATCGCTGTACTAATTAAAATTCACAAGATACGGGCCGCTATAAGCGCTCTTGGCTCTACACTAGCTTGAATGATCCATTACATTGCCACGTCCAATCCATTACGTGCATGAGTCTGATTCGTGTACATAATGGACTATTGAGTCAAGCTTGCCATTCAGAATCATGATAATGGATGTGTGCAAGATATTTAAACTTCTTGGTCTAATTTTTTTTGTAACAACCAAGAAATAATAGATAGTCGGAAAAGTCCGCAGCATTTTTGAAGCATGAATTTTGCGTATTAATATTTCTGGCAATACTAAACTTAGGCGGGAATGTAATATATTGTTTAACAGCTGACTTTCTGGTTATAGCGGTAAAATTAAAGCAAATTGATACCTAATTGTCTTGCTTTTCATAATTTATATTAGATACGTTTTGCGAATTATTTTCGATAAGGGTTCAGACCCTTAACGAAAAAAATGAATGCTGATAGTGCGTAAAAAATGGTTTCTAATGCTTATGGGGAAGATGCTTTGTCAATTGTTGTGGTTTGTGACCACATTTTTTGCAGTTTTGTGGTCTTGTAATTTCGATGATAAAGATAATGAAAAATACAAGAAGGTTGCCTACTTTTCCGACTACCTGATATTTTAGAAGCGTTTTTGCAATGAAAGCAATTGACGACGGGGTTCCAGTCGACTTCATTCATAATGTGGAACACGTCATTCGGTAGTTAATGGCACAGTATATTCATATAAGGCAAGTTCTGCCATTTCCAGAATCTGCCATTTAATGAAAAAAGTGTATTTCACAGTACCTCTAGCTTATTTTATGCTCTAGCCTAGACAGTATACTAGACTTCAAATATTTGGCTAGCGAGAGTCGAGTTGGCAGACTCCTAATAGTGCCTTAAAGCAGATTTTAAATTTTGTACGTTTTCTAAAGCTGCTCTCTCTTATGAATCTATTCTATTAACGATTTAAACTTCATAATATATGGACTTTTTGGAAGTTTTGGCCACTTTGTGTAGGTATTTCCAAATTGAAGGCTTGTATACAACATTAGAATGATTTATTTGTCTCTATCAAACGACCTCCAAAGATGAAACGTATTAAGCGAAGGACATTCGAGAATCTTCTGAAGGTTCCAAGTGGTACATAATGGAGTCTTCATTCCGTCTTAGCAATTTAAAACGGAGTCTTTTACTGTGGATTCAAATGTTTAAATACGTGTCTCAATCACATCGGAACTGAGCGCAGAAACGCTATGTTGAATAGTGCGAGAGATATTAAGTTCTTTAAAAAACTACTTAATTAACACGAGGGACTTCTAAGTTCTTTAATTTAAATATCTGTTGGTTGATGTTTTGGTTTCAAGCCAATAGAGGGCGCTCAACAAGATCCACGGAAGTGACCTTTAACTCATAGCCAGTCTTCCTCCTGATACAACCTTTGGAGTAATAAGTTATTTAATATAACATTCCAGTCTGTGAACCGATAATGTTAACACCGGTGAGATTGTGTCATCCATCACATACATACTTTTTTACATATATAATGTAATAGGATTAACGCGCAATATTTAAAGTTGCTACCATCAAGGGATTTAACCTTCACCAGAAAAGGCGGAAAGGAGTGAATAAATGGTTAGCAAGTCAGTCATTATTTCCAGCACCGTTGGGGGGTTAACCTGAGCATTCAGCCAACCTTTTAACATCGATACATTCCGTATATGAAGGCGAACAATCCATCGCTTCACTCGAGCCGAGTGCCACATGAATAAACCATTGGCTGAATGTGGAACCCATGTCGAGTGCGAACTTGTTGACTGACGGCTGCCCACTTTATTATTGCAACTGCCAAACTAGTGGCTGCCAATTTTGGGATCATTTGACGTGTGCATGACGTGTGCATTGCGATTATCAGGCGGTGATCGCTTCAGGGTGAATAATCAACAACGAGCTGCGGTGCGCTTCGACGGGTTAACTGTAGTGTAAAGTAGGCAGGCGGAAAAGCCGCTAGGAACAAACAGCGGTTTTCCGTGCGCATAGTACTACGCTAGTACTATTATAAATTCTATGATAGTACGCACAGACGATCTCAGACAACCGAGTACGTATATATTCTTTGACCGAGCTTTAGTCAGTGTACATACTGAAATATGTATAGGTTATGTTCGGAACTTGTGTAACTAGCCCTTAATGTTTCAGCTTAAAAGAGAAAGAATTTAAAGTTTGCAGAAGTGATCAGAATAGTTTTGCCAATATTCTTACAAACCATAAATCCAATAAATATAAGGTTTATAACGCCTTCCTCAGTTATACCACCATTAACCTCCCAAGTGTTACTGTTAAGTACGAATGTGTTGACTGACGGCTCGACACGCGTGTTATTATAACTGCCAAACCGACAGCTAAACTAATCGACGTGGAATGTTAATTGAATTACGATTATAGGGTACAAATTGTGCAAACATTACTGATCTGAAATTAATCAGATGAGAATTCCATTGTAAGCCAGAAACCAAACTTTTTGCACATCACACGCTAGGAATTCGCACGTCGCGTCGCCGTTCACCGCTTTGCGTGGTCAAGCTGTGATATAATAAAGACCGGATTATATGCAACATTAACTGCCCAATATATACATGCAAATATGCAAAAACGCTAAAATATGCACAAAAATACATAAAAATTTAATTTGGGTGCCATGTAAGACATGTGGCATGTGGCAGGTGACATTTGGGGACATGTGAGAACTAAACGATGAACGCATGATTTCAAAAATGTTTGCTAAAATATGTAACTACGGCTGAAAAGGGGTTAAATATGCAAATGCAATATGCATATAATCCGGTCTTTAATAATAAAATACAGTTTAATCCTGCACTTGCTGAACTTCCTTCTAAACAGGTTCTAAATCTAGATAATACTTGAACATTTTAAACTAACAAATAAATGAATTTCACCTACAGTAGAACGTTCCGCCGAAGCGAGGATGCAATTAATTAAACTTGTTTGTATAAGGAACACAGTAGTTTCGATTAAATCACCATCAACGGGAACTAAATTAAAAGATATCGAAACGTCGCAATGCAGTTAGCATTTAAAACTTAATGGTTGGTAGTGTAGGGCTTATTTTATTTAATAATAATTGTTCGCCTGGCTAGCCACCACCCTCTTACTCGTACCTAAGTCTGACGCCATAACAACAATTTAAAAATGTTTGTGTTCCGGCAGTTAGAGGTAATAATATAGACAGTTCCTCAGTGTCAGTGGTGAGGATTCTGGGTATAGTGCGCTTACACTTTCGGCCTTATCGTCACCCGGAATCCTCATCACTGAACAACTGGCTATCTTACCTCTAAAAGCCGGAACACAACAAATTTTATATTGTTGTTATGGCGTCAGACTTAGGTAAGATGGTAATAGCTAGCCAGGCGGACTTGAAATAAGCCCTGCCACTAACCAAACCGAGGACAAAATATATTATATTACTTATACTTTTATTTTAATATATATTCTTATAAAGTTGAGGAATGACTTTATCCAAAATTTAAATAACTTAACTTTTAATAAATAAAAGAACAATCAGTATGGTGTTTAATAATAAAGTTTTATAATAAAAGCTAGTAGTCTTTCTTTCTCCTGGATGTGACAGTTTTGTTCCACATTTAAACAATGTACTTATTAAAGTCTAGGTTATGCATTGTATATTATACTATTGTCATTGTTCTGGGAATTGAAGACCTGGTGACCTGTAAAACAGGTTTCTAACCTTAGTTCGGGCGCCAGTCTCCACATTACTTATAAAACACTTATACAATCTAATCTTAACATTGTAATTGTGGAGAAAATCAAGCATATTTTTATTTATTATTTATTTATTATATACCCCCCTCCTGGGAATAGAATCCTGCGTCTTACACGTGTGGGTGAACCACTAGACCACAGAGGTGGTTAAAAGTTGTTCTTAATAACAAGTGAACTAATCAGTGAGTCGTGCGAGGATGTCAAAGCGCAGGGAGCAGTGCAGGCGGGGCGGCTTATTTAGCTTCTAAATTAAGGCTCTCACAAGCAGAGCTGGATTTTGTACGTATACCGCTGGATCTAGTTGCCTAAAGTTGTTTATTTGAACCAACTGGAGCTGTTAGCTAAGAATTTCTTTTGAAAGAAGGTAACTATGAAATTGTAGACAAGTTATTAATTGCAAATGTATACCAGTTTTCTATACAATATGTTACAAAAATACCCCTAATGGTATATAGGGACCATCAAACTGAACAACTTTTACTATGGGACCAACTCAGAAATCGCGAAAAAAAACAGCTGTTTAATACAAATAATAAAATCGAAAATATCCAAATGTATGAAACAGCTGATTTATTTTCGCGATTTCAGAGTTGGTCCCAAAGTAAAAGTTGTTCAGTTGGATGGTCTCTATATATTCGGCATTAGGGGTATTTTCGTAACATGTTGTATAAGTCTACGTTTTTTTACTTGGCTTTCTATCATTATAAATTCCAGAACATTATACTGTTTTATTTTTGTATGTCTGTCGGAAATAATAATATCTTACATTAAATAGAATGTAAACGTAAAATAATAATAACGACTACAAAAATCTAACAATCGATAAACTTATTAAGGGGGCAGGTTACGATATAATAAAGTAGTAAGTTCGTAAGACAAATAAAACTTATAATAATAATTTACAAACTGTAGTAATAAATAAATAACAAATGGATGAACATGCAACGCTCATCAGCGATATTACTTTCGCCCTCTGTCTGATGAAAGTCATCACGCCGCCGCCACGCCGGTTTTTTACCGACTGTTAAAACTCCGGATATTTATGTGGAGGCCCGTTACCTATCCATTGAGCACACACATCTTTTGAATTCAATCAAAAGCAACTAACTAACAAATTAATAAGTATGAGTGTTTAATTTACATTTTTGCTTTTAAATAGGTAATGATGGAGCTCTCATTCGAAAGCATTTTTACATAATCAATAAGTCAATAAAATATTCACAGCTATTTAACCCTTTTATAATTAACCGAGCGAGCACGAAGCTTCTTCGTTACAGCTTGGGCAAAAATGCCCTTCCAGTGTCCGGCTGTCCGATTGTTCTCCTCTAAAGGTCGCATTTCCGAACGGATTCTCGTGAAATTTTGTGAGCTCGATACAAAAATAGATTTTTGTCGATTCAGTTTTTCAAATTTGTTTAAAACACCGGAGATAATTATGTGGAAAAATCATATTTCCGCCATTTTAAAAATTGACACAAACGCGAGGTCTACAACTCACAGAGCCACTGGTAAATATTGGTATAAACTAAAATAGCATCTGAGCTAAGCTCCAGGAAAGAGCTAGTTAAATGAAAACAAGTACCCAGTCAACATAAAATGCACGAGGTTTTTTCAAAAGATACTAGAACTTCGGTGCAATATGGAAATTGTTTCTGCTCTCTGAGACCACGGGGTGTTTGCGCAAGAACACTGGCGGCGTCTAAATTATAGTATTGGGAGAACTATAACAGTTTGCGAGCAACGAACGAACTATGCACGCGAAAGAATTTATGAGTAAAAATGACATTGTACATTTGAATTTGAAGTGTATAGTCTCGTGATCCAAACTAAAAGAACTGAAACCTTTTCTAGAAATTCCTTTTGATTGAAATTAAATACATTATTTTAAGATTCCAGCATACTCACGGAAAAAGAGAGTTTTTCATTAATACTCCAAGTACTTAAACTTGGACAACATCTTCGGTCATATAATAGTAACATGCTACTTAAAAATTTACCATGTATATTGCTTATACACGGTTAATTTTTAGTAGTAGAATGAAATAAAAGCAAACAAAAGTCGCTTCATTTAATACTTTGTCACAACAACTTTTTTCGGCAGGATTCTCACAGCTTAAAACATAAAGTTGCTATGACAAAGTATTGAAGAGCTGAGTGACTTTCGTTGCATCTAAAAAGTAATGGGCGTATCTCTTCCCCTCACTAATCAAGTTTGTGCAGTGTGTTGTGAATCTTTTATTCATTATTTCATAATTACGAGTACAACTACTACTGCACTAATCAGTTAAAATATTGCGGTTTGTTCGTGTCCCAAAATTTTACTGATTTGTGGATTTAGAGCTCATTCATAGAGTTACACGCGTGTAATGAAAATAAACTGTATTGTTTACGTAAATCATGGCAAAATGAATGCACGCACGCGTCTTGCTATCTTTGTGAGTTTGCCAATTAATCAATGTTTTTATTACATATTTTCAACTTTTAAAAAGTAAAGTGGTCTGATATCCCCATTTCGTTTTTAAAACGTAAAAAAATCTTTTATACAAAACAACGCCGAATATAGTAGATAAGGACCATCAAACTGAACAACTTTTACTATGGGACTACCTAACTCTGAAATAGCGAAAACAATATCAGCTGTTTCATACATATTGATATTTTTGTTATTAATTTTGTGTTGGTACCATTGTAAATGTTTTTTCGGTTTAATGATTCCTATCTACCATGTTCAGCATTACGGGTTTTTTGTAACACGTTGTGTATAAAAATATGTATAAAAAATACATAAGGGTGAGTATTTAGACAACATCACATACATTGCTCCGATTCCAAAGTAAGTAGCTAAAGCACTTGTGTTATGGAAATCAGAAACAACGGTGGTATCACAAACACCCAGACCTGATCCAATATAGAAAAGGTTGTTTTCTAAATTGACTCAACCGGGGATCGAACCTCAGAGATGGCGACACATTGAAAACCGGTGCACAAAGCCACTCGACCACGGAGGCCGGTTTGTTTAGAAACATTCGCATTTCGCGTTTAGCTCTCTCCAGTTCAGGACGGAAGTGCTGCTGAAATTGTAAATAACTATAGAAACTACTAAAAATTGGTAAGTTCTTATGTAAGTGTATATGTAACTTCATTTTGTAAAATGTTTGTTGCTCATAATAAAAAAAAAGGACTAGACTAGTAGTACTTGTGTTGTGATAGTACTTGTATAGTTTGTAGTTAGGTAGTTGCATAAGCTATGGTGACGATTCTTATACCTACACTGGCCTTCAAAACTTAGTACCACACTTTTAAAATTGTAATAACTTTAAAATACACAAGATATATTTTCGAAATAAAAAAGTTTTTTAAATAATAACTTCACAGCTGAAAACCTTGAAAAAAACTTTTTTTATTTCAAAACTCTAACTCCTATTGTTTAAGAGAAATTGCAATTTTAAAAGTGTGGTACTAATACATTACCTATTCCCTTTTTTACCGCACTTATGATTGTCATTATATACCTAAGTGACAATGTCATAATGTTACGTCGTAAACAAATTGTCTATTTGTCTTTTATTGCTTAGATCTGCTGGTAAATTATTATGGTAACATTCATGGAGCTTGAGTAACCGAAATCAATGTACCCAATACAGCTACAGCGATTTCGACTTTGAATTTAGATCAATAGAATTGGGCTTTGTTTCTTAGACAATAAGTTATATTATGGTATGGTACAATTTGTTTCAGAAGTCGCTGAACATTTAAGTACTTTGTCATATTAACTTTGACTTATTCTTTATGCAGCAGCTGTAGTATATGAAAACGAACATTGGCGTGACATGGTAATACAGTGTTGAGCTACTTCTAGTTTAACAGAACTGTTTTGTAGTATGAAGACGGTACTTGGGCGATGATATTAATCACGATAGTTCATGACAGAGCATTCGTATTAGATACAATCACACGTTACAAATGATGAAATGCGAATGCTAATTACGGATACATTGAGACGCCGGAGCACGGATGCACTTAATGATACGGAATAATTAAACTACGTTTACATTTAGTAGTTGGTTTGAACTCTATGACAACGCTTATAGAGGTCATATTCCTGTAAATACTTTTCAAACTTTTATATAAATAGAAAAAAAAATGCGAGTATAATTTCTGTCACGATAGAATGTTTTCTGTGATTAAAGTTAAGTAAATAATATGTATGAGAAGTTCTTTTGAGGATTCATGCATTTTCTTTGGCTGCAAATGTGAAAATTAAGAAGCCGGCGAATAGTGAGCTTTCCATACAAACGTAATACCAAAATGATTTGCAATTTGAGTATAATTAACTCTTCTTGTGATGTTATTCGGATTAAGACAGTATTTGTCTAGGTTTCTATTAAATAAAAAAAACAAAATACTAAACCAAATGAAAATCAATGCGATTTACAGTTTTGTATCCAAAAAATAATTGGCATTTATTTTGAATTGTGTTAGTATTTTGGAAATTTTATTTAATAGAAAGCTATAGACATATACTGTATTAATCCGAATAACATCACAAAAAGAGTTAATTTTACTCAAATTGCAAAACATTTTGGTATTACGTTTGTATGGGAAGCTCTCGGTTCGCGTCTTAAGCCATTCTACCAAAGCTAGTTATCAGATGAACGACAAAAAATACAAACTTGCGTTCATCTAATCCATAATAATATTTATAAATTGTAGCTGGTAATATAAGTGCTTTTGTCAAAACTGAATGAGACATTCGTGTCTTAAAGACTTAATAATATTTAACAACCACTTACTGTTTTATTAAAATGTCAACAAAGTTCATTTTAAAAACTTTGCACAACAAAAGTTATTATTTCTTAAGATGTGCAGAGTGCCCTGTCTGAAGCACTTTAAGTGTTTGGTATTTTCTTATTAAACTTTGAAATACCTATTTACTTGGAATAAACACATCTTCCATACAAACCCTCATCTCAAGATATCTGGAACAAACTTACGAGATTATAATCTTATTAAAAGCCTTAACTCAATGGATGAGAACTGAGCGACGTTTGATAAGCAAGATTCTACAACTTACTGAAACTTTAATAATATTAAAAGAATATTTATAATTAATTGCGCAATGTTGCCAGTTAATGACGTAGAACTAATATTGAACTTTGAATGAGAATATTTTAGCTTATTATGTAAGTTTGTTTCGACGTGCTTGTTTTTTAGTTTAAAGTTATATTCATTATTTATTACATTGGTATTTATTTAAGAAAAATTAAAATGTTTTGGAAATAAAACCCAAAAAGAAAATCTGTATTCAAACTTCTGCAATAATTATTTATTATACTGTTTTTTTTAAGAAAATTAAAAATATTTTGGAAAAAAGCAATAAAGAAACTGCATTTATACTTCTGCTCTTACTTTAAGGCAAATATTTGTTCCATATTACCACTGTGTTCATATGGTTAAGTTTTCTGGCATATAGTAACGGTGCTCGCACTCTCATCCTATGTACGAAATTCGCTGTTGGTTCTGTAGTGTCAAAAATAGAGCAAAACTTGTGCACTTTGACACTCGAGTAGTGCATCACTCTACTTTGATTTTCGGTTTGTATTTATAGGCTACCTCGATTGAACATAAACAAACATAAACTCAGAAATAGTAAAACATCATCAGTTGAATATTAACTTTGAATTCCCTAGTAAGTTGTTTTTTTAATTACTAAAAATATCATTTTATATAAAGTTTCGGAAATCCGCTTTGAAAACCTGAATATCGATAAATTAGGTGTCACTTACAGTTGTTACTTAATTTAAGCAAAAAAATAAGCAACGTTACTGTAAATAACAACCTATTTCATTGAAGCTTCGTTTTTTCTTGATATTCTATGGTTATTTGTTTTCTTGTATGTTTGTAAATTTCGTTACTTATTTCTGTTAAAGCTGATAAGTTTCTTGCGCCTGTTCTTCTTGTCAGTTAAAAAAGTCTGGAACGGGTGGTAGGAAAATATAGACGATTCAAAAGTGCTTAATTATTAAGTTTATTTGAATAAAGAAATTTTGAATATTGACTATGATATTGCTATGAGATTGCATATTGTTTGGTTTCTATGATATTTTACGCGTAAAACCTCCTTTAAAAAACCTGAAAACAAAAACAAAAACTGCTTTCAAATTAAATACCTTTAAAAAGCAAGAAATAATATTCAAATTATTAGTTACGCATATCCTATTATATCATAGGGTGGAGAGGGAGGACAACTGCTTTTCTTTTTCTTTCTAATTCTAAAAGCCCCACCCGACTTCATTAGACGTGTTTTATTAATATGATATAATAGGATATGCGTAACTAATAATTTGAATGTTATTTTTTGCTTTTTAAAGGCATTTAATTTTAAAGCAGTTTTTGTTTTTGTTTTTAGGTTTTTTGAAGGAGGTTTTTCTTTTAAAAAAAACCGTCGACTTGATAACCTCCTCCTTTTAATGCACGACCTATAAAAGTACTACGATAATTAATTACTAAACTCGTTCTGGATGTAAAAGCCTTTGTTTAATTCTTTCAAATCCAAGGATTCTTCATCGCTGCCCTCAAGGAAATCAAAGTTCGTCAGACGTTTTAATTATTCCAAAATTTTATTTTGCTTGTCCCAGAGGACTCTCAATGCTCTCAGCATTAGCAAATTTATCACCGAGTTTGCCTATAGGTTGGGAATTAAGATTCTGCTTACAATCTTAAACGTAGAAAAAGTGAAAACAAATACGGTTTAGTGTAATTGATTTTGAACACAAATGTACCATAAGTTTTCCATGAAGTTTATGCGAGGACCGTGATCGGAATAAGGTCAAGATAAGGGTGGTATTTGTGTGTCAAAACAGGAATTTAATTCATGGTAAATAAGGATTATTGTGTTGCAAAAACTTGAGTTAAAATGAAGTTTAACTTTATAATAGGGAAAAAGTAACGTGTCTTATGGAAATGAACCGAAGACTTTTCGCAGTCCGAGCGAATACTATGACCCGGGCTATCGAAACTAAATGATTGATGATTTTAAAACTTTTTAAATAGTAAGTATGTTTTTAATAAACAAGAACTTTAATGATTATTACACTGTAATGATAACAGAAACCAATTTAAAGACTTCCTTTCTCGATTATGGTATAATTTTGACGACCTCCGTGGTCGAGTGGCTTTGTACACCGGTTTTCAAGGTGTCGCCATCTCTGAGGTCCCGGGTTCAATCCCCGGTTGGGTCAATTTAGAAAACGAACTTTTCTATTTTGGCTCAGGTCTGGGTGTTTGTGATACCACCGTTGTCTCTGATTTCCATAACACAAGTGCTTTAGCTACTTACTTTGGAATCGGAGCAATGTATGTGATGATGTCAAATATTTATTTATTTATATATTTATATTTAATTTCTTGAGGGCCAATTTTACCGATTCAGAGCGAAATCTTGTTTTAATTATTTCATACAGTCTTTTTTTAAACAAAAAAGTTTTTATGTTGCCTATCAAAATCACTTTTGATTAAATTGAATAACGGCATACCGGATATAAAAATAATAAAGAACAAAATAAGGCTATCACGTTGTTTGATTTTATGAAAATTCTTCGAACCCTGATATTGCGAATACCAAAAAGTATTTCATACAATAATATTTTTATTGTTTTCCAACATTTAGATGGGGTACTACAGTACAGAGGACTTTGTGCTTAAATTTGGGTTATACTGGGGAAATATCTTGAATTCTGGAGTCAAAGACAATCCATCCAAATAACACAATGACAATATGATGATGGTGTTAATGTTTCATAATATTTTTTTAATCCATAACGGGATAGTACTTGGACTTCACCTCACGTGATGTTAAGTGACGATAAGGCTGAAAGTCTAAGCGCACTACACCCGGAATCCTCACCACTGAGGAACTGGCTTTCTTACTTATAACTGCCGGAATACAACAATTTTCAAATTTTTAAATAGTTGTGTCCCGGCAGTTAAGTCTAAGTCTTTAAGACGCAAGGCGTCAGACTAAAACCGAGTACAAATTGTCTGACACAGATGGGCGAACCACTAGACCACAGAGGCGATTAATTGCTTTCTAATTCCTTATTTTATTTACCACAAATTCTGTCTAGAATATGGGAGAAAATTTACCAACCTGTGCTTATAGGCGCAGGAATGGAGTCGTCTATGAATTAATTCATGGGTCATTTAAAAACTAGTTTCTTTACATCTACGATAACCGTGTTTGTATCTAATTCTAACGTATTTTTCAAATGGGATATCATAACATACCTACTCATGTATATTGCTAAAATATAGCGGAAGCTATTCGTAATTAGAACTTTTGAGTTAAGCTACATATACGCTGACGACCAATTCTCTATGCAAGCGTGTCTCAATTTAAAAGCATATTTTATTCTGTTTGAATGGCTGTTATTGTAAATTCTACAATAAAATTTGATTTCTATTCAAAGAAAGCATTTTAATGAAGTAGTTTTATGTTAGAAGTAGTATTTTGAAGAAGCTTAAAATTATGTAAACTTTATTTAACAACGAAATACTTTCATTACGCAGTCCTAAAGAAGCTATAATTTATTTCAGAATAATTAAGGCGCTGTTTAAATAAAACGTTGTCAGTCAAATTTATGAAAACTCTCGCAAGAAAATCTGGTTTGAGCACTTAAGCAATTACTAAACCCAGAATTTTTAATCTGTTCATTATGAGTAAGAGCCCCGCGAGATTATGGGGCAAATTACGGGATTAGGCCGCAGTACCGTGAATTATGCCCACCACAATAAATTAAAAAATAGAAACTGTTTTTGCTGTTGTTTCACTTGGCAGTATAGTTTTATGTATTACCTTTATATAACTCTATCACGATATCAGAGATGTTAAAGTTTTACAATATTTTCCGTGTACCTATACAACATGTTACAAAAATACCCCTAATGCCGAATATGGTAGATAGGGACCATCAAACTGAACAACTTTTACTATGGGACCAACTCTGAAATCGCGAAAAAAAATCAGTTGTATCATACAAAAATTAAAATCGAAAATATCAAAATGTATGACACAGCTAATTTTTTTTTGGAGTGAGTTTGTTTCCGATGAGTTTGATTTAAATCGTACTGGGAGCTGGGAGCTGGTAGCTGGTATCTGAGAGCTTACTCTTTAAACCGAAGCATAATATGATAATCGAACGAAGTTCTTTCGACTTGTGATATTATGATTGAGGATTTCCAAAGTCAATTAAATCGAACGACCAAGTTACAGATTTTCGTGATTTTTTTTAATGATAGGAAAAAGAAAGTAAGACCTTAATGTTTATTTACACTCCTTTTATGTTTTAGTCGTTTTAATCCCTTATGGTGAGGTTCTACCAATGAAACTAAAAAAAATTGCCAAAGAAAAATAAGTCGAAAAAATTTCGGTCCTCGCTGTCTAGCTACTTAGTATGGGAGTTTCATTGGTAGAACACTCACCTTAAGGGATTAAAACGACTACAAAATAACGGTGTGTAGTACCTATGCTTATGTAATCCTTCCGATCCAATAAGCAGTCGTGTCATGGTCGCACATTACTTTCAAAAGAGTTCGAGTGCAGACTCATTTACCACAGTAATTAAAACAAGATCTGAAAATGAATCAAGCCACGCAGTGAGATTTTTTATAAAGTTTCGGTTAATTTATGTTGCTGCCGTCGCCGAGCGAAGTTCATTATTCCACGAGGGGCTCGAATCAAAAACTTGCCAAACAAATCACTTTGCCAATGGCCAACAGCTATTCCCAATAATCGGAGGAAGTCAGTTTGAATTTCTCTTATCTGGTAAACTGGGGTTACTTAAGATAACAACAATAACAAAAGAATGAGTACATACCTAATTATTTGTATGAATATTTTTTTATATGTTTGAATTGAGAAGCTCGGAGGGCCAGTGAATTAGCGCCTGGTCCAGCGATTGCGGAGGTTGAGCAACTTTCGCAAGGGTCGGTTTATGGGATGGGTGACCAAAAATGTATTATCTCGAGCTCCTCTGTGCTTCGGAAGGCACGTTAAGCCGTTGGTCCCGGATGCATTTGCATTCGTTAAAACCTAACAATCCGCATTGAGCCCGCATGGTGGGTTACGTTAAGGCCAATTGGCTGATGGTTAAGTACCGAATAGAGGTATAATTTTATGTTACTCAAGATGAGTTGTGATATTGTATATGTTACAGTCAAAACCCTTAACTAGTCAAAAACCTTATTGACCGGTACAATTAGTCAATAACGTTATTGACTAAGGGTGTTGGTCAAAATCCTTAGTGACTGATTTTATCTGACAAAATCAGTCAATAAGGATACATATACTTTTATCGTGATCTTTCAAAAGTTGAGTTTGAGTGAAGAGGCACCACATCCACACTTCGAAATGGTTTGATTCAAGTAAGAAACCGATCTTTAAGTAGTTTAACAATTTGTAAATCGAGGATTTTGCATTGTCACGAGCCCTCGACATTGGCTAGGCAGGCTTGCGCAGACGGCACCCTTACTATCTCCCTCTGGCCACGTGGTCCGACTGCCTTTGTTCTACCGATCGGACGACATGAACTTTTTTTCCTGTTGGTATGATTAACTAATCGGACTATTGAAACTATCATTTTCTATCATCTTCTTGTCCCACCAATCGGACGACCTCTGAGTTCATGCATTCTGTCAAGCTACGGTGTTACGAATTATGGAAAGAATACTTTGATAAGAGATCGACAGAAAAGGGTATCTGGTACAAAACCATTCAACCACTATATATTATTACCGTGCCAATATGTCGGCGTCTTCATTATCCGAAAGTCCAATGCGGACGGGATCCTCTCTCTCAGCATTATTAGTTTTTTTACATCACAAACGTTGCTCCGATGCCAAAGTAAGTAGCTAAAGCACTTGTGTTATGGAAATCAGAGACAACGGTGGGACAATCAGACACAACAAACACACACACCCAGACCTGAGCCAATATAGAACAGTTAGTTTTCTAAATTGACCCAGCCGGGGATCGAACCCGAGACCTCAGTGATGGCGACGCCTTGAAAACCGGCGTACAAATCACTGAGGTCGGACAGACCACGGAGGTCGTCGAGTTTATTGTGAGTTGTGAGACGTCGAATATTTTTCAGAGTGTCTTAGGCAATCGGTAGACCTCAATTTGTCGCGGTACATCGAGCCAAATGTTGTATTGCACTTTTGGAGGACTAGTCGTTGCAGTTGCAAAATCCTTACTAATATTATAAATGCGATAGTCCGTTTGTTTGTTTGTTTGTTACGCCTTCACGTCTTAACTACTGAACCGATCATCATGAAATTTTGCATACACGTTGTCAGGGGTACAGACAAGGACATAGGGTACCTTTCATCCCGAAAAAAATAATAGTTGCCGAGGGATAGCAAAAAAACTTTCCACGCAGACGAAGTCGCGGGCGGTCGCTAGTTATCAATAAAATGCTGGATCGATATTTTGGTCTCCCCAAAGGTGTCGACTCAAAAAGTTGGAAAGCAAATCACCTAGGCAATGGCTACGGGCGATTTCCAATAATCGGGAGAATTTCATTTGAATATTCCCCTATCTGCTAAACGGGGGTTTTGCTTGGTACGTAATTAGATCATTCAAACGCTGATAACGTTCAAACTTTCCAATTTTAGGTACCACTGAAATTATCCAAAAATCTCCTTTGGGGACGTTAACCTCTTTATTCAGAACTAATTTGGAATTCTTAGTAAAATCGGGAAGACAGCCGAAGAAATTGAATCAGAATAAAATAGACCGAATTATCTAAAATTTGATTCATTAATATTAAATTCGATTTTAGATCAGTTTGCGTTTTACTTTTTCATGCTAAGATTTTTGTTTAAAGACGGTGTATTTTTTGTGCCGCGGTCATTTTTCTGTCATACAATCTGAAAAAGGTTAGATCGAGTTCGGTAAATAAATTAGTGTACAGTCACGTCCAAAAATATGTATACAGTTTAAAACTTTGTCACTTTGTTTTAGTTGTCATAATTGTCATTGATTTCTGGTTAACAAGGTAATAGCTCTTAGAGTGACACAGTTCTAGGCTGTTGCTGCTTTATTTATAGATGTGACTATACTAGTGGCTCTGTGAGCTGTAGACCTCGCGTTTGTGACATTTTGAACATTTTCAAAATGGCTGAAAATTATTTCCTTTGGAAAAACTGAACCGACAAAAATTATGTATATAATTATCGAACCTGCTCACAAAACTTCTCGAGAATCGGTTGAGAAATGCAACCTGTAGAGGAGAACAGACGGACAGTCGGACAGATATATGAAAGCATTTTTGCTCAAGCTGAATCGGACCCGCTTCGCACGCGCTTCGCGCTCGCTCGGTAGAAAATAAGACGTGTTTACAGAAAAGTAACATGAACTTAAAATACACTGCAAAGACAAAATGATTTCTTTCCTTTCATACAATAATGGATCTAGCACAATTTTTACGTTTCAAACTTCAGTTTGCCGTCAAGTAATGTTGTTTGTTAACTTCGTTACACAACAAGGACTCTGCCCTCAGGGATAGACCCAAATAGATGATATTTTATTTAACATGGACTCTGTCTATATTAAAATAGATGTTTTTCATATTAATAAAGTTTCTGCAACTCAAATGGCTCAAATAGGAGTCTCGTAATTTTCAATGTATTAACTTGTGGACTGAACGTAAACAATCTACATAACAATGCGATTAATTTAACTATATACAATAGAAGCGGCAACTTCACTCTAGAATGTAGGGCAAAGAGTAAATGTTACCCCAAGCGCTCTGAATTTGGTCACTTCTGTTGTACATAGTTAATACCTAATTGTATTGGTGTGCTATATAATTTTAGCTTCGATGGAGTCAATATTCATGTATTTTTCGCCCGAGAGTTTTACTGGTAAATAAAAACCGCAGCTAAAGGTTGGCCCAAAAATCGATTTTATTTTCACTAATCCTAAGGTCATGACCACACTGATACCTGCAGCTGTTAATTTCGTTAATGATCTGCTGTAGCTTTTATAGCAGGCACAAGGAAACACGGCCCATTAAGCTGTCGCATATTTCCGAGCTATTTGTTTAGGCTGTATATTCTTGGTATTGTACGCATAGATATCACCACCCAACTAGCACAAAACGTCTGCTTAAGACCTATATAGCGTATATAATTACAGTTATAAGCTGCAAGAGTCAGCTGCATAACGCGCTATGCAACCCTTTTGCAGCTGCTTTAGATCTAAAGGGGCGAAATTAGAACCTATTTAAATAGATCCAGTAGAGTGTCATAATAGTGCATTTAATTTCTTACAACCGCCATTTTCACTCCTTAAGCACCCTACTGGCGCTAATTGAATGAATGATCGTCAGATTATTTCATTCACTCCGAAGCGTAAATTACAGCTTTGAGTGCAAATTGCGACTTTCTTTGGGAAGCTTGGTGGTTTTATAAGTATTTAATTTCTATTACATGTGAGATGTTTTCATATAATAATGGCTAGGCAGTGTGTCGTGAAATAATAAAATGGTGGAATTGCAGTGTAAATATTCGATTTGAGTTACGCTACGCGGCTTGTTCGGTGATAAACATCGGCAAATTTAATTTACAGTGAAACGTGTATGGTGTTTTTGGAATAAAACTAATGGGCCCTCAATTTATTGAAGATTTTACGAAAATATAATGAATTTATAACAGCGGGTCAAAAAAAATATCGTAATTTTGATAAGTATTACACTGAATTATATTTATTTATGGATAATTAACGATAACATATTGTTTGCGATCATACTAAACTGTGCCATGTGACCTGTGTGTTTAAAAAGAGAAATATACGAACAACAAATGAAATAATTGTCTCAGAAAATGGCGTCAATATTATTGCAGCCTTTGTTTTTAGTTTTCGCTACTGTAGCCCCCTTTTGCAGAAATGGGTGACAAAAATCACGGTTCAGGAACTCCTAGATCTAATTAAGCTGCTAAATTCTTTGTTCTAGAACTTCTACCTCCATACAATGTCTAAGAAAGTGGATATTATAACCTAGATTGTGAATTTGATGTGATATAAAGCTTCAATTTCCTTCTAAATATCTTGTTATTTTATTTTATAACTTTGCGCCTACAACAGCCACTTTTCTTTGATGTTTTTTTCGCCATTATTATTTAATAATAATATACGCGAAATATTATTTAAAAAGCCAGAAAACAATAAGTTTGGCCAGGCGTACAACGTTCTCCATTTTCTTGAAAAGCTATTATTTTCTACCATGAAGCACTGCAGACTCCATAGTAGTTCCACAAAAAGGAATACTACGAGCTTAGGAGCTAATTTTACTTCACAGGCTTAACAGAAACCGTAAGAAGTTAATTAGTCACAATTTCCTATCCTATGCAGCACAGGGTAGTAAAGTATGCCACCCGGGCCCGTAATGCAACTAACAGTGCCAATAAATATGCAATTATCACTACAATGCAGTCAATGGTGGTCTGAAATGCTATGCGAAACCATTTTGTGAGTAAAAG
Source organism: Catoptria pinella (assembly GCA_963556745.1). Taxonomy (NCBI): domain Eukaryota; kingdom Metazoa; phylum Arthropoda; class Insecta; order Lepidoptera; family Crambidae; genus Catoptria; species Catoptria pinella. The sequence goes on along the minus strand of OY750774.1, from coordinate 11,149,947 downwards.
TGGCAAAAAAGTTACAAATTTAACTATTATGCAGTTAATGGTGCCATAAGGTGTCACAAAAATACCTTAGGTTTTAAATGCGGTCATAGCCATAATTTTAGCTGTTATCGAACTTGTGCCTAATTCTGACTCCTTATGCCACCCCTATAGACATTGGAGCTTTAAGGAAAGCTGCATTTTTCCCTTATGCCACCCCTATAGACATTGAAGCTTTAAGGAAAGCTGCATTTTTCACTAGTGTGCTAGTTGGGCAGTTAAGTTTTATCTTTATAACCTCCTTTTTGAAGTCTGTTGGAAACACATGAAAACCCCTTTTTATATACAAATACAACCAACGAATCACCATTTAAAAACCAGTTTCTCTGGTTCGGGATATCGCTTAGCTTCTAGTTTAATTTAAAGATACTCGTAGAACGAATGTGTAAATTATGTCATACACTACGGTGTCCTCTGCAATTTTTATTACTTCAATCGGGCTACTGCACCTCACCTTTGTAGCAGGCGCAAGGAATAGCGGCCCATTAGGCTGTCGCATATTTCCGAGTTAGGTACTTGTTAGACCGAGTCGCGTATCCTCCAAGGGGCAACCCGAGCGTGAAGACATTCAATACTGTTGCGCAGTTCAACCGCTTTTATGCCTACACAAGTAATGGATTTGCGGGACAGGTTTACCTGATAAATGTGGTTAGAAACTTAAATAAATGAGTACGTTAGTAAGACTTCAATAAATGAGTAAGACTTCATTGATATACCTAACTGTGTTTTTTTTTGTTTAGTATAGTTCTATTACAAAAATGGTACTCTAGAACTTATATTATAGTGATAGTTATTTGACGACCTCCGTGGCCGAGTTGCTTTATACACCGGTTTTCAAGGTGTCACCATCTATGAGGTCCTGGGTTCGATCCCCGGTTGGGTCAATTTATAAAACGATTTTTCTATATTGGCTAATGTCTGGGTGTTTGTAATACCATGCTTTGGAATCGGAGCAATGTATGTGATGTTGTCAAATATATTTATTTATTATAGTGCTCAAATACTCTATTGCTTACTTACTACCGATACAATTAGTGTATAATATTTCTTTAATTGTACATAGACCGACGACAAAATATTCCCTTTGGCCAATAAAAATAATTTTACTTTAGGTGCTATTTCTATAATATTGTATTAAAATATACTAAAGTTTCATTTTTAATAAAATATTAACAATAAATTAAAAATCGTAATCATTGATCGTAGAATCGTAATGTAGAAAGTTCACCGTTTCTTCAATTTCAAAAAGACAATAAGGATGTTAATTAAAAAAAATAGCTTTACAATCAAGTAGTCGTATTAAATAGTTATTAATAATGTATCACTAGGAATGCTTTCGTTATTGTCTTGGAAGTAGGGTTACCAGATGAAAAAATCAAATGTCTGGAGAAAAGGCTCGATTTCCATTGCAAAAATCCTGAGATTTGTAGCAGTTTGAGAATAACGTAAAACGTTGGCTTGAGGTTAAACTTTTTATTAAAAAGATATTTAAAATGTACTGTATTTTATTGAAAAATCTAAAAATCCAGAGATTTCCTGAGATTTTCAAAATAGGCCGCAATCCTGAGAAAAGTCCAAAAATCCTGAGATCTCAAGACAAATCCTGAGATATGGTAACGCTACTTGGAAGAGGATTTAATGAAGTGAAATATTCAATAAGGCCGCTTCAACCGTTTGATCGAGATCCTCCAACACTCCTACTTCAACTTCACCGGTTATGGAAAACCAATCAGTTGAGAACGTGTTAGTACGTGAAATTAGACGATCAAATAACAAAGGGTTTGTAGAACAATATGTAAGTAAGAATAGGTCGGTTTAGAAAAGATGAGCCTTTCCGCCGAATTTAGTCTTTAATACCTACCTAATTTAATTCAAATAACTGATCGTCCATACTTTATGTGAAATGTATATCGTGATTGTATAGTACGTATTTAAATTTTTTCTAGATTCGAATGTGATTTTTATTTAAGTGTTTTAGGCAATTACACGTACGAACCTACTAAGACTCTGTAAGCAATCCTCGTTCCACTTAATGCACTCACGAAAAGAGTAATTCCACTTTTATCATGCTGGCGAAGCAGAAAACACATTACGGGTGATACGCTCCCTCCATGTTTCAAAGCTTTTTCGTCTCCTTGGACCACTTTGATGTTTGGACGAAGCAAGTTTTTTAAATTTGTGCGAAGCAAATAGGGTTGCCAGATTTGCCGGCGTGAATTCCGAAACCAACCATTTAGGTTAACGTATATTAAAATACATGAACTGTCTTTGCACTTTAAACTCTTGACTTAATGCGAAATAATAATTAAGTGAAAAAAATGTTTTTCATAAAATAAAAAGTTTTTAAAACAGACTAAAAAGTATAAACTGATTTCTTCCGTAAAGATTTAGAGCCCTATACAGAAGTTTTAAACCTAAAAACGTGGGGCGCATTTTGTATGATTTATCGTCAATTGTCTTTTGCATGCGCCCCACGTTTTTAGGTTTAAAACTTCTGTAAGGTTTTAAATCTTGACGGAAGAAATTAAACCTAAGCTAACATAATGAACTCTTTAGACTTTTTTTGGCAGAAAACTTAACTTCTGCGTTCAGATTTGGGTTTTCTGGGTAGTAGTAAAAAAAATATTAAAGATTTTTATTAAAAAAAAAATAACGCGCGCTCATTGAAGGACGCACACTCAGTAGTTAGGAGTATGCGCGCAAAATCTAACTACGGAGTTTTTTGACCAATCAGAGATCACTTTTGAAACTCCGTAATTAGATTTTTATTTTTAGCAACCCTAGCTGCAAACTAGCGAGTATATTCCCTGGACAGGACAACTTGGGCCCGGGGAGTTTGTGTAGTGTACACGGCCCGCGTCATTGAAAGTTGTTATGAGATAGAAACGCAGGTTTACGGTGAACGGTTTAGAAGTTGTAAGTTCTGGCGATTTTGTGATATTGATGTTTATGGATGAAAATAAATTTGTTTATTTGAAAATAAAATTGAGTGTTATTAGCTGCACACAAGTACTTGGGATATAAATTATTTACGTTCTACGCCCTAAGGCCTTATGTTTGAAAGCGTAATAAATAAAAAAAATAAATAGATAGATATATAAATAAACAAAAATAGATAGAAGAAGCAGCTGCACCACTCCGACATCAAAACGCAACCAGCGCACCATGACATCTCCGCGCATGTCACCTGAGGATTCCGGGTGTAGTGCGCTTCCACTTTCGGCCTTATCGTCACTTAACATCGGGTGAGATGAAGGCCAAGCACTAACCCGTAGTGGATAAAAAAAATCGTTTAAAACAGATTCTTTGGTCGTTAAATAATTAATTTATCATCAAAGACAATAAATTAGTCAATATTCATAGTTAAGACAGTACACCGTTTGTCGGGTCCGCTATAATTATAATATAACTATGAAAGATGACATGTGTGGCTTCTTTTCCTAAAGCTCAAGATAATAGCATCTTGCCACATAATCCTGGGCTAAACAGGCTTAGCCAAGTTGAAACCCGAAAGGTTCAATTAGCCGATAGTGCTCTAATTAGGCACAATTTACTGTAAACATGACGTTAACCCTTTAATGCCTATTGGAATAACGTACTATAAGTAATCTATAATGTAATGGTTAATATGGCGAGCTTCGATGGTGTAAATCATATCCCGATGCCACTGCTACGGTCTACCATACGTGCCATTGCTATAATTTCTGCTGTATGTGAAATGTTATATTCCGGTCGTAGAGTAAACATGTATTTTATTAGACCTAATAAATACATTTTAGCACAACTTGAAACATAGTACCTGGGGCCCTATTTTCGAAAGAAGATGGCGGCGAGCGCTCTTTACTGCTCATTTCCTTTTGTTATCGTCTAAATCCGTGTAGCGGCGCGATCATACCGCTACATAAGCAAATCGACGAATGACGAAGAAATGCAGGATCAGCAATAAATACAATAGTATGTAAACTTTACGCAGACGTGACGTCGCACTACGTCAAGCTAACATCAAGGCAACAATGTATGGAGACCTGACTCACGATATCGAAGTTTTCTAAGCACTTCGCATAAATACAAATCCAACATCGAACAGTTGGACCGCGGTCCCCGAGCACAGTCACCTAGCTCGGCGGAAGTACTTCCCTTTTCGCTGAACATATGGCGAAGAGATCCTGCCTCAACAATCCGCATTTTTGAATCGCTCGTTAGTCATTAGTTGTCAGTGTAGTACAGTGACACAAACTTATCTGACCCGGTGGCCAAAACTGGAACTAAGTGTTATTACTTATTGTTACCTAAATTCAAAATTCAAAACTCATTTATTCAGTCTAGGCTGTTACAAGCACTTGTGAATGTCAAAGAAGTTACGCCATCGGTACGCAAACCCTAAGCGGGAGACTTTGTAACGAGAAGAACCGGCAAGAAACTCGTCAATGCTTTTTTCTCCCTGTATATTTCATACAGAGTCGTCAAAATTTGAAAAATGAGGTCAGCATTTAAAGTGACGTTATTTTCCATTACAATAATTAACAAAGTTTACATTCAATGGGTAGGTAAAATAAATTTCAACTAGTTGAGAAATCGCTGTCTACTACTCGATAGCGCATAGCTAAGAAAATCATATTGTATGATATGAAGAATTACTTAGGTTACGCCGTCGACTACATAGACTACAGCGACGCCGTTATCGAGTCGATATTATATTGTGCAGGTTTTATTTATCGCTGGAATAAAAGCTTGATGGTATTTTTTATTTTGTTTTAAATTCCACTTAAAATATTTTGTACCTTTTTTCACAAAAATCTAGGGACTGGATTAAGTGCCTAAATCCTCTTCGTTCGTTTGGGTTTTTAGTATACAGAATGAAAAAAAAAAAAATAGATTCTTTGATAGGGAAACCCAATTTGACATGCAAACATTAATAATAATCTTAGCATCATGACAATACGAGATATCGTAGATCAAAATTGAAAACACGGTTAGTACCTATAACTTTTTGATGTTCTAGCAAACTGATTACTTGTAGCTCACTCGTAGAAGAATTCTGTCGTAGCAGAATTTCGTAGCACACTGTCACGTACCGTACACCTAATAAAGTAAAGATACACGTCTCTAAACTGTATAAAAATTATTCTTCTCAATTTTTACTTCTTAGATTGTGGTGAAAAATTATAGTCTTGTATTATAAATTTTAAATCACCTACATGCATCAGAGTAATGACAATATATTTTGGTCATTGAAACAAGTACCTTTTCAATACAGTTGCTCGAAAATGTGTTTTCGATGACAGTACAGCGTGCGGTAAGTTGATTTTACCGCACGTCGTGCGTTTTTGTTTATGGTTTAGTACAGCATGCGGAAAGTTAATTTTACCGCACGCCACCACCATGCGTTTTTGTTTACGTTTTTTTTTTATTTCAGAAGGTACCTATATAATGTTTTCTCTTAAATATATTGAAAAACGTAGCATGGCACACGGTTGTTAAGATTTTAAAAACCTCTTTACCAATCTTGTATCATAAACTACTATTACGGCATAATATAACATGTTCATAATACTGAAATTTCAAAGGAGGTTGACTATTTTCTAAAGACATACCGCTGTAAATATTTTTGTGTAATTAAATTTAGTAACGGGAAAGGCCTTAAGCTATAATCAGTAATTAGTTTATGTTTTCTTTTCCTGGTATTATTTGTTAATAAACTTTCTATTTTTTTTATTTTATTTTTGTAAGAGTTGATATACTAGAAGAAATTCGACGTTCCCACTAGTGACTCGGTAGCTCAGCGGTCAGAGCATTGGACCGGATATCCAAAGGTCACGGGTTCAATTCCCATCCGAGAACATGATCTGGTGCGAGTCGTATTTTTCTAGTATATCATTTAGAATTGTATAAAAATAGCACTGTGAATGCCAAAATCTCAAAATTTAAAAATAAATGCAATATTATTGAATTTTAGGGCTTATGAAAAAACAGTATCATGAAACGCATAATAAAAGTACACGGCTTTACCACAAAAGATTTTAAAACACTGTTCAACAAGTGTTCACTTAGACACTGTTTAAATATGATGCTGTCACTTTTTTGACAATATTGTTTGAAAGAGACGGCATCACATTAAAACAGTGTCTAAATTAAACAGTGTTTTAATTTTTTTTGTGGTATTGCATACAGTGGACAGGAGGACGTTGACTGAAGTGAACTGAAGTCAAACCAATTAACTGCTCAATAAAACTGTCTATGATTTCAGGAAACAAAAGATAGTTTTAAGTATATCGTATTAAGAGTTAAAAAAGGTTAAAGATTTTATTTTATTTTCATTAATGTTCATTCTCCTTTCAATAGCAATTGATTGGAAAAACCTGTTAAAATCTTTTATTACCCGAAGGTCAAAAGTCAATATACAGCGAGTCTTAAAATAGCGATTTCCATAGTTTTTGAGTTATGGTTGGTTACAGAGATATATATTTGCTTTTTCTTTTTCTGCGTTTATTGAAGGGCGTGCTATTCTTATCATACAAATATGATCAGATCAAATATGAAAGAAATCTTTGAAAATCGCGACACTCACACTGGTTGTTAAACCTATGTATTTATTATATTCTGTAGTGCTGTCTTTTGACTCCCGCTTAGCAGTACTTTTAGGACATTCTGTATGATGCAGGTGGTTCGTAAGAAATAGAAGAATACATTTTTAAAGAAATAATCTAATCACCTAAATATTCTCCGCTTGATTAATCTTTGTAAAAGAGTTGAGAATAACGTTTCATAATTCCGGCGATGAGGGTTATTGTTTTGTTATAATTCGCCCATTTTTACGCCAAAGTTTTTAGAGATTTTTTATTCTGGGAATATAATAATTTTATGCTGATTGAAAATTATGTTCCATTGAAGTAAAGTACTCCTTTAACGCGTGGGAAGGACACTGGGTTTGTAGGCTTTTCAGATGTTAAATTCCCTACATTTAGCAACTAATGTAAGCAATTATTTTTAAAGCACTTTATATTAAAATTTGATGTATAGGCCACTAACAGGCGTGTACAGCATACAAATGAGTAAGTTCACTGTCAACAAATTATTTATGAGTTACACTTAATACTAATATCGATTCACAGTGTTTATTTTACAATATGTATGTGTATTTTATTGTGAATTCTACCTACTTCTAACCATTATTACAGACACGATTTATCTATCAAATTATAAAAAATACTACATAATAAAACCTTAAATCTAAATTTAGATTTCAGGCTTTTATCTCCGGAAAAACGTAAGAGCTTATTAGATCTTCCTGAATTAAGGATCCGATATTTAAAGTCCGATTTAGCATCCGTTAAGGACGAGAAATTCAGTCGTCAAAGCTCCTGATTACACGTTCACTGATTTACAGCTCCTACAAGAGACGGACGCACGCGATAGAAACAGAGGCAACTTTTAGGTGCCTATAGGCACATATATGATTCTACCTTTATTGTGTCGGAGCAAGAGTCGCTATTTATTTAAATGACTACAGTGGCGGAGCGTCCTGTATGCGATTACACTCTCCTGAATTGCTTCCGATTTAGCATTCGTTACGTCGGAGACCATTTCATCCTGGATCCTACCTTCCTAAATGCAATTAAATTTCTCTGAATTTATAAGCGACTGAATATCGGATCCTTAATTCAGGAAGGTCTAATAAGCTCCAGACGTGAATATCCTATTTGCAGTGACGATTACCAGTAGTAATCATAATAAATCCGGAACATGATGGATAGCAACTGAATCACCACTGTAATCACTCAATTACAAGGTCGTTAACCGAACGTCCATTTTACCGAATAAGCGCAATCAAATGTTCGCCATTATTTAATCATAATCATCGTGATAATTTCATAGCGATGCTCGCCTATTTAACTGTCAGTTAGTAAGTAATTAACTTCATTTATAGTACAATTACGCGAAAACCGAAATTAAGTAAAATTTATGTAATCATTTTAGAATAATGACAATCCGCCCAGATTTGGCAATGGGGTGATTATGTTAATTAATTTGAATGTTAACTTTTATGGCCCACCTGGATTATGTGTTTGCTTAAAGGTGATAATAGAAACTGATTCCATTTAAATGTGTATGATTCCGATTACTAGCAATTACTTGTGTGTCTAGTTAATCATTATATCCATCAAAATGTTTCAAAGAAGCAAAAATTATAAATAACTTTAGATTATAATAATGAGCAAAATGTAAATTAAGAGACATTATTTGATGTAAAAAAAAAATTACAAATAAAATTGGTCCGATAACTCTGATTTTTTATTTATTATAATATTTGATTGATCATCAGCCATTTTTTATATTCCCACTGCTGGGGCACAGGTCTTCCTCATGGGTGGATAAGGAGGATGGGCCATGGCCCACCACGCGCGCCCAATGAGGATTGGTGGGTGCTAACGACTGCAAATGCAACCGGGACCAGAGGCTCAACGTGCCTTCCGAAGCACGGAGGAGCTCGAGGTAATGAATTTCTGGTCACCCATCCCATGACCGACCCTTGCGAAAGTTGCTTAACCTCCGCAATCGCTGGGCCAGGCGCTATACGACTGCGCCATCGAGCTCAAAAAAAATATGTGAATAACGTTTTATATTCACAATTTAAAACTGAAGCACATAGTCCTCTTTCATATGAATAACAGCTGTTTCTAGGAGCAGCAGCGTCCAGAAAAAGCATTTTATTGTTTCAAAAAAATATTCCTTAACTTGTACTTAAAACCTACAAATATCAATGCATCTAAAGGGTCTCCAGAGGAACATATTTTTCTGCTTAAAATATACCCCGAGGAGATTCCAGAGCATTCGGGCATAGTTTGTGCATTCCACGTCGCTTGCGGCACATCGCGGTTCATTCTCAGGCGGCCCTCACACTACCACAAAATCCCCGCGATGGATAGAGTGATCGTGGTTTTTAGTAGTACGTAATGTGTAAAGAATTATAAACAAAACAAGTTCGGTACCGCACACAAAGCACTGATACGCGTGCGTCATTTCAAATGTTCCGTCCCTCAAATAGAAAAACTAACTCTTATAAGATCCTTATTCTCCATTTGTTTGTGTGCCTGTCTACCTGATTGTCAATATAGTTTTCTCAGGAACGCAAAGTGGTATCGAGTTAAAAATAATTATAAATCTACGGTCAATGACTTAAATTACATAGACGAGCTGTTCAAAACTAAAATTGTGTCACAACTAACCTACGCGGCGCATCAACTGTTTCTATCGCTCGCTCGCTATAGACTAAAGGAGTTGCGGCGCAGGCACCGTAACTTAATGAGCAATTTTTCGGTACTGCACAGCCTGTCTAGTGTAGTATATACATAGAAGTCTTTGTCTATGGTCTTTGTCTGCAAACAATCAAGATTCTAGTCAACGCAAAAAAAATACGGCCGCCCGTCGCTAATAGGGACCTCCCGTTGACCCAGACTAGAGTAATTAAATTTGATAAGAAGCAAGATTTCGGCTTAAGTAAATACTAACATCTAGGCTTACTAGATGGTCGGAATTCGTCGGGATTGTCCCGACATTTCGTATGATGTCCAGAGTCCCGAAAAAATACAAAATGTCCCGACAAATAACAACAAAACAAAAATTTCAAATTACATAATTATTAAACAATAATTAAACGAGTGTATATTACTATAAGTGTATATTAGAATAAGTGATAAATGATCTCATAATTTGCCAAAAAGTGTTTTTTTTTGTATTTTTTTAATTTTTATAGCACAAAGTAATTTATATTTCGTAATATTTATTTGTCTCGAACATAATCCCAAATTCCCGACTTTTTTAAATTTTGGCCTGACATTTTAGTCTTAGTCCTAGAATGTTTAAATCTAGTTACTCAATTTTTTTTCGAAACCGTCGGTGCACGAGTGTAAAATTTATGTAATCATTTTAGAATAATGACAATCCGCCCAGATTTGGCAATGGGGTGATTATGTTAATTAATTTGAATGTTAACTTTTATGGCCCACCTGGATTATGTGTTTGCTTAAAGGTGATAATAGAAACTGATTCCATTTAAATGTGTATGATTCCGATTACTAGCAATTACTTGTGTGTCTAGTTAATCATTATATCCATCAAAATGTTTCAAAGAAGCAAAAATTATAAATAACTTTAGATTATAATAATGAGCAAAATGTAAATTAAGAGACATTATTTGATGTAAAAAAAAAATTACAAATAAAATTGGTCCGATAACTCTGATTTTTTATTTATTATAATATTTGATTGATCATCAGCCATTTTTTATATTCCCACTGCTGGGGCACAGGTCTTCCTCATGGGTGGATAAGGAGGATGGGCCATGGCCCACCACGCGCGCCCAATGAGGATTGGTGGGTGCTAACGACTGCAAATGCAACCGGGACCAGAGGCTCAACGTGCCTTCCGAAGCACGGAGGAGCTCGAGGTAATGAATTTCTGGTCACCCATCCCATGACCGACCCTTGCGAAAGTTGCTTAACCTCCGCAATCGCTGGGCCAGGCGCTATACGACTGCGCCATCGAGCTCAAAAAAAATATGTGAATAACGTTTTATATTCACAATTTAAAACTGAAGCACATAGTCCTCTTTCATATGAATAACAGCTGTTTCTAGGAGCAGCAGCGTCCAGAAAAAGCATTTTATTGTTTCAAAAAAATATTCCTTAACTTGTACTTAAAACCTACAAATATCAATGCATCTAAAGGGTCTCCAGAGGAACATATTTTTCTGCTTAAAATATACCCCGAGGAGATTCCAGAGCATTCGGGCATAGTTTGTGCATTCCACGTCGCTTGCGGCACATCGCGGTTCATTCTCAGGCGGCCCTCACACTACCACAAAATCACACAGAATTACTATGTTTGCTACGCTCCATGGCGCCCCGCGATGGATAGAGTGATCGTGGTTTTTAGTAGTACGTAATGTGTAAAGAATTATAAACAAAACAAGTTCGGTACCGCACACAAAGCACTGATACGCGTGCGTCATTTCAAATGTTCCGTCCCTCAAATAGAAAAACTAACTCTTATAAGATCCTTATTCTCCATTTGTTTGTGTGTCTGTCTACCTGATTGTCAATATAGTTTTCTCAGGAACGCAAGTGGTATCGAGTTAAAAATAATTATAAATCTACGGTCAATGACTTCAATTACATAGACGAGCTGTTCAAAACTAAATTTGTGTCACAACTAACCTACGCGGCGCATCAACTGTTTCTATCGCTCGCTCGCTATAGACTAAAGGAGTTGCGGCGCATGCACCGTAACTTAATGAGGTCCCTTTCCTACAAAAGATAATTATAATAATCGATATTTGGGGACATTTTGGGAAAGGGACATAATGGGAAAGGGACATTTTGGGTAAGGGACATTTTGGGTAAGGGACGTTTTGGGGAAGGGACATTTCGGGAAAGGGACGTTATGGGAAAGGGACATTCCAAGAAAGGAACCTTTTGGAACCGAGGGACATTATGGGAAAGGGACATTATGAACCTAAAGGCAATTTTTCGGTACTCTACAGCCTGTCTAGTGTAGTATATACATAGAAGTCTTTGTCTATGGTCCGTTAAAGCTGCAAACAATCAAGATTCTAGTCAACGCAAAAAAAATACGGCCGCCCGTCGCTAATAGGGACCTCCCGTTGACCCAGACTAGAGTAATTAAATTTGCTAAGAAGCAAGATTTCGGCTTAAGTAAATACTAACATCTAGGCTTACTAGATGGTCGGAATTCGTCGGGATTGTCCCGACATTTCGTATGATGTACAGAGTCCCGAAAAAATACAAAATGTCCCGACAAATAACAACAAAACAAAAATTTCAAATTACATAATTATTAAACAATAATTAAACGAGTGTATATTACTATAAGTGTATATTAGAATAAGTGATAAATGATCTCATAATTTGCCAAAAAGTGTTTTTTTTTGTATTATTTTAATTTTTATAGCAAAAAGTAATTTATATTTCGTAATATTTATTTGTCTCGACCATAATCCCAAATTCCCGACTTTTTTAAATTTTGGCCTGACATTTTAGTCACTCAATTTTTTTTCGAAACCCTCGGTGCACGAGTTTTCGGCACCTTAAATTAGCGTGGCGTAGTGTGTGGACGGCCTTAATGTATAGCTAGCCTATTATTAATTAGGACCACCAAAGAAAATTACATTGAGTCTTACATAGCAGATGTAACACGGAGAATGAAAAATTCAATTGAAGGCGGACACAACATACCAACTTATGAATTTGTAGTTATATATATATATATATGTATCTCGTCATACATTCATCTAAAGATAACTGTGAAGCCATATAAAATAAAATAAAGAAGTTTTATTTTAAATTTTAAGTACATATTCATTTCTTAAGCTTACGCGCTGAAAAAGCGTATGAAATAAAACACTTTTTAACGGATACTAGATTTCCTTTTGTAGATAAATTGATAAACATAAAAGCCGGAGGTCGGCAATCCTCTCCAAGTTTTTTTTCACCATTTCTTTCTTGGAGGGGCTTCCCAATTTTGTGAAATGGTGGTATATTCAGTTGTAGATTGTCTCTTTTTAGTATTAATAATTAATTCACAAAATTAAATGATAACATTAACTTAAACCAATTTAAAAAAAAGTTTAATATACATTTCTGAACATCTTTATAAATTCATTGCTTGAGGGTAGGCTCACGAGCAGCTTCAGTCCCCCGTGACCACGGCAGCTGCAAAGTTGACGAAGCGTCGGGAAAATAAAAAATATAACCAAATACCAAGTAATTATCAAAGTACATACTTTCAATAAAACTGTGCTAGTATCCGTTAATAAGCGTTACTTTACGTGATCATAAAAATACGAATTATCATTATTATCGTGTCATTAACACGGACCTGAAAAAAAGACGGACATAATACCACACTAAAAAGACCATCTACACTCACACAAATACACCTGGAAAGAAAAGACCGGTGTATTTGTGTGAGTGTAGGTCATTGTACAACATACGAAATTGTAGGACCTTGCATGCTTCACTTCTTGTTAGTGTGATATTACAGCCGTCTTTTTTTCAGGTCCATGGTCATTAAGTAGACAATAATTATCTATTTTCAACAACGATATGCGTCTTTTTATTCTCCACTTTATAACAATTAATTTTGTAAGTAAGCACAAAAATAAATTGTCCTTCATAGTAAAATATTACACAGCCAAAAGCACGGTTAATCCTCTGTAAGCGTTGTTAAACAGGAATACACATGATAAATACCCGTTTATTATGCTAAACGCATAAAAGTGTCACGGCCGGCCGCAAAAAGACATTTTTCTGTTTAAAATATGTTCCGGTGCCGGGAATTCCTCTGAGGCTAGGCTGCATTCTGCCTGCAGCTGGATATTGCTAGAATCCAGGGGGAGGTTCTCTAGAAATGCTTTTGAAGAATATTTCTACTGCTTATTCAAAGAAATTACGTCGTTTGTAAAGCTTCGTGATTAGGTGAACTTAGCTTTTTTAATAAAAATAAAATACGTTTTATAGGATCGAAGTTAAATATTCTTTATACGCCTGGAAAAGTAAGGAATTATATCTGTGGAAAAGTAATGTGACATTAATTTGTGTTTTGCAAATGGAATGAAGAGAAAGAGAGAGATATATTGGTTGCATACTCAACCTCATAAAAACAAATATAGAATAACAACGCAACGCAAACGAAATTATATCACGCAATGTCATTCGATGTTGCTACTTTTAGCGTCAGCGCTCTCGAGTGACTTTTGTAGCTGTGATTATCGCGGCGACAGTTGCGGCGTTAATCGCGGCGACAAGCGGGGCGTTTTTTTGTCATTGGCTAAGTAAACCCTCAGTGTCATTTCGCGGGCGATTAGTCGCCGAGCTACCTTTTGTAGCTCGTAGGCGTTTACGTATTAAACTCTGTATGTTCTATTCTCGGCGAAAAAAAATCACTCGCCGATCAATCGCTCCTGCGCGTGAAGTCTTAGCGCTTTTTGGAGCATAACCGTCAGACCACGCGAAGGGGCGAACAGCAGCGCGATAAGCGAATTCCTATAGCATATAATGCCGCGAGTTGTAAATTAACCGTTGTGCAGTGCGGTAAGCGAGTCGAGCCCGCCCGGATGAAGTGAGAATTAGAATTCACTCGTCGCATCGCCGTTCTCCGCTCCTTGTGGCCAGGCCGATTTTGAAAGTAACATCAAATCTCACTCACAAAATGTAAGTTATAATCAAATTACTATTGAAGACGTACAACCATCATTTGCTAAACCGTCGTTATTTTTTTGTAATGCTGTGTGTCGTTGTGTGATTTTCAGAATTAATTTATTTATTTATTTCTTTCTTTCCTTGTATACTAAAGATACCGAAACTAATTAACATTTAAATGATTTCACTTCTTTGAATAAAATATTTTTGTATTGAAAATATAGCTTCAGGGCTGGAATCTCCAGCGTTCTGGAATGGAGCATTCCTCCCTGCCGCCGCTCGTTGCGTCACCTTGAGCAATAAGACGTAACCCAGGATTTTAGAGATTCTCATCAATGAAATTGCAACGGATTTGATAAATACTTGGCGGAACAATGGACGCAAAAAACTATAGAGTTATGCTTAATAATTCTATAAATAATAATAAATAAATGCTTGGACAAATTCACACAACGTCATCTAGCCCCAAACTAAGCAAAGCTATTTATATACTTTTTAAATATACACTTAATAATCTTATTTTACATAGTTAAACCCACACTCGTCACAGAAATTAAATTTCATCATTTAAATTTCTGCCCGACCGAGAATCAAACCCGTCTGTTAATTATTTCGATAGTTTTCGCATCCATTGTAGGAAGTAGCTACGTCCCCATTGCGGAAGGGCGGGTGTTACTCAGGCACAAAATTAAAGTTTGTGTTCTCAAAGTGTGACGCTCGGCCGTACAACCGTAACCGAAAATAATCTTGACAATTTTTTTTTGAGGGCAACAGTCAGTTTCATTTCATCCGAGGTCGTCTGTACTATGTAAGAAAAAACTTCGATTAGATCCAAGAGATCCTAAACGAACAATATAATTACAATGAGTTAAGATAATATACCTTAAATATTGAAGATAGGAAATTTTACTGAAAGCAGACAATACATTTTATCTTTAAAATAATTGGAACTGCATTCAAAGATTTTTGAAAAATGCTGCCTTAACCAGTATTCGAACCCACCAAATATGAAAAAATCTTCTTCTATATTTAAGGTACTTTACCTCCGTGTGGCAAAGTTTTGGGACACCCTGTATAATCATCTGGGCTGGTAATTTAAATGTAACGTACAATTTTGTGCTCACATCTCTTCCTGTTATCTGTTAAATAATATGCGACAGCTGTTTAAAAACATCTTACTATTATTGGACTTTATTTAATTGACTTCAAACAGTTAACTGTACCAACGTGCTTTTGTCCGATGACGATTCATACAATAACATTTTCCGTTTATTTTGTGGAATAAAGGCGAAAACCGTTTAATTCATTGCAATCTGTTTCCCATTTAAGCTTTGAAGTTTAAGCCAACATTTTTCGTAGTCATAAAGAGATTTGGCGAAATGCCACGCTATGGAAAATTTGTTTTTAACCATATTTTTTACATTGAGGTAAGTTTTGTATGTAACATTACAATAAAATCTTGAGGGCAAAAATATGATTATTCAAACCAAAAATATTTACATGGGTTTTGAAATGAAACCACTTGAATAAAGTTTAAACAAATTCACAGTGGAAGTATTAAAATTTGTTTCGATTTATTTTTCAAAATCTGCTTAAAATCTGCCCTCAAAAGTATTTATTATAAGAGATAAATTCAAGCCTTAATACCTATCTGATGCAGTATTTGCAATATTTCCCTCGTTCCCTGTATTAAAACCACAGTTACTAAGTCGAGTAGATTTTTTCCAACCAAACAGGATCAATAACCCTAGATGTGCTATACAGGTTTTATGTTTAGTGCGCTCAAACACTTTTCCCCTCATACATATTCATCACCTGCACAGGAGAGCTTTCTGCACAAGCCAGATGGTCGTCAATGCTTTTCGATAGAATGCAGATCGAAAAGCTGACACGCTTCAGTACTACAAAATGGTCTATTGATTTTATCTGTATGATATATTTTCTTCATTCGTCTGCACATAGAACAATATAATTAATATTTATCACTCACTCAGGACAAAAATAGTAATAATTTAATCATTATTTCACATCTTTAAACGATCTTGGAGTTGGACACATATTTTCCTATTTCCAAAACATAAAACTTTGCCTAGAGTTTAGAGCGACATTTGTGATGTTATTATTATATTATTCTCTCATGTCAGTACGGAAAATTTACAAAAGAAAAACGATAGCACGATAGCATAGTCAGGTCGCGTCGCGCTACGATACCGAAGTCTCACCGCGAGCCGTCGGCCTGATTCCAACTGCGACTGGAGCCGCTCCAAGTCACGGCCCCACGTGGTTTCTTGCCACTTCACGTTTGTATAGATTTTGTTCGAAAGAAATGCCGCATTTGGTGGAGTAGCAATCCTGTTGCTTCTTATATTTATTGGCATAAAAAATGTTATGTTGTATATGACCTTGGAATAACGGGAACGAACCCTGTTGCTATAAGCGGTTCTTGAATTTGGATTTTAGTTGTGCATAGTTTTCTATGGCAAGCATGTGCATAATAAGAGTAGAGCTTCTGATATTCAGACTAGGTATGTAGAAGCTCTGCTTTTAGTATAGTGTGACTCGTGTGGAAATAATTGTTATCAGAATAACTAGTATGCCTGATGCTAAAAGTCGAAGCAAGATTGAAGAGAATGTCTCACATACCTGGTTGAGCTCGCAGTTGCCCATCTGGATTCGCTTTGTGTAAAACAAAATCTGGAAAGAAAAACGTAAAAATTGTCAAAAGTAAAATAAATTGACAGCACAAAATATGATATAGGATAAAAATACACAGACCTTTTTTTGTGGTAATAGTAACATTGGCAGCAAGTTCAGTGCAATCCCCACTGGATACATCGAGAACACTTGCAACTATTGATAGTTGCAAGTGTTCTCGATGTAATATTGATATCACTACCCCCCAACGGCCTCAACGAACTGCTGCCACAAAAAATAGGTAATATGCAAAAGGGGCAATCCCTACGGGCGTCCTTTTCTCACCAGACCTCCGCTCCTTAAAATAAAACGTCATTTCCATTCACATCTTATACGTGAGAATTTGCTGATCTCTAATAACGTATTCAGATCGCACACAAAGCGACTCATATGAAATGTATTGAATGATATCCATCTTCGAGTAGATATAAGTAGGAGAATCAGTAACTTTATGATTTCGAAAAACTTAATTCATCAACGCCCGAGCGGCCGAATGCGGCGGGATAACAGTGAAATATCTGTTGTGTCTCACTTTCCGGGCCGTAATGGGTTAAAGTTCCCCATGAGAGAAACCAAGGCTTCTCTTTGGTTATAACCAACTATAGCAGTACTAGTAAAGCATATACTATATGTAACGAACTAAAAAAAAACGAATAAAGTTTAATGAACTGCCTTTGTTTACTTTTCCTGTTAACAAACAGATTTATTGATATTGATATTGTATTAAAAATCGACTTAACAAGCCGACCGTATCACCAAAAAATAACAACATCACATACATTGCTGCGATTCCAAAGTAGCTAAAGCACTTGTGTTATGGAAATCAGAGACAACGGTGGTATCACAAACACCCAGACCTGAGACAATATAGAATAGATCATTTAATACATTGAACCAGGCGGGGATCGAACCCGGGACCTCAAGAGATGGTGACGCCTTGAAAACCGGCGTGCGAACCACTCGACCACGGAGGTCGTCAAATCTATGAAAATGCATCAAGATGTCCTGAATGGGTGTTTGATAAAAATACTGGAGTATGACTTGAATAAAGTTTATATAATTCCTTCTTTCAAACAATAGGATGAGTTTTTAATCGTATTATGTGCTAGACGCCAAGACTGCGTGCAGTTCTGGTGTCATGGTGAACTTTAACAACGAAACAAACAGCTATCTTATGAATGACATTTAGACGTGAACAACATTGTTCTGACCTGGTTTCTCACTCAATGTGGAGTTGAATACAATGTTTTAAGACACTTATTTCAACGAATATATTCAACATGTTACAATATAACCCCTAATGCCGAATATGGTATACTAGTGGACCCTGTGAACTTCGTATCACCTACAATTTAATTATTATCAATTTTACCTTGAGAACCAGCGCTATCTTTTAAATTAGTAAGTTAATAACAAAGCAGCTGAATACTAAAAAGAAAGCAACAATACGGTCCTTTTATCCAACATTACTAAGGTCATTATTAAGACTAAAACCTCTTTATCAAAAGTTAGCTGTCAAAAGTAACTTAAAATGGCGATTCCCATACAAAATAGCCAATGTTCATAGTACGTTTCATTGAATATTCGCTATTCAATGAAACGCATTCTACCTACTCTCAGGGTAAATAACCAAAGAGAATATAATACTACGTTGAGATGACAAATGATATTTATTTTTCTTAATTAATTAATCAAATGCACTAAGAAGTTTCAATTCTGACGTCGAAGTCAATCGCCCCAAAAATAGCTTTCTACCACTTTTTAACCCTGTTAGGAGATAAATATAAAAAAAATACGAAACACGTGTTCAATTAATTTTGTGAAAGAATGTCTATGCCAAATTTCAAGTCAATCGGGCCAAAGAATCGCTTTCTCCCATACAAACTTTGCCACCCTGTTTCACCCTTTAGGGGTTGAATTTGGCAAAATCCCATCTTAGTGAGCACCTACGCCCTAAAAGGAGCCCCCATGCAAAATTTGAGACACCTAGCACTTGTAGTTTCTGAGATTTCGTGATCAGTGAGTGAGTGATTTTCCCTTTTATATATATAGATGGGGACCATCAAACTGATCAACTTTTACTATGGGACCGACTCTGAAATCGCGAAAAAAAAATCAGCTGTTTCATACATTTTGATATTTTTTTAATTAATTTTTGTATGAAACAGCTGAAAATTTTTTTGGTAGATAGGGACCATCAAACTGAACAACTTTTACTATGGGACCAACTTTAAAATCGCGAAAAAAAAGCAGCTGTTTCATACAAAAATTAATTACGAAAAATATCAAAATGTATGAAAAAAATGTTTTTTTTTCCCATATCCACCATATTCGGCTTTAGAGGTATGTTTGTAACACGTTGTATATGTGTTTTACAAAATAATATTATTTCACATCTTACTGCTTATGAATTGCATTATACTCGTAGTAATAGAAAACAAAAACACCGTCATAAAGTTTACAAGTAATGTTGTTGGTTTAGTTGGATGAGGAGATACACAAATGGAATTATCATGTTCCATACTTGATTCATACTTTCTTGGAATAGCATGTCACCGTGTATAAAAATATAGCATTCATTACAGTCAAAGTTAAGGCAAAGCTACAAGACACCCTAATCCTGTTTTACACATGAGTCAGCTCTAGCAATTTATGAAAAGTGGTTGCTTGCTTGGACTCCGCCAAAGCCTAAATCCTACTAAATATTATGATAGTGACGACTATTCCCTCACTGTAAACTGATTCTTAAGTCTTCTCTCGTTAAGGTTGAAAATGCGAGTGTGGTGAATCAATTAGCTTTCAGTGGCTTTGAATCATGCGAGTTGCAATTACAGCAACGTTCTCTAAGTTTGTGATAATTTATTGGGGCGTGGATCAGACGTGGTAGAAGCAGCATAACAGTCAGGCCACGCGAAGGGGCTAACAGCCTGGCCACATGAAGCGGCGAATGGCGTCGCGGCGAGCGAATTCTAGTAGCCTACATGGCGTGTGATGTCGCGAATTGTTAATTAATTGCTATGCGGCGACTAAAGTCTTAAGGTTGTAAGCATGTATACATTTAGCGCAATCGCAATGAACAGAGAATTCGCTTGTCGCTTCGCCGTTCGCCGCTTTCACGTAGCTAGGCGGTAACGTCTGCGTGGCGACTGAATTTCTAGAACACGGCTTATATGCCAATTAACTGTTGTGTAGCAAGCGTTTCGATCGCGTAATGAAAGGAAATTCGCTCACCGCGCCGCTGTTCGCTCCTACGCGCGGCCAGGCGGTAAATGCTAAAGCGGGATTGTAAGTGCTGTTGTGCAATAATGTCGTTGCGTTAAGGCCGTGAAGTGTTGGATAATAGCCATTGCTAGGCTGTTACGGACATTTGCATCTACGCATTGCGTTGCGTATATTCGTAATAGTTTAATTGGCTTATTGTCATTTATTTTACTTAATAGAAAATGTCGTTTATTTTTTGAGTCTCTTATTATTCTTAACGGAAAGAAATTAATGAAGATTTATCATTGAATTGATTGATAATTAAGTAACCAAGAACATAATGCTATATACCTACGTACGTACGGTTAGCTATTATTTAAATAAGCTAGTGATATTTTTCTTCGAACTTGCAATCGACAAAAGCAAAAGGGGCTGCAGAAATGTCAAACGGAATTTCATCGGCCAGGTATGCTTCAGGCGAGGCCAGTTCATGATCTGATGAAAATATTGATTTTTGAGCTTCCAATGTGAAGAACTGATGTAGAATTCTACTTCACAAAAACTACTGTAGACTGAAAAATAAACAAAGAATCACAATAACCGAATAGAATATTGAAAAATAGCTTGGTAACTCTGTAAAAAATATCCTGAATAACACCATAAAAACTTATAAATATAAACTTCCAATCGTTAGATTTCGTAATTTTCAACGACAGTGATATGATTTTTTATGCAAAAAGAATATCGTTTTTATTGATCTAACACAATAACCGAGTAGATTTTTATTACATGATTTAATATTCCAGAAATCAATAAAAATTTACTAAATTTTGAAAAATTTCTCGCGAAGTGAAAATTATAGCTATGCAATAATCAACCTTATTCTAAAGAGATAGTAAAAGAGTAGATTTCGTGAAGTGCCCTGCCTTCATGTTCCGGAGTAGTTTTGATTGCTAACATTGTACGTTTCGCGATACTTCAGACATAACACCCCTCATTTCAGTCAGAAAGAAAAGAAAGAGCATCGACAGTAGCATAGAAGTTTAGGTAGTGATGATGAGGTCAAACTTTTAGTGGTGTCTATTCTATAGGGTTAAATCATCTATATTTGTCCCCTTCGGTGTCAGATTAGTATTCTGTCCCATCGCGCCTGAACGCGAGTTCAGCTCAAGTTTTACTGGTTTATTGTTTTTATCCCAGACGGCCATTAAAAATACAGTCGTCATAAAAGTCTGAGCCGTATGTTGGCTGAGAAAAGTTGAGGTCGGTTTCACACTTATTGCTGAGACAATTTAGTGTGATACCATTTGGTATTCAGCTTGGTATCTACGTTCGTGGAAAGAGTTTGTAAAATATTTTATGCTCTATAGTTTTCATTCTGCTGTAAAAGATATGACAAGTTTATTCAGTATTCTGAATTTAACATACGCTTGGAACTCTAGCTCTTAAGCAATTATGGCCCAGGACTAAAAGCAGGTAGGTACAACAAAAGATTATTATACACGTCAATACTCAAAATTAAAACTTTAAACTCTTTCAGAGTGGGAACCGTGTGATCAGTAAAACTATCAGAGACTTCTCAAAATGCATTTATCAAAGTTATTCTCGCAAGCAGTTTGATAAATACATAAAAAACTGATAATCGTTTTCACAAGGATTTTTTTTAAAATCAACGTTTGTCAAACAGCACAGTTATATTTATCAAGTATGCGCGGAGACACAAATTCCATTTCCGCACTGCACCCGACTTTGCCGAACAAGCTTGAACAAAATCTATGCTGTACAGTACTGTACACTGAACACTCACGGACCGCCCAGAGAAACTATTGCAACTAAAAGACTTTAAAATCGGTTCAACCGCTAATTGAGAGCCATAAATAAAGCTCGCGCCCCCAGGGGTACACAACCTAAAAACAAGGGACCAACGGTACAAGTTCCGGGGGCCGGCCGGCCACACGATTAAAACGTTAATTTACCTTTTAACTACCGCCTATTTCACGGTCCAGCTGGAGTGGCCAACTTTGCAGTATAGTTTCATCAAATCGTTGGGCCTTCATTGACTGACGCAGATTTAGTACGTCGTAAACAATTTACTGAGTTACTTCAGTTTATGGAAATTAATCAAAAAAATTGAGAGGCCTTGAATTTGTGAACTGGTGGTAGAGTCGGTAGCTAGATCTTGTTTATAATTAAATTTAATAAATTTATTTCAGTAATAATAATTAAAATCAGAACGCAGCCATAAAATAATTTAATAAACTCGAATACATTTTTATATTCCGATCGGGTAATTCATAAAAATATGAGCAGCCTTTTGCTTTAGTCCTCCCGTGACCACGGCCCCTGGAAAGTTGTCGAAACGTCGGAAATTTAAAAAAACCTATAAATCCGATCTACATAATTCTAAAATAACACCTGAATTAATAATATACGCGCTGTAATCCGTAAAAACTTTATTTTTTCTAATGAACTGTACACGGATGTCTTAGAAGTATGTATAAAAAAAAATGTTATGGAGTTGTTCAGCTTCTGCGTCGAATCTGAATTTCAGTATCCATATATTTAATATTATAGTGCAGCAAATGAATAGCGAAAAAAAAAATACAATAACTATAATATCTGGTTATTTACACAGGCTTTGTACTGGTTAATCACAAAATATGTTTTGCGGTTTATTAACATTACCTGACACTTCATGTTAACCGTTAACCAAATACTCTGACAGATGCCGTTGCCATTTTAATTATTAAATAATTAAAATACCAATAGTGTGAATACCACACTACTCTGACCATTGTTTAATGTCCCCACTGCTGGGGCACAGGCCTTCCTTGTGGGTGGATAACTAGCATGCGGGCCATGACTCACCACGCAGGCCCAATACAGATTGGTGGGTGCTAACGACTGCAATTGCAGCCAGGACTAACCTTAACCTTAACTTCCGCATTCGCTGGGCCAGGTGGGATATGTACTTAGCGAGCAATAAATTTAATATCATTATAGGGCGCCACTGTGAGGGTACTTATCGCCTTAATCCAACTTGTATGACTCATATAACTAAATGAAGGGAATATGGCAGCATTTCTATAACGGAGTGCCTGACTTAAGCCGAATACTCAAACGATACTCAACTTTGAGGGGCGCTCAAACATCATGCTGTCTTTGTCGTATCTTTGACATTCAATGCGTCAGGACGATGTTTGAGAGCCTCTCAAAGTTGAGTGACGTTTGAGTATTCAGCCATTAATATAACGTATTGCGTTACATTAAACTATGGCATTATTTGGCTACATTTCTACATACATTATTACGATTACGATTATACATAAAACAATTTTTTTTTGCCCTAATTAATTTTAAAAGTAAAACAGAAGTGCGAAAATAATATTAATTGATAAAGCAACGTTCCTTTATGCTGATTGATTCTGTTTTCAATCGAATATCGAGACCTTTTCTGTGTTTCATCACGTCTAATCTAGATGGTTTGCCCATAGTATAAATTAACTCTTGGTTCTGACCCATGTAATCGCCAGTATTAATCTCAACCGACCCTGTTCCGAAAAAAGATACGAAGTTAAAGCAATGTATTAAACTTTTTTGGAATGTTATTCTTAAATGTAATTATTAAATGTTATTCTTTTTAAATAAAAAAGTTGGTATTGGTATCGATACCTCAAAATTATATAAGGTCAGTGTATACTAAATCTTTTATTAAGTTGCTAGTTTTGATGTAATTTGGAATGAAAATACATCAAAATTAGTTCAGTTGTTTTGGTGTGAAAATATATCAATCAACCAGACAGAGTTACTTTCGCATTCTCATTTAGAATCGATTTTCAATTATCTCTCAGATAACCTCCAGCGCTCGGTCAATATGTAATATTTCCAAACACAGACGGCAAATTGCCAAAGATAAAGCATTTTTCATGAAAATCTTAGTAGATATGAGGCGAACACTTGTAACTGGGTGCCTGGCCTGGGTGCTAATGTTTTTTTACACGACTGCCCAAAAAACAGAGAGTGTAATGTATTTAGGGTTCATGTATAGTTGTATGTGTTTTTTGTTCCACTATTACTTCTAAATGCCTTAACGGATTTGGATGTATGCATCAAATAAGATGTCCAAGATGTCCTGAATGAGTGGAACAAGATTGCCCTTGTTATTATCATAAGCCCTTGTCCAGATGACGCGATTTTTCGAGCGGTTTGACACGCGATGTTGGTGATACTGCTGCCAATATTGCCACGTTACTGACAGAGCTGATTCTATGTCATGAACTCATGATCACACATTCGCGCTAGTGGCGAGGCAAGTGACGAGGCAAACAGCGAGCACAAATGTGTAATCGCGGTAAAGCTCAGAAATAGAAATAATTTTATTTGCTTATGATTGGGGTACATAATTTATAGGTCTTAATTAGTTACATCTCCTCCCATTCAGCCAACAATAGTACCATGCAAATTTATTTTATAAATTATTAGGTGCAATAAACTATTAAATTACAATAAATCATAAAAAAGAAATCGAACAAAAACAAAAACAATAAAGGCAATCACAAATACAAAGGCTTTATGGTTTTATTCCTTTCGCCATATTCGCAATTTGCCTCGCCACTCGCGCGAATGTGTGACAGCGCCATAAGCAAAATTTCTATAAAGAAAAGCGTGTCAACTCGCGCGTAAAATAGCGTGGGTAATAATATTGAATAAAACTAATTTAGTAAACACACACAAACAATTTTAAGAATTAGGGAGTAAATTAATAATAAATAGTATATAACAGTAAAAGAGCAACGTTTATTTCTTATTGAACTTGCGCTTTAACATTTCTCTTTTCCGACTTTTAAAGCTACTCGTTGTACACCACTAAAATATAATATCATGTTAAGTATTTAGTGTTAGAAACTTCAGCAAGTTTCTAATGGCTGGCATGGTAAGATTTGTTAGATTAAGCCAAAACTTTAATCGCTAGTATTAATATTATATACTAGAGTCCTTGATCTGACACCAAGTTCAGAAGTCAGCGTCGTAATGAAGAAAGTTCCAGAACTTTAAAAAGAATGAACTAACATTTCAGAAACCGGAGCGAAGCTTAATAGTAAAAAATCGAAATGGGATCACATTATTCAGAGTGATTTACGAATTCGGGTTGAGAAATCTCTAAAACCGCTTTGCCTCTAAGTATAGGGCCCACATTTTCCTTAAACCCGATGGGAATACGATTCAATGCAAACGAAGTATTCAGATAAGCATTTGAAAAGTAATAAGATATCTACCACTTAGGTACATATCTTATTACTAGGTACAGTCTATCGATTCTGTAACCAAACTCGAACCTCATTTCGAATTTCACTTCACTGCGCGGGAATTTTAAATCATAAATGAGATAATGATAGGTTATTTTATTAATCACAAAAGATTTTGGATAGCTACGGTAGCTACCTCAAGTCAAAAGTCAATAGTCAAAATTTCTTTATTCAAATAAACTTAATAATTAAGCACTTTTGAATTGTCTATATTTTACTACCACACGTTCCAGACTTTTTTAACTAAAACTATTTATAATCGGTAAAGTAGCTTATATTCAGCAAATTTTTTAATAACAAATTTCCGCGAAGTGAAGTGAGGTTCGAAGTGAAATGCGAGTTTGGTTACAGAATCGACAGGCAGATATGACTTCATTATGATTTTGTTGTACTCGTTTTTAAACACCTCCTTTTTTATGCAGATTACAAATGGTTATTGTGGTCTGTATCTTGAAAAAGCACAAAAACTACAAAAGGGAAACTAGTTGATTGTGAAAACAACCGACTGAGCGTGCTAAATTACAACTCGAATAAAAGTAATGTAACGACTCACGAAAACGTAACGTAACCATGTCGCAATAAATTAGAGCTCAGATTAAAAGTGACTCGAGAGAAAACCCGCCTTACATGGTATGTGTTACGCACGAGGTCCCCGGGGAGAGCCGTCAGCAATAGCCGTAACGTTTTCTTATCAAGACAACACAGAAACTACCACAACACCCTACCAAGAACTGCATTTACGAACAAAACACTGATGATTGTACACAACGCCCTTTTAATATAAAAACCTTTACCTCATACAAGAGCTTTGCCAGCAATGGATAAAATCCGAAGCGTTTACACCGCTCAATGTAAAAATAAGTAAAAGTAGAGACGTTCTCTTGATAAGCATCGTAAAAACTACTGTCGCACGAGCACCAAAAAACTTTGCATTAGCGCGGCTTATTCTAACGTATAATATGAGTAAATGGTTTTCGCAACATAATCTTCGTTGGAAGAGGACTGACTGTTATTATGACAACGGCGTACGATAACGTCGCGTGATGATGTGCAGCATGCTGATCATTATCCATAGAACAGTTTTATTCTTTATAAGTCTAGATAAGATATCCATATCGTTCAGTTCAAATAAGATCGTTTAATATCTGACGACCTCCGTAGTCGAGTGGTTTGTACGCCGGTTTCGCCATCTCAGAGGTCCCGGGTTCGATCCCCGGTTGGGTCAATTTAGAAAACGAACTTTTCTATCTTGGCTCAGGTCTGGGTGTTTGTGATACCACCGTTGTCTCCGATTTCCATAACACAGTGCTTTAGCTACTTACTTTGGAATCGGAGCAATGTATGTGATGTTGTCAAATATTTATTTATATTTATAACTATTTACTATATGGTAAAACTCTGTGATAATGCTTGTGTACATTTCATTGCTCGTGGCTCTTGTGTGTTGCCAGTCCTCCAACAAACATTACCAAAAAGGTTCTAGTTAATCCTAAAGAAGATAGTCGGGGGTCGATTTTACACGCGATAGCCGCACAAAAGGATTTCCATCGGGCCTGTTACCCAAGTTTTCTGGCGAGGATCTTGACTTACGGTGCGGTCTTATTGACAGCGATTAACTATAAGATAGTCGGTAAATAAACAAAATAAATAAATAAATATTTGACAACATCACATACATTGTTCCGATTCCAAAGTAAGTAGCTAAAGCACTTGTGTTATGGAAATCAGAGACAACGGTGGTATCACAAACACCCAGACCTGAGCCAATACAGAAAAGTTCGTGTTCTAAAGTGACCCAACCGGGGATCGAACCCGGGACCTCAGAGATGGCGACACCTTGAAAACTGGTGTACAAAGCCACTCGACCACTGAGGTCGCCGAAACTACTAGTGTAACGCAGTCACATTGGCAAGCTATGAAATCTATTTCCTATCCACGCCCTCGCTCGTGTAGACTACACTAGCAAACAGCGTCGCAGTAGCTGAGCTGGAGATTAATATGATCCAAAGACATTTCTGTCTTACCATGTAGATTAAATTGCAGTTAAGCTTTTTTCGAACTAGAAAATCGCTAGCCAGTGAGCAGCTCTCAATACGACCACTCCCTTACCCTGGAGAGCTATAAATCTGCCGATCGGCCGATCTTGATCCGTTTTATGTTCATACTTTTTAACGACTGAACTCCACTTCATAAGTTTTTATACTCTGCCTTCTTGTCGAGTTAATTATGAAAATTGCCAAGTTTGTGGCTTGTAACCGGAGCGGCAATATTGAAGTTGCCACCTTGATGAGTTGCTAAATAAGATGACAATTATTATGTTCATTATAGACTATGTAATGGAAAACTAATTTGACGTTCGCGGGTTTCATAACCTTGTGTAGTAGTAATAATGTATGTACTGTAAACGGCACGCTGGGCTTCCACGACAGGGTAATCATAATCAATCAATTTTATACTTAAATTAAGTAATTTTAAGCTTCAAATTCAATTGCAGATTTTCGACAGTTTTGTATAATCTGACGTGCTGTTTACTGTACCTATCGCGTTTATCTTTTAAATAATTAACTCTTTAAAAAGATTGTTGACCTGTTAATCTATTATTTTTTTCTACATAATTGGTAATAAACATAGAGTGAAGTCTTTCTTATCGATAGTTTACTTTTAAGAGCGCGTAGTCTGCACACTAGCTAATATCCCTCTTTTTGCGTCGGGGGTTAAAAATACAGAATGTTAGGAAATATGAAATTGTTGTCTAGTCGACCAAAAGAGAACAAAAAAAGGAAACGGATATAAATCCAATCGATGGCAGCAAAGTGTTGCCATATTAAAAAAATATAATTAAACCTAATGCGCGTAATATGCGAAGCCTAAACACATAGGTACTCGAAACAAACTCTATGAAAAAAAAATCAACAAAGAATAAAACCTGTCAGTGCTATAAAAGCTTTTGAGTATTTTTGATACTTTTGACAAGTGTAATTAACTCGTTTGCTCAGAAAAGGGTACTGGATACGTAACATGGGTCGACTCGCTATAAAGACTGTATCAAACGAAACGGGGTCCAATTACTTACTTTTCGGATTCTCATACGAAACCCTTAATCCCATATTTTCAAAACATTCAACATTTGGTTGCTAAACACTTTGTAGAAATAAAACGCTCCTTAGTATTAATATTTTATGCACAAAGGAAAACTAGATGCATGTGAAAACCCTAAAATTAAAACATAAATATGCAGGCTTAGGCATACCTGTTAATACGAATTCATTAAAATACAAGATTTATTGGACAAAATACGTACCTACAACTTACACTTGATGACCATGACACTAACATAATAATATTACCTTAGTTTCATGTCATGTCATACTTGGCTACAGGGCTAGTCGTAGCACAGCATGAACTACGAAAGTTACGTAGCACGCTCCATACGGGCGAGCGATGCTATACTCATGCATCCACTGCACATGCTACGAGGTGCTACGCAATAGAGACAGTAGTGATGTAATGAAAAAGGTGGATATTTGGAGATTTTTTTTAATTCGTTTCTGCTCAGATGCTCCTATATGCTACGAAAGTTGCGCTGGCGGATGTTTGGCACTGTACCTTCCACAGGTGTGTATTAGGAATAATATCTTCCCTTCCAAATAGGCCTAGTCGTTAAAAACTTACATGTCCGTTTTGTTCGCTAAGGGAATTAATTAATACGGTACAGTTCGCGAGTGGTTACATCCGCGCAAACAGGACGCAAGAGGATTACGAAGGAGCCGCCTTGACCTAATTGCCGGCAGGGCCACTGAATGCATCGTAAAACCGTGAAATGTAGACCTCGACTTTGGCAACTATGACACATTGTTTTGGAAGCCAAATTGAAATACGAAACCAGCGTATCATAATGAGAAATTGAAATTGAATAATTCTTTATTCAAAGAAGTTCACATAATAAGCATTTTTAATTCGTCAATTCTTTTATCCTACCACCCATTATGACGTCTTTTGGCTGACAAGAAAAATGGGCGCAAAAAACTTATCAGCTTTATTAGAAGGAACGATATATACAAATATATCGTTTCCAGACATTACATTCATACATGTTACAAATAACATAGATTCATAAATAGATAACATTATTTAATTAGCTCATTCCTACTGAACCAATTTACAGGTTTCAAGCTTAATTAAAAATTTAAGGATCTGTCTAGGCTATTACAAAAACAAAATGATGAAAATGAGAGATTAGGTTGACTATCATCAGACTATACCAGAATTATATTTAAATTGAAAATATTATTAAGGAAAGACCCCCGACATTAGTAGATATGAAACATTTCTGTACAGCGTATCATTACGAATAAGAGATTTGGCTAAATTAAACGTTTAAACTTAAAGGTAATTTTTTGCGTAACAAAAGGTAAGTATACCACAACACTGTTTCAGTAATGTCCTTTACTAGAGCGTAAGCCAATCAGCGCAGACACACCAATTGAAACAGTAGCAACTCTTACCTTGATTACAATCAAAACACAGTACATAGACAAACACAACCGTTCCCGAATCACAAACCAACTGAATACGTGACATGGAACTTACTACACCATTACCTAGCCTACATTTACCTAGTCTATGTAGGCATAGGTTTTTATGATTCAGTAAACCAAAATACAAAAAACGCTTTTGATATTCTACTCATAATTCATGAGGTGTGATGTGATATTACCATCTTTTGGCCATCGTCGTCGTAGTTAAAGAGGTGAACAAAATATGGATCACGTCAAATTAAATACTACGTATAGTTTTGTTTTCAGTTAATGCTTACGGCCTTACTACGAAAGATTTTAAAACACTGTTTAATTTAGAGAGTGCTTAAATGTGATGCCGTCCCTTTCAAACCATATTGTCAAATAAGTGACAACATCATATTAAACGGTGTCTAAGATAAACAATTGTTGAACAGTGTTTTAAAATCTTTTGTGGTAAGGCCATTAAAGGACAATAGATATTCTCATCCAGAGTGTGTAATTGTCAATAATAGATCTAGTTCTATAAGGAATATCGAAATAACGAAATGCAATTAAAACCTAGAAGCGCTATTCGCGAACAAATCTCTTCTCATAAAAGCGAGCGACGCATGAACTTGGCAATTAAGGCCGCACTTACACGTCGCGAGTGGAGCCTAATGCAATACACCCGAAAGAGACTACGACAACCACATGGTTCTTGTATAGTCACGCCAAATTATATACCTATGGCAAAGGGTTAGTTAATAGTCAATAGTCAAAATTTCTTTATTCAAATAAACTTAATAATTAAGCACTTTTGAATCGTCTATATTTTCCTACCACCTGTTCCAGACTTTTTTAACTGACAAGAAGAACAGGCGCAAGAAACTTATCAGCTTTAACAAAAATAAGTTACGATATTTACAAACTTAAATATATATCTAAAGCTACATTGGCCCGCCCAACCTCGCACTTTTTACCCGGAGTCTTCAACTTCCGAGGATCTGGCTAACCCTCTTAACAATATAATGTTTTAAATTTCCATGGTTATTGACGTTATTAGAATAAACTATATCGGGATTTACACCATGTACTTGTTCGTCTGCCAATAACATCTACCTGCATGCAACAATCGACAGTTCTTCCGTGACCATGGCGCATGCAACTGCGCCGAAATATCGGAGTCTCAAAAATAAACAGGTACATACAAACAATAACCTCAGTAAAATTTTGTTCGTTGTAGTAGTAATTCGCAAAAATGCTAAAAGTGGCCACTTTTAGCACTTTTGCGAACTACTACTACAACGAACTGTATTTTAATGAAGTTATTGTTTGTAAATAAACTATAGAAACTTAGCTTCAATCTGTACATGTGAATTTTCGATACATTATGTACTTAGCGAGCAATAAATTTAATTAAAATGAGGGCGCCACTTGAGGTATATAGGAGCCTTAATTAAAACAACAATATCTCAGAAAGTGCTAATTCTAGACTCATGGTGTCTTCGAAGAAGTTTAAGGTCTTAGTGAGATCTTCATTTGAGATGACAGCTATCAAATTTAAAACAGCAATACCTCGAAAAGTTAATCTGGGCAGGTGCCCTTTTCATTGAATAATTAACAGATGAAAAACCCCTAGAGATAGTGCTAAGGTTGAAGAAAAGAGAGGGCATAGTTTGAAGCCTCAAAATAAATCTTATTAATTTTTAAAAGTTTTAGATTATAGTACTACCTCTCAATGAAATAGTAATTCTTATAAAAAAATATTTTCTTATATGAAATTCATACACACACGAATAGATACAGAAAAGTAGACCAAAAAAAATTTATGCTCAATGGGTTTGCTGTGATTTCAAGTGCGATCGTATCAAATTGAAAAAAATGGAACTCTCTGATTTCAATGGATGAGCAGATGGCTGAACTAGATACTATTAATAGTACTTACTTTTTATTTTTGATATTTATTTTCAATGTCCACCGATAGTGCGAGAAGCGCGAAAACTGTAAATTTTTGATTGTGAAACAGCCGCCGTAGTATGACTACTGAAACGTTATGATATTAAACTGTCAAAGACAATGGGTTTGGAGAGTTGAGGGTCGACAAAATACTATATCACGCGATACATATTGTGTTTCGGTGGTCATGCTATAAGGGCTGGCCCTAAATGAACTGAAAACTCGGAGGATCCCGTTAGACCTTCTGAAAGATTACCTAACTAACAGGACGCAACGAGTAAAAATTGGAGATGTCCTTAGCTCACCTTTGGGGGTCAATTTTGGGGTTCCGCAGGGGTCAGTACTTGGACCTACATTATTTCTTATTTATGTGAATAACTTATGTAATACACAATTACCAAATTCAAAAGTTATAACTTTTGCCGATGACACGGTTATATTATTTCAGGATGAAAGTTGGGCTGAAGTTAAACTACTAGCCGAAAAAGGTCTACGAACTATTATTAAATGGCTTGATTCTAATTTACTAACATTGAACCTCCTTAAAACAAAATATATTACATTTAGTATAAAAGATAATCTTCAACCCCACTATAATCTTGTTATTAAAGCACATAGCTGGAATTGTACTAATGACCAAAATTGTGATTGTTATGCTTTATCATCTACCACCAACATCAGATATCTAGGTGTTGAAATAGATAAAAACTTAAATTGGAAACATCATATAAGTAATCTCAGGAGTCGAATACGTAAGCTTGTACCTGTTTTCAAAAGGCTTAGAAACTTAAAAGATCATAAGACAAATAAAATTGTATACATATCTCTTTGCCAATCAATAGCTACGTATGGTATTTCTTCGTGGGGTGGCGCTAAAAAGACCATCCTCTTGAAGGTTGAAAGAGCATTAAGATGCATCATAAAAGTTATAAACTATAAACATTTCAGATACCCTACAATTAAACTATATAAAGAATTTGATGTTTTAAACATTAGACAGCTCTTTATCAAAACCATCATTCTAAGGCAACATCAGTGCCAAAGGCGTAATATTAGGTCTCTAAGAAGAAATTATGAAGTATATAATATTCCTTCATGTAAAACTGCTTTTGCACGGAATTTCTTTTTCTTTTTGGCACCCTTGGTATATAACCGGATCAATAAAACAAATAACATAAATGAAATGTCAAGATTTAACTGTAGAAAAATACTGGTGATGTTTCTGAGTAAATTAAATTATGAAAGTACTGAAAAGCTAATGAAAATTATTGTGTAGGTAGATAAATAAACACTATATATAAAATAAACACTATATATAAAAGTTACATACTTAACACATAACTATATATCGATATATACTTATATAACTTACTTATTTAATTATAATAAACTAGTTACAATTGTAATTGTCATTATATTTATTATTATTATTTTTACTATGTTTTTGTTTTTATTTTTTTTTTTTTTTTTTTTTTTATGTTGCAAATCTTATAATTAGTTATAACTAGATATGTTAACCGTACATCAACCAATATGTATTATACAAGGATACATTACACATGTTTAACTCTTATCTACATTATTTAAATTTATTTATTTATGTTTCTAAACTTATACTAGTGTCTGGCAGACCGTTATGAAAATTTGATTTAATGTTTAATCATAAAATTAAGCACAAAACTTATTTTATTTTGCTTTATATTCAGTAAAATTTTACTCGTTAGTTCATATTATAAAACAAAATGCTGTATGTAACCAAAACATCTGGTATAGTGTGCGTTTACTATGTTGTTTACGAAACTTGGTACGTGCTATCGCATCTTTTGTATGCAGTTTATTTTTTCTCTCTTTTCTTAGTCTTAAGTAATTACTAAACTGCAATATCCGTCCATATGTCTCATGAATCAGAGATGTTTTTCCCATTGAGTGAGAATCTTACCTTGCCGTAACACAGTCTCGACTAGCACGGAAGG
The DNA here is from genome assembly GCA_963556745.1 of Catoptria pinella. Classification (NCBI taxonomy): domain Eukaryota; kingdom Metazoa; phylum Arthropoda; class Insecta; order Lepidoptera; family Crambidae; genus Catoptria; species Catoptria pinella. The sequence continues at coordinate 11,116,063 of OY750774.1, read as the reverse complement.
TAAAGAACACTTTTTGTTGTGACACCCTCAATTTACAATTCTGCCTAAATTCTTTTTTTACAATAGTAGATATTGTATACCTTTAGATGATCGAAAATAAGTGAACATTGTAAAATTTGTAAATTTAACTTAATGTTGTGTTTGAATAAGAAAATCGACAAAATTGATGTTGGGTAAGATTGCAGATATATTTTGATTGTTGCAACACATGTAACTTATTATTGACAAATAAACTTTATTATTATTAGTGAATTCTTTCTTTGCCTTTCGAATTGTTTGTAAACATGCAGTGCAGTTTTAAACTTTATGTCGATGGAGTATTTTTATGTAGATGGAGTATTTTTATGTCGATGGAGTATTTTTATGTCGATGAAGTATTTTTATGTCAACCTTGGTAATGACCGGAGGAGTATGTAGGTTTAAGTGCAGCACTCGTAGCACGAACAGCTATCGAAAATAAACAAGCGTAAAAGTATTCGATAGTGTAATTTTGTATGGGAAAGTACAGCGCCATCTATCGCCGAAAAGATAAAGATAAGTTCGTGCTAGGGATACATACAGGATCAACTACACGTCTACGTACCACCACCACCTGCATACTTAAATGAATTTTCGAATCAAAACATAATTAATGCTGCATGCATTTTATTTCGATTGATTTCGCTTGTGAAGTTAAGTTTCGTACAATTTCTACAGATTTGAGGAACTGGTGGTTGGACTGTCTTTGCCTTTCGAATTGTAGCACATTTATTTGTAGGCACTTAGTAATTTTGCACGTTCGAGTGAACAAAACGCTTTCAACAACGTACGTTATTTCGAACGTCGGCTCGTTAGTGCGACTTCAAATGCTGCTTACAAAGACTTGTCATAACGTTTTGCTTCAGCAAGCTAGCCTAAGTTGCAGAGTTTCATTCTACTTAAGGGTCCGCACAAATGAGCCACCGACCACGGTCAACGATGGCTGCTGACAAGCAGGTTAACATGATATACATGTCTTAGATACATACATACATACTATTTTGAAATAAAACACTTTTATAGATTGTATTAAATATAAATATAAATAAATAAAAAAATAGTTGACAACATCACATATATTGCTCCGATTCCAAAGTAAGTAGCTAAAGCACTTGTGTTATGGAAATCAGAGGCAACGGTGGTATCACAAACACCCAGACCTGAGCCAATTGCAATCGGTAAAAGTGTTTTACTTCAGTTAACACGATTTTTCATACATTTTGCATAGACTTACATAGACGCACAGGTGTTTATCTGTAGAGTGGCGGCCACTTGTAACCTAGTGTTTACCAATCGTGACTCAGTGTCTGCACCACATCATTACACCAAAAATTATCTATCGTTAAACTGTACAGCAGAAAAAGTGTTACAATTTGTGGCGGTTACTGACAACTAGTGATTACTGACTAGTCGTAGCAGCCACCGACAACTCGTAGCAGCCACCGACTACTTGTAGCAGCCACCGACTACTCATAGCGGCCACTGATTACTTGTAGCTGCCACCGATCACATTGCTTGCACATCAAAGGAGGTGGTATACGACTGTTACTGGTGGCTGAAAGCAGGTGGATCATTTGTGTGGAGCCTAACGAGTACCATATTGTCACTTAGGTACATATTAAAGGTACTTTCTACATAACGCAAAATTGACAAAAGAGCGTCAAGCGCGACAAGGTGTCGTTCATCATATTTTTTTAATGTATGAAATGTTTCGTTTATTGTAATAACACATAAAATAAAATAAAATAACAGTCCTTTGATCTCCAATACTAATTACGGAATTATATATTTTCAACACTATTATTAAATTAGACATTAAAATAAAACAACATGTGTATCATTATATTCATATTATTTGGCAGCTATTTAAATTAAGCAAACAAATGTTGCACTTTGTTTGATTTTAATAATTAAACTAGCTAAACTAGGTACTACAATTAATTAATTCAACTAACAGCCAAAAAAGTTCACCACAACAAACCAATTGAACACGTTTCAATTGGTTTTTGTCCACATCACTTGTAGACATGACATGGCAACATAATTTTACGAACTGACAGTTCGGAGTGACATTTTGCTGCATCGAATTAAGAGTCAGAGTATAGTAAAAGATAAATATCATATAAAAAATTATAGCGAACGCGAATAATCTTGTAATTTTTTTTATTAATTCTAGCTTATTTTTTACTTAGAGTAAAGTCGTTTTAAAAATATACCTATTGAACCGTAAAAACCTACACATCCTGATCAAAAACGTAAAGAGGTCTCATTTAATTTGTCTTTGATGTCAATTCCATGCGGACAATTGAGAATATAAATTAAGAAATACGTTTGAAATACTTATAAAATATTCCGGTTCTTTTGAGCGTAACTGTGGCAAAATTAAAATTAATTATCAAAGGCTTTCTGGTGACCAATTTCTCTTCATCATAATTTGTGTACAAACAAACATACTCAATGACTGCGTTTCGTGGTGTGATTACGAAAGCTCTCATTAAAATTGGTCCTTTGATTTTTTTATGGGTCGTTTGCTGCGACGACTACTTAGGTTTGGTTACGAATAAACACTTTTTAGACAGTTGCTGTTTTTGTACTGTGTCGCTCTGTCAGTCTTTACTTTACACTTCTACGGCCTTACCACAAAAGATTTTAAAACACTGTTCAACAAGTGTTTAACTTAGACACCTTTTAAATGTGACGCTGTCACTTTTTTGACAATATTGTTTGAAAGAGACGGCATCACATTTAAACAGTGTCTAAATTAGACAGTGTTTTAAAATATTTTGTGGTAAGGCCGTGAATGTTTGCTTTTCAATGAAATTGCTAAATGCAACTTTGTGTCAAATATTTTTTTTTAGATATATCAATTATTTTCTTATTAAAAATAAATCAGTTTTATTATGTTTGATTTCTCTATTGTAATAATAACGTAATCACCTCGCTTGCGTCACTACATAGTGTCCAGAGAAATGGCATTTGAATATTAGTCCAGTAGTCAGGTAATTTTTCTTCGAATGATTCAAGGAGTTTTGATTTCTTGTGCGTCAGGTAGCACTGAGGGCTGTTAATCATACAATAAATTGCGACATTGAAAACTGTGTGGAAGTTTAAAATATCCAAAAATGTGATCGAGCCCGTGAATTTTTGTTAATATCTGAACTGCGAAAAGAAGTGCCTGAAAAAGAAAAATGTTAGGCAAGCAAAGGGGATCAAATTGGCAACAATTTATTATGCTACAACATTTTGATATAATAATTACAGAGTGAGAACATAATAAACATGAGTAATTGTACAAACATCGGTAACACTTATAAGTTTGATTATGATTTATGAATTATTTCCAGCTAGATTGGATTACACCGACCTGACTACTGGACTATGTGCAACATGGCCGACGGCGCCTGAGGCAGCAATCAGCCCGCTCTGCGCCTTCTCAATGGCCATCGTGTACGCATGTCGTAGTGATGGGTACTCGGTACTCACCAATTCGTGCAATAAAAGTAAAAAAAAAATACTGTTTCACAAAATGGTCCCGACTGCAATGAAAATGACACTGCAATATTAAAAAAAATATAGCAAACAATATTAGCATCAAATAAATGGCCTTGATGTGTACACTCGTAATGTTACTACAATGTGTACAAAAAATATTAAAAAAATTGTTAAAAACATGACTGATCTGCCAAAAAACGTACTAAAAAGTAACTTAAAATAAAAACAAGTGTCATTGCGATCGGGGACCTATTAGTTTAAAAATTGTCCAACAGAACACTCCCTCAACTGCAATGATATTTGTTTTTTTTTTACTTTTTTTGTTCGTTTTTTGTCATTTTGGCGGTCGTGTTTTTTTATTAAAATAAAAAATACTATGATGCGTTACGGAATTACGAATTTTCTAATGCTCTCATCTGAAACCGTTATTTTATAATAAGGAAAATATTTTAAATTTACAATTTTTCAAGTCAAGAGGTCGTGACACTTGAATCGTGATAGGACTTTTAATTTATTTACACACAACATTATGTAAACTTTAACAAAAATTTAAGGTAAATGTATGAAATAATAAGAACTTACCCTATTTAGTCAATGTTTTCCCATCTCTACAATGCGCCGTGAATTTCTGAAAGGCCAACCTCTATATTGTGCAACAACAAGACCAACGCCAATACCGATATTGTAGGCCTTTTAATAAGGTTGACATTTGGATAAATTAATTAAGTACGCTTCTATTCACGATTTGTGAGGGAACAATTCTAAACAATATGTAGTTTTAGAACAATAGGTAAATTATGTTTGGTCGACTAGGGTTGATTACCTCACTAGGTATAAAGCTGCCTCCCTAGCATGACCACCGAAACACGATAGTATAGCATGATATAGCGTTTTATCGACTCTCAACTGTCAAAATCCATTGTCTTTTGACAGTTCAACCTGATAAATCGCTATATCATATCGTTTTTTGGTGTTCATGCTAGGGGGGCTGATATAGCATTGCTTACAAATAAATAGCACTGTGATATTTGTATTTAGGTATAGTAAAGCTTTTAAGCCACACATAATTTTGGAAACTAATAAAAAAATCTTATTTTGTTCTCTGACCTTTGTTTTATTAAAATCTTCAGCCTGCGTAAGTTTTGACTACACAATTATTTTACAGCTAAACAAAAGTTTATCGATATCGAAAATGTAATTTTGGCCTTTCGATATGATAAATTCAAACAGGGGTTGTTATTCATAAAATCATTTTTTTTTAAAGTCTGCAATCTGCAAAACAAACAGAAAAAAAAATCCCAAAAATAGATTGACATGATTACATTCATACGTTGACTGTTGTCTAAATCCGACAGAATTTTCTAGATCAAATAAAATCGGCTTGAAAGAGCTCAGACAAGATTAGTGGTTGTTATCATTCGAAGGCAGCTGTTAGCCCCAAATTATAAAGTGCCTAGTTAGAGAAAACCTTAGAAGCCTGAGGTTTTTCGTTTCAATCGTAATAGGAATGTAGGTTTTGTGAAATAAAATGTTTGATGAACTCACCACGAGCCTTTGTAAAACAGTTTTACATAATTCAGATATGGAATGGCTTCTTTTATTTTTATTATCGTTCAAAAGTTTTTATCAAATAATTGCTTTATTTATATCGGCTGCTCAAAAACAGAACACAGTAAGGCACAACTTGAAAACATTTTTTTTTGCTTTTCTGTTTCTCCTTATAACGCTCTTCAAACTGGTCTGATCGTCGTAGCGCTACGCCCCAGTACCTTAATTATTTTAACAAGTTGAAACCTAGTAAGAGACAAAATAGCATAAAACAAACAGTATGTCTCAAAAACAAAATCAAAACATAGTATGAGACAATGGGTGTTACTAGGTTTTGATTTTATTTCTGTGATATGTTTTTATGCTTAAGACAGAGCAAACACATTTCTGCTTGTCCCGTAATGTGTAGCCGATATGTGTAACGTTCTTTGCGATATTATTAAATCATGATGCTGAGATGTTCATAAAAAGTAAATAGCTTACTACCATTCTTACTACGGGCCCTACTGTATAAACGTAACAATTTGTCACCTGTCATGTCAATTTGATATCCATTGCGTCAATTAATTTGAATATAAAACAAACGGTTCTCATAGCTACACCGCAATGAAAACCAAATTGTTATGACAATAGACAAATTGTCGGTTATTATACAAGGCCCAGAAATAGAATGGCCATTATGTAAATAAACAATAATGAGTTAGGTGTGCTTATGCTAGTTTTGATTGGAATAACATCAAAACAGATGGTGTGTCGTAAATTTTGTCCTAATTTAATAGTAAGTTTAGGTTCCTTGTTTATTAACAGTTTTTTTTTAAATAATCATATTTTGTAATAACAGCAACGTCATCAACATTCAAAATACTGAGTCAATAAGATGCAATAAATCATTGAGATTAGTTTCCATCGTCTATAACTCACCGATGTTGTTCCCAGCAGAAAGGAAATTGAATACAAAACTCGATTACCATAAATAATGCCAGAAACACGTCCTCCAAACCAATAGGCTTCAGAAGTGCAATTCCCTAAATCAAATATTTCTCACATTGATAAATACCATTTCCAATGACATTCCCGCGACAGCCCCCCCCCCATTGCTCCTTGCCACCGTACCACGATACGATAGATTAAATCACATAACCTCTCAACTCTTGTTGGGTGTGTATACGTGTAGGTACATTGTTGTCTCGCTATATACAAGGTGTTACAAAAGTACCCCTAATGCCGGATATGGTAGATAGGGATCATCAAACTGAACAACTTTTACTACAGGACCAACTCTGAAATCGCGAAAAAAAATTCAGCTGTTTCATACAAAAATTAAAATCGAAAATATCAAAATGTATGAAACAGCTGATTTTTTTTTCGCCATTTCAGAGTTGGTCCCATAGTAAAAGTTGTTCAGTTTGATGGTCCCTATCTACCATATTCGGCATTAGGGGTACTTTTGTAACACCTTGTATATATGAAAAACTTTTACTACTAGTGGCTCTGTCAGATGTAGACAGTTTGTGACATTTTTTTATAATTTTTAGAAATGGATGAAATATTTTTTTTTACATTTCCAACACTCATATTTCCGTCATCTTGAAAAATTTCGAAAAACTGAGTGGACAAAAAAATCCACAATTTCACGAGAATCGGTTGAGAAATGCGACATGTAGAGGAGAATAGCCGGACACCCGGATGGCAGACATACGAAAGCATTTTTGGCCAAGCTGAAACGGACACGCTTCGCTAGCGCTTCGCGCTCGCTCGGTCACACAATTTAAAAAATAATCTTACCGAAAAGTTTATTATGATAAAATATCAAATATCAAAGTGGGATGCAAGGAAAATGTGAAATTAACAAATTAACCGCCTCTAAGACATCGTCTTTATTCCAAAAATGTTAAGAACGTCTTAAAGTGGCTTCTAGAAGTCATTTTGCTAAAAACTGCTTAGATGTGCAGGTTTGCAAGGTAACTCTGTCTGGCAAGACGCCAATGTTTGTGGCAAGTTTCACCGCATAGGCTCCAACAAAGTAGTGTGAAGTTTCATCCCACTTTTACATCTCAAGACGATCGCAGCTATCTAACATTCTTACTTATGCCACTAAAAACTTGAGGAGTATATTTCAAGAAACTTTATTCAAAAACTTCATCGTTTTGCTACAAAAAAGGTCACTGTGTTACAAGACCTATTTAAACAGGCACATTAAACTACACACATTATTTTGGTAAAACATAAAATAGCGACTTTTAATCTAAATTTTTTTTAGGCAGCAAAAACAAAATTATTGCCTCGGTCAACTCAATACCAACTAAAATAAAACGACTTTTCTTTGAAGCGTCAGCATACTCGCTTTGTTCACTAAACTTTTGTGCCGGTTTAAAAAAAAACACAGGGTAGAGTGTATTGGAAAGGTGTCGTATAGATGTGGTAAAGTGCTGATATGCACTGCGTTGTGTAAAACAATAATATTTAGGAACGGAACCCCAAAATAGTTTTTTATAAAACACATTTTTAAAACGCACTAAAAAGTATTAATATCGGGCTAAAAACAATAAAAAACGGACTTAAAGGTATGAATAATTTCTCACGTAAAGATTGACAGCCCTATACAAAAGTTTTAAACCTAAAAACGCGAGGCGCATTTTGTAAGATTAATCATCAATTGTCTTTCTGTATAGGGTTATCAATCTTTACGGAAAAATATTTTATACTTTTTAGTCCGCTTTTTATTTGTTTTAAGTCCGATTTTTATACTTTTAGTTCGTTTTAAAAACGTGTTGTTTTAAGTTTTTTTTCCAGTAAATAATTATTTGCTGATTTTTAGTCATATTTGCATATTTTCCAACACAGTATTCGTCGAGACGAATTAAACGAGCCCAAGCTCGATGGGGTTGCATGGTTTCAATACAGAGTTCCTGATCAGACCTTGGGTCTCGTCTCATCAGTTAGATTCATCTTGGCAAGTAGTTTGATACTACTTGCCAAGATGAATCTAACGAGCCCAAACTCGGTGGGGTTGTATGGTTTTACTACACAGTTCATGTGGCCTTCTTTTGGCTCCATCCTGAGATCAGCTCCATGACACCATAATATTGCATTGTCTTCCAGTTTCATGTATCTAGCTCATCGGGAAGCTACTCGTAATATAAAATAAGATTGCAAAATTTGTGGACAAACAAACAAACAAAGAAACATATAAATAAACAAGGAAGCAACCTAATAAAATATATTTATGCGTCATTTTCATTAATTCCAGATTCACTTGTAATATTTAATTGAGTTGAGACTAATGCAAAGTATAATTATTATTGTTTAACAAACCTTTGAATTCTGATGATAGAGCGCCTCACTTCATCATGTCCAAAGAAAAAGAAGTTTTATTCCACAAAGTCAAAAACAAATTTATATTCACTTGTCTCCACAAGGCAAGGTTAAAAATAATACTGTCTTATTATGAAGAAAAGCTTTTCGTTGTTCGCAGACTTGTCATTTGTGTAACTGGAAACGTCTCCAGAGAGCTGAAACAACTGTAATCGATTGTCCTAACTCTGCGAGGATCGCAAACTTCCTGATAAATAGATTACAGGAGTTAGGCAAAACTTTCTACTTTCACAATGTGCTCTATGAATTATCTTTAAATAGGCATGTAGGTAGGTGTACGAGGGGTGTTCAATAAAAAGTAATGATGGCATATAAACTCCTTGAACAACAAAAAAGTAAATACTGGCAGGTGAAGCCCAGACATTTGATAAAATAAAAATATAAAAAATATTGTTTTTTTCCTATTTTAAAAATAGAAGTCATTTGTTTTTGTCGTGTCAGAGCGTGGTACGCAAAATGGATAAAATTGAACCCGCACACAAGTCCCGAGTTGCGATGACTGCTATCCAAGATGCTGGATTTGAATTGATGGAACATCCTCCATACACACCTGACCTTGCGCCTAGTGATTTCTACCTGTTCCCGCGGTTAATAGAACAACTGAGAGGTCACAAATTGGCAAGTGATTACCGCCGTACATGATTTTTGAAGCGATCAAGATGAAGATTTTTTCAAGAAGGAAATCTTAGGATTAGAAAAACGATATACCAAGTGTATAAATCTCAAAGGTGATTATGCCGAAAAATAAAATACATACATACATATACTCACGCCTATTTCCCATGGGGGTAGGCAGAAATAAAAATAAAATAACAATATAATAAATAATATATATCTGCTTCATACTCATTATCACTTTTATTGAACACCCCTCGTATGAGGAGTTAAATGGCGCAGTGGATTAGCGCGTTTACCTTGCGATTACAGCAGGCAAGGGTCAATCTTTAGATAGGGTAAGCAAAAATGTATTATCCATGAGTTCCTCCAAGCTTAGGCACATTCAGCTGTGCATTTGAAGTTGTCATCCACCTCAAACACACAAATCTTAAGCCAGACTTTTGACAGATGTTGACTTTTATTACAAAGGCAAAGGTTGATGAAACTGTCAAAGGAGCGAACATATTATTGAACTTGAATGTACCTGGTAGGCGTCTCGTGTGGAAGACAATGACACTGCAATCGAGATATTATTGTATTATAAACAATTTGTTCAGAACAATAAATCTTTCTTATCTTTTTACTGGCACAGACCTGACAGTTATCAAAATCCCTCTCCCCATAATGTAACAGGTGAAAAATTATAATTACCAATAAATTACAATCTGAACTGAGAATATAATAAATTAATCAAATTTATTCCGGACATATCTTTAATAGGACAGGAGAAAATTTCACTTCGGGATTTTAATAGCTTCGTCATGGAAATAATGGAAGAAATGAATATTAATGTGGGGAACCTGAATGGCAGTTCATCTTTGCAATGCAAAGAGATTTACTACTTCCAAACAAGTCATGAGTGGGCTGGATATAGAGAAAATAAACAAAGGACTTTTTCATTTCTCATTTTCGGAAAGTGATGTATATTTAAACTGAGCAGCGGGTTAAAAACTCCGCGTTCCACCCTAGGGTGTAAAAGAATTTTTATAAAATAGAACTGAATTTGGTTACATAGTCGACCATAGAGGTGGTATAACAACCAGTGCAAAAACATTGGGCGGAGCGGCGACGCGAGCTGTTCCAAATTTGAAATAAGAAATAAATAAATATGGTCTACCATATAAAACATGTAGTAACTACTACATGTTTTTATTTCAAAATATTTTGGAAAAACTACGATATTTTTACTTTCCTTACATTCGAAATGAAAAGTAGAGTGTTTAAAACGAGTAAAAGTCAGCGCACCGCACTGTGAGAATTCAATAAAATGCAATAGAGTGCCTACAAACAGATAACGACGGTTGCGAATAAGAAAAAAAAAGATTTTGTCGCAACTGGTTGCGAATCAGGCGAATCAAGTTTTCATGATTCGCAACTGGTTGCGAACAAAGGATAAAAATTCTTAATTCGCAATAGGTTGCGAATCGCAGTTGTGAAAACGACCGGAGGGGCTTTTCTCACTTATGTTAAACGTTTTAAATTTGAAATTCAGTGCGAGGAATGAATTTCAATTCAATACTTACTTCCCGAATAACTACCTATACCTACCTACCTATTCCAAATTTAAAAAGGTAGCACTTTATCAGCCAGCGTTATTTTTATGAACTCTATGGCTGTATGATTGGTTGTTTCACATAACTACTCGAACCAATTTAAAAATTAAACTAAGAAAATTTTATTTCCTTGCATTTCTGGAGAAAAGCACTTTAAAAGCCTTGTGCGGGAACAATATTTACATTGCTTCAAATGATTAAAGCATCCTCGACTGTAATGTAAATTCCTTACATACAAATTAAATACATTTGTGTCAAGTTCACAGCTTTAACAAAACTTATTCAGATGAAAAACGATTAGCTGTTAGTTTGTAGGTTATTTGTATTTTCGAACAAAATTGCTTGGTTCATAATTCATAAATTGTTTAGATGTTGATTCATCAATATTTCGTAGTGTTAGTTACAAATTATCAAGTTTAAATATTTGTTGGGTATTTCGTGCTTATATTGTATCCCCCTTACTAATTATAAATATTGTATAGCAGATGTTTAAGTTACATAGAGGTGACTCTCTGTCAAACTATTTTTTTTGACATTAAAATCATCATCATCGTATATCAATCGTTGCTGTGTCATATCAAGTGGCATGGCAAAAACATAATTAATACTATATCCTAAACATAAGTACTAACATAGCTTATAAGAAACATTTGTTACTAACAAATGAGTTATTTTAATTACTTGAATAAATAAATTATTATTATTATTATTATAAAAAGAAAGGGAAAAAACACTGTGTACAATCTATACATCTGCTATACAATCTTTATTAGTTAGGGGGTAGAAGTATAAATAGCAGTTAACCTCTGCAATGTATTTTATATTTCAAAAGTAAAATTAGCTAATAAAGGTTGTAGATGTTATGGAAATATTGTGAATAATAAAATTTAGTTGTGTGCCGGCTGACTATTTTAGCTCACGGCACGTATATTCAATCCATGTATCCAATTGACATCTCGAGTATTGACTTTTTGGCAGCTGACGAATTTAAAGCAGAAAGTTGTTTATGAAAATGAGACTGTAATGCGGTTTGTTCACCAACGCCGTCAACGAGACTGGGTGATGGCGCTGATGTAGTTATAAATAAATTTACATGACAGCCTATCCACCGAAAACTCGTCCCGTCATTAGAAATAAAACACTTTTTACGGATTACAGCGCGTATATTATTAATTCAGGTGTTGTTTTAGAATTATTTAGTTTGTATTTATTGTTTTTTTTAGAATTCCCGACGTTTCGACACCTTTCCAGGGGCCGTGGTCACGGGAGGACTAAAGCAAAAAGGCTGCTCATATTTTTATGAAATTACCCGCTCGAAAATTTTATAAAAATGTATTCAAGTTTATTAAATTATTTTATAGCTGCGTTTGTAGATGCGTCCCGTCATCTTTATATCTTAATATAAGTTCGACGCCGTCATCCCGTCTCGTTGACATCCCGGTGACGGCGTCGGTGGACAAACGGCGTTAATCTTCGTGCAGATGGTATCGGAGCTCGATCAGACATCGACAGAAGCTCGACTAGAGTGCGACCGGAGTCCGATTTTTAATTAACAATTAAAGCATTTGTATCACTTGTGTTGTACCCTGTATGTATGTACCTATGTATTGCTCTTGTCTAACTCTAGTAGATCCATAAACGCGTTGGTATTTATATGTATGTATGTATGTATATGGACTTTGTTGGGTGCCATTTTATGTACCTGCGTTGGCAGGCTAAGCATGTCGTAAATTCTTGTCATCAGAGCTTAATTCAGCAAGTTTGGTACTGCACCGGTGTCGGCTAAATTATTAATGGTAAGTTACTTTCGCAAAGGCTGGTAGGGTGGCCAAATAAGTATTTATAAGTGCTCTAATTAAAAATTAGTTAGTGAAATGTCTTTAATAGTATTAGGTACTGTTATTATGAAACTCTGCTTTCGAAAGCTCAGAACTATTTTGCACGAACAAACAGTATTAATGTTTTCGCTGTCTTCTATTCAATTCATAAAACAATTTCTGAATCGCAACACCGGATGCAGTACTCACGACGAAATTGCGGTCGCCATTGCATAAATGAATAACAGTAAGCTACTGCACTACTGGGATGGCGGCGCTTCCGTCGTCGACAAACACAAGCTAGGTATCTTATTATACTATGTCATAATGTAATTTACAATAAACGTTCTCACTAGAGACTCGGTAGCTCAGCGGTTAGAGCATTGGACCGGATATCCAAAGGTCGCGGGTTCGATTCCTGTCCGAGAACATGATCTGGTGCGAGTCATATTTTTTCTAGTATATTATTTTCTAGTAGTTATTAAATTTAGATTTATCGCATTCACAATGCTATTTCTATATTAAGATTTTTTCTAATATTATTTATCTTAATATTATTTAGTATTATATAAACAGTGTTTACATCAGCTTTATGTAATGGGATTAAATTCTAAAACCGTATTGAAACAGTTGTGAATTGAGGCGTTACCTATCAAAATTTTTTTGTGGTGACAGTTTTACAAAAAGCCGTTTAATCATGAACAGTTTCTGTCATGAATTTGCTTCAGCTTTAAATACTTTTTTAAGATCAATAGTCTTAAAATCTTTAAAGTGTTTTTCGTGGGGTCAAAACTACGTATTGCCATATCCAGGATTTACACGACTTAGAAACCTTGAGTTTTCAAAAAATTACAAAATATAAATTTTTGAGCAAGTTGCGTCCCAATTTAGAGCTTAGCTTAGCATTTTGACAACTTAGTTTGTTAACCAGTTTTTTTGTATTATTGTATAATAATAAAATAATGTACAGTCGAGTTCAATAATATGTGCGCACCTTTGACAGTGCATCAACCTTATGTCATTGTAATAAAAGTCAACATCTGTTAAAAGTATATTTATGAACTCGACTGTACAAGAGGTGAACTTCATGCTTAAAGTAACCTAGTAAATCTAAACTCTTCTTTATTTTGCTGTTCGTGCTACGGGTACAAAAATTAATTACGAAAATGTCAAATTGTATGAAACAGCTGATTTTATTTTCGCGATTTCAGAGGGTTGGTCCCATAGTAAAAGTTATTCAGTTTGATGGTTCCTATGTACCATATTCGGCATTAGGGGTATTTTTGTAACACGTTGTAGAGTGAGTAGTTGTCTAGGAGAAATTTCATTTCGCTTTTCGGCGGGAGATGGCACTGTACAAATTTCCCTTACAAAATTACTCTATCGAATGTTTTTACGCGCGTAGTTTTTTTCGATAGCTATTCGTGTTAAGGGTACAGATTATGAGTAAATAAATGAAAATCCTCTCGAAATCTGAGAGATTGGAGTACAATAATTTATCGCCGGAGAAACGTCGCGGTTTGAGGGTACATAATAAATGTGCATTAAACAAATCAAGGAGGAATTTGCTATCTAAATCAAAATTATGACAATTTGCGGTATGATTATTGTTCTTGTTGTACACACGACGGTACCTCAGACTATATATGTTGACCTTGAGACCGCCTTTATGCCCTACGTAATAAAAGCTGTTTTCGCAGTTTAACTGTATAACCTGACGAGCTATAATGTGTACAATATTACTGGAATAAGATTGTTTCATTTAATCATCACGAAAAGTTATTCATTAACACTGATAATCAAGCAACCGTGTAATTTTACCAAGTACGATATGATGGTACGGAACCCTCGGTGCGCGAGTCCGACTCGCTCTTGACCGGTTTTTCGTATAACCTATTGAATCGTAGACAATATCCACTCCATTCGAATCCGCCATTAGAGCAAATTAAGTTACGGTCCGCTTAGAAAAGTGTTATAGTGGGTTCGAAATAAATTGCTGCAGTTTCTCATGAACTGAGCGCAAACAAAAACCTTTAAATTTTCCGGAAATCTTTGTTAACTAGGAGTATTTTGTTAGCTGTTCGCCAAAGTGTATTTGTGGTAACCGTGAAGTTCCGTAAAAAGAAGCCTTGTTTAGTTGTTTTAATATTGAACATGTTTATGTGATCACCAGTGTATGTGCCCGATGTTCAGCCAAAAGTGCGACAAGACCGGAAAAAAATCATATTTTACCCCCTATTATCAGTGTCCCACTAACTAAACTCCGTTCCACGGATCGAATTCCTAGGGAACAAAATACTCGCAGCTCATTGGTCAATACTCGCGGCTAGAGCTAGGTTATTGAATCACGCGTATTAACCAATGGGCGCACAGACCGATTTTCTTTGGCAGCTCGTTTCGTGGAATGGACTTTAGTCCCGATTTTAGCTAAGGTTGTTAGATAAGTACTATCAAAAAAAAAGTTTAAATTCTCAAAAAGGTAAATTAAAAGAGTTTAAATAGTCAAATAATTAATTTAATTGGTGGTTAAGTATTATTATTTTTAATTTTATATATTTCTTAATTTATCGCGCAATTTTCTAAAAATATTAAAAAATCACAGATATTTTATACCCCTAACATTCCTTGTGATACCGATTGCGTAATATTATCATATTTCAATTCTTACGAAAATGTGCCTTTCCAATATCATGGGATGAAGCCGAAGGAGATTATACGTAAATAGAAAACCTCCCAGATTAATCTTTAGTCAATATTGGTTGTCAGCAAACCCGGCAGGCAGGAATATTTACCCCTGTGGAGCTGACTCGTATTTGATTTTTCCACTTTCTTTTGTACTGAATTTGAGGAAGACAAAATCTTCTCGAGTCGTGTCAAGTCAATGTTGGACTTGCTTTAAAATCTATATAAAATCTAATATACAACGTGTTACAAAAATACCCCTAATGCCGAATATAGTAGATAGGGTCTAGTAGATTCATCAAACTGAACAACTTGTACTACGGGACTAACTCTCAAATCGCGAAAAAAAATCAGCTGTTTCATACATTTTGATATCTTAGATTTTATTTTTTGTATGAAACAGCTGATTATTTTTCGCGATTTCAGAGTTGGACCCATTGTAAAAGTTGATCAGTTTGAATGATGGTCCCCATATACCATATTCGGCATTAGGGGTATTTTTGTAACACCTTGTATATTATATGGAAATAATCTTAAAATGTTCTTAAAAAAAAGATAGCATCACATACATTGCTCCGATACCTAAGTAAGTAGCTAAAGCACTGGTGTTATGGAATTAAGGACAACGGTGAAACTACAAACATCCAGACCGGAGCGACAAAACGTCGTAAGTGACAGATCTCTCATGAGAATCCTTCTGCTTAAACTACTATAATGTCTTCCAAATGCGATAACTGCAATAAATCAATTACGAAAAGTACACCGGGAGTGGAGTGCAGTAAATGTGAGCGATTAGTGCATCTGAGCACGAAATGTACCGGCTTAACTAACAAGCAACTTCACACCCTCAAAGTAGCTGCCCCTGGACTAGGATGGACATGTTTGGAATGTCTCCAGGAGTCTTCGAGGCGAAATTCATCTATTATAATACCCGAGGAGGACGATGAAGAAGATAATGAAACAGTTTTCCAAGCTGGTGCAGCCAAACTTCTCAAAGACATCTCAAGAGAAGTAGAGAAAGCAATTAAAAATGAAATGAAGGAAGTGAATAAATCATTGCAATTTAATAGCGAGAAACTTGAAGAGGTAATGGCATGCATTGATACATTTAAGCAAACTATTAAGGATTTAGAAAGAAAAAACATTGAATTAACAAATAAAAACAACAATTTGGAAACGAGGGTAGGCGCTCTTGAACAGCAAATTCAAATAATGGAACAGGCAAAACTGTCTAATTATGTGGAAATAGCAAATGTACCTGGTCACGAAAATGAGAATGTAGAAAATTTGGTCCTTAATGTGATTCAGAAGCTTAAAGTAACAAATAAGGGCATCAAAAAAGCATATAGACTGCCAGGAAAAAATGGCCGGGACGGAATCATTCAGGTGGAGCTCGAAGAAGAAAATATAAAAAACGAATGGCTTAAGGCATCTAAATCAACTGCATTGAAAATATCAGATATTCAACCGAAAGAAAGCTCCAACAGCGGCCCAGTATACATAAGAGAAAAAATGACGCGACTTAACAAGCAAATTCTATGGCACGCAAAACAAGAATTAAAAAACAAACTAAACTTCAAGTATGTTTGGTTCAAGAACGGTCTCGTAAAGGCATGTAAAGAAGAACAAGGCAAGATCTATCTACTAAGATCCCTTAACGATGTGAATGTAGTGGCTAAGCGAGGCGTGTAAGGTATCGTAGTTAGACAGTTTCTCTTACTAAAATATTTAAATTTATATTTATAAAATAAAAATGATCCATGTGCGAGACGAACTAAGTGAGTGCTTAAATTGCATACATATTAATAAGTTTCTTGAATATGTTCCTAATGATCAAATAAACTTCCTTGTTCTGCATGTTAATATAAGGTCTATGATTAAAAACTTTTCATCTTTGGAACAATGTATAATATCGTTTAATCAAAGCATAGATGTCATAATAGCAACTGAAGTCAATATATCTGATTTAATTAGCAGTTTATATCACATTGATGGATACCAAATGTTTACTAATCTGCGGAGGGCTCGAAGGGGCGGTGGTATTATATTATATGTTGAAAACAAACACACTGTAAAAATGAAGAACATTAAAACAAAACACTTTGAAAATATAATCTGCACTATCACCACTCATTCGAGCTATTCCGCCGACTTGTGTGCGGTGTACCGGCCTCCGAAAAATAGTAAGTGCCTATTTATTAACGAACTGTACAGCACTTTAAAGCAACATTGCCACAGTAATAACGATCTATATCTCATAGGAGATATGAACATTGATTTGAATCTCGACAACACTATAAAACATAGATACAGCAACTCATTGCACAGCTTGGGCCTTGTGGCGGGGATCACGCAAAATACTCGTATAGAATTATCAGGTGGGAAACTAAGTGCGACCTGCATAGATCACATATTTGCGAGATCCCAATCACATGACCTGTTCACTGCGGCGGTCGGAACAACACTGGCTGACCATCGCATGATATTGCTCGCTAGCGTCGGGAGCGGGACCAATATACAGAGTGTTCAAAAATATAAAATTTGTATTAATAATAACTTACTAATAAAATTATTAAAAGAGGTAAATTGGACAAAAACTAATGACATGAAATGCCCTTCGGAAATATACAATTATTTGTCAAATAATTTTTCAGATTGTTACACAAAAAGTCAATCTAAAACAAAAATAAAATCCAACAAGCGAAGTTGTAATGAGTGGATAAACAAAAAAGTATTGAAGGTCTGTGAATATAGGGACAAAATGTTTAATAAATGGATAAAAGATAAGGGTAATTTGATATTAAAACAAGAATACAATAAAGCTAGAAACAATGCTAATAATTTAATCCAAAACACTAAAAATAATAATATAAAGTCAGAAATTCATAAAAATAAAAATAACCCACGGCAGTTGTGGCGTATTCTCAATAGGCTGACAGGTAGGATAAAGGCATCCGTTGACGAGGTTATAGTAAGAGCTTTTGGTAATAATAGCACTTCCGCCAAAGATATTGCAAACTCGTTTGCAACATCGTTTGATAAGAATGTCCAAAACTGTACTTATAATTACTGTCCCACTCCATTACTTGATGAATCAGTACATAAGAATTCTACAACAGTCTCGATGAGATTCAAGTTCTCAAGTAATGACGATGTCCGTAACATTATAAAATCATTAAACAGTACTAAAGCCCCAGGTATTGACGGCATTAGGACAATTGATATTAAAAAAATCAGCTCAGCTGTATCCACAGCTATTGCCAACCTCATAAACACTAGTGTTAAGAAAGGCGAATATCCAAGGACGCTGAAAACAGGTATAGTCAGACCCATACACAAAAAAGGCAGCTACACAGATTACGAAAATTATAGGCCAATAACTATATTACCTACAATAGATAAAATAGCCGAGAAATACATCTGCAAACAGTTCTACGACTTTCTTAGGGATAATAATATTTTAACAGATAAACAATATGGATTCCAACCACGCAAAAACACAACACAATTATTAACGAACTTTACAAACAGTATTTTTAAACATTTAAATGACAAACAACATGTGCTAGTGGTGTTTATAGATTATAGCAAAGCATTCGACACTCTTAGACATGATAAACTTATAGACAGTATGCAAGATAATGGTATTAGAGGCCCTTTACTGGCATGGTGCAAAAACTACCTGTCCAACAGATCATATGTAGTTAAAGTTGCTGAGACTATGAGTAGTGCTGTTGACGTAACAGTAGGTACAGCGCAGGGATCTGTTATCGGACCATTGCATTTTCTTATGTACGTTAATAACCTCCCAAATATCATCAAACGCTGTGAAATTTATCAATACGCCGACGACACATGTTTGGTTGCAGCGGGCAAAGACATAATCGAGACTACGAACATTTTGCAAGAGGACTTTGATTCCCTTGCAAAGTGGTCCCACGACATGGGTCTATTATTAAACGCCAATAAGACCAAGCTAATGTACATCAGCTCGAGTCAAAATAGGAGCAGCATTAGGCCGAAACTTATAGCCCACGACCATCAATGTTTCCACACTGAGGGAACCAAAAATCACCAAAAGTGTAAATGTGCCGCTATTGAAATAGTGGAAACGCTGAAGTACCTGGGTCTTACAATCGATAGCCGCCTAAATTGGTTAGCTCATATTAAAAGTGTAAGTGATAAACTTAGAGGTATGCTTGCGAAATTTTCTATCATAAAGTATAAAATACCATATCCAATTATGGTACAATTGTACAAGGCGCTAGTGGAATCAAAAATTGCGTACGGTCTGTCTAGCTATGGCAGAACATATAAATCACACCTTGATCTCATCTACACACTACAACTACGAATCTTAAAAACAATCGTCCCTAAAAAGGTTAAAAATAAATCTAAATCTCTAGGATACCATAATCTTTTTAGTCATAGTAAAATAATCCCAATCCACGAAAAAGTAAATTACACATTATTGTTAGAAGAATTTTTTAATGAAAAAAATAACAAAACATTAAGAAAATATACTGGCTCAACTCGCAGTGCTAATAATAACAAATATGTCTTACCAAAATTTAATAATTTATACGGAAAACGTACCCTTGAATATATGATTCCTGATCTTATAAATCAATTACCGTCACAATTAAAAGAAGAACTTACAACTAAAAACATAAAAAACAAGCTAAAGAATTACTTCATTAATAAATTATAATAATTATAATTAAAAAAAAATAATAGCATGATCTCAATTAATTGTATTCAAAAAAAAAATAGCAAAAATAGCAAAAAAAACACTCCTTATAAACAATTACGACAGCAGTAAGACGTGCACGGAGGCGGCGATACACGAGTTGGCCCGACGATCGCCGGCGGCTGCTCGTCGCGCAGCGCGCGCGACGCGCGCCGACCGGCTGCCGCCGTTGACCACGTTGACCGCGCAGTGAGGGCATTATCGATCATACCTTTATTCCGCGGCTTGCTGTGTCTTGAGTTTTTAAGTGTTTTTTTTTTTTTTTTTTTTTTTATAAATAGTTTATCGTAAAAGACAGTCTGTCACCTAAGTAATATTTATGTTGCATACACACCATGAATTGTCGGCTACACCGGTACACGGTAAAGTTAATGTAACTTGTGTTTGTACCGTACTTCTCATGTAAGATATTCATGTAAATTTTATAATAATAATAATAATAATAATAATAGTGGGAACGTCGAATATAGAAAAGTTCGATTTCTAAATTGACCCAGCCGGGGATCGAACCCGGGACATCTGAGATGGCGACACCTTGAACACCGGCGTACAAACCACTTGACCACGGAGGTCGTCATTCATTAGGTTAGGTTAGGTTGTATTGCGACCAAAAACGCGCGAGCAGAGCGAGCGGAGCTAGCGTGCCGCGGCAGTGGCCGGCGAAACGCTAGAAATGACGTTTTTGTAAAATTTACTTTCAATATAGGTCTTTAACTTAAATTTCCTGAAGCCTTGGATATTTCACTCACTGTCTTCCGCACTTTAACGGTGTATCCGTTAATATGAATTTAACTAGTTCTAACTAATCTGCTAGTTTAAGAAACATTTCGCACTTTAACTGACTCGATCAGTTAATGTGCAGATTGACTAGTTAGTTTACACATTAACTGCTTCCGTCCTTTAATGGTAAAATATACAATATATATCTAGATGTTGATAGAGGAAAATAAAAGACGTTGTTGTGAACGAACATTTTGAGATTAAATGACTGTTTGATCGACTTTGAATATAATTGCATTGTGTAATTCTGTAGGCGACCGCTATTGGATTGGAACAGAGTCGTGAGAATTGAAAACAAAATGATGTTACATAGTTCAATGTCTGTCATGTTACAGCAGTCAATAATTAAATGAAATAATTTATTATTACGGACAAGTCAATTAAAACCATTAAATTTAAGTAAATTAAAATGAAGTATGTAAGTGACGAAAACGACTTATATTTCTTAGTAATAATAATTTATATTTTTTATCCACAGCGTGTCAGTGCTTTGCTTTCACCTCATCTGATTTTACACCCGTATGCACAAACAACACTCAAACGACCCTTGACTACGAGAACGCACTGCGTTGCAATAAAGCCTTGCGATTGGCTCGTTTGTTTTACGTTTTACGTGTGATTGGTAGTTGAGACGCTGAGCGTCCGCGGCCACTGTAAGATACTAATGTTTGTTAATACGGGTGCTAGTGTCTTAAGTGTCGATAACGCCGAAGGTGGAAACACATTACACACAAAATTCTCAACCTCTGAGGAACTCGGAGTTAGAAAAGTATTATTTTAGGTGCTAATGGCAGAGCTTGACAGACTGATCGTACTCGACCACGTTTGTTAAGCAACGCTCGGTCCGGCCAGGTGTCGGATGGGTGACCGTTAATTGGCATTACAACTGAGCTCTTTCGTCTTCGGAGGGCACGTTAAACCGTCGGTCCCGGCTGTTGTCATTTGATAACAGTCGTTAAGCCAAGTTAGAGGCCTTACAGGCGGATTGATAAACTCTAACACCAGAGGTGGCCACTAATCCTCATACGATAATAATAATAATAATTTGAAGTGCGAAAGATAAGAGTGTGAGACGGAATCCCTTTTTTTCGCATAATGGTTTCATACCTAATTAGATTTGGCATTTCTTTGTCATAATAATACTTTGGCATAATTGTTTTTTGGCATACTAGTTTCATTAACATAATTATCATTTAGACTAATTTGTTTTCGCATAATGTTATTAGGCATATTGTCTATTCGCCTCATATTATTTAGACGACAGAAAAATGTTTAATGCACTAGGTTAGGTCAGGTTAGTGTTTTGACCACTCGCAGTGTGGCTCCATAAGGCTTGCATTATGTGAGTTTAAATTTATGCTAAAGAATATTATGCTTAAAAATGATTATGCTTAAAAGAAATATGCATAAACTGTTATGACTAAGTAATATTATGCGTAAACATCATTCGGCGAAATCATATTATGCTATGACATATTATGCCTTAAAATTTTATACAAATACATAGAGAACCGTGTGAGACCCATCATCATAGAAAATATAATATTCATATTTTTTAAATGAAAGAAGCTATACCGTCGTGCACAAAAGTGTTATACCCACACGAAATAATAGTATCTATAAATTGTCGTTTCATAAGACTAAAGGTGGTAAGAGTTCACAGTATACGTAGTAAAAGGTGAGCTCAAGGCTAAAAATCCAGAAAAGTTAGCGTTTTTGGTATTTACAACGAAATGAAACTTGCTACATTCACAGCATGTGCTATGAATTTATTCACTCAATATTTTTGTTTCGTTCTACTTATTTGATGTCTTATTTTGTGATTCTCATTTCAGAAAAACACACTTACATTCCTTATTTGACTAGAAACATATCTTTCTATTTATTTTTTTGTATCTTTGACCGAAATGGAAGCGACAAAAAAATAAGCGAACAAGTTGAAATTCTTAATTATATTTCTGAGAAATAAGTTAGTTGGTATTTTCCCATTCTGCTCAAATTTCCTTGATTAACTTCGATCACAATAAATTTCAGCAGAATGAAAACGAATAAGTTTGGTCATTCCATTAAAACGGTTCCGTATAATTGGCAAACAACGGCGACCCTGTTTATATAACTTGCTTACTGCGTATAAGTTTTTTAATTAAATACGTCGGTAAAAGCATAGAATAAGTTAGTAACAGTATTTATCACACATTGTCCTTGAAATAATACCTACGGCCGCGCAGTGCCAAATACATTCATAATTACTAAACAATATGGTCGCTAACTTCGTAACATAATCTAAATTCTAAGATGACAAGATGTCTTCTCACACACATAGTCTTTGTCCATACATATAAATTTACAATAGACAGATAAAAAGTGATCCGCTGCAACTTCACTCGAGAATGTATGGCAAAAAGAAAATTTTACAGATAATCTAAAATGATTTGTTCCTCGTTCGCCCCCGCTGAGTTTCGACCCACATAAAAAAAACACGATTTGTCCTAAAAAAATTCCTCCTTCGCCCCAAAATATAAATGATTAAAAATATTATTATTTTATTCCTGATTTGCCCCATTTCATATTACTTCTTCGCCTCACACATACGTCGTTTTGCACCGCAAGCGCTCTGAAGTTGCCGCAGATCACGGTCAATAATTTAATCGCATTGTAATGTTGGCGCAAACGTGACTGTTAATGCCACTAGTGTGCTGAACTGTGCGACACTTTGCTACACAGTGTACGCCACAAAGTTCGTTTCGAAGTACATACATACCGAAATTTCTAAGCGCGACATAATTATCACCATACTTTCGGCGAGTTTGTATGTGACCTTGCTTAAACTGTGGTAAAAATTAGTTGCATTACCTACTTGATATGTAAGCTTTCAACGCTTGAAAAATATACACGGTGAATTTTTAAGTATCCATCTTATTTTTAAGTAATGTACCTTTTCAATATTTTATAATTAGTCAATATTTTGAGGTTTGTCTGTGGCCCAAAATGTTAACTGTTTTGTGGATTTAGAACTCATTCATATCCTTATACGCGCTTAGTAAAAAGAGAGTTTCTTGTTTACGTAAATCATGGAAAGAATGACGTGTATACGCACGCGTTTTGCTATCTTCGTGAGTTTGTCGAATAATCAAGATTTACTTTCCGACATTTTCAGATTTTTGTTTTTTTACTTTTAACTGCACATATCCTTCCGGCCGTTTCTACATATTCAGTAAAATGGTCTGATATATACATCTTTCATTTTTAGATATACTCAAAAATTAAGGGTGTACATTTATTATATCTAAATGCTTATTGTCTTTCTTTAACTTAGGATTAGGTATGTAATGATTGACATCTTATTAACTACATGTAAAATGTCGAGTTTTAACAAAATGTATATTTAAAGAAATACTTTACCACATAGGTACCTACTACCAATTTTGGCTAGATTTTATGAGACGTGAAAATTTGAAACTTTCAAAGCCTAGTCCAAAGGAAATTGGAAAATCTAAACCAAACATCCTCCGCCGCAGAATATTGCCAAGCGGAAATGAAAACTAGGAAATTCTAAACCATTTCAGGTGTGTTTACTTTATTCATTAAATAAAAAAAAACTAGATTTATTCAAAGTTAAGATTGATTCAGAGTTAAGTAGGTCTGATTGGATAATCAAGCTAGGAGCTATCGGCCTAAGTATTTCATTAATTTATCTGGGTACTTAAATCAATCTCTTAATTTTCAATTGTTATTGATTATGGTTCTCATGACCCCTTTACGAGACTCTCTTAAATAAATGAAGTTTACCTCTGTTGAGGTAAAATACGATCTTAGAATTTATTAAAATAGTTCAAATCGCTTAACGCTGTTCTCTAGTAGGCTCCATTTATCCCAGGGTTAAATCATGAGTATATGTTTTGGCACCTCTAATTCGTGTGGAAAAAATGCACTAGATCTTATCTTGCTAAAAAAATTATACTACTATAATTTTATTAAGCAAACCTCGATAAGTCACTTAGCAGCAGTAAAAAGCTTCTATAAGCATACTCGAATCGTTTTAAATGAATAACCAATATCAGCAAATTTCATACAACTGTCTGGCTATTTTGGCCCGTAACGTGATATTGATGAGGTCCGTTTTTAAAAAGATTTTAAGCCCTCGTAAAATTCGCTCGTATCTCGTTTTTGGCGCGGTCGATTTAAAAGCATTATAAAAATGTACAGTTTTTTCAACTTTATGGTTTTCGGATATCAATCTTTATACAGAGTAATGGTATCTGTAAATTTTAATAAAAGTTTGTTTAAAATTGTTCAGTTTAGTACCGAATCCAGCCTGAATCTATGAGTGACGAATTTACATGTATTTTTTTAAAGAGGTGAATTTAATTTCAATTTGTAAAACTTTTCAAAACGAGTCGAGTTTACTTATGTGGCGTGCTTACAATAACACGTAAGGTTTACTGAGGGCAAGAATTTGAATTCCTTGATCAAACTGCATGTAGTCTCGATTGCATAACGTCTCGAGTGCTTTGAGTCCAGACAGTCGAAACTGACAGTCGAAACCCTGTAGTGTGTTATTTTTAGAGAAAAATATTTATTTTATAACTAATATATAACCTATAATATTAGGTAAAAAATAACTATCGTAATTGAACGACGAAAGTGCGATGAACGTTTGTGTCATGTGCGGTGGACGCTACGACTGCTGTCAACTTCATGCACAATATTAAGCGTACCTTCATTTATTGAAATACAAAATTGCTTTGAATTTTTCTACGGCAGAATTATGTTTTTCATTCTAAGAAGGAATCACAATTACAGCTATTACCATTAAGAGAATGACTTTACTAAATTTTGTTCTTAAGGTTTTTGTTTTAAGTAAGATCTCGGCATCGCGAGTAGCGTCAGGAATAGCAAACATTTTTTCGTGGAATGCTGCACGATTGCAGTTTATACTTATGAAGAAAAAGAAACACAGTTGAGTTAAGGGTTCCGTATACGTTTTGGAAATAATAATATTACGTTTCAAGGCATCAAAAATAGATGCGACTAAGCATACCTAGGACTAATTATTTATAAACCCAGTGCCAGAGCCACTGCACGCACACTTCGACATTGATTTCTCGTACAGGCAAACTCAGGCCAACCCAGACTATATTCAGTGGCCCTACCATGAGTTGATGCAAACTGTTTTCGCTACCGTAAACTATAGTTTTCTCTCTTTCTTTCTCAATGGAGCAGTATATCCGATAGTTTACGGTGACGTAAACAGTTTGCATAAACTTATTGTAGAGCTAGTGGTGGAGGTTATTGGATACCAAATCAGTACCTCAACCTATGGGTTACTAACAAATTGTTTCTTCTCGTCTTATGAGTATTATTCAGTCAGATACATTGTCTTACACTCAACACAGTTTAACTAATAATCTAATGAAATAAACTCTATATATTTTTTCATATTTATTTAACATAAAAATAAGTAAACCAAAACACAGTTTATAAACTTAACTACACTTTTTTTTAAATAATATTATTACACTGTAATCGATCCTTTAATTTAACCAAATTCCACGAAGTGAAAAAAATGCTAAAGCTTGGTGAATCGAATTTCATGTTTTAAAAATAAAGATGTTTCGTTTTCATACAAAGGAACCCTAAAACATCTCACTCGGTACACGTAAATGTGGTCATTAAGGAGATCACTTTGCATCCAGCACTGGTGTTACAATCGTAGGCGTGGCTCTATTTAATTGAAGTGTTTCTTGTTCTCTCTACGTTAAAGTCTTGAATGGTAGTAAAACAGTTAAAGCTTAGTACTTGCAATCTAATGTTTTACTTCTCTATGTTTTAATGAATGAGATAGAGTAGGTTTCTTTTTATCATGCTATCTTTTAACCCGGCGTCATGGGGGTTGGCTCAGAATTACCCGCCATTTTTAGGGTTCCGTACCAAGCTGGTAAAGAGGAACCTTTATGGTGCGACTCAGTCTGTCTGTCTGTCACAGCTGGATATCTCGAGAGCTACTAATGCAACAGGGACTGAAAGGGTGTCTTAAAAATTCGAAGTGAGGCTACTAGGGTATATGGGGTATCATATGAAAGAGCGCTGCATTCTCAAAAAATTTTTTAAGGCCGCATAGTTTTCGACTTTTGATGAAAAATTTAAAAAAAAATATCGTTCCAACCAGTAGGGCAGTGATCAAAGTTGAAATAGGTAAATTTGACCCACCCCCGCATTCCGTGTAACATCTTTGCGCTAAGGTGGAAATGTCGCGTTTTATATTTTTATTTTATTTTCACAAACAATTGCCTTTTGATATTTTTTCATGGCATTTAAATAAATAAATATTTGACAACATCACATACATTGCTCCGATTCCAAAGCACTAATTGTGTTATGGAAATCGGAGAAAACGGTGGTATCACAAACACCCAGACCTGAGCCAATATAGAAAAGTTCGTTTTCTAAATTGACCCAACCGGGGATCGAACCCGGGACCTCAGAGATGGCGACTCTTTGAAAACCGGTGTACAAAGCCACTCGACCAAGGAGGTCGTCAAACAACATAAGAACTGATAAATTAATACATTCTAAAAGAGATTAGGGAGGAGAAACTGATTTGGGTGATTTTATATCTATTTTCAATGAGGTGTTCTCTTTTCACTCATTTTTTTAATTCTAAATTAAGTAGGACGTTAAGCGATAGGCAAACCAAATTATTTTTCTAAACATTTTTTAAACAACTTAAAATTATGAAGAGTAATGATGACCCATCCTTGATGACCTCCGTGGTCGAGTGGCTTTGTACACCGGTTTTCAAGGTGTCGCCATCTCTGAGGTCCCGGGTTCGATCCCCGGTTGGGTCAATTTAGAAAACAAACTTTTCTATATAGGCACTGGTCTGGGTGTTTGATACCACCGTTGTCTCTGATTTCCATAACACAAGTGCTTTAGTTACTTACTTTGAAATCGGAGCAATATATGTAAAGTTGTCAAATATTTATATTATATATCCTCGACGTCCGTATACTCATTTTTAACCTCCATGACACCGGGTTAAGATCAGAGGGCCTACTACGAAAAAAAATCCAATACGGACGGACGATGTTCATCGTTCATTGTACTTAATCTTGGACCTATGATACCCGAGTTAATAATGCAGTCAGTGCAGTGCAATGCGAGCTCGGAAACGGACGCGCTCAACTGCATAGGTGTCAAATTACACATTCGTGATTTACGTTTCGCGCGGTAAAAACCGCTGCGCGCTGCCTCACTATGGGTTCCCAACAACTCATAGTGAATGAAGTATTGGCGTTTATCCAGAACGCGATCGACACCATGGACGAAGTCAGCATCGTGCAGATCTGCAAGTCAAACTTCAATGAAGCTGAAGTTTGCAGTGGCAAGGCGCTGCTTTTCCAGAGCATCGGGAAAGCCGATGAGATGCCATCTCGACGGAGAGATGGTGGTGCGAAGAGTCTCCAAGATATTATCACCATCTTGAAGGAGACCGACCCTGACGACGTGCCGACATTCGTGGCGAAGGAGCTGCACAAGCTGCCCCCCGTCACATTTGACCACGTCGATGTCACCAGGCTTCTCAAGGATATTACCTCCTTGAAGGCTAGCCTGGCCGAGGTTAAGTGTAAACTAGAAGCCTCAGACAACACCATCAGTGAGTTGCGTGCCCAAGTTGTGTTGTTAAGCAACACCGCTGCGGTATGTAGGTCACCTGAGGCCACGAATGTGAACACTCGACGCGGAGCGCAAAACGCTTCCATCTGCAGTTTCGAGTCGGCGCATATGGATGCGTCACCGACCGCCACCGCAGCTAGCGATGCACCCCGCCCTGCCGCCCGCTCCGCCGCTCCGGCGGAAACGTCACGCGCGACCACGTCTACACCTCAACGTGCTTACGCTGCTGTTACCGCTACCAACAAGCCCGTTAAACATCTTGAACGGGCTATAAACGAGGGAAACAAACAAGGATCGGTCTCCAAAGCTGAGCAACCAGCGCTGCGGACACAGGATGCAGGATGCGATGATGATGGCTTCAAGAAGGTGGAAAAGAAGAAGAAGGCCTCTCGTCGTAACCTCTGCGGCACTGCCCCGACTGGACACAACCACCTGCTGCGGCCGGCTATCCCGACAACGGCGGTGTACGTGTCCCGCCTGCATTACTCCACAAAATCTGATGACATTGTGGAGTACATCAGAATAAAAGCCAAATACACGCTAAGGGTCGAGCGGTTGGAGTCCCGCCACAACGTGAACTTCAATTCATTTGTGGTGAGGGTGCCGACTGAACATCTGTCGACCTTCATGAAGGAAGATTTTTGGCCGAAGGGTGTCCTATTCCGCCGGTTTCGAGGTCGGCTACCGGACACTGCGTTGCGTAACACGTCGCCGCCTTCTTTACGTGTAAATAAATAGTTAAAATATAATATATTATTTATGTATGTTAGTCTGTAAGGTATTTATTATATGGGCCAAATATTGTAAATGATATTTCTGCTGCCTGAAATAAATGATTATTATTATTATTATTATTAATAATGTCTTGAAACGGACTGAAAGAATTCCACTTCATGTTATATTTTAGGCCCTCAGTTTTTCGTGGAATCTCGAACATTAATTTTTAAAACTATAAATATAACAAGCAAAAAATCATGCAAGCCTTGCACTTCATCTGATGGCTCTTTTAGTTCCTTGCAATGTTTAAACTGAGAATTGAATAGTTTTTTTATATCTCCACCGCTATGTTACCCCGATTGCCTTTATTTAGACTATGGAGCGAGTATGACCCACATGATCCCTCGGATTGGACATGATGTTAATTGCCTGTCACATGCGAGCTACGGGCCTGGGACTGTTGATAGGCCACTTTTTAAAGGGCCGTCGCCGAATAAATAACGGCCAGTTTGCGTTGGTTGAATACCTACTTGATTATTTATTGTACCCACACAGACATGTTTTGACCAGGACTTTGGTGACCTTTTTAGCCAATGGTTAATCTATTGTGGACTACATCATCAGTCACCATACACCGGGTCCTCATTTTCCATAGATTTTCCATAGCACTCATAGAGATCTTACGCCTGCACACCTCCGTAGCGAAACAGTACCAGCGAAACCGCGGTAGTTCTGCCATAGTTCCGCCATTAATTGTCTTATATCGACGACAATATACGACGATCATATCTACGTAGCGGTTTCGCGTCATTACTTCCGCGTGTGCTATCGGTCGGAGCTGATAGAGCGGAATCGCACGTGAAAATCTATGCATTAGAACAAACTGTTTGCATTTGTTTCGCTTGTCAAAGTCAAGACGAAACCTGCTGTGGTGTTTCGCGGCGGAGGTGTGCTAGAGGCGCTAGTAGCAACGTAATTCTGAGTTTATGGTTTTAATTTTAACTCGATGACTCCACGCTTTTCTGAGATAAAAGGTCTTGACAGACAGACGGACAACAAAGTGATTCTATGAGGATTCCGTTTTTTTCCTTTTTAGGTACGGAACCCTAAAAAGGGCGGGCGGTCAAATGTGGTTTAATTTTATGCGCCTCATGTTAATAGTTAGCGTTGCTAATTTTGTGGGCTAAAGCTTTCGTTCTTAGAACAAACCTTTTATCTCATACTGACTCAAGTGTTTGCAGTAACATCGCTGTTGTCTATTTCTAATTCGAAAGTGTTTTGCTTGGTTGACTAAGGATCAGAAGATTTATGGGATGTAGATATCAAAATTGTCAGATGTTCCAATTTCTAAAATACAGAAGGAAAATGAAAAACATATTTCTTTGTATTATTTCTTCTTAGAGCAACGCGGGCCTTCCGTTCCGGGACGGAAGGCCCGCGTTGATCTAAGTATTTCTTGTTTGTTCCATTAAGATATTTACAATAAAAACTGCATTTCACCTTTTAAAGATGTGCAGTCATGATTGATATTTGACATAATAATTGGTATAAGTTCTTCTATCTCACAAAAAGCTATGAATGTGTTAGGCGTGCACATGCACATTGTTTTAGTGTGCGTCTGCCCGATCTCTTATTACGCACACTAAATAAATGTTCATGTGCACACATCATCAGCAAGATCATTCACAGCAAAACGGTCTTCGTGAGATAGAACAACTTATATCTCTAATACGTTATGTAAAAAATAAAATAAGTGGAAAAAATGCTAGCAATGAAGTCTTTGTCGATTGACTCTCGGCTCGGTCGCCAATTACACAGTCGGATATCTCAGTAAGCATAAATTCAGACATATTGTCGAATGCCTTTGACAACCAATTACCATCTTCACGGGACGCCATTGTTGTTCCGAACAATGGTTACTAATCTGATGGAATAGCAACTTCTACAATCCTTTTGTCCCAGTTTTAAGATCTGTGAAATTTGTTACGTTTTCACATGAGTTTGTCGACGGTGAAATTTCATATTTTTCGAGAACAATGGAAAATTCGTTTCGAATTTTTCATCAATCCGTATTTCATGATAAAGCTTGAAAAGATTTTTGTTAAGAAATATTATTGTTGTCCACCTCTTTGCTGTGCTCGCTTTTTAAGTTTACTTTTCAATATTTTTAAATCATTCTTTGTTTTTGTCAAATTCGATCTGTCTTCGTTGCTACAAGCTTGTTTGTGTTAAAAAGTTTATTTTTGCTATTGTATTCATTATTTCGTATTATATACAGTCCCCTTGTTCTCATTTCATCCCTGTCCTTATCAATTATGTTACGGTGAAATAAAAATATTATTGTTGATGTTATTTATTTGCGAAATATTAAAACTATTATTTTTTTGTAAATCTACGTTGGTGGTAAACATATTGGAGTACTTGTGTAAAAGCGTGTATTTTTTTTAAATCTTTTGATACGTGCCTAACCTTTTAATTTTTTTGTTAAATAAATTAAATTACGTCAAAATTAAAAAAAGTATCTTTTGTTTGTTTCATTTCGCAATAATGTTCAAAACGTAACATTTTACTTCTTTAAATTGTGTATGTATTATATTCAGTAGCGACAAAAGTCAGTTGTTGTCAGAAAAGCTCGCCTAAAAAAATATCTTATCATCACTTTAAAAGCTACAAGAAAACAATAAATCTTCATTATGTGAGAAAACAATGGTTTAATAAAGGGCATTCGTAGGCAACGAAGCTCGCACAAAGGCTACGCCACCAAATATTAAAAAGACAGAAGAGCCACTGCACGCACACTTCGACATTAATTTCTCGTACAGGCAAACTCAGGCCAACCCAGACTATATTCAGTACTGTACCAGTTACCAAGGAATTTGCTTGCTAGCGCAACAAAACAAATGACGGTAGCCTTTTCAAATATGGCAAGCCCTCCTACTCATATGGCCAACTTTCTATCTGTTTGAACGCTACGCTAACTATTAGTAGGAAAATATAGATAAGCAAGACAAATTCAAAAACACTTAATTTCTAAGTTAATTTAAATAATGATTTTTTGATTTTTATTGATGATTAAATCACATGTTGCAAACTTATGTAAATCACACTTTAACAGACAAGCTTACTACACGTAATTATATAGTTTACTGCTTATTGACCGAGCGAGCGCGAAGCGTGAGCGAAGCGTCTCCGTTTCAGCTTGGCCAAAAATCCTTCGTATGTCCGGCTGTCCCGCTGCCGTCTGTTCTCCTCTACAGGTCGCATCTCTCAACCAATTCTCGTAAAATTTTGAGAGCATTTTTGGCATTTATATCTTTTTTTTCTGTTAAGCTTTTCAAAATTTTTCAAAATGGCGGAGATATGAGGAATAATTATATTTCAGCCATTTCGAAAAATGTTCAAAAAAGTCACAAACGCGAGGTCTACAGCTCACAAAGCCACTAGTTTTAAAGCTTTGATTGTTAACGTAGCGTTCAAACGAATAGAATGTTAGCCTTGCGTAGGGGGCAGAGCGGACCTTGAAACTCACAGACTTTTTGTTTCGTGGCTTCGCTTTGTAGCTGTAAAACGTAAAACACATCGAACTGACTTCGGTTTAAATAAAAGTTTATTGCTTTCTCGATTGTCGTGGGGTAATACAGTTTGAATTTTGTTTATTTTCTGGAGGGTATACATATTTGTTTTAAGTTAACACTTTCAGTCTACCATTGATTGATTGATCAAAAGAGGTATGATAATGACCGAAAAGTTCAGTAGACTAAATCACGGAAAAAAATATTCATAACTAAATGTTCAATTGAAATTACAAATTAATGTTACTCGTTCAGTCTGCAAGAACAAACTTATGAAGCTATGTATATTATTATGTATTCTATGGCTATGTGAGAATTTTTTGATAAGCTTTATCAGTATAACTGATGAGAAATAGTGTCCTTTAGAAGTAAGTAATCTAATTTCAGTAATGTAGGTTACTGCTTCAGTATACCATTGTGATCTTGACAACAGGACAAAATTGACAAAAATTATTACTTTATTTAATAGTAGAGTGCAATTTCATCCCAATTATCAAGGAACAGGATCTTCTTTGAATAGGTACCCGTATTCACTTTTGCTTTGCAAATATCAAATTCCTTTTTTTTAAGTTGAAGGTAAAATGTATCAGCGTTCTGATTTGGTAACAAAAAGGGGACCACGAAAATCGGAAAACAGAATAGACAAAGCCAAGAGTAAATTGAAACGTTGGAGATCAAAAAAGGATGTGTAAATGGGAAAATGGTTGCTTTAACAGGCAAACTGCGAAGCTTTATAAATACAACGTGTAATGTAATGGATCCTCCACACTAACCAGCCCGCGGCCTTCCGGCCTAATTTCAACAAGCCTAGTTCCAGTAAATAATATCGAGTAATTTATCGTATCCAATGATATCTTGAAAATCGATGAAAATTTAAAAATAGCTGTAATTACGAAGAGGACTTTAGCAGCTTCAAGCAGCACGGCAAATGACTTCGTTTTAGCTTACACAACATTATACTTCCTTAATTAAAATCTGTTAATGTATTGAGCTTGAATTGTTGGGACGTTTCAGTCTTGGATGTTTGTTGCAGTTATGAAACATAACTGCAATTTCTGCTGACAATAGCTTGATATGATGGATACCAAAGTTAGAATTACTTACGTAAATACTAAGACATTTAATCCTATGAATGATTAAGTCTTGATATAAAACACTTGTCTTCATTACTTTATCAAATATAATAAGAAAACTGTAAACTAAAATCACTCATAAACAATTATGGTAATAAATCACAATATACAACTTTACTCTCCATACAGCCAAATCTAACAATGTGGGATTTAAACGGGTCGATTTTCCGGTCGATTTTCTGGTCGTTTTAGTCGACAAGTGATTTTTATCGACAATCGCTTGTAAAATCGAATCTCATTGAAGTTAGGTGGTGATTCGATTTCACAAGCGTGATTGTCGATAAAAGGCGCTAGTCGACTTAAATCGACTGGAAAATTGACCGGTGTAAATGCCTTCTAATGCTCTGATTGGTGGGCGTAGATGACCTCCTGATAGATCCAAAGCGCAAAAACTAAAGAAAGTGATTTGACCAATATGTTGGATTTCCGTCCACACACTTATGACCCTCATCATAAGATCATGGAAGCAAAAAGGATTTTATTCGAAGTCATATTTAATATATGGAAAGTAAGATTGTTAATTTTATTGTTAGCATGATTTTATTTTCTATTGTTTAATTTATGTGGAGCCTTTATTACGATGAAAATTAAAAATTACATCTTATGTTACACAACCAAATTTTAATACAAAAATATCAATATTTGACAAAAATCAACCTTAGCCTAGATTACATTCAAGGTACATTTTCATTTGTTCACAGACAACGAATGAAAGTTAACCTTCATGTTTTGAAATAATGTTAATTTTTGTCAAATGTTCAGATTATTTCAATATTATTTGAATGCTTAAATCTTTAAGCGCTGACTGTGCTATGGGAGCAGGAATTACATCGTAAGTTTTCACGCAGTATACCTTCATGTTAAATAACATCTCTGAATCAACTTTACTTTCTACTAACAGCAAAGCTCTATTTACGCTACAAAGGAAAGTAATTAACAAATAGTTTGGTTTTAATCTGTAAAAACTAACTAAGTTAGTAAGCGAAAATCGCAAAGTTTCCTTATTTTTAACCGACTTGAAAAATTGAAAAAGAGGAGGTTATCTATTCGTACCAAAATGGTAAAAAGGAATCCTTATAGTGCGACTCAGTCTGTCTGTCAGTCACAGCTGAATATCTCGAGAACTCAGTCTGTCTGTCTGTCACAGCTGGATATCTCGAGAACTACTAATGCTATCAACTTGAAATTTGGAATAGTTTTAGATGACGTTTTTCCAACTATTTTGCAAATAAGAGAGAAACAAAAAAATCTATATTTTTTGTGATAGAAATTTATGTAAAGATTACAGGAAAAATAAAACGATGTCTCTAAATAGTAAACTTTTTCAGAATGAGGGTACGGAACCCTCGGTGCGCGAGTCCGACTCGCTCTTGACCGTTTTTTTTTAATAGCACCGAATATATAATAGTACTAAACGTGTAATAGGCTCTTTGACTCTGGAATACCCATACAAGTCGATTAGGGCGTGCATTGGTCGCGCTCCGATGACTTTTGTTATTAACTTCGAGAAGGTCGGACCCGTATAATTTCGTTAAGCCAATTGGTTCAGTTCCCAGATGTTAAGCTGCGTTTTGACGCAGAGACGGCTTTGCGTTGACACGTTTATAAGGGCTTGTAAGTGTCAATTATGCATGGTGATTGGTAATACAAGTATAATCCCGAATATGGTGGATGGAAAATTATTATTAAGCCTGAAAACCACTGCTTGACTGTATTCATGAAAAAAAACTGCATTCTGGCAACCCTAAACCGAAATGGTGTGGTGGTTTTCAAATATTTAATATTTTTCGGGTTTGTTAGCTCTTGAGCTTATAATAGTACAGCATTTTTGTGGAACACGACTAGCGCTACAAAAGTTGTCTCCATAACGCCTAGTAGACGTTAGTGATGTCTCTTATTCCAGTATACAAACATAACACCTAAAAATTTCAGAGCAAAATTTCATATGCGAATTTTAATAAGAGACTTTAATGAACTTCGACTAGCCTTAATGGTGAAAACTTATGTGGCATGCTGACTGACAGGCCGTGTTCCACAACAATGCGGTCTGACCACTATCTCAGGTTTTTGTAACATAAACTAGTTTAATGCCAATTTTCAACTATGAGATAACACTTGTAGAGTATGTTCAAATTTTACATACTGCGCGCCGCCGCTAGGTGTTCCACTTCCTGACCTTGCGAGTAAGTGCTGACTCATGTACACCCTAAACACTAAATCATCTTGAAGTATGAGCCTTGAGATATCTCTTGCAGTGATTTGTCGCGACTTCTCGCACTATATAAGTTTGCGTGTGACAAAAGGCGTGCCTACACACGCTTCCAAAAACGAGCTTATACGTGCTTAAAACACTAATATGAAAAAGCCCTTAAGGAGATGGCTACAGTAAGTGTACCATCGATGTCTCACGAGATCGATGGTACACTTACTGAAGCCGTCTCTGTGTACAGCGAAACCAATCGTCACCAGATGCCTAATGCCACTGAGGGCTTATTGCGGACAACGCTTTACAAATAAGTGTGCTTACGTAACTGACCCCTTACAAAGTGTTTGTTTCTTAAACATTTGACGACCTCCGTGGTCGAGTGGCTTTGTACACCGGTTTTCAAGGTGACGCCATCTCTGAGGTCCCGGGTTCGATCTCCGGTTGGGTCAATTTAGAAAACGAACTTTTCTATATTGGCTCCGGTCTGGGTGTTTGTGATACCACCGATGCTTCTGATTTCCGTAACACAAGTGCTTTAGCTGCTTACTTTGGAATCAGAGATATGTATGTGATATTGAAAAATATTTATTTATTAATTGATTTGTTATTATTTGCAATATCCGCTCTTTTACGCCAGGTTACCGGTTGTACAAACTAATTGATGAATTGAATAATGTGTTGATTTGTGTTGTGAGCATAAGGTAATGGGTGTACGCATCCTTGATTCTATTATTTATTATCGAATTCACGACTATTGTTTTGTGTCATGCCTATCACGATCTTTGTTCTGATTTTGATTTATTTAACCAAAATTATTAGCAGTTCAAAAATTCATTACTATCCTTGTAGTCTTAAATTTTTTCAAAATTTTATTTGCTTTAAAACTGTAATGTTAGCTTCACTTTTATAAGCAGCACCTGTATAACTTTTATAAATATGTAATGACGTACATAGTGTATTAGATTAATAAGTTTGCAATGTATTATAATGACAAATATAACTGCTCATTAAGAGGAAACACCACGGTCGAGAGAATTGAAAAATCCCAAAACTAGACTGATTAAAAAAAAAACAATATTCAAATTTTAAGGAATGACATGGCTGTCTTGTTTTCTTGTTTATCATAAAATAATTATTAAAAGAGATAATTATCTCCAAAAACCTAAAAAAAATTGCCATTGTTTAGACATCCAACAATCAAATTTGATGAGATTATATAAAAAAATAGATAGGAACACAGCAAAATCCTTTCTTTATTTTTTATGTAAAAAGTATTTAAATTGGTCTAGTTTTTAAGGGGGAAACAGGGGACTATGAAACGTTGATTTTGTCAACTTTCTATTAGGATTTTTCAATTCTCTCGACCGTAGTGTGTCCTCTTAAGATAATCGACAATTGAGAGTTATATAGATAGATAGTTTATTTTATTTTATTGACTTAGGCACATTAAGTCAATAAAATAAAATAAATAAATCTGTTACTGCTATTAAAAACTTGCTGTCACTGTGCTTCCTAACAGACAACAACAATCTTAAGTGGTATATTTGATGTTGATATACCTTTATAGATCTTGCGTATTCGAACATAGTCGTTGTTTGTGGACAAACAATCTCGTTTGCATAATCATTTCTTGGGAATAGGAGCTGTTGTACTGACCGAACTAGAACAATAGACTGAAAGCTATTCTGTGTCAAAGATATCTATCCCTACTGACGTTTCTGGATTAGTAAGCTCTTTCAAAGCTAGACCACAGCCAGGTTAGAACAGCAACCTCTATTAATTTATTTCACAAAAAGGTAGTACATTCAAATTGAAAATAATTTCTTCAGTCTAGGCAAGCACTTTTGAATATCAAAGAAGTTACGCTACCGGTTTACAAACCCTTAGCAGAAGATTTTGTAACGAGAAGAACACTCGAAGTCAAAACTACTTTTAAACACGTTAAAATATTAAAGCTTGTTTGAAATCAGCAGATTGCAGTGCAGCTTCGTTACCAGTCGAATAAGGGGCTTAATAACGCTCGCCCGGGGCGTTGCGGCAGACTGCTAGCTAGCGCAGCTATTAATTGAAAAATCTCATAAATACAACTGCTAAGATGGGCAATCAGCGGAACATTCTAACACCAATTAGCGAATGAATGGAGAAAAGAGAGCTTTTTGTTTTCGGTGTGAAATTTTGTTTCGCGTATAAAATTCGAGAATAATATACCTAGTTGCCTTTCTTCACCTCTAAAGTCCAATCTATGTCTATATCTAAATTCATTAAAACTAATTAAGTAAAACTTATGAAACATACGCAGATAGACAGAGTTATTACCACTGGGATTTGGGTTAGCTATAGATATGAGATATGCTACTACCTATAGAGATAATCTCTAACTGCCGTACTCAGAGACGTCAATGGTGCTTTCTCTTTTTTTTCCATAGTGATAGTATAAGACGACACGATACTTAATGAAGCATTAAACTTATATATTTTACACTTTACATTTAACTTAAATGACGTCTTTCAGTACGGCAGATAGAGTTATATTTCTTTTTTATTGAAATTACTTATTTATAAATAAAATAATATAAATAGTTTTCGATTTGATGTTTCAACTAATGAATGAAACCGAAAAAATTAATACAAGATTAATGGCGAGGATGATGTTTTGATTTTCTTGTTCGCTTTAGTATTTTTTATTTTAGTTTGCTTTTTGTGGAATAAGTTGCGATGTGGTTGTAACTCTTATAATGCAAATGAATGTAAATTATGTTTATTTGAATAAAATCTTTTCTGGTTTTCAATCTTAGAAGTACCCTTTCTTATCTAGATTTTTATTTGGAACTTTCAGAACGTCAATAACTACGTTTGCTGTAGAAGGGTACAGAGGCAAAACAAGGAATGTCACAAAATCAGTTTTCAGTGATTTTAAAGTTTGAAATTATACAAGTTTTTCTAGCTTCATATTTCTAAGATATTGCTAATAGTTACTTAGTTTACCTTGCAAAGATAAGCTTATAAAACAAAAAACTTTTGGATTTCAATTCGTAAGAAAGAAAAAATTTAACAGCTTCCGCAGGGAAACTGCAACTGCAAGAATGTCCATGGATCAAGGAATGTCCATGAATGTCTATGGACATTCGTTGTTTATTGTACATCATCAGACGGACCTTCCCAGTTTTGCAACTGTACAGGGTTTTAAACAATTGACGATTTGATGAACAGTTAATATTTTTTGCGTTTTTATAACACAACTAAAAATACCGGCGAAAACCAACGTGTTGCCATACTTATCTCGAATCTGGATTTGATGTGACATTCCTTGTTTTGCCCCTGTATTTCGTATGCTTATGTTATTAATGTTATTAAAACATTAATCGCGCTAGTTTTTAACGATGAAACTAAAACTAAATCATTGCCGTTTCAGTTTCGTTTACAGAAAATTACTCGCTATACTTTTGTTAAAATTGTTCTAAGCTATACCTAGGGAGCCTAGGATGCCAATCTTTGACAGTGAAATGAGAATTCTAAAGCTAAATATTTTTTTTTATATGTAAATATTACCTAAATGAAAACGTAACGGTTTTGGTTTTACGCGTACCAATGCTACGCCATACCTTGTGGTATTAGGTAAGTGCTACGAATCTCGTAGCACTAATTATCATTTACCGTAGCGAAGATAGATTGGCTTGTATTTTGAGAAAGAGGTATAATTATAATCAATAAAAAGTTGTCTTGGTTAAATCATTTGTAATTAAAATTCACCCCGACTTTATTCCACAGAACAACCCTATCCTGATAAATATATTTTATAATCTACTATAACTCTTTAATAAAAGTCAATATGAGATTATTTTTGAAAACTGATGATAATTCGTTTGTGTAAGTACAGATTAGCAATTTTTTCCTTCCTTAATATTCAAAACAAACTTGCATGAAATATGGTTTTGATGGCGAAGGGAGATGAATAAAACGGGATACAGGGTCACAGCATCAACAAATGCCGTTCGCTTTGTTTACTGATATTCTAAGGCAGTGCCTGGCCTACCTCCCCCCTCTCCCACTTTCTTCCGGTGATGCCGGTAGCTATGGTATAAATAGGGCCAATTGTTTCTGTTAAGCCACCTCAACATCAGAACTTACTTAAAGCCACTGACGCATACATTAAGTTCTCCTAAGCTCAAGGGATTTTTTTAAAAGGTTCATATTTGTACACATCCAGATTTTACACAATTTTAATGAGAATATCTATCACTAGTAACATTCTCGAAAACTTCCATTCCAGATAAATACTTGGAGTTTTAATTAAAGATCCCCAGGATGATTGGAATCTGTCTAAACCAAATGAGACGTCAAATAATCTCCCGGTGAAAGGTAAATTAACTCTTGATTAGCAATTTCAGAGATAGGAGCGGAAAATTTATTTATAATTAACAGTTATTAATATTAAAGTTAATGGTGCCATAACATTGGGGCGGTTATCCGAATTCGGGTACATACATAATGGGATTCGGCCAACTCTCTCTCTTTTCTGATGTTGAGGTCAGAAATTTGTATAATTCTTCTCCACTTTGCTCTATCCAGGGTGTCGACTCGAGAAGATATTGTGACCTGCCTGTCGATTCTGTAACCAAACTCGCATCGCACTTCGAACCTCACTTCACTTCGCATGAATTTGTTATTAGAAATTAGCTGAATATTAGCTACATTACCGATTGCAAAAGGTTTTAGGTAGCTACCGTAACTATTTAAAATATTTTGTGATAAAAAAACAGCCTATCATTTTCCCATTTATGATTTAAAATTCCCGCGCAGTGGCGTGAGATTCGAGTTTTATTACAGAATCGACAGGCTGAGGTCTTTTTGTACAAAGTCCAACTATATTCCGTCTGCATTTTATTTTGGACTCGGAAAAGTTAGGCTTCTTGCTTGTTACGAGACGACCCGAATCAGGTATGCCAGTGTAAAAGTACCGTCATGTATCCGTATCTGTTTAAACCGATTCGGGCTAACGACCTAATGTAATCGTGCCATAGTTCTAGCTAAATTTGTTTTTCGCTAATCGAAGTGGTTTTTCATTAATTATAACTTATTCCGTAATGGCTGTGATGTTATTAATCTATATTATAATAATGTAATAAATGGTAATTATTTTCTGATAAGTTAGTACTTACCTTTTATGTATAATATTTATCATTATGTTTAAAACATAAACGGATGCGGGCGTCGCAGGACCGATCAATGCGCATGAGGGCAAGTACCGGGTATTTAGTAGGTCCCCCCCCCAAAGGGGTCCCATCGATGATTAAAAACATAATCATATTATGTAATTTTTTGATATAAAAAACAAAACATGCGCAACTTTGGAATCAGAACGAAAAATTATACTATTCAGTTATTGTAACAGCAATATTAGATCAATTTTTTTGTTGGCACACGATTTTAACGGCATTATTTATGTGTTTTCTTGCTAGTTTTAAACTAAACCTCGTTTAAGTAATAGCCGGACAATTTGTTAAAGTGTCACTTTATAGTTGTAAGGCCGACATTTTCCGGTCAGTCGGTCAGCTTTTGTGGCGATTTTGGTAATTAATTAGTTTAAGCGAAGGTTTTTGCTACAGCGTCCTTGCACAGGAAATGTGTCACCGTTAACAGTTTTTGTCCTTAAATATTTTGAATGAATGACAAGGACGACTATTAAATTAACGTACAAGAAAGTTGGCTAACATTTTAAAATATAATGAAATTGTAATAGGAGGTAAGGCTTATTAAGTAAGCACCTATAAAAATACCTGAATCCAAAATATAATTGAAAGGATCTTCACTTTGGACACACCACACCACCACATGTATTAAATCAACTCTAATGATACACCAAAATACTTAATATTTGCCCTAATTTTTAATTCTAACACATAAATTAATTAATGCGATTTGATCATAACGTAAACAAAACCGATGCGTCAAGGATGCATCTGACAGATCACGGCGAATTAATAACTCTAACTACCCTCATCGAAATTATATAAAAATATTGCATTCCGATATACAGTTTCATAATAACCTCTATTTTTTTGTATGTAAAACTGCAAAGTGACAGCCCTAGACGCAAATAGATTACTGTTTTCGAAATAAATCCAAATTAATGGGCAAAAAAAAAGTTAAGGTCTAGGGTTGTTACTATGAAGTTTATTGTGAAAATATTGTTTTTTTTTCAAAAAAATGGCGTTTTTCCTGGTTTATAATAAATTTCCTGGGTTGTATGCGTACACTATCTTCCATATTCGGCATTAGGGGATTTTTGTTACACTTTGTATGGGCACGGAACAGTTTTTTTCTTTACTTTATGATCTGTGGATACAGGCATACCGAACACTTCATATTCGTAAATTATGAACATATTATTTACCACAAAACTAATATATTTCTATATACATAAGATTATAATATTATCTGATAGGTAATTGAAATCACGTTAAAATTATTAACAAGGTTTCTAATCTCGGCTTTTAATTTGGCACATGTAGGTGCTCTCGTAATATTAGTTAGTTCTATTAAGGCCCCTATATACCTCAAGTGGCGCCCTCATTTTAATTAAATTTATTGCTCGCTAAGTACATAATGTATCGATAGTAGTTCGCAAAAGTGCCAAAAGTGGCCACTTTTAGCACTTTTGCGATCTACTACTACAACGAACTATATTTTACTGAGGTTATTGTTTGTAAATAAACTATAGAACCTTAGCTTCAATCTGTACATGTGAATTTTCGATAAATTATGTACTTAGCGAGCAACAAATTTAATTAAAATGAGGGCGCCACTTGAGGTATATAGGAGCCTTAAATACCCAATAATCTGCTTTCATGTCAAATTGCGATTGATTTCAATTTATCAAATTTTAAATGTTTCCGAACAAAAATAGACTTTTAAATGGGTTATTGAATGAATGAATGAATTAATACTTTATTGTTTACTATAATAAAAACATACAAGGACAGTACGAAAAGTAGAACAATTGGCGGCCTTATCGCTGAAAAGCAATTTCTTCCGTTATTTCCGTCCGTTATTCCTTGAAGCTACGGTCAACTAACAGTCCAGTAAATCAGCGATTACGGGACATTCTGTTTGAGCGTATAAATCAAGGCGATATGACAACTATTTAAATATGGCGTCTATGTTTGCACAATGACCACAAGCTACCGAACTGAACCTTGGAGCTTTTCCAACCAATTTTTTTTTGCTGAGATTATGAGTCATATAGATTTTTGAATAAAAACAATGGTTGGATACGGAAATGGCGATAATGCGTCCCTTAAAAATGATTTAAACAAGTTCATATGGTATTCTTTGACGCGGTGACTTGACATAAAAACAAAATCAAAATCTTTAATAAAATTGTATTATTTCATTAATAGTATGTCAAGAAACTACGACACGTGATTGGTTCCAATATCAATAACTTGCCGCCTTGTCGAATCGTAGGTTATATATCATCCTTCGATGAAATAATTCGTTTTTTCGAAAAATAATTTTGTTTTCACTCCTGATGGCATTCGCACCAGCCTGTATCAGAGGCTTAAGAGAACGGCGAACAGTGAGCTTCCCATACAAACGTAATAGCAAAATAATTTGCAATTTGAGCATAATTAACTCTTCTTGTGACGTTATTCGGATTAAGACAGTATTTGTATAGTTTAAAACTGTAAATCGCATTAGTTTTTATTAGGTTTGGTATTTTTTATTTAATAAAACCCCAAACAAATACAGTTTTAATCCGAATAACATCTTCAGATTTTATTTGGTTTGGTATTTTGGATTTTTTATTCAATAAAACCCTAGACAAATACTATTTTAATCCGAATAACATCTTCAGTTTATATTCGGTTTGGTATTTTGGATTTTTTATTTAATAAAACCCTAGACAAATACTGTTTTAATCCGAATAACATCAGAAGAAGAGTTGATTATGCTTAAATTGCTAAAAATTTTGATATTACGTTTGTATGGGAAGCTTACTGTTGGCCGGCCTCTTTACATTCCGGCCCTACTAGATCTTCCATGTAACCAATGCGAGAATAAGTTAAATTAGTACGAGAACGTGTCCCGGTTTTATTATCCTCTCAGAGGAGTTTGTTTACGGAGGTCGTAACAAATCGTAATTGTTGCTTACCTAATTTCTGAGACAATGCTGTGTAAAACTGTTTTACGGCTCGCGGTGTGGTAAAATAAGTATTGAACTGATTTAAGGGTTGTTTGGGTGTAGCGGTAGTCTGGTTTATAAATAATAAATAAATAAATTTGACAACATCACATACATTGCTCCGATTCCAAAGTAAGTAGCTAAAGCACTTGTGTTATGGAAACCACCCAGACCTTAGCCAATATAGAAAAGTTCGTTTTCTAAATTGACTCAACCGGGGATCGAACCCGGGACCTCAGAGATGGCGACACCTTGAAAACCGGTGTACAAAGCCACTCGACCACGGAGGTCGTTTCTGCGGCAATGGCCCAGGGTTTGAACCCTACCT
This sequence comes from Catoptria pinella, assembly GCA_963556745.1. Lineage (NCBI taxonomy): Eukaryota > Metazoa > Arthropoda > Insecta > Lepidoptera > Crambidae > Catoptria > Catoptria pinella. Next base: position 11,071,573 of record OY750774.1, on the reverse strand, counting down.
GTGACATACACAAATAAAGAATGTGCAGCCATTGATGCCGTAGATAATCTGTGTCTTGCGTTGTCTCTGGTTCATCATGGACAACGCACAGATTACAAAGAAGCCGGCTATGCCGCACACCTCAGTCGTACGACAGCTACGGTACGGACCGGACATGCTAGCTAAGGCAACTGTGGCTCTACATATAAGTAAAGTGAAAGGTTGTTTAATTTCGGGGACTTCACACTACTCTAGAATGGATTCTACTTTTAAGGTGTAATTGAGCAAAAAGGGAAGCAAAATAAACCCCTACGCGATATTTCGGATCGATTTGACGAACTTTACTATGATGTCTAAAACTCCAAAGTTGGTAAAAAAACAAAATGCTCCAGTAATAGCATAATAGCGACCATAATCTGTATACTCATAGATATTTGCTATAGTTAAGCGAAAACATTTTTTTTGACAACATCATAATAATATACATTGCTCCGATTCCAATGTAAGTAGCTAAAGCACTTGTGTTATGGAAACCAGAGACAACGATGTTATCACAAACACCCACACCTTAGGCAATATTGAAAAGTTCATTTTCTTAATTGACCCAACCGGGGATCGAACCCGGGACCTCAGAGATGGCGACACTTTGAAAACCGGTGTACAAAACAAGTCTTCGTTTACCTAACAAAGAATGTTACAGATAAACTCGGTCACTAGTAGAAGCTCGCAATCAGAAGAGGTATTATCTTAACGCTAATGGAACAATGATATTAATGGGAGGAGATTAAATATTCTAAGGGAACTGCCGTCAAAGATATTTTGGCACGAAGCTAAGTTTTTTTATCTCCGTTCACAAATCGGTTGGCTTGCGACTCGATTCTTCGATGTGATTTGAGGAAGAATAAAAGAAAGTCTAGATATCTAACGACTATGGAAGTGTCAATCAATATCGTTATCAGAACTAATGCTATCTAAAAAATTGCAGTTTTGATAATTTTGAATGTGATAATTATTATTATGTATAAATAAGTGAGTGTATAAAAGTTTAATTAAAATCATGCTAATATTAATCGGCTGCACATATATTACAAACTCTACTTGCACTTCACAGGAGTGGATCAGAGTAGATTTCACGATTTTATGGAGAAATAAAAATCTATAAGGTATATTTACATATTGATAGGTAAATACCTTAAGCTTGCTTCCATTTAATTATATTCTATGGTGAAAATTAAGTAACTCCAAAAACAACTTATTGACATACCTGCAATCGTCCGAGACTGTCTTGAGATATGTATTCAGTTCAAGAAAATAATAAGTTTATAATGTTTACTCAAAAAATGCTTGTAATATGGTCATTATTTTGGCAGCCTTCTTTGACAAAGACGACTTTTCTGCGCTACTCGAATAGGCACCCGCAAAGTTGTATGGAATTTCATTGATGGTAAGTTTATACATCAGCAATTTCCTTTGAAAATCCGCTATTGTCGAGTTTTGTTTTAAACATAGTTTGGCGCAAAAAGTAATATAAAACCTGTATAGTATAGGCGGTGTCGAATTTTAAAAACTATATTTTAACAATTGTGTTTATGTAAATTACTCGTATTGTTTGAGAAAAGCACTATACAAGCCTTGGTCCACAATTACTGAATTGCTGGCCGCGTTATGATGGTCTCGAACTAAGATTAACTACGCTCTCGGCCTTCAAAATTGGTCATCATTGCAGCCCTTGCTGTCCACGCTATATTATAGCTTGTTCATCAAGGGCTGCAATGCTGACCGTGCTGTGATGGCCTGGACCTGTGCTAAGCTCCGCTTTCGGCCATCATTATCACTGCCAGCAACTCGGTCATTACAGACCGCGGCAGTCATGTACTATTGTTTTATAGATTTCAAATATTCGGACACAAAATTTTGTTAAAGCGGAATATTGAAATGATCCACAAAAGACGGAAGATTTAAATTGAATTTAAATTGTATTGCTCATGCATCTCGCTGACTCTTAATTTGTTAGCATATCATCAGGTAACCGATAAATGGATTGTAATGAATGTGCGCGACAATCTGAATACAAATTCCATTTGGTGCAAGTGAATTCCATGTTTGAAAAAGTAAATCAACAATCAATCCAGTCGGGCATTCATACCGCATTGTCAGCCTCTAGGAATGTATGAAAGGGTTGACTGGGAGAGAATGCTTTTAGCATTAAGTCCGCCTTTTGTATTTTATTGCAGTACAATAAAGAGATTAAATAAATAAATAATAAAGACCCAAAATCCTACTTTCTATCCATCTTACTATCTAACTTCCTATTTGATGAAATTTGGCACACAGTTTATAGCCTGGATAACACAACATAGGTGCTTTTTATCTCGGTCAAAAGTTTTCCCGAATAACGCGGACGAAGTCGCGGGTGGAAGCTAGTTTGATAATAAAAGCACCAAAAGTGGGTACAAATTGAATACCCATTCGATATACAAACTCGATGTCGTACCCACTAACTGACTTTACTGCTATCATTAGATCTTCTGCTGCCCTTCAATCATGAGTACACAGAAAAGAGGCCGTTCGATGATATTTTGGTAATACCAAGTTCTTATCTACACTGACATTGGTAAATATAAGTAAATATTTTGAAATAACAAAGCATACTCTGAAAACGCCAAGATTATAAATATCCAATTGACTCTTGGCAATTAAGTTTACATGAATCGACTTGGCAGGCGATTTTAATTAATTAGCGCTATTTATCAACAATTGCTTGTAAAATCTAATCGCAAATCTAATTTCAATGAGTTAGCGATCCGATTTTACAAGCGATTGTCAATAAGAAACGCTAATTGACTAAAATCGCCTGCCAAGTCAACCCGTGTAAATACCGCCTGACTTGACTCACATTTGGTTGAACATTATTTACAAACTTTTTTCTTTTCTCATTCATTCTTCTTCAATGAATAAAACAAAAGCAAAGACAATGAGAATAAAAATATGAATTGTGACGCTTCTACTTGTAACTCATTCGAAAACTGTAATAAATCTGTACGAAATTAATTTTCAACGGCAGGAGTCTCATCCGAGGAGGATTAATCGCTTTTCGATTGCCAATAGTTTGTGAGTTAACTTTTTGAGTTATTGCTCTTCTGGAATCAGGTAAGTAATGAACTCTGTCGTTGAACAGGTTGGGAAATGGTTTTTTGTACGAACGATTGTATTTTTACCTCGTGATATAAAGGTACCTAGTACCATAGATTTACAAAAGTGACCAATCAAAGTTTACCAATAGCATTTTTCAAATATAGTAACTTAAACCTTCAAGGCCCGGAAAATGAAACACAATAGATATTCTATAGTTTTCCGGCCGCATTCGGCCGCTTGGGCGTTGATGAATTAAACACCACCTGCTGTTTTACTACGTTGTTTCAATAAACTTCGCCATCATTTACTTAACAAAATAATTAATAATAGTACTAACACTTAACTTCACTTGTGCCAAAAAAGAAATGAGTAGGAATTAATTTTCGAAACTAAAAACCTTTTGTTTAGTCCCCATTGCATTACGTTGTAATAATGAGCCTCGTTATAAAAACCTATTCACATAAGTGGCTCAATCACGTCGTTTATTTCAGGACACCGATGCGTGAAAGCTTAATAAAATTGGGTTTCAGAATGAGAGAATCCTGGAATCACGCCCGTTTTGCCAAATTTATCGATGCTTTTTATAAGCCCAATCTATGGGCAGTACGTGACGTATACTCATCAAATAGAATGAAAAATATGTTGCTTTTAAACAAATTGTTTTTCTGGTAAGTAAAAAAATTCAATATACGAAATATGCTGGGTTTTAAGAAGGACGCCGAAAAAGAATGAAGATACCCAATTCACTTCCCATACATGAAATACTCGAGGAAAATATAATAATAGAAAATATATTCTGTCATTCCGTAATAGAATATAGACAGTTTACGTATTGTGTATCACCAGATACGGCGGATAAGGATCCGTATCTAAAGAAATTGGATTCGAACACAACGGAACGCCTCAGCCGGAGTCGTAAAGAGTCGTTCAGAATTGTCTGAAAGGGATATTGATGATAATTCCTTTTTGTATTCGATGGAAGGGAAAGGGATGGAGATATTGTTATCTATCCCTTTACGAGGACCTATGAATGCCTTTTCCCACTTAAATGGCATCTGCAGGTCAATTTTATTAACATCATCCTCATCTTCGTGCGCGATCTCGACTGATAGCAACAGATGCGTAAGGTAATCTGAACTACCACGATTGGTTTTGTTGGTAAAAAAATTAATGACACAGCTACCGAATATCACAGTGTAGTATGTTTTCAAAATGTACTTTGTCAGAATTTATGTCTAGGTTTGGTTGGTGGTAGAGCTTATTTCAAGTCCGCCTGGCTACCAGTCTGACATAAGTCTGATGCCATTTCAACAATTAAAAAAATGTGTTCCGGCAGTTAGAGGTGAGATAGCCAGGTTCACCCGGAGTCTTCACCACCGGGTGAGGACTCCGGGTGTAGTGTGCTTACACTTTCCGCCTTATCGGCCGTCACTTAACTTCGGGTGAGGTGGAGGTCAAGCACTATCTCCGTTGTGGATTAAAAATAATGTCTACTTTGTTTTAATATAAATTTTTTGATGATTTATTTCATTATGATATTATAAGGATACATGATAATTTATTAATAGTAGATTATACAACAAGTGAATAAAAAGGAAATTCAATTCGAGGTACTAAGTTGGATCCCAAGAGTAGCGAAGGATTCTATTTGATATCTATTGAAAATACATTTAATGCTTTAAATTAATAATTGATTTAATAAAATATAACAGTTACCATAATTGAACGCTTAACGTATTATTGCTTGCGCCATCATAAAAAAGAAATAAAAGGGGTCAATTTAGGAATTCAGGAAAAAGGGGTATCTACTATCGATACTTTCATAACACACTTCAACAGCTCAATTAAAAAAAGAAACACCTAAGATAGATACTATTGCCCATGAAGTTGCTGAAGTGAAAATGTAGGTATATTGCAAACAATGCAATAGTGTAATGATGCTCAGAAACTGAATCTCATTAATTTCATTTCGTTCGACGAGTATTCCAACGGTTTCGAGAGACTGTTGACTGTTGTCCGAAGGGGTAGAAGTATTAATTAGATAGGACTAGTGGCTCTGTAGAGCTGTAGACCTCTTCAAAATGGCTGAAATATGATTTTTCCCCATATCTGCGCCATTTTGAAAAACTGAATCAACAAAAATTTTATATAATTATAGAACTTGCAACAAAATTTCACGAGAATCGGTTGAGAAATGCGACCTGTAGTCAGTTGTAAAGGGTTAAATTTGCTATTTTCTACACTATTCGCAAATAGCGGGTTTTGACTGAAGCTGGAAAATATTGTAAGTCAAACACACCTTCACAATAGCATTTTAACAAGAATTGTTTTATAATATTATAAGTATATTTATTTGTGGTTTTATAATCCCTACATGTTAACATTTCTTCAGAGACTTACCAATTATTATTTCTTGTCAAATTCTAAAGGTAGGCGGTACCCCATTATGTTAGAAGCTATTTATGCCATACTAAAATTCGACAAAAATGCTAATTTCTAATAGAAATTCGTTTTCCTGTAGTTGTCTAAAAAGGAAAAGAAATTTCAAACACAAATCACAATGAAATAAACTACAAATATAATTAAGTCTTGAAGCTGTCAAACAGCAAGAGAAGATGTATTAAACATTTTAAAATTTGGAAAATAGTATAAGTTCTATTTTATAACAATGATGTATTTATGACAACTAAATACCATGAAGTTTTTATAATCAAATATTATTAATGAACCAGGATAAAGAACCATTGTTAAACTTAACTTTTTTAATTTTGTGATTTTAGGATTCACAATGCAATTTTTATATAATACTAAATAATATACTAGAAAAAATACGACTCGCACAAGATCATGTTCTCGGACGGGAATAGAGCCCGCAATCTTTGGATGGATATCGATTCCCGTCCAGAACATGATCTGGTGCGAGCCGTATTTTTTCAAGTATATTATTTACTATTATATAAACTTAACTTTGTCAAATGTAATGAGGATAATCTCCACACATTCCAAATCAGCTTATCTAACTATATTTTTTATGGGACTACAGAAAGGTAGATAGATACCATTGATTGGACACCAATATTTTTTCAACTCAAACATAACATCAACGTTAAACCCTAAAACACACTGAAGAAGACATTTCAGATAATCCCGCAAGCTGTTATCACTTCGCTTATCGCTCGAAAAAATTCAAGGACCCTGACTTTGACGGAGGCATTGATGAGTCACCTTCCAGAAAATACTCCGGGACACAGGATCGAATGGGGCTGATACAGGTAATTTATTTTCGGGAGAAAATTCGCATTAATGTCAGGGGCGGGCAATTTATCTTGGCGTAATTCGCGTAAAACGCTTATTGGCTGTCGTAGCCCACACGGAGATTACATGATTTATATCCTTCAACTAATTATTTTAGAGATACGGCATGTACCTTATTGATAATCTTTTGTGCCTGATAATGGCTAGGCACTTGTCGAAGATTTGCTTGGTTGAAAACCTTTTGTATTTCCTTATTTCCCTTTATATTTATGTACTCGTTTGAATGTAAAAACAACGCGTGAATTAAACCATCACAAAAGAGGTAGTCATTTATTCAATAAACCCGCGGTAAACAGGCGGACAAATGACATGTCCTAATGCGTGCCCTCGGTCGCTCGCAGCTCACAATTATGCACTCGTGGAACCGCAATGCAGTTTGTGTCACGTTGTCGTTTTAGCTCTGCGTTATCGTAGTTGCTTTATATACGAGTAAAGGGGATGAAAGTCTCTGAATAAATAATAAGCCACGCTTACACTCTGCTTAGTAGTAAATCTTATTCAGTTTCAGTAGATTTTTTTAACACTTTCAGCTGAAAGATTTTTATCAAAATTGGCTGCATTTCTTGGCAAGAGCCAGTCTTGGTCCTAACGCTTTAAGACTTGTATATAAAATAAGGCCAATGTGCCATTATCGTCTCTGCTCTATTCATCAGATAACCGTATTTTTTCTCAAACGTTGAAAAATGTCTGAGAAATTTCTTATTAGATTTTTATATCAGAAGATAATTTGCGGAAGTCGACGAGGATTATCTGCCCAGGAAACGGCGGACTGGATCATTTGCATCGTAATGTCACGGGTTTGGAATAAACAATTCGGAATTTATCAGTGAAAACCGTGCCCCTTAAGTTTTTTTATTCCCTCTCTTTTGGAAGGAGGCCAAATATGTCAACCGAATTTGCTTACAAAATAGGTTTTTTTGATTCATGACTCTTAGTTCCTTTTGTGCAACCCATTAAAACGTCTTTTGAACGCATTTTTACTTGTAAAGATTTAGGGCTTCTTGAAGTTAATTTAACAAAAAATATAGTGATTTTTATTATGGACATCTTAAATTATAGAAAGTGTTTTTTAACCCTTAAGGTGATTCTATCGATATTTGCTTTCAATTTTAAACGAAAGTTAAACAGTTAACATGCTTCTTATCAATATTATATGTGTTTTAAAAATATAAAAAAACACAATATAAATCCTTTTTCCCCAAAAAACCAACATTTAAAAACATTTTAGCCTTATTGATGTTACCGGTCAAACCCGATTTCAGGACAAACTAGTTTTGGTTAGGCTTAACTAGTTTTTCCTATATGCGAAATGATTAACTGGTAAAGACTAGACCAAACTAATTTGTCCTAAGCCCGATAGGATAAACCAGTTTAGCTACGAAGAAAAGCTTTTAATGCACTAGGTAGGTTACGTTAGGTTAATGTTTACTACACGCAGTCCATAATGCTTATATCAGATCAACTAGTTTGGCCTAACCTAAACTGGTTTATCCTATCGGGCTTATGACAAGTTTGTCAGGTAGTGTGGTCTAGACTCTATGCTACAGCAGTTAATCCCATCGCATATAGGAAGAAATAGTTTAACCTAGGCCAAACTAGTTTGTCCTGAAAATCGGGTTTGGCCGGTAACATTGATATGATGGTATTGCAAATAACAATATATTGTAGTTCGACAGTAGGTCTTTAAGCCCCTAGCCTCCTGTAGATAAATTGTAGGAATAGTTTTTATCCTAAATATACTGAAAGGCTTTCAATTTAGTTCTTTTCTTTGTTGATGATCCCAAAGGATTATCACTACTGGCGGTATTTTGTTTCAGAGTGTTATTTTCACGTTTTAACCTTAAAAAAATGTTCGTGCTCCCATACTAACTAGACAGCTGAAACATTGTATTAGTATGGGAAAGTAAAAAATGTGTTAGTATATTTTATACTTAGTTAACTGTAAACGAAAAGCTTGCAACTTTTTGACAACGTAATTTATTTGAATTCAATTAGTTCTACGATTGTCACTTGTTTGACTACAAAAGTTCACCACATTTCAATAGTTTTGCTTTTTCAGAATTTAATCTCAGCATAAGAAGTACACTAGAATAAAAAATGAATATTTATCACGGTTATATCACAGTGAACCCAAAACAAGAGAATGAAATAGTCGTATCAAGTTTTAGCGGACTGAATATTTTCTTCTTATCCGTTTAGGGTTTGCAAATTGTCGTTAGTGATTTTAATATATAATAATATAATAATGATGATCATTTATTTCAACCAACTTTGGATCATACATGGAGGAGCATACACCTATGTTGTGTATGCATAATAATAAAAAATACAATTTATAATAAAAATCATTGTATTATTCTTTGTTTTGATTTTTAATTGTAGAGTGATAAAGTGATTTGATCCGGATTCGTCTTGTTCCGGACTCGTCGTATTCCAGATTTGCCGTAATACAGTCGGTGCCACACTATTTATTTATTTTATTTATTACACAGACACTACACAAATGACGTTTTTGTACCTTTATGAAAATTTGTATGCAAAAGTATAGAAATCTCACACTTTTTGACATTTCATAAAATACCTCTCACCAACCTTCGGAATTCTTATGGAGGTCGAAAAAATCTCAGTTTTTGGCTCCGATGCACTGTTTCTGAGATATTTGCATTTTTTTTAAATTTGGTAAAAATAGTCGTTGGACCATGTAACATACACTTTACTTGCCATAACAAAATTTTAAATTACTCTCTAATTTTGCTTGTAATATGATTGCCAAAACGTTGCCGCCGTTCACTAATGTTTTACGTTTTGACATCTAATGAATTTATCTTTGGTTTACTTAGTAAACCAAAAAGATACAAGCGATATCTGTGTTGTAAGACGGGAACTAATTCATTATTTCTGCTTTATCGACACGTCGCTATCGAGATAAACTACGATAGTTTCTTAGTTATGGTTGGGTGTTTCACTAATCCACCGGGCTATTTGATAACGTGACAATTTGGCTTACATTGCGGTAAAACTAGGAATAGTTTGTTCTATTTTTATTAGTTGACGCAATGGATATTAAATTAACATGACAGGTGACAAATTGTCACGTTTATTAAATAGGGCCTTGACCTTACTATAATTAATATCAGATATTGTTCGGTGTGTAGAGCTCCTTGAGTTATTCACTTATTAAATATTGTTAAACACATTTGAAATTGATTTTTCAATAAAATTATTAACAAATTGCATTTCAAAAACAATGTATGTCAAGTTCTATAAAACCTCCTTCAAATGACCAAACTGTAAAACAAACGACGATATCCCGTACACCCTGACTGTCAACCCTACGAAACCGGCCGGTATTGCCAGCGCTGCGGGTCGAGCAATTAACTTTTCAGATGGATCTATCCACCGGGCGTGGAATAGAGCAATACCGAGCAATACTCGTCGTGTTGCTATTAGCTCCGTGTATTTTGCACTCGATAGCTACGTCCACGGAATAATAAACTCCGTACGCCCTACTTCCTAGCGGTGCGAGACTACGAGTACAAGAGCCATTTAGAAGGTAATTGCGCATTTTCATATATATGACTTGATTTATGGGTACCTACTATAGTCTTTTGTAAATCTTGAATATAACTTTGTTTATAACTGTACGTCGTGAATACATTTGAGATGTGATGTAATGAGTGGAAGAGAAAACAATTGGGATCAGAAACAATTTTTGACATGAATTTCCATGAATGTCTTTAATTTCGGCTGAGATTTCGAAACCACCTAAAAACTAGTAAACTATAAAAGCTACAGCGTTGAAGTAAATAGAACTTAGTAGAACAGCCTTTCTTTTTCTGCGTTACATTATGACTCACACGGTTAACATTTGCAGTGGTGATGTAATTAGCATTGGTGGGGAGTGCCTAGTAAGAGCTGTAACTTCGAAAGTAAAATACAGATTTGTGTGATTTAAACGTTAAACGATTCTAACTTTGGTTTTGTGGCCATCGCAAATGCCTAAGCGAAAAAGGAAAACAAGCAAACCCGGAAAATTAAATTGAAAATGCAGAGAAGTATCGTAGGTATCGAATGAGGCAAAAGTAGCCAAGAAAAATGAGCCAGTGGAACAAAACGAACCCCCGAACGAGGCGCGAAATTTGCGTTGTAGCGAGCCTCAGCGAGAAGCGACGGGGAATGTAGGTTCTGTTATCAACGTGATATGGTATCTGATGATACTGATGTTGATATGGAGTCAGTTGACCCAGTGGTTGTCAACGATGGGCCAACTTTCTCGCGGCTGGAACAGACGATACCGAGTAGCAGGAAAATACTCAACGGCGGATAAATACTTCGTTAGGGTATTTGTTGATAATAAATTTGGCGTAGGTAGTTTGTAAGAAGGGTAGTCCGCATCCAACGAAAATAGTCTTATATAAAAATAAGGGCAGAACGCAACCAACTAAGCGCAGTCAGGAACAAGTTCTTTCCGATCGAATTAAACCACTGGCCTTGCGTATAGGGACGTTGCATCTCTGTGCGTTTTCTACCTTATTTACAACTAAGTACCAACTAAGTTCCGCTCGCGACTTACAGACAACAGTAGAAAAAATGAAATGACCTCCTTAGTGTATGAAAGCTAGTACTACCACATACTACAGAGTTCGAGATAGCGCGCAGTGATTATTGAATTCGCTTGCCGCGCCGCTCGCTGCGGTGATGTCATGCCCGAGGCCTAACGCGAGAAAAGTGCAGCTGATGTACTTGCAACACGAATTACCAACTAAAAAGGTTTTATCTCTACTTATTTTTTCTGCACCTTCTTATTATTTTCTAAAATACCGCAGTTTTTGAATATTGGAGTCTTTCAAGGTTCACAAAAAGATGCGGCTATCAAAACTTATTTTACGAGAAGACAATTCTTCGAAAAATGTTACAGTACTTTAATTGAAGTCAAATTAATGTCAGTCTATTGTAGAAATCTTTGCCTTATGGTGCGTAATAAAAATGTGTAATACATTTTCCAGACTTTCAAAAGGGAACCTTGAACTTAATAAAATGTAATTTGATATTCCACGAGTTAATGTGAATTCATATACTTAATACAAGCACAGACTCCATTGTATCCGTTCGACAATACATTTTTATCACGAACGTTATATTGTGCGCGTGGAAATTTAGCGAGCTGTAAAATTATAATGAACTTCTCGAAAGAGAGATTAGCTATGTGTTTTTTAACGTTTCTATGTCGATTGTTAGTGTGCTTTAATATATGAAATGGCGACTTTGCTTTTGACAGTTATAATGACTTAATTAGTTATTATAGTTTATACTTTATCGTATTCTGTATATATTCGTAGGTATTCTTTCGTTTTGTGTTTTTTTAATATTAGTATTAAATATTGGATAAACATGGAAGAATGTTCTGTTAAGTTCACTAACATGAAGAAATATGGACAATACAACAAAACAATAAAGACTTATTATGAAAGCTACTTAAAAATAATATATAATTTTTGACAGGATTGACGCTGTTCGCTTCCTTAGGCTTACCCTCGAGACCCTACTAGTGACCCTGGGTGGCGCCAAAGAGTCCTTCTGCTGGCTGGCTTTGGCCGTGGCTTGTCACCATCCCCCGAACAAAACCGTACCGCCAAGCGATAAAATGCGGTGTTCCGGTATGATGTCCGAGGTAGCCATAAAAGGGGCTGGGTCTGAGCAGTTGCTTAGCCATGCATTTGCACTGCTCATTGCTGTCACACCTGGCACCTGATCATGAGGAGCAGCGGGATCCGAAGAACAGTGCTGCCGCTTGCCGACCGCAGAAAGTAGGGGGCTTATTTATTACAAATATGGTGAAGTAAAAAAATTAAAAACAGTGTGCGTTCTATCATTCTCCGACTTTCCGTGGTGCATCCATACCAGTGGCCGATCAGCTACAACTCCTTGGTGATCCACTCCATTATGATCTCCTCTAATTTAAACTTCGGCGAATATATAGAGTCCATAGTTTGAACCGCTATGAAAAAGCTTGGAATCCTCGAAACGAAACCAACTTCTGTCGCCCTACTCTAACACCTTTACTGAAACCTGACTCTCTCAAAGGTTAAGCGTTACTTCTCCTCAGTTGCTTCAGTTTTACAAAGCGCAAATCACACTGGTCATGAAGTACTGCTGTCACCTTTGGGACGGATCAGCCAAATACCAGCTTGCCGCTGAACTCGGTCGAAAAACGGGCTAAGCGACTTATAGAGACCCCGAACTCACGAATGCCAAACTAACTAGCCTCGAGCATCGCCATAGAAAAGCTTGTTTGTTGGTATTTTACGCTCCGTGGGTAGGCCCCCGACAAGGTGGACCGACAATCTGGTGAAGGTCGCGGGAAGCCACTGGATGTGGGCAGCGCAGGACCGATCGTTGTGGAGATCCTTGGTGGAGGCCCATACCCAGCAGTGAGTGTCGTGCGGCTAATATGATGATGATGATGACGATATTTTACAAGATGCACTTCGGAGAGTGTGCGAAGTAAGTATTTCACCAGCACCATTCCACCATCGAAACACTAGACGCAGATTAGCGTACCATCTTTACGTTGTTGATATTCCAACCATCCGCACAAAGTATTTTGCTACCTAATGCTTTTAAAATGTGAACAGTGGAACAGGCTACTTGCCGATGGATATCCCAATAGATATAACTTGGACTTTTTCAAGGCTAGAGTGAATAGGTTTAAACTAGGTGAGCATGATTCATCGTAGTCCACATTATACCTTAACACCAGGTGTGATTGTGGACAAATGCTCACTTATAAAAAAGGACAATAGTAATATAAAAAAGTTACATATTATTATAGGCATTCATGATAAAGATACTTGTTATATATCATTGAACTATAACTGACACAAATTACGTTCAAACCAACAAATTCTGAACATAGCCATACTAAGATTGTTCAGCAAACTATTATCGCAGACAGATAGAAAGTTGACGACAAGAGTAGTTCTATGATTACAAAGTAACAGACAGCACACCTGTCAGCTCAATGATTCCCTGTCTACACACATTATTCGTTACTCAAGTATTTGCTACTGAAGTACTTCTCATCCACTTAGTGCATTATCGGAACAAATAAAAGCTACGTATTGGGTAAAACAAAACAATATTGACTGGCGCGGAGCGCTTGGCTTGATTGTATACGCTTCAAAGAATTTGGATCATTTAATTAGGATTTTGGATCCTTTGATATTTAATGTTGTTAACGTGTATTCTTTTTTCTATTTTTCTTAACGTTTTTATTAGAAGCATTTGTGAAAGTTAAAAAAAAACAAATCACGTAATTTTTTTCAAATTCGATAAAATATCTTTTTTTTTTCATAAGTCAAATACGATTTGTCGTTTTAGAAATATTTGCACACAAGAGTCACAATCTACGGTAATAGATTTATGTAAATATTGAATTTCACAATCACCGATCTCCACAAAGGGTAAAAATTTAGAATGGCTGCTCACAAATTTTAGGGTATGGTAGGAGGAGGGAGAGGGGAGAGGGGAAGGGGGAGGAAAGCTACTCTCCACTGGCACTCCCACTCTGCGGGAGCACATAGTTACAAAGATATGCATTTGAAATTTTCTTAATACTCAAAATGTAATTTAAGGGGGAAAAAGGAGGAAAAAGGATAGTGAAGAGGGGGGCTCGCCCTTCCTGCCACGAAAGCTTTCAAGGGTATAAAAAAGACATTTAATTTGTCTGAAAAAAAAAACCACGAAATTTAAGGCTCACGTTCCGCTGCGCTTCGCGGTCGCCTTGAATATCACGTGACCAACAGGAGTAAGGCATTTTTTTAAGTAGTAACTTTACGGTATAAAAACGAGATTTTTCTTGTGTGTTTCCTCCTTATATAATTTTTTCTTACATTTTGAGGTTAGTTTTAATAGAGTAACATTAAAACCGTCATTACATAATTATGAAAAAAGATTTTGTTTCTGTTGTTTAAAATCAATACTGCTTATGATTTTTTTATGTTATAATCGATCGTATGATGCTCTCTCTTTAGGCAAGTGATTGAATATTCTCACTTATGTTTTGAAATGTTATCATTACATTTGAAAAAAAAATGCGGAAGGTTACACATTTACGTGGAGGTCTGGTTCATCACGTAATAATTTTAAATTTAGTGCGGGGATTTTTTTTTCACTACTTACTTCCCGATCATGTAACCTATTCCTTTAAAACGGTAGAACTCATCAGTTAGCGTTATTTTTACGAAACTTTATGGCTGCATGACTTGCCACACGAACCAATTTTAAAATTACATTTCTACTGACAAAATTTTATTTCCTCGCATTTCTTGAAAAAAGCACTATACAAGCCTTGTGCGGGAAGCAATTTACATTGCCTCGAATGATTAAAGCTCTCGACAATGGGCAGCTCGCCTGTAATGTATACTATTGTAGATAAGGTTCTTTAACATGTTAACACCTCTATTTTAGATATTAGATAAGATAAGTACTTATATTTATATCAATGTGACATTGAAAAAAATCTTGAGTAAAATAAAAAAGGAATATATTGCTATCTAAAATATTCCCGAAGGGCAGCACAAATGTACGCACGAGTAAGATTACTATACTTTTATATTAGCTTTCAATAATGATTCGTCTCTACCTACATAGGTTTTTCTATGATTCCTTTTTATGTTCACAGATAGAATATAATAATCTAATTCTAAGTATTTCTGAGCTAGCAAGAGCGATATATTTCTATTAAATTATGATTATACGAGTATTTAGGCAAGATTTGGCTTCAAATAAATCCTCGCACCTTTTTTACTACAACGCTGGGTACATATTACATAATGTTACTCCTTCTTATATAAGAAGCGTTTTATACAAAATATCTGCCAATCCATTTCACATGAAAGTCACGATACTGCAAATTACATAATAAAAACCAAAGCATAAATCAACCACTTGAAACTAAACACTAAAAGTTACGGGGCGGGTCCCAAATGCGGGTGCCTCGTAAAATTTTCTGTCTAATGATCCGGAACGTTGTGGGTTCCACGTAAAATCACGGCACTAAGCGATCGTCTACGTAAAATCTCGGATCGATCCTTTGGGAGCGGCCGTTGTCAACTGCTACGTGGACAAGATATCGCATAATACAACAAACCTTTGTACAGGATGGTACAGGCGTAGAGAAAGTCAAGAAAAAGGAAAAACACATAAAATAATTATTATGATATGTCTGCCGCACTCGGAGATGACAACTGATGAAGCAAACTTTGCTTCATCAAAGTTGGTGCTATCTCTTTCTTTTCACTTATCTCTTTTTTAAACTTATTTCATTGAACCAATTTTATTTCAGACGCAACATCTCAAGATCCGATGTCATGACTAATAAATAATATTGGTCGCAAAAAGGTAGTGTCCCTCTTTTTGAAACTCCAGAAAGCTTTTGATACTGTTCCAATCCCCCCCCTCCTAAAAAAGTTAGAAAAATTTGGCGTCCGAGGTGTACAACCTAATCTATTCAGCAGCTATCTCTTGGAACGGTATCAAAAAGTGAAATTCAAAGATACCTACAGTGACTAAGTCCCCGTATCCTATGGCATTCCGCAAGGTAGCATCTTAGGGCCTACCTTCTTCCTCGTTTATATTAACGATCACTGAAATTTTCACATCCCTAACGGCAAAGTCATCTCTTTTGCGGATGATACAGTGCTCACATTAACAGCATTCTGTGTTTTGTCTTTATGCCATGTCTTCCGCCCAAAATGGTTTCAATGCTGTCAACTTATTGTTAGCATCGAATACACTCACCCTAAATGACCAACCCTTATAGCCCATATCTGTTCTACCCCCAACCTCAATGATTATTTTTGTCCCCCAATTACGTTTGTCCTCTTCATTAAATGCCTAGGAATCATCGTTGACCGAAATCTCAACTTCAAACTTCACATTGGAGCCATTACATATCGGGTCAGGAAGTTAGTATATTTATTAGAAGAACAGACCATCGCCACATACTGCATAACTGCATGGGGTGGCTCTGCAAAAACTAACCTCTTGCAGTTGGAAAGGGCGTAAAGAGCAGTTCTAAAAGTAATTTCGTCCTTTTACTTTTCCCACTAAGGAACTTTACTTACAATGCAAATCCTATCCATACACCAACTATTCATTATGCATAGCCTTCTATATAATTATGCATGTCCGAACACCCTTTATACACTCCGATAAGAGAAGAAAATACAAACGTACGTCGTACTCCTAGAACCAACTTCACATTTACAGATATAGTTTTATATTTTTCTCTTTAAATGTCGTCTCTGAGTGCGGCTGTTAGACCAAGAAATTTATGGGCTATTTACATGGATCGATTTTAGTTTCTACTTTTCGATTTTAGTACCTTCGATCATGATTATAAAGTGACGGTCGACTTAGTGAGTAGTTTGTAATATTTAATCGCAGGTGACACATCAGTGATGGCGTCGCCGGCGACGTGTTCAGTCACCTAGGCAGCGGTCTAGGCTGAATTGCCATTTACACAGTCGCTTTTCGTCATGTAGCGAAAGTCGTGCGGCTTTAGTCACTAGTGTAAATACCATATTACTTGCTTAAAGATTTGTTCAGTTTCTTAAATAGCCACCAAAAAACTAATTAAACTATATATTCGATTTGACGACCTCCATGGTCGAGTGGCTTTGTACAACGGTTTTCAAGGTGTCGCCATCTCTGAGGTCCCGGTTTCGATCCCCGGTTGGGTCAATTTAGATAAGTTATGGCCGAATACTCAAATGATTGTCTCAAAACCAATTTTGGTGGCAAAACCCTCCTTAAAATAGTCCAAGCCCTTGATATAGATGTAATATCTCCACACGCCCCCACTCACTACCCCGATATAGTCACTCACGACCCTGATGTACTAGACTTTGCCCTAGTTAAAGGTGTCTCGCTCCGACTGAAATCGATCGAAACTCTCGACGATCTCGGCTCAGACCACCGCCCGGTCTCCCTTATAATGGGCAACCCGAACCCATCTCGCCCCCTCACTAAAACCATTACCAACTGGGATGGTGTCAAATCTACCCTCTCGTCGGCTATGGATGCTGACAACTCACCGTTCGCTATTGGACCCGACTATTTCGATAGTACGGAGAAAATAGACAGTGCGGTGAGCTCCCTCACTCAATTGGTCCAATCAGCTGTTGCTGAGAACGTGAAAGAGGTACCTGTGAAAAACCACAGTGCCATCTCTCCGGCTCTGCGCAGCCTGAGACAGGCCAAAAACGCCGCTCTCCGGAGAGCGGCAAAGTATCCCACCCCCGAGTTTAGAGTCAAAGCCAACCGCCTTCAGCGAACCTATACCACTAAGCTCGCAGAGTTTAGGAACGATAGTTTCGCCGATCTCATGGCCGAGATCACTCCCTCCCACGTAGCATACTACAGAGTGGCGAAAGCCCTCCGTAGCGATGCTACGACTCACGTCCCCCCGCTTCTCCGTCCCGATGGCACTACAGCCTTCGAAGACGATGAGAAGGCGGAATGCTTCGCTGACAGTATTGCCGCCCAATGCTCAGTCAGCACCCAAGAGTGCGATCCCTCCCATATCAGTGCGGTCGAGGAGGAGCTCAACACTTTGAACTCCCTCCCTCTGCCCTCTGACACTGACCCCTTCACAGTCTCAACTGATGAAATCAAATCTCTCATTAAAGATTTGAAACCTAAAAAGGCGCCCGGTGCCGATGGTATTTCCAATATGGCCCTCAAGCACTTTCCCATCCAAGTGCTCGCCTATCTCACTCTCATTTTCAATGCTTGTTTCGATCACTGCTACTTTCCAGCCGCCTGGAAAGAAGCTATCGTAATAGGCATTCCCAAACCGGGAAAACCTCCGATCCTCCCAGCTAGCCACCGTCCCATAAGCCTCCTCAAGGCGTTAGGCAAGCTCCTCGAGAGATGCGTACTCGTTCGTATGCGGGAGCACCTCTTCGGGGAAGACTTGATTATCCCCCATCAATTCGGCTTTAGGCCTAAGCACTCGTGCCCCCAACAGGTTCACCGCATAGTAGAGCACATCTCTAGCGGTTTCTATCCCCGATATCTCAAGACTGTAGCAGTCTTCTTTGATGTAGCCAAAGCCTTTGACAAGGTTTGGCACACCGGTCTAATCGTCAAATTACACAGATTAAATCTGTCTTTGCGTTTAGTCCGCTTAGTAGCTTCCTTCCTACATCACCGTACCTTTCGGTTTAAACACGAAGGTACTCTCTCCTCCCCCCGTGCTATTACAGCGGGTGTGCCACAGGGCTCAGTCCTCGCTCCCTTGCTGTACATAGCCTACACTAATGACATCCCCATTCCGAAAGATGGCGTTCAGCTTGCCCTTTTCGCAGATGATACGGCTCTCTATTGTAAGGGCAGGGATCTAGATACAATCCTTCCGAGGCTACAAACCTCTATCAACAAGTTAGGCGAGTGGTTCCGCAAATGGCGTATCGAAGTAAACCCGGAGAAGTCCTCCGCAGTTTACTTCAACGCTAAGCGACACCCTTTCCCACCCAATAATAGGCCCCCCACTATGCTAGGCAAATCCATCCCCTGGCAAAAGTCCGCCAAATACCTCGGTGTCACTCTAGACGGGAGACTCTCATTTGAGCCTCACGTCAAAAGGGTGACCCGAAACGCCCGTTTTTATCTAGGGCGACTCAACGCTATGTTGGGTCGTCATAGTAAAATGTCCCTTCGTAACAAGCGAACACTCTATAAAGTTTGCATACGACCGGTGATGACATACGCCTCTGTCGTATTTGCCCACTCCGCCCCTAGTACAATGTACAAATTGCAAATAGTGCAAAATCTTTTCTGCCGCAGAGCGGCCAACGCCCCCTGGTACGTTCGCAATGCGGACCTACACAGGGACATAGACCTCCCCACCCTCCAGCAATGGAGCACTAAGGCCTCTGAGCGTTTTTTTCAAAACGGCAGGAGACCATCCTAACCCCCTCATCCGTTCCGCAGCGGACTATGTCCCGCCTACCTCCTCCATCCCTCGTTCCCGCAGACCCAGATCGGTTCTAACGGACCCTCCTGACAAAATCTCGTCTGACCTGAACCTCCTTTTGGAGGCGACGGAGGACGATGACGCCCCATCAAACCCGACCCCTCAGGTCAACCCCACGCCCTCTTTGGCTGATCGATCCCCCTCAGGGAGTCAGCTCAATTGCTAACAGCACGATCGACGCCCCCTCTGGGTGATTCGGTCGTTTTTCTCGACGCACAATCGCCTAGGTGAAATGTGACGTCTGCGCCGTCCTCTCCCCTGAGGGAGGGCGGTCGCTTTGTTCGCGACGAAGGTTCGTTGCCTCTCCGGGCACGCAACCAAACTCAAGGTGGTTTTAGTCAGTAGGAGTCTGACATGCCCCCATAGCCGGCTATGGGAAGTCCAATGAGGATTTCCGCCTCCTTCCCCCGCGCAAAGGGGAGGGTGCTCCGAACCCTTCTGGTTGAGAGCGAAAAAAAAAAAAAAAAAAAATCAAATGATACTCAACTTTGAGGGGCGCTCAAACATGCTGTCTTTGTCGTATCTTTTACATTTGATGCGACAGGACGATGTTTGAGAGCCTCTCAAAGTTGAGTGACGTTTGAGTATTCGGCCAGAACTCTTCTATATTGGCTCAGGTCTGGGTGTTTGTGATACCACCGTTGTCTCTGATTTTCATATCACAAGTGCTTTAGCTACTTACTTTGGAATCGGAGCAATGTATGTGATGTTGTCAAATATTTATTTATTTATTCAGCGCTGCAGGGTTACAACTAGGATGACTGGCTGATAAAATCACAATGACAACGTTAAAATATTTTATGTCTGTCTAAATAAAATATCGTAACATAAAAGAATCTTCAAAATAGAACATTATTATTGTAACGGAAATTTAAAAAAAGTACATAATCAAAAAGCAATTTGCACATTTCCTTCAAAAAAGCTGTACAATTCAACAAGTACCTATGTGACATTATTGGTCAAGTAAGTTTTATCGTGAAAAGAATTTTCTGTTGTATTTACAACAAGGGGGACGACATTTTTGACAGTTGACAAGGGAAAACCTTTGTGGCATTATCCCACTTTTGTCAGCAAGTACACTTGGATGCGATCCGAACTTGACGTTCAATATTTTATATTTTGATGAATGATCCTGTTCGGGGCATTAGTGATAACCAATCGAGTGGAAGGTTGAACGCTTTTGAAAAGTACTCGAAGCGAGTTCTTCAGTTAAAATAGAAAAACTTCATTAAATCATAGTAGTAGGAGAATTATACAATACCGAATAATATAGTAGAAAAAATACGACTCGCACCAGATCATGTTCTCGGATGGGAATCGAACCCGCGACCTTTGGATATCCGGACCAATGCTCTGACCGCTGAGCTACCGAGTCACTTTTGTGTACCGAGTGACTCGGTAGCTCAGCGGTCAGAGCATTGGACCGGAACGTTTGTTTGTCATAGTCTGAACCATATAATAAGATTGCAAAGGATAAAATGAAAAAAAAAACAAAATTATAAACTCATTAATTCAATCTAGGCTGTTACAAGCACTCGTGAATGTCAAAGAAGCTACGCCATCGGTTCGCGCGCCCTCAGCGGGAGACCTTGTAACGAGAAGAACCAGCAAGAAACTCGACAAGGGCTGCTTTTTTCTCCCTGTATTAATTTCATACAGAGTCGTTAAAATTTGAAGAATTACTGAAGTTTTTTAAAGTGAGGTTATAGACATAACTATATCTATATTAAAGAGATTGCTGTAAGTATTTCAATAAGGTGTATATTCTACTTTGTAATGAAGAATAGTCTATTATTATAGAATAGTGTATTATTTATATTAGTCTATTATTAATAGACTATTCTTCATTACGCATATAACAACTATCATCTAATTCTTCCCGCCCACGAGCTACTTTTTGTAGCTGCGATTATCGCGGCGTTGTTTTTGTCGCTGGCTAAGTAAACCCCTTGATTATTTGTCATGTTATTTTGTTTTCAGTCAGCGTCATTTCACGTGCGATTAGTCGCTAAGCTACTTTTTGTGGATCCTGGGTGTTTACGTATAGAACTCTGTATGTTCTATTTTTTTTTTGGAGACAAAAATCACTCAGCGATTAATCGTTCGTGGGCGGAAAGCTAGAGATCCTTTTTATCAGATCACGCTGAAAAAACTGTCAATTCGATACGCCGGTTCCGGATTAAGCAAGTATTTTTATTTTGTCGAATCATGCTTTTCAGAACATTAGTGAAATGGAAGCGGGTGTAAACTTGTGTGTGAAAGCTTTCAGGACTTTCAGGAGGGTGGCTGAAAGTAGCGCTTTTGACATCGTTCTAAGAAAGTAGTTTGGAATAAAAACACAACCTTTTGACTTTAGAAAGTAAATCATTTTAACCGCCTCTGTGGTTTAGTGGTTCGCCCACCCGTGTAAGACGCAGGGGTCACGGATTCGATTCCCAGGAGGGGGGTACATTTGTACTCGGTTTGGTTGCTGGTAGGGCTACTTTCAAGCCCGCCTGGCTAGCTACCACCATCTTACCTAAGTCTGACGCCATAACAACCATTTAAAAATTGTTATGTTCCGGCATTTAGAGGTAAGATAGCCAGTGTCTGTTTAATTGCCGTGTAGCTATGAGTAGTTTATTCTATTTTCAAATTGGTTGACGTAATGGATATAAAATTGTCATGACAAGTTACAAATTGTCACGTTTATTAAATAGGGCCAGTGTTTCCTAAACTTAGAAATAAAAAAATCCACGGACCCCTGTCAAAGAATATTTTAGAAAACAAGCCTCATGTTTAAAATAAAACACTTTTATTGGTAGTTTCATTACGGGAAGTCTTAAGTGCGGACCACTGATACACATGCTGGGGAAATTCAAGGGGTCTGTCGACCACACTTTAAGAAACCCTGCTTTAGTCCTTTAAATTTGAAAGCTTTCAAGCGTAAACAGTAAAGAAAACAAATAAACGTGCGAGCAATTTTCTTATTAAAATCAGTTTAAAACCACCTTAAACTTATAAAATATTCTAAAACTTCCATAAACAATCCATTTTATGACCGCAAAGTTTATTTCTAAAGTTCATTGTAGTTGTCGACAACAGAAACTTGGAATTTATATCAGAGTGGAGGAGTTGTTAGCGTATCCGATATCGGATGAAAAATAATAGCGTAGGTTTTGAACGAGCGGCGTGCCGGGCCCGGCATAAAATATTATTTCACAATGCCAACGACCTAAGGATGGGCGAATGAATCAAATATATCGATATTTTCAAAATATATCGAAACATATCAATGTATAAAAATAACAATATCGATATATTGATATCGAGAAAAAATTACTCAACGGTATTATCGATTTTTTTTAAATACCGATATTTTTTACAAGGCAACTAAACACATGCAGCCTACTTATGTTAAAAAACTTTTTTTTGTCGGATACGAGATATGATTAGATTTTAAAAAATATTTTATTTGATACGGTTTTCATATTCGGAAATATATTCGGATATGTCGAGAAAAAAATATCAACTAAAAATATAGATATAAAAAAAGATATTTTTACCCAAGCCTATAACCGATACCCACTCATCGTTGCGGTACAGTAAGATATTAATGAAAAACCTTGCAATTTGTAATCATACTATTAACTCTTGCTAAAAGATATACAACATGTTACAAAAATACCCCTAATGCCGAATATGGTATATAGGGACCATCAAACTGAACAACTTTTACTATGGGGCCAACTCCGAAATCGCGAAAAAAATATCAGCTGTTTCATACATTTTGATATCTTCGATTTTAATTTTTGTATGAAACAGCTGATTTTTTTTTCACGATTTCAGAGTTGGTTGATCAGTTTGATGGTCCCTATATACCATATTCGGCATTAGGGGTATTTTTGTAACACCTTGTATAGATAATATTGCAATCACTGGAATAACAATGAAAAAGCGAATATGATGGACATTATAATATGGCGTTACAGTATGACCACGAGGGCATGTATATCCTGGTGGCCATACTGGTATGAAAAACTAGTATGACTACGAGGAAACGGGGATATTTTGTACCCATATTATTACTTTATGGCATATACCATAACTTACGGCAACAATAAGTCACTTGTCACCACTAAACTACAAAAGCGATCAAACGGCTTAAAAACAGGCGGTGCACCCGCTAACTCGGAAATAAAATACGACGCATGCCAGTGGTAGGACAGACGTCATATTTTATTTATTTCCCGACCCATTTCCTAGATGCAGCGTTCCTAGACGATTGTGCATTGCTTTGGCTTTTTATCGAGTTATATTTTTTTGAAAACGCTCAAGGGGTACCCATTAGTACGACTTTTCTGAAAGAAATCTTTTTTGAACTTTCAAGATTTGTTTGGTACTTTAGTGTTGTAATTATTCTCAAGTCACTATGCTTGGGATTTTTTTTAACCTAGTGGCTCTGTGAGATGTAGACCTCGCGTTTGTGACATTTTCGAACATATTGGCTGAAATATGTTTTATTGTATCTTTTCAACTCTCTGCCGTTTTGAAAAATTTCGAACAGCCAGACTACGGTAATAGTGTATACCATTACCGTAGTTGGACAAACATACGAAAGCATTTTTGGCCAAGCTGAAATGGAGACGCTTCGCGCTCGCTTAGTCAAAAATTTTTGAAGATTCTCTAAAGTTTGCTTCGAAACACCGATTTATGATTGAAGTTGTGATTAATTGAGGAAACGATACGAAAGCAAGCTTCTTTTCTTTTCTTTTCTTTAATTGAGGATAACATTAAAAGTTCTTGTGAAAAAGTAAGAAGAGCTCGGTGGCGCAGTGGTATAGCGCCTGGCCTATCGATTGCGGAGGTTAAGCAACTTTTGCAAGGGTTGGATATGGGATGGGTGACCAAAAATTTATTATACCGTGCTCTTCCGTGCTTCGTAAGGCACGTTAAGCTGTTGGTCCTTGCTGCATTTGCAGTCGTTAGCACTCACCAATCTGCTTCGGGCCCGCGTGGTGGGTCATGGCCCATCCTCCTTATCCATCCATAAGGAAGGCCTATGCCCCAGTAGTGGGGACATTAAAAATGCCTGATGGTCAACAGTAAAAGTATTGGGTTTACTTGCTTACTTTATTAGACCTTAAAGTTGGGTTTACTTTTATTATTATTAACATTAGGCATTTATCATACTCTAAACTCCATACTGACGACGTCCGTGGTCGAGCAGCTTCGTACACCGGTTTTCAAAGTATCGCCATCTCTGAGGTCCCGGGTTCGATCCCCCGGTCGGGTCAGTTAAGAAAACGAACTTTTCTATATTGGCTCAGGTCTGGGTGTTTGGGATACCACCGTTGTCTCTGATTTTCCATAACACAAGTGCTTCAGCTATTTACTTTGGAATCAGAGCAATGTTTGTGATGTTGTCAAATATTTATTTATTTATACTGGTTTGGTTTAATAAATAATTTTTTTCACTCCAACTAATCGAAACTTTCAATTAAAAAACCAATCCGCTTTTCAACTGGATTGAATTGTTTCCGAGGTAATAAATCCACTCAAAAATTTACAAACTGAGAGAGAACATTTGGGTTGGCTGCGATGTTGATGCGCCGATCCAAACGTAAGATTAATTACCGAAGAGCGGCAACACGATAACTGATTTAGGCTGCCTTTCCACCAGAGATGTGCTACATAGCTAAGCTGTGAGTGAGGTCAAAGATAAGCTACGAAACTATGTCACAGTTTCAACAAATGTTAAGTGACGTAGCGGACAGGGTAAAATGTAGCGGGAAAGACAGCTCCCATTTGTAGCTCCAATTCTTAGCATGCATAAATCCATTAAAAACGTAGCTTCGTTGAACCCGTTCCCACCAGTTTTTTATAATCTACGCTATAAAAATAAACGATCCTTATTGGTGGATATCATAAACAAACTTAGCTACACAGCTTAGCATTTTATCTGGTGGAAAAGAAGCCTAAACCTTTGTTTACGAAAGTACTTCATGCAAACGTGCTTTCGTAACAAACATTGTAACAATAGTTTTTGTAAGGTTAGGACAATAACAAGTAAGAGCTAATAGGCAACGGTTAATCATAAATTCCCATCATAATGGCCCATCCTCCTTATCCACCCATAAAGAAGGCCTGTGCCCCAGCCCCCAGTAGTGGGGATATTAAAAATGGCTGATGTCGAATCATAAATTTATAACCTACGCGATTTTGCACGCGGAATACCGAATAACTAACCTTGGTAATAATTGGTGATGTATTTTTTCCATTACTTAAGTTCTGTTTTTTTTGTACATTGGTGTGACTTTTGCCATTATTATTAGTCATAATCATAAATTATATAATTAAAGAAAAGTTTTTTGTTTATTGTTACTTACTTATTAAGAGCAAATGACACTTAAACTTAAGTACTTTCAAAAGAAGCTAACACGCGTGAGTGAAATGAAGAAACATTTTGCTAAACCGATTTTTGCTCAAAAATACACTTTCCATATGAATAACATACTGGCTGTAAATTCATCGGAACGGTCAAATTATTTAGAACCCTGAAACTTTTTTAACAGAAGGCAAATAGAGAAAGAATACCAAATAAATGCGTTTTCATTTAGCGGTTCTTTTGTGTCCGGGGAAGAGCGGACAGCGATATATGGGGTACATTAGGCAAAACAATGCGGCATTGTACTAAATAGGTGTGAACCTCTACTTTGAATACGTTTTGATCGAATGTTCGTCCTTTCTGTTATGCTTTTCATACGGAGCTCCCGCTTTTTGTTGTACACGGAGGTTAAAAGACACATAACAAAAAGGTTAAAAAAAAACAAACCCGAATAACCTCTTTGTGTTATTATAAGCTGTGTGTGTAATAAATAATAATGAAAAGAATTGCCTTGACACGTTTGGGTTGGAATTTAAATGAATGAATTATAATTGGAAACTTACTACTTTATTTTATTTAATGTTTATTTGTGTAAGGATTAGTTATATCAAAATATGTGTTATTTTAACCAATGGAAAATGAGACACAATAGATATTCTATTGTTATCCCGCCGCAATCGGCCGCTCGGGCGTTGATGAATTAAACTATTTCAAAGAGTGTTCGGTATCCGGAGCACCAGTAGGAGCATTGGACAGGACTTTCCGGTCGCAGGTTCGATTCCCGTACTAGAATATGATCTGGTGCGAGTCGTCACAGTGGTTTTGTTTGAAGTATCTAACTTACAGCCATTATTACATTAGGTATTTCTGCGGCTGAAGAGTAGGGGCAGTACTTTTGGTAAATGTGGTGTTATACTAATCCAAACTACAGAATAAGACCCCATCGGCCAAAAGTCTTTTTGGCCTGGTAGGTAAGTACAACCACGACGTTGTGAAGAAATAAAAATTCTTACGACCAAGGAATTACAAAAACAATATTATTAAACATACCTACATAATTAGATCGGTGCTGAGAATAAAAGACATAACTCTGTGAGAATTGTGTTAAACTAATCTCGGGAGCGCTCATAAAAGAAAATAACAGTGAGTAACTTCGTTAGAACTCATTATAAGGGTGCGCTAATTTGTGAGTTATGATTATTACATTGAACTAATTGTGCTGATCACGAGGTGCGGTCTACGGATTTATATTCTACTAGCTTTCCGCCCGCAGCTTCGCCCGCGTGGATTACTTGGATAAAAAGCCTATGTCCTTCCCCAAGGTCCCATCTATATCCGTACCAAATTTCATCAAAATCAGTCCAGCGGTCTAGGCTTGAAAACGTAACAGACAGACGGACGGAGTTATTTTCGCATTTATAATGTTATTAAGGATTTTTTTGCTATAGTTCTATATAATGGTAAACATCTGGGATAACACGTCATAATTTTTTAACTAAAGATAATGTTGGTCCTTTTTTTTTTATGCTGAGGAAAAGCGCGTCAATGCGTTTTTCCTCAGCATAAAAAAAAGATAATTTTGGTCTTAGGAAATTTTAATAGCCCAAAGTGGGAACAAGTTATTAGCTATACAAACATAGAGACTGATGTAAATTAGTATCACGTCAGTAAATAAGCACCGCAAATAACTTTAGAATCGAATGCAAAATTTGCGAAAGCTGTTTAGACATGCAGGGAAGTTCAATATCTTTGCCAGTTTGGGTAAAAATGATCCATTTGGGTTCAAAATAATCTGCCACTAAGTAGGTCTTTTTTATATTATAAATCATATCAAAATTGTTTATTACAGTCATGTGGTCAACAAACCAAAACATGAACCCTGCCTAGAGTATCGCAACCAAGTAATAGTACTCAATTAGTATTAGAAAATAAATAACGACATAACCATAAAGAAAAGTACGGCCTTTCCCGTGGATGCTGTTATAATCGTGGCGAGTTAGAATTCGCCATATTGGACCGATCGGAAAATGGAACAATAATTTGTGATCCACGGAGGTGGCAGATGAACTACTTCTAAGTAATCAGTCGCCTTCAACGACATGGTTAGTGTTATCCTACTCTGCTGGACGTCACTATTGTCAAGTGTCAATATAAAAAGCTTCTCGAAGGTCCAGTGGTTCCTCAACCTCAATTTAGGGGCTAGAGCACACTAATGGATAGCTCACATTACATGTCGTTCAAGTGAACGACCTGTATAAATGGGTTCAAGACAGATTTAGACAACCTTTTCCTATTTCTTACTAAAGAGACATAAATGAAAAAGAACAAAAGGACAACATCCCAAATGTAATTGTTCTGATCCAATAATGTAATGTAATATTCATACTCGATTAGTAACTGCCTAACAAGAAGATGAGAACTTAATGAAATCCACACATCGACTCGGCGAGATAACTGTCAGTCGATGAGTGGATGTGTCGACAATCGCGCGGTTTCTCGCAAATCCGACTTGAAGATGACACATTCCTGCAGATTGACAACCAATTGCGAAGGAAATGTTGGATCTTGGTTGGTAGGTGTGTAAGGGGCTTTAATAATTATTCGGTGAAATAGTTTACTGTTGATGTTTTATAATAAACATTTTTTTTGTAAAGACTATGCTGTTTTTCCATGTTTTTTAAATCTACGAAATTGCTTCTGATTTTTCATGATCTGCTGCAGAAACTATTACACACTTCAAACTAATGTTTAATTGCTAGAGATAAAAAGCATAGTTATGTTTTAACTCGTATTAGAGTTGTTTAATTTAAGCATCTGTATATCAAAAAAACACAGCACCATTTTTGGGTGCCTATACCTTTGATTTCAACGGTGACTTCGCCTCGCAATATTTTTGTTTAATCTCCTTATTCAACAGCGTTTTAAGTTTTTCAGGCATTGTTTTACAAGATTTTCATCAAGAGTAGGATATTTTCATCAAAAGTCATTCTAAACACGACAAAAGAAAATCGTACTGTTATGAATAAGGAACAAATCCTTAGAACAATACTCAAAAGACCCTTGCCTATGCGAACGCACTGCATTGAAATAGAGCTATATGATTGGTTCGTTGGTTTTACTTATTACTTGTGATTGGTAGTTGGAACCCTGTGCGTCCGCATCCACTGTGAGATCTCATAGTATGTTTGTGGGTTTTGATAAAACTAATATATATACTGTGATAAAGATGTTAATCAAAACGGAGATACCGAACCTTATATTCATTTGTTTCATTGGGAATTCGATTCGATCGGATTCGAGCAATTCGGATCTCTCGCTCTGTGTACACGCTTATAGAATTTCAAACGTAATTATGAGGTCACGTTTGGTTTTGCGAGCGATACAAACCAGCCACAACAAAGTAATGTAATACCTACCACTATTTGGTACTCAAAGGGGATTACGACTTATAACACGACAGCTTCGGTTATTCAACGCCGACGTAATTGTTAATGAAATATCATATAACTCGTAACCATGTTTAGTGAAGAGGTAAATAATTAGTCACTGACATAAATTCATAAAGTACCTATTAAAGATTCAGATAAATAATATATAAGAAAATTATTAGAAAAAATCGACTCATCCGTAGCACCTCAGACGGGACTCGAACCTACCCCAACAGACCCGTAGTCACACTAATTTACCACACCGGTGTGACTAACGGTATTTTTTTACCCGTAGTCACACCACAAATAACCAACTCATCCTTGATATGAAAAATGACAAACAAATAATAAACTTTTTTCCGTAAAACAATAGGTACGTCACCAAAGTACCGGGATCTCATGATTCCAGTACACTGCACTGACAAATTATGCTACCGAGTCACCAATCCCAAGGGTGCGGGTTCGAGTCCCGTCTAAGGTGGTACGGGTGAGTCGATTTTTCCTACAATTTTTCTAATAGCATTGTGATACACAGAAGCAATTTACAGAATCTTTGTCAATTTTACTAAAATCAACTTGTGTAAACCCATCAAGCCCCGCTATATGAGACAGTAGATATTCTATTTTTATCCGGCCGCATTCGGCCGCTCGGGTGTTGATGAAAATTAGTAGGTACGCTATGTAATTAAAAATCGGTTATTATTTCGTACAATAATTAAGATTTCATCTACTCATATTTCTGTAATTATTCGTTACTATTTTAATAGCGTTAACGATTTCATCGGAAAATTTTACTTCGTTGGAATTAATTTCAAACTTAAAAAAAATACCGTATAGTAACTTAACTTTCCCTTCCCTGCTTATTTTAATTAAAGTGAAAATACAGAGAATATCATAAAACGATTTATTTATCCATTGAAAAGCCTATATTTCTCTACAACTATTCTCTAAAAATGTTACCCAAACTACAGTTTTTTTAATAATATGACGCCCGCATTAAAAAACAACTTCATAAGACATAAAGACGTTAAAAGAAATTAAATAATCAATCTTATACTCTTTCAATTCACTGTTTTTGTCTTCAATATCTACTTACTGGGCAAATTACCTCATTCGTGCCAATTATCCCGAAATGAAGAAGGCCATTACGGAACCCTGTCTCTTTGTCCTCCCCAAGCAATTACTGGCCCACAGTATTAAAGCAATTCAAAGTATTCGTCACTTAATTTTTTCTCACTTTTTCCCACGGAGTTTCCAAACACTCGGGATGATTTTCGTCGTATTTGATGTAATGCTGGCTGTTCGTAACTTTTCGCTTTTGTAACACCTACAAGGTACGTTAATTTGGAACGGCGTATTTTAATTTGGTCTAAAAATAACGGCTGTCTAAGAAAGTTCCTTTGCGTATTCAAATGACGTCCCCGGTGGCGGTCGACGCTGTCTACATACAATACAGTGGCGTACACTGCCTAGTGCCTACGAAACCATACATGTAAATGGCATGGGAATTTTAAACTGTATTTAGTCAGCTGCTACGAGTTTTAGGATTTTAATAATTTTGGACTTATTAAAATTGACTGATTTATCATCGCGCTGCTCAAATCACTGGATGGAGTAATGTACTCGTGCTGAAACTTGGCATACAAAGAGTTAAGTATGACATAGCCATCCCCTAAAAAAGTAATACTCGCGAGAAGTGGAGTTCCACGCGTATGAAGTCGTGAGCAAGAGCCGCCTTTTGATGAAAATCTATAGTCTAAGCTCTTGATGGGCTGAAAATAAACGTATCCAGATTTTTTAATGAAAATTGATATAATCGTTTCGTAATGTTTATGGAATTTTAATTATATTTTCATTAATATTTTAAAGCTACTTATTTTACAATCAAAACTATTTACATCCTCACACTATCCGGCTTCGTGTCGTAGCCAGTGTACGCACTTCCGAACACAATGTAGTACGTCAGTTCGCTCCCGCTCACTCCTCAGTTCCGTTCAGCGGCAGTTCCACACAGCCTCTCTGCGAGGCGGTCTCGTTCTCGTACGAGCGGACTCCGTGTCGGTTCACTCGTCAGCTTTACTTTTCGTGTGGAGTGCAGTGATTGTTCGTAATAGTGCTCCTGCCCGTTTATGAATGCCTGGTACTTGTTGGAGTTCTAATTATGAGTTGAAATGTAAGTGCTTTCGGTTTTTTTATAGATTTTTAAATTGACTGTGAAATTAGTTAATAAATTACTAAATTTTATAATGTGTAGGTTTATAAGAAATTAGTCTGCAAAACTGTATTCGTTTTAATGTATAGCAAATAAGGACCGATTCCACGAAACAAAAAGATTCGTCGGCTAAACGGCATTTGATATTACTGTCGATGTAATTTATAAAAACCTAATGTACAATAAAAAGTCCGTTTGGTTTCTGTAGCTTACAAAACAACAATTCAATAATGTGTTCACATTAGAATTATTCTATTTCAAGCTACGTGCCACATACATGAATTTCATTCATGAACTTCCTACAAGAATTTAAACAAAAGTTTTATCTCTTTTTTAATGCAATTTAATGAGATAAATGTCATGTACCGATATTTTGATATTAAATAACCGTAAAGATATAGCAAAAAACATTGTTGAAAACCAGTATTCTATCCAGTAATGAAAGTGTAATAATAAAAGTGTTAATAAACCGCTAATCCTTTGATGACTTAATATTTTTCCTCCTTAAAAAGGAATTTGTCAAGGACCCATCTTTTTCATCAAAAAACAAGAGTCTTAGGGAAGAATAATTCTTTTTCTTCATTTTAGAAGAGTAATAGCCGACTTGAGATTATTAATATAGCTTAAGATTTTTGCAATTCACTGTACGCTCGACGGCTCTCTGGAATGACCAAGTTATTTTCAATAACGATATGATTGAAGCTTTCTTGTAATTGACTTGGGGAATTATACCTTAACACACTAAAAATAATTTAGTTCTCCATACTTAGTAAATTATCCCCAAATGCTAAACTACCAAGTGATTCACTTGGTGGTTAGGTTAGTATGGCGATCAATTAAACATTAGCTATTTACTTGTAGTTTTTTTTTATATAGAATGGATATTACACCGCTTGGACGACCTTGACGACCTCCGTGGTCCAGTGGCTTTGTACACCGGTTTTCAAGGTGTCGCCATCTCTGAGGTCCCGGGTTCGATCCCCGGTTGGGTCAATTTAGAAAAAGAACTTTTCTATATTGGCTCAGGTCTGGGTGTTTGTGATACCACCGTTGTCTCTGATTTCCATAACACAAGTGCTTTAGCTACTTACTTTGGAATCGGAGCATGTATGTGATGTTGTCAAATATTTATTATTTATATTTCTGATTTTACTCCTTCTCCGGTCTCGAACTCACTTCCCGAGGGTATCAGAAAGGCTCAGTCTCTGAAATCTTTTAGCGATACAGTTAGAAGTCATTTCCTTTCTTGTGATCGTAACTTATAATACCTATATTTCGTTTCTCTTTCTATCTATATACATTACCTGTCCTTTAATTTTCACCCATTCCCCTTTTCTACTTTTTTATTTTCTCTCACCCAAGGTTGCCTGGAAGAGATTGCTATTTAGCAATAAGGCCGCCTTTTGTATGTTTTCCTTTTTGTCTGAGTTCCACAGCCGGACGGCATGATCAGACGTTTTTAAACATAAACTGATGTTTATTAAAAAAACACAACTAAAGTTCAAGCTGACTCAAAATTCTCGGAGCTAAAAAATCAGAAATTTCAATCACCTACATCTTTCTTACGTACTTACATGTATGAGCGCGTTGCTCACGAAAAACTTTTTCTACGAAATCATTATGTGTAATATGTTTAACTGGTTTTCGATAAATTCCGGATACCTTATATAATAGAAATTTTCTTAGAAATTTAGAACCATACCTACTCTACCTTTTCAGGGCCTTAATTTTAAAGTATTTAATGAGTTACATGGGAGCGATTCTGTAACCAAACTTGCATCTCACTTCAAAACTCACTTCAATTCGCATGAATTTGTTATTAATTATAAATATAAATATAAATATAAATATTAGACAACATCACAAACATTGCTGCGATCCCAAAGTAAGCTAAAGCACTTGTGTTATGGAAATCAGAGCCAACGGTGGTAAACACACACACCCAGACCTGAGCCAATATAGAAAAGTTAGTTTTCTAAATTGACCCAGCCGGGAATCGAACCCGGGACCTCAGAGATGGCGACACCTTAAAAACCGGCGTACAAACCACTCGACCACGGAGGTCGTCAAAATTAGCTGAATATAAGCTACTTTACCGATTGCAAAAGGTTTTAGGTAGCTACCGTAGCTATCTAAAATCTTTTGAGATTTAAAAAGCCTACCATTATCACATTTATGATATAAAATTCCCGCGCATTGACGTGAGATTCGAAATGAGGTTCAAGTATGGTTATAGAATCGACAGGCATGTAAAAACAAAATGATTACTTTTATTAGATATAATTATGTGAAAATGATTGTCGGCAATTATTTTGAACGTTAACTTAGAAAATAAAGTAAACCTAAGTAAATAATTATTACAACGCAAAACTATCTATAATTATCTATCGAAACACAAAAAAACTGTAGTGGTACACTGTTTAAGTCTGAATTTTTTTAAATCATATTTAATAAAAATATGATAAAAAAATCACCAAGTTATTCGGACACCCGGTTACTCGGCTGCTTTTATCGGATCCTAGCAATAATCCTAGGAATAGATCGGATCGTACGATAATTTTTCACAATCATCGGGGCTTTCTAGGATTATCGGAAAAATCCCAGATTGTTTAGGACTATAAGAATCGTGGACTTAAATAGAATACGAATACTCGTATAATAAGAGAATAATAATTATAAATTGAGATTTTTCGCATTCACAATGCTATTTTCATATTAAGATAAAAAATATAATTTAAAAAAAAATACTAGAATAAATCGATTCACCCGTCGCGTCTGATGAGGTGCTACGGGTGAGTCGATTTTTTCTTGGTATTATTTTTTCTAATATTTTATTTATCTTAGAATAATAATTGCTGTAATTATAAATTACTAAAGAGAAAATGGTGGTAATTATCATAAAATCTCAGGTTCATCTTCTTTGATTAATGTTAGAAATAAGTTATCTGACTTCGAATTTCGGCCGCAACTTTGGCATCAACAATTAATTAGTTTTGAACATAATTCTGGCTTTTAAAATAAAAACAATTGCTCATTTTCGCGTTATTAAATTCAGCTTGTCAATAACTACGAATAACAGGATAATACATTTTGACGACCTCCGTGGTCGAGTGGCTTTGTACACCGGTTTTCAAGGTGTCGCCATCTCTGAGGTCCCGGGTTCGATCCCCGGTTGGGTAGAAAAAGAAACTTTTCTATATTGGCTCAGCTCTGGGTGTTTGTGATACCACCGTTGTCTTTGATTTCCATAACACAAGTGCTTTAGCTACTTACTTTGGAATCGGAGCAATATATGTGATGTTGTCAAATATTTATTTATTTATTTAATACAGGATGTCCCAAAAACTTTGCCACAGGGAGGGAAAGTACCTTAAGTAATGAACATAGGAAATTATACTGAAAGAAAATTTTGTTTTTAAAAATAATGGGAACTACATTCAAGGTTTTTTTTAAAATCGCATTCTATAGTGTACAAATTGATACAGTACGTATTAATTAAATTTTAAATGTTAAATTTCATGGTCTTTCTTTTGTCGAGTTAAAATAATCCTAATGCAATGACTTCAATTACATAGACGAGCTGTTCAAAATTAAAATTGTGTCACAACCAACCTTCGCGGCGCATCAACTGTTTCTCTAGGTTGCTCGCAATAGACTAAACGAGTTGTGGTGCATGCACCGTAACTTAATGAGCAATTTTTCGGTACTGTACAGCCTGTCTAGTGTAGTAAATACATAGAAGTCTTTGTCCTAATGAACAACCCTTTCGATCGGTATCGTAAAAATAAAAAGTTTTTTTTTCATATTTGGTGGGTTCGATTCCTGGTTAAGCCCGGTGATTTTTCAAAAATATTTTTAATACGGATGCTAGGCAACTGATATACTACATACTTTTTAAATTATACTTATAATAAGACTATGTATACATAGTAACACCCAGACCAGTCATTATTAAAATTCATCATTTCAATTTCTGCACGACCGGGAATCAAACCCGGGACCTCTTGCGTGTTAGACCGGCAAGTTTACCACTGCACCATTCAAATCATCAATTTATGATACGATTTTCTTTAAACTACATCAACTTAAAAAAAATATATGATTCTAATCCCAGTGATGATTACATTCCTACTAAGACTACATTTAACTACATAAATGACTACATTTCATTTCGCGTTTGAGCTTTCTGCGTACGAGTTTTATGATGTCAGCTGTGTAGATATGCTAGCTGAGCATAATCAGCGACAAATATCTGCATTTTTCGAAGGCGCGCAATTATTACTGAACGCGTTTAAACTTGCTCGAATGAACTTAAATGTCGAGCATGTTTCTGCGAGGAGACCCAGTACAATGTAATGCGATATAATGCAGAAAACGAATGAGCTTGAACGCTTACTACTTTCTTTCTGATTAATTATTTACCCTTTTATTTCTTCTTTAGGTACATTTTCAAACTTACTAACACAAACCCAAATCATGATCAAGGGATTTTGTTAATGTCAAAGAAGCTAAGCCATTGAGTACCTAAAGAACAATGACTACTTCCCATGCAAACGTTGACCTGTCAAATAGCTTTTTTTTTAAAGTTGATGTATAATGATATAATATTATAATTCAATAGTCGCTATGACCGTAGAACGCTGGTATTTATTGAATTTTAATTTGGCGATCACAAAAATATGTAATGGTAAAATCAATATGTTCTGATTGTAATTATAGCTAATCTTATTATGAATTTTCTCTATTTCAGCATTGCTGATTTTCATTTTAGTTAGCAATTTATAAATAACAATAAAAATGCAATTTTATGAGCTATATTACTTCTCTATACATGATAATTGATAAAATCAACATTTTGACAGGTCAGAAATGGGCATCCTTCTTTAGAAATTAATATTTACATAAAAGAAAGATTTACAAAAAATTTTTAAAGAAATTTTTAAAGATAAAGATTTACATACTTGTAACTAAAGCTTTAGGGAAGACTGTTTCTGAACTTCAGCTCCTAAGGATCAATGATCAATGGGTTATAAACGTCTGTGTGATATATCATATTTCGGTTCCAACGTCTATTGACGTCGAACATGGATTAATGCCCTTTACAAGATCTTTAAAAGTGTTCTTTCTCGCAAAAGTGGTAGGTTTTTTTACCTTCGTTCAACCAACAGGCAATATAAGAACAGACTTGGTTTCACCATTGATTTCAAACGCGATTAAAAGCTAAACGATATTAGAAGCTGGTTGCTGGTTGAAGTTAAAAGAAAAAATGGTTACAAAAATTGCCAATTATCTAATAAAGAAATTCCTTGTAAAATCTTATCAATTGTGAGCGTAAAATGAGCGATCAAACTTAACATTTAAACTAGATTTATGCAAAACATTATTTTTGAAACAATCGGTGAAATTGGTATTTATTCTGTGTTTAGTTTATTTATGTTTAAATCAATGATTTATTTAAATGGAAAATAATATATATCTTTTGTAATGTGGCAATAGCAACCCTTCTTCTTCTTATCTTATCGTTCCAAGATTTAGGCTTGCAAAAACTAGAGGCCTATTTATGAGGAAACGCATAACCTTGTTTAATAAAGTTCCACAACAAGTGATGAATTTAAAAATCATGTCAAAAAGACGCTCATGGATTATCTGAAAGACCGAAATGCGTGCAAATGATGTACACACAATAACTTGCTAGTAAGTACCTGTTGTATGTATTGTTTTGGTAACGATATATTTAAGTTTGAAAATATCGTTACTTATTTCTGTTAAAGCTGATAAGTTTCTTGCGACTGTTCTGACAAGAAGTCAGTTAAAAAAGTCTGAAACGGGTGGTAGAAAAATATAGACGATTCAAAAGCGCTTAATACTAAGTTAATTTGAATAATGCATTTTTTTACTTTATTTACTTTGCTTTACTTTACTCTTATCGTATAAGGATTAGTGGCCACCTCTGCGGTGTTAGAGTTTATCAAGCCGCCTGTAAGGCCTCTGACTTGGCTTAACGACTGTTATCAGATGACAACAGGACCGACGGTTTAACGTGTCTTCCGAAGCACGGAAGCGCTCAGTTTTAATGCCACTTAACGGTCACCCATCCAACACATGGCCCGACCGAGCTTTGCTTAACAAACGAAATATAGAACGATCAGTCTGTCAAGCTCCGCCATGAGTGCTTCAATAGCAACCCTAAAACAGTAATACAGAAGAAAACAGACAGACAAAACGACTGGGTTCACATTGTCAATAAAATTACTCGCAGCGTGTGGAATGATGAAGTTAACCCATAGATGCTTGCCCATTTGCTTAATTAAATGGCGCTGTGTAAATCTGGGCCTGTTTATGTTTATAGGGAGGAATGCGTCAAAAGCGTTCCGCTTCAGTAAGAGCTATGTTCATATCAACTGAAATGAGTAACATGATAATACAAGAATAATGATTTATTCTTATGTTTCAAATAAATAAATGAAAATGGCTAAGCTTTAGTTGAACATTAAAAAAATTGTGTTTTTAGTACAAAAAGATAATGATTGTCATGACAAAATTACCTAAGCAATGAACATCTCCTCCATGTTAAGTAATATCTTTACATTTTATTTATTAATTTCCTTACAAAAGTAACTTTGTAATAATTTGAATAAATAATTGCTCAGAACGAACATCAAAATAAACTTCTTCACAATCAATATTGTAAAATAATTTTGGCAATGCCTATTAATAATGATTTTGTGGAAGACTATTTTTAACCCCCTACGCAGCGCAAAGAGGGGTGTTATAAGTTTGAAGCCTATGTTTGTGTGTCTGTACGTATATTTGACGACCTCCGTGGTCGAGTGGCTTTGTACACCGGTTTTCAAGGTGTCGCCATCTCCGAGGTCCCGGGTTCGATCCCCGGTTGGGTCAATTTAGAAAACGAACTAATCTATATTGGCTCCGGTCTGGGCGTTTGTGATACCACCGTTGTCTCTGATTTACATAACACAAGTGCTTTAGCTACTTACTTTGAATTCGGAGCAATATATGTGATGTTGTCAAATATTGATTTATTTATATTTATATTCGTAGTGCATAAACGGATCAAGCGATTTCAATGCATTTTTTTGTTGAAAGCTAATCTAATCGATATGGTTCTTAGCCACGTTTGATGGAAATCCATTTAGCCATTATGGAGATGGTCAACTGCCAGTCGAAATGGTAAAAGATATAGAGATGGTGCTTTGACTCAAATAATGTACACCTTGGGCAAATTAAGAAGCAAGAAAAAAAAAAAGAAAATATCGGCAAAAAAATGGCCGCCTTAAAAAAATATTTTTTACTTTTTTTATTGCTTATAAATTTTATTCAGTCGAAATAAAAATGTACTATTTGCATTAAACTGAAGTCTAATTACAATTCTGGCTAGTCAAAAACAACAAATTGATTTTGATGACAGAACTCTGAAATTAACCTTCAACGCCCGGAAAATGAGACATAATAGATATTTCATTGTTATCCGGCCGCCTGCGTCCGCTCGGGCGTTGATGTATTAAGAATAGTAATAGCTCAGTTAAATTAGTTAAGTACTTACCTTTGTTTTTTTGCTTAATTCCAGATTTGGGTGGTTTCACAGTGTTATTTGATAGTTTTATTCATCCCTTTTAGTTTTAAGAAAGTTATTTCACCAAAAGATTACTTGCCTCCTGGAATCCCTTTGGGTCTGAGAAAAATTCGGGATAAAAAAGCAAGCAGGATCAACCATTGTGAGGGCTTGATGTTATTCAATACAAATTCTTTTACGGGGTAAAAATAAGCATAGAACTATAATAACGCTTATATATTTTTTTATAAATAATTTATTTTACTTATTTCATTAGTTGCTTAATATTTTATCGAATTATTTGTTTATTTAAAAATCTTTATTGTACTACAAACTAAAGTACAAAAGGCGGACTTAATGCTCATTGCTAGTGAACCTTTGGGAAACAGAAACCATGATTGCGATACACATAGTAATAAATACAAATATCAGCAGTTTCATACAAAAATTAAAATCGAAAATATCAAAATGTATGAAACAGCCCATTTTTTTTTCCGCGATTTCAGAGTTGGTCCCATAGTAAAAGTTGTTCAGTTTGATGGTCCCTATCTACCATATTCGGCATTAGGGGTACTTTTGTAACACCTTGTATACAGATATATTAGTATTAATTAAATATCTAAGAAGGAGAAGGATACAGAGATGACAATGAGTTCCACATTATGAGCTTTCCAAGAGGAGAGAGTTTACTTTCTTTTTAACCCTTCAACGCCCGGAATATGAGACGCAATAAATATTCCATTGTTATCCGGGCCGCATGCGTCCGCTATGGCGTTGATGAATTAAAAGAATCATTGCTTGGAGATTGTCTGCATTATACGGTTAAGTTTCGGTAAAGTAAGCTCAGGTTATTTTAACGTGAAAAATATTGTAATATACCTTTTTTGTTGTCAGCAAAAATTAGCATTTTATTCGTTGTAATTTAAACAAAAAGAAAATTTAGTATGGCATAGTTTTGGTTAGTGTTGAAAGGAAAAACATTAATGGTTTTTATTTAAATACTGTTAAAGTGTTTGGTAACTGCGCGGGTTTTATTTTTTCTAGTATTGCCTTTCTACTTTTTCTCAAATGGTTTTAAAGCAAAAGTGGTCACTTTCGCTTTATCACCTTTTTTGAGACTAAACTAACTAAATAAAGAACAGTATTCTTAGAGTTATATTAGATAATCGTACATAAGTAATCAACGACCATGGTTGTTCTTCTTCTTCTTTTTGTTATGGCAATCTACTTTCCTCTTGGAAGTAATTTTTGCCAGTGTCAAGTGTTAAATAGTTCAGTGGTAGATATTGTTTAATTTTTCATTAGAATGCGGGTGCATCGCATTCCAATGCTGCTTGGAGCATTTGGCACCAAGTATATCAAGACAGTTTACTCGGTTAGTTCTGCCGAGGAAGCCACCACTTCAATAAAAGTCTCAGCTTCACACAACCAAGATCGCGCCTATTTCAATTATCCCACATATTGTTCAGTTGCGTAGACACTTGTACCATATAACTGCACCAATTTTAAGACACAATATCCACTATGAATCAATTTGAAAATAATTAAAATAGACACCAAACCGAACTCGACAAAATGGCGCCAAAAACTCCACCATGGTTGTTTTCGCTGAAATAGGGAAAGAGTACGAAGAAAACCTCTCTATGATACTGGTCAATAATGACCTAATAAAAAAGAAAAGGATCTTTGACAAAAAGTATAGAATAAGCATCAGATCCAAAGAAGAATGGAACTTAGAACAAGTAGATCTGGACAGCATCGCAGTATTTTACTAAAAAAAAAAACAGTTACGTTTTCGTCAAAATAAGCGTCTCAGCAAAACACCACTTGATGCAAACCTTCATTACTTTTACGACGTCTTCGTCATATCTTCGCATACTTTTCTGCTACTTTTTTTATCACATGATACTGAATAATGTTACTTTTAAACGCGCGTCGAGCACAACTCTATTCCAAGAGCAATCTAAGGAGCTTATTGACAAAGAAAAACCCACTCTTTTCTATCGAACACCTGTTTTTAACGGGAGAATAGAAGAAAAATATTTTACTTACAAGTCCCCTTTTCAAAAGATTTTTATTTACTTCGCATTAATGTTTCGTTCCGTTGCAAGTGAATATTGAGTCGACGTTAATGACAAATTTCACGTGGAATAATAATTTATGACTTCACTGTGTTGCAATGGCCAATTTGATTCCTGCCACTCTAGAACCTTTTCTTTAAATGGGTATGCTTCTGATCTCAACCTTATTACGTAACTCTGTTGCTAACACTAAATAATATACTAGAAAAAATAGGACTCGCACCAGATCATGTTCTCGGACGGGAATCGAACCCGCGACCTTTGGATATCCGGTCCAATGCTTGATATACTAGAAGAAATTCGACGTTCTCACCAGTGACTCGGTAGCTCAGCGGTCAGAGCATTGGACCGGATATCCAAAGGTCGCGGGTTCGATTCCCGTCCGAGAACATGATCTGGTGCGAGTCCTATTTTTTGTATTATATAAAAATAGCATTGTGAATGCTTAAATCTCAAAATTTCAAATAGTTATATAGCTTTCTCATCTTAATCAGCTGTTTAAAAATATCTGGAAAGATGTTCAGTTGAATGTAGAGGTTAATTCCTTCTACATTGGTGAGATGGCGCTGGCTTGCAGCGTAAGAGTTGATATACTAGAAGAAATTCGACGTTCTCACCAGTGACTCGGTAGCTCAGCGGTCAGAGCATTGGACCGGATATCCAAAGGTCGCGGGTTCGATTCCCGTCCGAGAACATGATCTGGTGCGAGTCCTATTTTTTCTAGTATATTATTTAGTATTATATAAAAATAGCATTGTGAATGCTTAAATCTCAAAATTTCAAATCTGTTGCTAACAATTCTCGATTGAATTCGATTGAAACCGCAGTTACATTGCTGCTTTAAATAAGATAGTTGTCACATTGATTCTTAATAAAGCAGCAATGTAACTGCGATTTCTGTCAGAGTTTGCAACAAAGTAACATAATCAGGGGGCTGAGGGCCAAGACGGTAACTCTCACCACTTTTTGCCGATGTGATGGGGACGTGGTACGTGTAAGTATTCACATACACTAACGTCATTCGATACTGCTCTCTATCATGCTCAACTTCTTGTTCAAGTTTGCTAACAATAGAGCTACTTTGTAAGCAAAATTACGATAAACCTCTATTAAGGCAAGGCAGTTAATAAAATCCACTCTTTCACTATCTCTTTACGCTCTCACTAATAAAGATTGTATAGCTGATGTATAGGTACACAGTGTTTTGTCCCTTTCTTTATAATGTCAAACTTAAATAGCTGGACAGAGTTACAATTGTGTAACTATACA
This sequence comes from Catoptria pinella, assembly GCA_963556745.1. NCBI lineage: Eukaryota > Metazoa > Arthropoda > Insecta > Lepidoptera > Crambidae > Catoptria > Catoptria pinella. Next base: position 11,029,172 of record OY750774.1, on the reverse strand, counting down.
TTTGCTATACAATCTTTATTAGTAAGAGGGTTAAAATAAAGTTGATTTTTGCTTAGCTTTAAATGTCGCTTCGCCAGAAATTTGACGACATTTAGTACATTTTTATTGATATCTGGAATACTGTTTCTTTTACCGAAATGTACTCGGTTACTGTGTTAGATCAATAAAAAAGCTATCCTTTTTGCATAAAAAAACATATCACTGTCGTTGAAATTTACGAAATCTGACGATTGGAAGTTTATTTTTATAAGTTTTTATGGTATTATTAAGGTTTTGTTTACAAAGTTACCAAGCCTTTCTTCAATATTTTGTTCGGTTATTGTGTTTCTTTTTCAATCTACAGCAGTTTTTGTGAAGTAAAATTCTACATCAGTTCTTCACATTGGAAGCTCAAAAATCAATCTTTTCATCAGATCATGAACTAAACTAACCCCTCTTGCCTTATTATTCGCCTTAATTATATGAAGCAGTATATGTTTATCATAAAACAATTCTGGTTCGTAATCCCTCTTTCAATTCCTTTAAAATTTTGTGATATTCACCAAAAAATAATTATTATTGTTCTTATTTGGTACTTAGGAAGTTCCGAATCTCTGTAATTAACAGTTTTAAGTTATGAAGATGCATTGTTATTACGTTATAGTTGTTAAAAGTATAAACAAACTAACTACCACCACGGAGGACCACGGAGGTTTGACGACCTCCGTGGTCGAGTGGTTTGCACGCCGGTTTTCATGGCGTCACCATCTCTTGAGGTTCCGGGTTCGATCCCCGGCTGGGCCAATGTAGAAAATGATCTTTTCTATATTGTCTCAGGTCTGGGTGTTTGTGATACCACCGTTGTCTCTGATTTCCATAACACAAGTGCTTTAGCTACTTACTTTGGAATCGGAGCAATGTATGTGATGCTGTCTAATATTTATTTATTTATATGTTTATTTATTATAAGTTCTTCAGAACCAACTTTTAGAGACTACCTTGTTACATAGCGACATCCTTACTTAATGTTATAAATGCGAAAGTCTGTTTGTTTGTTTGTTTGTTACGCCTTCACGTCTTAACTACTGAACCGATCATCATGAAATTTTGCACACACGTTGTCAGGGGTACAGAGAAGGACATAGGTTACCGAAAAAAATAACTGTTCCCGAGGGATAGCAAAAAAACTTTCAACGCAGACGAAGTCGCGGGCGGTCGCTAGTCATACATATTTTTTGTAAGTTATGTAATTTTGGGATCGTCGGTCGGCTATAAAGTTAATAATTGTTTAGGGTTAATGCTATCTTCAAATTGTAATCGAGAAAAAAACTTTTACAACAAAATAATGATGTCGACCTAGCATAGATATGATTATGATATAAACATTTGATTTCATATCCCAGGTCTGGTATTTAGTTTCCACTTAAAAAAATATCTTTAACTTACAGTTTTCAATTAAAATTGGGACACTATTTAAATTGGATTGCGACCAACCCTCCAAATCTATGAAAAAACCCATTTGAATCCTTGCACAGCAATAACTAACGGTTTGAGGAAAAACACGATACTTTTCGGTCCCAAACGGAAAACGACCGCTGCGACAAACTGAACACCACTAGGGACCGAAATCTAGTGGTACGCTTAAATTTCCGACGGTCCAATTTCCCATCGAAATTATTTAAAAATATTTACAACGAAATCCAATTACTTTCTCTTCAATTATTTTCTCGTTTCGGCGAGCGAATTCAATGGGTGAATCGGGCATGTCAAGATGAAGATGTAGGTATCCTCTTCGACCAATGTGACGTCAAATCGAATCAAATTACTTATTCAGAGACAAGCCACAATGGCGGCCTCGTGTGCTGTCATACCCATGTTTCCACCCGCTTTGACCCACGAGTAACTTTAATACATTGTAGGGGTCACAACTGGATTGTTAACAAGTTAATCATTATTCAAACGTCGACAGCTCCGCGTACAATGATACTCCTATTATCTTATGTAATTATCATTTCAATAAGAAAATGTTTTGGTTGTATGAAGCGTTAAACAGTGAAAATAGTCTGTAGTTGTAGCCAATAATTTGGGCATTTGAGCGCATATTTGCTCATCATAATATTTGACACTATAAATAAATATATAAATATAAATATAAAATATTTGACAACATCACATACATTGCTCCGATTCAAAGTAAGTAGCTAAAGCACTTGTCTTATGGAAATAGGAGACAACGGTGGTATCACAAACACTCAGACCTGAGCCAATATAGAAAAGTTCGTTTTCTAAATTGACCCAACCGGGGATCAAACCCGGGGCCTCAGAGATGGTGACACCTTGAAAACCTTTGTACAATGCCACTCAACCACGGAGGTCGTCAAAACACTCAGCGTTACTACCAGCGTCAGCGCCCACGAACGACTTTTTGTAGCTGCGATTATCGCGGCGTTAATAGCGGCGTTTTTGTGTCGCTGGCTAAGTAAATCCTTTGTCTCTATTGTCAGTGTCATTTCGCGGGCGATTAGTCGTTGAGCTTAGTCTTTGTAGCTCGTGGGCGTTTACGTATAACTCTGTATGTTCTATTCTCGACGACGAAAAATCGCTCGTGGGCGGGAATCCTTAAAACCAGGTATTCATAAAATAATACATCAAATCTTGTTCGGTTGCAATAACATTATACAACTGCCCTTATTTTAGCATTGCACAACACCGCGCTAGTCTGAAAGATGAATAAAACTATAAACTGATATAGAACAGCTCATTGTTACTCCAAGCGAGACATTTTTATATGGAATAGCATATTGAAGCGAGGTAGGGAGTCATTTAATGTAAAAAATATTCTTAGGCACCTTATATAATTGCTATTGGCTATTACGTCTTAAAATAGTACAATAATTGAGCTGCAGGATTTTGCTAGAGATGTACACATAACTGAGCATACATAATGATGGTCAACATTCTATTCATTCGCTAACATAAAGCTTTAAAATAAGCAAGTCACATATTACTTTAAATCACACTCATTATTGTATTGTGTGGAATTGACAAGTTAAAGACTGATTTTTATAGATTATTGATTAATTTATAGTTTTAAGTCAGCCAATGACTAGAAAGTTAGCCGTTTGAATAGGAAGGCTTATGTTAAGAGCGCATAGGCTGCACACTAGCGCCGTCATTGGAAAAAAAAATCATAGTGCTTAAATAAAGACAAAATTGTGAATCATCTCTCTGTCACTCCGAAGAAGCGTTGTGGTACTTTTTATCGCTCAAAAAATAGTGCATACATCTTTTTCGGAGTGCACTACAGAGAGATAATTCACAATTTCGTCTTTATTTAAGCACTATGACTTTTTTCCCAATGGCGGTGCTAGTGTGCAAACTACGCGCTCTTAAGTGACCAGAATATTCTATTACCTATTATTTCATAGGCGAGCTGTATTTCGAATGCGGATAAGCACCTGTATAATTAGGTGGTTTCTTGAACGATTAGTGACTTAATTAGCAAAATGGGAGTGCTGAATATAAGAACGGTTACTTAACTTTTGCTCCCGACTAAATTGCTCGCACGTGCTTCAATTACGCCTTTTGGTGTTACAGACGTTTCGTAACACGTTTTGGACTGAACCATATTTACTGTTTAGAGTCGAAAATAACATTTTAAGTATTTTATTTGTAGGTATTCGACGTTTGAAATTCAAGCATGAATTGTGACGTGTCGTTTATATAAAAAAATACACACATGTTTTAAAATCTTTTGTAGTAAGGCCGTTCATCTTTTTTGATTGTCAAAGATCTGCAATAATGTTTCTTTCGAATTTCGAGAGTATTTTCTTACATTGATGTTATAACGCTGGCTTGCAGCGAAAATGTTAAAAGTACTAGAAAATTTAGACAATCCCACTAGCGACTCAGTAGCATAATTGGTCAGACCATTGGGCCGGAATTCCAAGCGTGCGGGTTCGAGTCCCGTCTGAGGTGCTACGGGTGAGTCAATTTTTTCTAATATTTATTTATCATAAAACACTGCCGTAATCTAAATAAACTCTGTAAGGTTTTGCATTAGTTTGTAAATCATTAAATTGTTTTTCTGCATCTTTGTAGGTGTGTATGAATTTCATTTAAAAACAATATTTCATTGTTATATACATTACTATTTTATTCAAAGGCAGGTAGTACCTATAACCTAAAACTTCTAAGAATTTCTAAGATTTGTTTTAAGGCCCTCTCTCCTCTTCAACTTTTGCTCAAGATTCGTTTATTCGTATGAACCTCCATCAAGCAAATACAAACCTACAATAATTTATAAATTTTTTAGTTTATTACATTTTATAAGGACTTTTTATTTACCAAATTCAATGTTAAAATTCAATTCACAAATATAATATATTTAGCATAGCCTGTATTTTTATACATTTACTTACACGACCAACCTCAAAGATAACTCCAACACAACTAAACCAAAAAATCCCCAAACGCGATTTCTTGGTCCCCAAAATGATACGTTTTGTATAAAGAGAAGATTTTCTTTTCTCTCCAATATTATTTTTCCCAAAATGGGGAAAAACCCCCAATTTGGCAGCCCTGGCTACACAAAGAGTAAGCTACAGAGGTACTGGTTTTTTCAGTGTCTAGGGGTTTTTTCATGTAGTAATTATTCAATGAATTCCATTCCACAGTTTTCGACCCATTCCAAAATTTATTTTTCCAAACGGTAGAAAATCTATATGCCTCGGGAGCTTTTTTCATTTTTTCGATATTGGCTTTCTTTTTCAGAATAATTTACTTTTTGTCCGAAAAACGGGATTTTTTTTCCATCATTTTCGATTTTCCAAAAAAAGTTACGCACCGATTTTTGAAAATTTGGACCATACGATGCCTCGCAAGCTCTTGCATCTTTTGATTTTACTGTCTTTCGTTAATCTTTATAAACGGAAATATAGCCAAATTCCACTCCCCCACGAAAACGATCTGATAAACATTTTCAATGTTAAAACTTTTTCTTACCAGAAGTACAAACCTACTTTATTGATTATGTGATTGTTTCTATCAAATGTAAACTCTCGTTGTATTCCCACAAACATCGCAACCAGTAAAATAGCTGCGGGTAAAATTTAATATAAAGCTTTGTGAAAGAATATCTGCAAATAAGGTATCCGCATACATCTCAACATGTAACAAACGCCTGTTTCCGCCGCGGAAATGAAATCCCCGACCCTGTCCATTGCGCCCTTACCATTCGGTTTCCCTTTTGATCGAGATACCAAAAAGGTCATTTTTAATCCTTAACAATCCGACCGGTTATTTATGATGAGTGTCGAAGTTCAATAACGAACAAGATGTATTAAAGAACATTTATTCAGTACAGGAACTGCTAAAATGTTAGAATTTGCATACAAGATGAAATTGAAATCACTAGGGTATGTTCTACTAAGGATGTTTTAATATCTTAAAAGTGGAAAAGAATAAAGATATTTCGATACATCGATTTTTGAAAAATATCGAAATGTAATTCGTGATATCGATGAAAAAATTTCGATGCACCGGATTTTTAAAGAGAATATTGACGTTTAAAATTCCTAGTGTTTAACTCAACAATATCACTATACGTCAACTGAGACGTAAATTCTAATCGTAAATAAAAAACATGGATATGTGTTATTAATGTTATTCAAATATGGAAATATCTAATTCAAAAAGTAATGATATTTTTAAAAAAAAGTTATTGATACGTTTTCGATGCTGAAAATTTTATATCGACACATCTGAATATCGAAATATTAAATATTGAAGTCATAAATATCGGTATATCGTCAAAAAAGAGAATTTTATCGATATTTTTTGAAATCCCTATGTTCTACTGCCGAAACCTAATATTTTCCCTAGAGAGAAATGAAAGGAAAAATGACAAAAAATGTTGTTCCGTTCATCTCATACTAACTGAAAACCTGAACAAGTCATAGTAGTAGATTATGCAATAAGGACTTAAAGTAGTATATTATGTCACGGGCGCTATATTGAACCCCGAGTACGAGGGATTCTATGGTTAACTCCCGAGCGGAGAGTTAAGGCTAGAATCCTGAGTACGAGGTGTTCAAGATCGCCCAAGGCAAATACACATTTAAGCCAGCGATGCATACTCTACTTTTTATACTTTCTGCGAGGCAATTGAAACCAATGACTGTTATAAAGAAAGCACTTAAGTATTTATTTAAATTTTGTCGTCTATTCTGTAGTGGTCAGTTCGACATTCGAATAAATCCTTTTCGATGCGCGGGTGAAAAAGAATTTCGTAAAAAAAAATCATGTTTTTCTTTTTTAATATGTAGGCAGTGCAAGAAAGTGATAACATAAATAAATAAATAAATATTTGACAGCATTACATACATTGCTCCGATTCCAAAGTAAGTAGCTAAAGCACTTGTATTATGAAAATCAGTGACAACGGTGGTATCACAAACACCCAGACCTGAGCCAATATAGAAAAGTTCGTTTTCTAAATTGACCCAACCGGGGATCGAACCCGGGACCTCAAAGCTGGCGACACCTTGAAAACCGGTGTACAAAGCCACTCGACCACGGAGGTCGTCAACATACAGCCTAACTCTGTATAAGTTCTCATTGCACCTTAACATTTTTGAAACCAACCTCGATCAAGCATGACTACATAGGTTGCATTCCAAATTCAAATCACATTATTCCCATGGGAAAAATGACATACTTTAGGAAAGTTTTGCATGACACATAATAAACCATTGACGAGCAGGTAGTATAAAAAATAATAAAAATTATTGTTTGAGTAGAATTACATACATAAATATACTATAAAGAAATCATGTAGTGTCTAGCTGTCATAAAGTATGGTGAATTATTAATTACGTTGATTTAAATATTACAATGAGTTTATTTTAGTAATTTATTCTTTATTCTTTTTGAGTCTCTCCGGACGTACATAACTTAAAATAACGATAAAATAAAACATCATTTTAACCTTCAGCAGCCCATAAATCTTCAAATTAAATATGTTCTAATTTATGAATTATTAAAATGTTAAGCACGCATTTTTACGTAAGTCTTATAATAATTCATTCACGACTATAATTAATGTGCGTGTAAATTTCAATAAACGTGATCTTTTTTAATCTTGTTTGCTTTTTAAATCTCTCCCGAGAGCACAAATGTCGTGAAGATACAATAAAGACTTCATTCATTTCAATCAAGATTCATTACAATTCAGTGGAAACTCGCAAAATGTACGTGTAAATACGAAGTTAATATTTACCTACGTGAAAACTTCGATATCCGCTTATAAGCGCGTTTCCATTATGTAAGAGCGTCCGATTTTTAGGGTTCTTTACCAAAATGCCAAAAAGTATCCCTTATGGTGCGACTCAGTCTGTCTGTCACAGCTGGATAACTCGAGAACTACTAATGCTATCAACTTGAAGTTTAGAATAGTTTTAGATGACGTTTGTCCAACTATTTTGCAACTAAGAGAGACAGGAAATGAAAGGGGCGTATGGGGTATCATATGAAAGAGCGCTGCTTGCACATTCTCAAGATTTTTTTTTAAACCGCATAGTTTTCGACTTTTGATGAATTTTGCTAATTCTTTTTTGTTGTGTTTGTTATTGTCAGGAAAAGGTTCTAATGAAAGAAAAAAATTGAAAAATATTGCGCGAAAAATTAGAAAACTTAAGAATACTTCACCATCATATTAAATTATTTCTAATGTAACCTTAGTACTGTTGACAATTTAATGTTTTTAATGTAAGCTTTATGGCATATGACATAACATTGCTGCAAATATCGTCAAAGAGGATGTAAAAGAAGTTGTTTCTGAAAAATATTTTTTTTGATTACATAGCCGAATATTTTGTTTCAAAATGGTGGTAGGTAGCTTTGTATCTCAAATTACTGTAGCTAAACTTTGAATCGAAATTACTGGAATTACCTATAATAACAAACCTAATAAAAGCCTCGGGACTATCTGCTATAGTTATTTTAAGACATAATGATAACAGCAAGAGTTATATCTCCTTTAATAGGTATGTTTATACAGAGTCGGTTTTTGCTTTACATAAAATATTCATACAAATTATGATTTATGTTTTTTAAAACGTAATTGTGTGCCGTCGCATGACATTTAGGTTTTCATTATCCTGTAGGCTATATGAAATCCGCAATTTATTCAAGTTCCTAATATAATTCGAATCTGGCAACCCACTAATGTTGTGTAAGCAATTTAATGCCAAGAATGTTGATACAAAAAGGGGCAATTTTGCAAGGGTGCAAACCTTTGGCGTGTTTCGCTAAGTTAAACATATTTACTTGGGAAATTAACAAGGGCATTGTTTTACTTTTCGGTTCTCATAAGCTTCTCAAAGAGGTTAGAAAAGGTCTAGTGACAATTTTTTGAAGATTTCTTGTTATTCTTTGGGATTTCTTAGCACATGCAGTTTATATTTGAGAAGGACATTCCCTTCTTATGAATATAAATTGCTTCGTTTTCTTTAACATTATTCATGGCAGGTTGTTACAAGAATCTCGGACGCTTCCTTATGAACAGTTATTCTTTGATATTATTCAAAACAATATTTTTGTTGATGGTGCTTTATACTAGCTCTGTATGAATATTCTTTAACAAAAATATTAAGGGGCTGACATGGACCAAATACGTGAAGTGCCACAGAATACACAATAGTACTACACTTCAGTACTTTTTAGTCTTTATAATAATTCAAAATGGGGATTTATGGAAAGTCGACAATTCAGTTTCAGCCCATTTAAAAACTCAATCACATTTCAAAGTCGAACTTAAAACTTAACATTTAATCAAAAAAATCATAACCATGCCTCATAGTTGATTAATGGTAAAAGTCATTAATTATATAAAAATAGCATTGTGAATACTAAAATCTCCAAATTTAAAAAAGTCATTAATTATTTTAATAATTACAAACACAATTCAACTGTAGTTGAATTTTTTGAACAATCAATTTATTTGCTAAAACATTAAATTATTCTTGAATCCGGCGAGACAAAACAGATAGATGAATCAGAATTGCTTTAAGCTGTGGCTTGAAACATTCTGATTTTAATTAGATAACCTTCCAGTTCGAATTAACAAAACTTTTATCATTAAAATCTGTCGTCTGTCCTACTATCTGTCTGCTAAATGGCATTTTATTTCGTCGCTATACATTTTATGACTGTGTTAATAAGCGAGTCACTATGGGGCCAACTCTGAAATCGCGAAAAAAAAATTAGCTGTTTCATACATTTTGATATTTTCGACTTTAATTTTTATATGAAACAGCTGATTTTTTTTTCGCGATTTCAGAGTTGGTCCTGTAGTAAAAGTTGTTCAGTTTGATGGTCCCTATATACCATATTCGGCATTAGGGGTATTTTTGTAACACCTTGTATAGGTTATAAAACTATATACACTTCTATCCACCCATAAGGAAGGCATGTGCCCCAGCAGTGGGGACATTAAAAAGGCTGATGGTCTTCGCATACACTACTAAGACTTCCGCGCGTACAGTTAATTAGAAATAAAACACTTTTTACGGATTACAGCTCGTAATTATTAATTCAGGTGTTATTTTACAATTATTTAGTTTGGATTTATTGGTTATTTGAATTTCCGACGTTTCAACACTTTTCCAGGGGCCGCGGTCATGGGAGGACTGACCACGGCCTCCCGTGAATTAAAAAAAACAATAAATCCACACTAAATAATTCTAATTAATATAACACCTGAATTAATAATGTACGCGCTGTAATCCGTAAAAAGTGTTTTATTTCTTATAAAACTATGTTTATACGGAAGTATCATAAATAATGTAAATAGAAGGGGTACTATCTGATCCCCTAACACGAATAACTTGTGAAATTGTATTCATAACGCCGTCGTAAGTATTTGTATATACGCTACAGCGCCCCTATGGGGCGTAAGAAGAACTAATTTTGCAAGTTTTCGTTTTTCTACGTGATTCAAGCGACAACTCGCCTCGATTGGGACCTAAACTTGCGAAATGTGTTCAAGGAATTATTTCTCAAACAAAACTTCAATAAATTAATTCGTGTTTGTTTGAGATTCTATACAAATAAATTAATATAGTATAATGACCGGACATCCAAAGGTCGCGGGTTCGATTCCCGTCCGAGAAATGATCTGGTGCGAGTCGTATTTTTCTAGTATATATTGTTTAGTATTGTATAATTAATATAATGCACTCATTATGTGTTGGCTAGCGAATACTTGTATACTTTTATGAGACATGTTTTAGCTTAAAAGAGATTTATTGTAACTTTTTTGTTTTTGTTTTCTTATTATTCTTTAAATTATAAGACGTCTATATCCAGTCAATCTTCCACATCTGTAGGCATTATCATAAAATGGAATACAAATGGTTTCGCGTTACTATATAAACACGCTCCGTGCCCGGAATCCCGCAAGGGAACATTAGCATTCCACGCGTGTGAACAGACAAACGTGTTCCGCTGTGACTTATTCCGCATCAACTAATTAGCGAAATGCGGATCACATTTACAGGTACATGTATTTTAGGAAGTCAATGCTACTTTCGCATTAAGGTTGATTAAAGCAAATGTTGCTATTCCCGAGGGATCATAACCAGCTGCTTTTATACCAGAAATATGCTGATCGGTGCGCGAGACGAAAATATCCACCAATAGCATATTCTAGTAGCAAATTCGTGTCGTTTCACAGTCCTCGCATCGCTTAGCTTCATCACATCTTTAGTGGACACGTAGCCTAAATTAGGCAAGAAAGCTCGTAATGATTTCAACAAAATGCTAATATAAGAAATTAACAACTTTTAAGTAATTACCGTTAATATTGGCAAGATTATTTGTAAATATTTTTGCGCTATTTTGCTCATAATTATGTACATATTTAGCAAGCGACATTATTATTTGAAAATGTAATAAAAATGTCAATTATTTGTCCATCAACAAGCAAAGAAATACGTGAAAACTTTTTAAGTCCTTTTGACATCCCCCATTTCAATTTGTTTCAACTCCTTTAACTTAATATAATAAGACTCCTGAACAACATCGTCTTTTCCATTTCGCAACACCGATTATCACGTGCCGAGCTGCGATGCAATTTCAGATAAAATTCAATTATGGACGAAAAGGTTACAGGGATGCGAAGCTCCGTCTTTAATTCATGGTTTTATTGCTTGAGAAATGATTGTTTCTCTATGAAATAAACTTATGACAACTACATACTACATATTTTTTTGACACCCACCAAGGCGCATTTGGCCTATTCTCCTTAAATGAAAAATATTCTTTATTCAAATAAGCTCACATAATAAGCCTTGTTAGATCGTCAATTTTTTTACCCTATCACCCATTATGATGTCTTTTAGCTGACAAGAAAAATGGGCGCAAAATACTTATCAGCTTTATCAGATGAACGATATTTACAAATAAGTATAGCGTTTCCAGACATTACATTAATATGATTATGTTATAATTAACATAGATTAATAAATATTTATTCTTTATGAATTAATCTACAGGGTTCAAGCTAAATTAAAAATAGAGAGATTAGGATATTATTGTAACATTGAAAATATAAAATATTTAAATTACAATTAAATTAAATATTTGACAACATCACATACATTGCTCCGATTCCAAAGTAAGTAGCTAAAGCACTTGTGTTATGGAAATCGGAGACAACGGTGGTATCACAAACACCCAGACTAATATAGAAAAGTTCGTTTTCTAGTGGACCCAACCGGAGATCGAACCCTCAGAGATGGTGACACCTTGAGAACCGGTGTACAAAGCCACTCGACTAATATAATATACTAGCTTTTGCCCGCGACTTCGTTCGCTTGATTATGATAGTTGTGCATTTATTTTGAAAGTCACGAACGAATTACTAGCCATGAAATGTAGACTACCCTCCAAAATGGTGTCTCTACCTTCAGCCGATACAAACTGGAACAGCCTGTAGCACCCTATACAACATGTTACAAAAATACCCCTAATGCCGAATATGATATATAGGGACCATCAAACTGATCAACTTTTATTATGGGACCGACTCTGAAATTGCGAAAATAAAAACAGCTGTTTCATACAAAAAAGAATTACGAAAATATCAAAATGTGGGCATTAGGGCTATTTTTGTAACACGTTGTATAACGGGAAATTTCCAAAACCTTTTCATAGTGCTCACTTACACTATGAAAGGTAGTAGGTAGTAGGTATCTATCCTCCAAAAATTGTGTTTTTTACCTTCACCCGGTAACAATTAAAATTTTGTTGTACAAATTCCCATACAAACTTCCATTCCCTATTTCATCCCTTTAGGGGGTGAGTTTAAAAAAACCTTTCTTAGTACTCACCTAACCACGAAAGATATCTCCAAAAATGGTCTCTACCTTCAGCCGTTAGGGCTCTACGCCTATCCCAACAATGAATTAATGAATCAATAAATCAATTTAGAGTAGATGTCGCAGCCAACTAGCTTAATCAGCCGTTTAATTAGCGGCCTAGCCTTTTCATTCAACGGCACCATTCAATTAGCGGCCTACGTGATATCCTAATTTGACGGCTAGGCAAATGACTTGGTTCGATAACGTTTAATTAGCCTATCCAAGTCATTCAAATTTAGTTCCTTTTTGTATCACCAGGCGCGCTGTAGGGCGGCGCTGTCAAATCGGTCAATATGGCGACGACCAGCTGTGATATTTATGGTGCTTCTCACAATAACGTTGACGACCTCCGTGGTCGAGTGGTTTGTACACCGGTTTTCAAGGTGTCGCCATCTCTGAGGTCCCGGGTTCGATCCCCGGCTGGGTCAATTTAGAAAACTAACTTTTCTATGTTGGCTCAGGTTTGGGTGTGTGTGTTTACCACCGTTGTCTCTGATTTCCATAACACAAGTGCTTTAGCCACTTGCTTTGGGATCAGAGCAATGTTTGTGATGTTGTCTAATATTTAAAAAAATATTAATAAAAAAAATAAGGCAAGGTAAGAATCGTTACAGTACAGAGTAGAGTCGGGATTATTAGTAACTATACACTGCAGTACCGTGTTGCACCAATTATCGCGTTCATTTAGTGGCTGCAATTTAAACAACAAGCGTAATAGTACTTACGACAAAGTTGTTGTTCAGCTGCGTTAAAGCTAAAGTTGTTGTGTTGAACAACTGGTTGGTCAGTGCAATATTATCGATTGAAATTACAACTTTGCCCACAAGTAGTTTTTCTTAGCTAGAAATTCACTGATGAAACTACCCTAGCTTACAGCCGAAAAGTAAAAACTACTGGAAAATTTTAACGAATCTTATAATGACTTGGTAGCCCAGTTGGTCTAAGCATTCCCCCGGAGTTTTATTTTCACATGAGTTAAGCGTTGCTTTTTATAGTACACACGACGGCATATTACACTATACATGTTGACCTTGAGGCTGTCTTTGTGCCCATCTTTTCGCAGTTCAATTACTGTATAACTTGATGTGTTGTTGTGGTGGTACACAAAGTTTATAAACACAGCATTAGCATGTAAAAAAAATTATCTGAAATAGAAATCTATTTTCACAAAAGTAACTTAATATCTTTTGAATTCATGATGAATGATTCAGTAATTGATTTAAATTGAAAGGTTTCAATATTATATTAATAAGTCTCTTTTTAGTTTACTTATTGATTGAACTTGTGATTCCAACCACATTGTTAGTACTGTTCAAAGCTTAATATTTCTCTCGACCTTTATCAAAATCAAAAGCTTTTTAGATGCCCAAATAGAGTCTATTAATATCAAAGCATGTGTTTACAGAGCAATTAAGTAACAATTTATTAAGTTCCAAGGGACTAAGATTTGACATTACCGATAGAACGAAGGAAATCATATATAATTCACGAAATAAAATCAATCAAATACGCTTAAAATAGTAAGCAATGTGTCGATAAAGTTTCAGAACTCAAGGTTAATTAGGTAGTCAGTTAAAGGTCGTTTAGAAGTATGACAGGACCTGCTAATCTAATCAAATCCTGCTAATCTGTTCAAATACTAAATTTATTAACTTGTGTTTGTGATAGGGACTATTGTATAATTGCTATAAATACTTTTAATAGTCTATTTATTTCATTTATTTCCACATGCTGATAAAATTTAATGTTTTATCGTTCTTTAATTGTCTTCTCGTTTTTGAAAAACTTATGACGGGATATTTACATAGGATAAGTCGATTAACATTAACGAGATTTTGGTAAATTTGATATTTGATGTTTCGTGATTAAAAAGTGTCTAATTGACAAGAAGCACGAGCGAAACGTCTTCAGCTTGGGCAAAAAATCTTTCGTATGTCCTTTCCGGCTGTTTTCCTCTACAGGTCGCATTTCTCAAGCGATTATCGAGAAATTTTGTGAACAGGTTCGATAATTATACATATATATTTTTGTGGAAGCAGTTCTTTTATATTTTGCAAAAAAAAATTACACCCATTACCATAAGATTACGATACTATATAATAGTTTCAAGTAAAGAGTCATAGTCGAATAATCTTTATTGAGTGAAGTGTTTGAATCGTCATAGAATATGTTGTCCTTAATTATAATATATTCATACTAATTACTAACTTGTGTCTGTCTATTTGTACGTGACGTTTTCACACGTTGAACCAATAATTGTGATGGATTATTAGTACAGATGTTTAAAATTCCCATCGCAAAAAAATTGGGAGCAAAATCTAGAATACCTACGTTACATTTTTATAAACAAATATCTAACAACATCACATACATTGCTCCGATTCCAAAGTAAGCAGCTAAACCACTTGTGTTATGGAAAATCAGAGACAACGGTGGTATCACAAACACCCAGAGCTGAGCCAATATAGAAAAGTTCGTTTTTCTAAATTGACCCAACCGGGGATCGAACCCGGGACCTCAGAGATGGCGACACCTTGAAAACCGGTGTACAAAGCCACTCGACCACGGAGGTTTTAAAAATAACCTTTAAAAAATACGAAACCCTTTTCTTAGTTTCGATAAGCAATTAAAATGTCATTTGTTCGACAGAAACAGATAGAGAACTATCTAGTTTTCTCCGTGGTCTGAACAAATCTACAAAGTCAGAGCTTCTGACGTTGAAATATAAAGCAATTGAAGATGTTCCAAATCGAATAGAAACTCCATTTCGTTTTTTCTTAGAAATGTATCGAATCTTAACCCTTTGTTGTAATAAAATACATACATATTTGATTATGATAAGATTTCGAACAATAACAATGCATAACATGTATCATCTTTCTCACTTTTTATAATTAAATAAAAATAAACTCTTGATACCTGTTTTATTATTTACAAGAAAAGTATTTACCTATTTTTTATTACCGACTTCAAAAGCAGGGAGGTACTCAATTCGACCCGTTTTTTTATTTGTTCAAGATTTTGTTTGTACAAAGCCTTGTTGTAAAAGTGCTGTATAAAAGAATTACTTGCAAAATCAGCTTTTAGGTATTACGTAGAGCATAAAGGCGGTGTCAAACTCAATATAGTACGTCTGATGTGCCGTCGATCGTCTGAACTGCTTAAATTAATATTTTGTCCATATTTAAGATATTGAATGCTTATGGGTGAAAAAAAAACTTAATTCATTAATATCATTAATAAATTAATTAAAATTACATTAATATGTACGTTAATTTAGTATTCTCCTTGTCCAATGCACTCAAGTTACTTAACAAAGCAAAATTTTCCCAAACACGCACGAACCAATTAAGTGAGTTTCAAATATTCAAGCAAGTAAGTACGTAATCTAAGTTAGGGGAGGTGTACAAGAGATAATGACGTGTTGCAATGTTTATACAGGTTAAGGTTCGCTAGTGATGTTCCATCTCATATGAGGTTTAACCCATCGCGAGATATACTCGTAATTAAGATAAACATTCAAGATTTTGACTGTAATAACTTTCAAAAAATCTCATCAGAATCGTATTAATAATATTAAGACATAATAATTATTTGACGACCTCCGTGGTCGAGTGGTTTGTACGCCGGTTTTCAAGGTCAATCTCTGAGGTCCCGGGTTCGATTTCCGGCTGGGTCAATATAGAAAAACAAACTTTCTAAATTGGCGCAGGTCTGGGTGTTTGTAGTTCAGCCGTTGTCTCCGATTTCCATAACACATGTGCTGCAGCTACTACTTTGAGATCCGAGTAAAAACCGGACGAATGCGAGTCGTACTCGCCCACTGAGGGTTCCGTACATATATGTAGGTACTTAGATGAAGACTATATTTTTTATGATTTAATTACATTTGTACAGTTTTCAGACTTTTCCCTGTACTTGTACTTGTAGTATAAGATTATATTGCTTGCCAAATTTCATAGTTCTAGGTCAACGGGAAGTACCGTATAAATTTTGATTCCTTTGAGAGTGTCGAAATATGCGTTTTTTTGCGGCGTAAACGGCTGTATCTTTTTTAAGTTATCTTAGAAAAATGATTTTTTTTTACTGTTTCAAGAGACTGTAGACTTGAATATATGGTTTCAATTTCAATTCGATACCTCCACGTGTTCCCGAGATAAAGGGTCTTGTCAGACAGACAGATGGACAACAAATTGATCCCATAAGGGTTCCGATTTTTCCTTTTGAGGTACAGAACCCTAAAACTGATATCTGACTAATTATTTTAAAGATTGAAAAGCAAAAAGACATTTTGACGACCTCCGTGGTCGAGTAGTTTTTACACCGGTTTTCAAGGTGTCGCCATCTCTGAGGTCCCGGGTTCAATCCCCGGTTGGGTCAATTAAGAAAACGAACTTTTCTATATTGGGTCAGGTCTGGGTGTTTGTGATACCACCGTTGTCTCTGATTTCCATAACACAAGTGCTTTAGCTACTTACTTTGGAATCGAAGCAATGTATGTGACGTTGTCAAATGTTTAAAAGCATTAAACACTCAAACTAAGTTAATTCAAACTGTATTTTTTTATAATACTTTGCGTAGTATTGAAAATGCTCAATAACTTACTCTAAGGGAAGGTGTACACCTAATGATGTGTTGAAATGTTTATACCTACAGGTGAAGGGGGTGCGCCGCCAGTGATGTTCCGTCTAATATGCGGTGGGAAGGCCTCTACTTCGTGTGTCTAGCTTTATGCTGCCTACACACCGCCTCTGGTAATTATGACATTTTGTATTCTTTGCCTGTTTTACACTTTATGTCTTTTTACAATAGCGTAAAATAAAACGATAAAGGTAATAGACTTAGACTTATATAAATAATAATAGACTTATATAACATTGCACCTGGTAAACCAAACTATTTTCCAAGGAGTAATGATGTTCATCTCTTCAAGTGTGAAAATCTGGGTAAAATCAAAACTTTCGATCCTGACCTGACTCAAGTGTCTTGTGAGTTTGACTCGTTTGGTTATTATTTTTATACCTAGTACCAATTGTTTATACAACATGTTACAAAAATACCTCTAATGCCGAATATGGTATATAGGAATCATCAAACTGAACAACTTTTACTATGGGACCAACTCTTAAATCGCAAAAAAAAATCAGCTGTTTCATACATTTGATATTTTCGATTTCAATTTTTGTATGAAACAGCTAATTTTTTTTCGCGATTTCAGAGTTGGTCCCATAGTAAAAGTTGATCAGTATGATGGTCTCTATATACCACATTCGGCATTAGGGGTATTTTTGTAACATGTTGGTACTAGGTATTACAATAACAACCAAACGAGTCAAACTCACAAGACACTTGAGTCAGGTCAGAATCGAAAGTTTTGATTTTACCCAGATTTTCACACTTGAAGAGATGAACATCATTACTCCTTGGAAAATAGTTTGGTTTACCAGGTGTAATGTTATTGCCTCCAGCCGGCCTGAGGCACGCTACGAGTCTACGACAAAATTTTGTCTACATTTTTGTTGCGTTATCACGATGACCGACCTAATCTCATACCGCAATGATGAGAACAAGGCAGACTACTAGATTAATGTCGTCATAATCATATAATCACATGTTGTAAGATTTTGGCCTAATTGGTAACATAACTGCTTAACCTCATAAAATAATTATAGTTGTCACTTTTACTAACTAATCAATAAATGAAAGAACTAAATTTCTGATGGCGATTGTAATCAGAAAATATTAAAGACTTGATTGAATCAGGCGTCACTTGGCGGAAGTCCCAAACTATTGTGAAAAAAAAAATATATATGTAGCTTACTTCCGCAAAAAATATATGCAAAAAACAACGCCCGCCCGCCCGCAAAAAAAATTGTGGTGTGCATGTGCATTTTTTTACGGGCGGGCGGGCGGTGAATCTTGCATATTTTTTGCGGAAGTAACTTACAAATATTTCATTATTACAAATATTAAAGAGTTTTAAACGCTGCCACCTAAAAATAAGAGATTAATATTTATCCTATCGAATCAGATGCGAGGCTATTGTGTGACTTCAGCAGCAAAGTAGTTCTGCAATCAATCTTATTGCTGTAAGACCCGTAGTCCTATAAACGAGAAATACAGAAATGTGAAGATTACTGACCTTCGAGAAAACCATCCATCATTCAGCAGTAGCTACAGCAAACTTTTGTTTGGATAGATTAAGATTAATTTGAACAAGATAATATGAGTGTTTTAATTCCATCTTTCAAGTGACAGTATTGAAGTGTATTTTGTCTTATGAAATATCACTTTTTTTTCTTAAGTTCGAAAGGGACAATATTGTTGCTGTATTATGTGGCAAAAATATTACCGGACTGTAAGTGCAATGTGTTGCAGCTGCAGCAAAATGTTGCAGTAAAAATATTGCCCGTTTTTAGACGTTTCATACTAATGCAGTAAGTAGTAGGTTAGTACCTACTGTCATAATTTAACTGAATTTGTTGGTTGCATTAAAAGTGTTATTTTTTGTCTCAAAAGCGTCAGCACCCACGAGCGAGCTGCGGTTATCACGACGATAATAGTCTCGTTTTTTTTGTGTCGCTGGCTAAGTAAACCCTTTGTCACTATTGTCAGTGTCATATCGACGATTAGTCGCCGAGCTACTTTTTGTAGCTCGTGGGCGTTTACGTATTGAACTCTGTATGTTCTATTCTCGACGACAAAAAAATCGCTCAGCGTTTAATCGCCCGTGGGCGGGAAGCCTAATTGCCATGTCATTTTATTGAAATCGTAAACCGTCCCAGCTATAAAAATACCGAATCAATACCAGAGTACAAGACATTAATTAAAGTTTCAAGGATTCTTTACTTAAGAATTCTTGATATTAATTGCTTCAATGATAATTAAAATCTATTATATTCTTACGTGATTAAAACTTTACTGAACAATCTAAAAGTTGAATTACCTACTCAAATATTATATTTTCCTAAAGCCCTTCAAACGTAAACAATATGATAATCCTTGGTTTATCTAACCCATCGCGTTTATAATTAAAATGGACGTTCTATATTTTCACTAATTTAATCATAAAAAAATATATGTTTGTTAATCGCACTTAAATACTCATATATGGAAAAGGAATAATACATCACGTAAAACCAGCATAAATAGCGCTACCTCATAAAAAAACACCGTAGATTGAGATTTTATATATTCTCCTCTTTTCTACCTTAACAGCCAGCCAGCAATGTATTGCATAGAGCGCTTCTTTCCCTACTTACTTCTGTCTTAGGCTTATTGTGATTATGTGACTTTATCGCGTTGGAAGCTTCATTGTGTAACGTTACTGAACGTTGGTGTTAAATAACTTACCTTAAATAGGTTGGTCTAAAATAAGTTATAAATTACCCAATTTTAAAATAAGTTGTTTATTTATTAACAAAATAAGGTTGTCGCGATCGGATAAGTTCAAACTTGCATTTGGTACCCACGCACAGAATTAGTATAGTTCTGACGTACAGAACGGCCACACTCCGCCTCCCGCCGATCCGAGATACCGCACCTCCCCCCACAATCGGTCGTAAGATCAGAATTTCACTCTCCGGGGCCGTGTCGCGCGCACGTGTTGTTTGTACTAACATACGAGCTCAACAGATGTCAAGAGTCAACCCTAAAAGGTTCACACACACATTCGCAGCGTGTACAAACGTAATCTGGTTATGTTGTAGTTAAAACGCATGTTTTGTATGGAATGTCCGGGGTGTGACTGTAGTGTACAACTTGAGCGAGTAAAATTAAAAATAAATGGTACAAATCGAGCTATAGTCTGTACTATAAAAGCTGTCTTAGAGCAACAAAACCAGTTACGTTAGAGCCAGGGCCAGGGGCTCAATCGCGCCAATTCTGAACGATAAAACCAAAACCGTTACGTTGTCTTTTAGGTTATATTTACATAGAATCTCCCTAGGCATAGCTTCCAACAATTTTAACAAAACTTAAACGAGCATTTTTCTGTAAACGAATCTGAAAAAGGTAGCGATTTTGAATTAAGCTTGACACCTGTAAATTGATTGAGTAGAAATTAGCTAATTAAATAATGTTATTTATTTATGAATCTATGTTAATTGTAACATGTATGAATGTAATGTCTGGAAACGATATACATATTTGTAAATATCGTTCCTTCTAATAAAGCTGATAAGTTTTTTGCGGCCATTTTTCTTGTCAGCTAAAAGACGTCATAATGGGTGGTAGGATAAAAGAATTGACGATTTAAAAATGTTTATTATGTGAGCTTATTTGAATAAAGAATTTTTCAATTTCAATTTCAATTTAGTTTTGGTTTTATCGTTGAAAATTAGCGTGATTGGGCCCCAAAACGGAAACCATTCCTGTTTAGTAGAACACACACCGTGTTATAACAAAAGATGTTTAAACACTGTTCAGCTATAACAACTGTTAAAATGTGATGCTGTCTCTTAAAATCAAATCAAACAATATTGTCAAAAAAGTGACAGCATCACATTTAAACAGGTGTTTAAGTTAAACACTGTTTTAAAATCTTTAAACACGGACAGGCTTCTTTTTCGTGTTTCGAGGTTATTATGTTAACTCGATGAGATCAAAAATAAAACACAGTCTTGATCTAATCAACGATAAAAGCACAAAACATAAGTAGGTAACAAAAGGCTGTTTAGATAAAATTGAATAACTTCCGTGAAGAAATACCCAATTTCATTCTGAGATTAAACTTAAGTTGATTATAATCACAAAGAGATAACCGATAACAGAACGAACCGATAACAGAACGTTTTCTGTAAAAAGCATTTATTAATAAATCTTTATTGTACATAAAGTAAGGTACAAATGGCGGACTTAATGCTAAAAGCATTCTCTACCAGTCAACCAAAGGTAAACAGATAGACACGAGCATCAATTTTATTATTTATGCAAACGAGTTTGTCCATGGATCCATACTGTAATTGAGTTGCGTAAAATTCAGATTCCGATAAAACTGATCACACTACGGATTATGCACAACACTATTGGTTGTTTTTACAATTTGGTCGGATCGACCACAACGCAATGGTTTCTGGTGTAATTGCAAAAAGAGATTTTTGTTTAACACTCGCGCATTTTAAACTCTGCTCACTACTTTTTACTTAGTTAAAGACGAAAAACTTATATTTTATTTTATATAAAATAAAACAACGTTCTTGTAGCAATTATGTACCTATCTAAAAAAGCCTTAATTAGTGGAAACTTTATAGTTACACCAATAATGTAGACACGAGATGTTAGAAAGTGTATTCTAATAGATTTTAATTTAGTTTTTAATTTAAAAACTACTTTATCACTGATAGTAGTTGTAAGGAATAGGAACTGTAAATAGGAAACAGAAACAATGCGACTGTTGGGCAAAACTCTATTCCTCAGTAAAAAAAGATAAAAAGCATAGACAAATATAAAAAAGCTATAATCCTCCGCAGTAGTTAATTAGTAAATTAAAACGTAGCGTAAAACCAGCACTCCTTTTGAGCAAACTCGAGACGAGCATCCTCATATGACTGCTGCGAGCCGGCAATTTCTTGCATATCCACTTGAGCACTTTGAGATACTTTTAAGCACGAATGTTTATGGACACTAGGGGCATAAAATATACTTACAATAGACAGTAGAGCCACCTAGAACAAAGCGCGGGTTTCCGGGCACACATAGATAGATATTTCGTAGGCAATCTCAGGCCAACTCAGAATTTCAGTACTGTAGTAGTTACCACGGTTTCCTAGCGAAACCCTTGGTAACTGTTACAAAACAAATGACGGTAGCGTTTTCAAATACGGCCGAAGCCCTATTTTTGCTTGGCTGGCGTCGAGCGCTCTTTACGCTTGTAGCACACCTCCGCCGCGAAACAATATCGATCGATCATATCTACCGCATCTACGTAGCGGTTTCGCGTCATTATTTTTGCGGCAGAGGAGGTGTGTCAACGGTCGGAGCCGATCGGGCGAAATAGCGCGTGAAAGAGACAGCATGCATCATGGTTAATCCACAGTCTATATAATTAATCATTAGAAAAGGCTGTTTTGCATTTGTTTCGCTTGTCATACAATTTACTCATTTTCATTCCACATAGCCAAAATCCATATTTTTGAATAGCTCGTTGGCCAGTACTTGTCAGTGTATTATACAATACTCGCATATGATTTAAATCACACGAACGGTTTCAAACGAATGATTTAAAATATAGGGCTCCAGAGCCGTTCTTCTGTGTAACGCCTATGTAGCACACCTCCGTCGCGAAACTCCGCAGTAGGTTCCGCCATGACTTGGACAAGCGAAACAAATGCGAATAGCCTGTTCTAATGAATAGAATTTTCGGAGTCGATTGGGTAATCGACTCCGACCGTTGGCACACGCGAAAGTAATGACGCGAAACCGCTACGTAGGTAAAGCTACGCATATATCTTCGTCGATAGAAGTTAATTCATGGCGGAACTACCGCGGTTTCGCTGCTACTGTTTCGGGGCGGAGGTGTGCTACAGGCGTAAAACACAGACTTTTTTTGTAAGTAAGGAACTCGTTATTCTTATTGGCACTCAAAAATAGACTTTAAAAAAGTTTTTTTTCTGAGACGCCTAAAAGATTTCTTTCGAATTCGAAACTTTCATTTACGGATATCAAGAGTAGACTGATTGGTCATCGAGCGACTTTGTCATTTTGCGCGACAAAGTCAAAGTAAAAATATCTTTATTCAAATAAACTTAAAAATAAAGGACTTTTGAATCTATGTGTCATCTAAACAAAACTTATATCAACACCGGGCTATCATTTTTGACATTCCAATTCAACAATTCCAATACACAAAATATGAAGTGCACAGAATAGCCGCTAGGAATAAATAAATCGGAGTTTTCCGTGCACTCACACAAACATTACGTCGGTACAGGCAATCTCAGGCCAAGCCAAGCTATATATATTGTTTCGCGTTTGAAGCGTTTTCGAACACATCCAGAGCGGCACCTCTGTCTAGAACACTGACATCCGTATTCACAAACATTACTAGGAGGTCTACCACGAACCAATCACAGAGATCTATTTAAACGCAGTGCGTTCGCGTAGGCAAGAGTCGTTTGTGGGTTGTTCTTGAATATGGGTGTCAGACTTTATGTATTACATGGGTGGGTTTAAAATAATAATAGATTTTTGGACATCTAGGAATCACTCACTGTACGTTTGCACAGAACCACTTCGCTTCCCGGAGGATTACCAGTCGAATGGTGCCAGAAGGAGACGCAGCGATGACAAAGACACCATGGCGTTGTCCAGGGAGATATTCAGGAATATCACCAAGCACCTGCGCGAGAATATCAAGAGAGAGGGACCCACAGACAGAAGTGACTTATTACAAAGTGAGTTTCTCCACTTTAATGGCCTGGGCCCTATTTAATAACGTGACAGTTTGACAATTGTCGTGACAATTGTTTGACAATTTTGGTGACCATTTGCTTTACATTGCGGTGTAGCTATGAACAGTTTGTTATATTTTCAAATTGGTTGGCGAAATGGATAGTAAAATTGTCACGACAGGTGACAAATTGTCACGTTTATTAAATAGGGTCCGGGCACACGGAGCGTTGGCTGGCAACACGACTCGCGAATTCGCTGCTGTGCGGTGAGCATGTGGGCATTGAGACGATAATTTCCGCGTCGCGTCGCCGGTCGACGGTTCGCGTGGCCAGGCGGTAACTATTATATTCACTTATTTGACACACCAATAGGCGGTATTTGCATAAAATACAAAGCAGACAGGAGAGCCGCTCGGAACAAATTGCTTTTTTGCGAACGCACACATAAACATTAACGTACAGACAATCTCAGTTCAAACCAGGCTACAATACTAGTACAAAAATATCTCAGCACAAGAAAACATTCGAAAACATTCTTTATAATATTTATTTAAGTGGTGTTCTTTCGATTAAAACACTCTAAGCCTAAGATAGTTGATATTCAATCCATAACAATAATTATAAATTGATAAAAATAACAAAAAACTTACAAATAAAAACAATAAACTCTTGCCTCCTCAATCATTTATTTTGTCGCAAAACCGTTAATTTCTAAACTGTGTTTTGTCGTCACAACGTAAACGGAAAAACGGGAGGGGACTGAAAAATATCCAGAGAACATAACAACAACCGGAAATGGCTGTCAGATGCGACCATTTGTTACCGAACGGTTATCGATCACTCGAGTCAGTGTAGATGGTGTTTCCGATTTTTTATTTCCATACTCGCTTATTGAACTGTATGATTTGTATTTTTTTGTATTAATACAATGATAATGAAAATAAGTTTCTTCTCATATTGTTACGTTAGGTTACAAACTACAAAGTCGTCTTTCTAATATTCCTAATTATCGTTCTTTCGATAGTATGAAGTCGGTTAAAAAATAAAAGTCATTACTAGAGATGTGTACCGACTAATCGGGAAAACCAACTATCTGGCCACATTTGTAGTTGGCGACTAGTTGACAAAAAGCACCGACTAGTCGACCTATTACTTGATTCATATTTTAAAGTTTGAAAACAATTCAATGCACAATAGAGGTGATTGAAATGAAATCGTAAGCATTATATTCATAATGTTTATTTGACAGTTGTCGTATGAAAAATATGTCAAATCATCTATTAAGTAAGCTACTCAGAACTTACTTTTACATTGTGAAACAGGCTCTTATTCTGAAATGCTTTTGTATATACAACAGCACGGAAAGTTGATGAGTTGAACCATGAAAACAACTTTAATTATGTACGGCATAAAGACTCTCAAGGTCAACATATATAGTCTGACGTGCCGTTGACTATACAATTTAGGAAAAGGAACTCTTTCTTTGATAAATAAATGGACTTAAAGCATAGTCGGCCTTTTTGCAATCGACTAGTCGGCCAGTCGGCTAGTCGGCCCATCTCTACTCATTTACCCAATATCAACCCTTTACATACTTATTGTTTGCCAATTTTTTTAACAATAGAGCCTTGTTTCCGAACGATATATCGACACAGAACATGAGAAAGCAACATTATTCACTGTTCTGTGGTTATCGATCATGCCTCGAGTTATAGATTGTGTTTCCGATTTTTTTATTTCCAAACCAACTTGCTTACTGAACTGTGAAATTTGTACCTATTTGGAGAAAGTTTGAGTAACACTTGCAGCTGAGTACTTTTCCATTTCAAACTTCAACGCTCCTTTAAAGGAAAAATAAAATTCAGTGAAACTTTTCAGTGGCCATGTAAGATTTTCTTAAGTTTAAACTTGAAATTGTAAGCGTTGATTAAGTTTTTGTTTAGTTAAGCTTCCAACCCAGTTCTTAATAATTTTAACAATACTCTATTGTTTCACCGAATTCGCTTATTCACCGTTTGTAATCAAGAACAATAAAATGTTTAAAGTAAAATTAAAGTATTTCGTAATCATAGGGTTAACGCAATACTCTTAAATATCTAATTGCCATTATTCACTTTAGCTTTTTGTTAGTTTTCAATCATTTTGTTATACAGTTTATTTTAATATAAAAAATCCTTATTTTAGATCTGTTAAAATAGGCAAATCTATCTCGTAAAAGGTATGAGCCACAGTAGATTTTTTTATTAATTAACTTATTGAAATCTATTAAATTTAGATTTTTCGCATTCACAATGCTATTTTTATATTAAGATAAATAATATTAGAAAAAATCGACTCACCCGTAGCACCTCAGACGGGACTCGAACCCGCACCCTTGGGATTCCGGCCCAATGCACTGACCAATTATAGCGACTTGGTAGCATCGGGTGCGGGTTCGAGTCCCGTCTGAGGTGCTACGGGTGAGTCGATTTTTTCTAGTATTTTTTCTTATATTATTTATTGAAAGCTTTTTAGTTCGTTTTTTAGCATGGCAGTCGTGGTTTTAACATTTTTTTTAATTATTAAATAAAATAATAATGAGCATTGTAACAGAATGTTTTAATAAGTGAAGGAGAATTTGCTTTAAAGCCATACATTATCCATTTGCAAGGAGTTTGCGAAAATCCATAGAATATTCGATCATTTAGGCCTGAAGCGGCAGTAAACATACTAATCCTAGCTTACAAGATGAATAGAAAACCAACCACATTCAAGGCGGGAAGTAATTTCTGGAATACAAAGAAGATAATTAATCTTTAATATAAATGTGGTAATTTGGAATATGTGCTTGTTAAAGCGTTTGTTTATTCTAGTTTGTTAAACATCCTACTGACTTGATAATACCAATACATTGATCTGAACATGTTTTTGATTATGTAACGAACGCATAGTTAAGTAACAATCTGCGCGCGATGAGCATGGGCTGGAACCTTGTCAAAGTAAATTGAAAATTGACTAATTAATTAAATTAATCATTATTTAATTGTTAATCATCATAATAATTTTAATTAAATTAATCAACTAATTTGTTTACTTGTTATCTTATTTAAAGTTGCTGCAGCAAAAGTTCCCTCACCTCGGATGCGTGACAGTGTTTTTGGATATCCCTGTGGCTGGCCGTCGAACAAACGCGTCTCAGTTTGACAAGGTTCCATCCCATTCTCATCGCGTGTGGATTATACCGGTGAATTTCTGTCAAACGATTGAAAGTCAACACACTACGTGGCTAACCGCTAGTTATTACAACAATTATTATTCATGCATTATAAGAAAAAGTCCAAACAAGTTGATGATCGGATGTTTCTCTATGTTAAGGCCCATAGGGTATATAGATACCTCAAGTGGCGCCCTCATTTTAATTAAATTTATTGCTCGCTAAGTACATAATGTATCGAAAATTCACATGTACAGATTGAAGCTAAGGTTCTATAATATATTTACAACAAAACCTCAGTAAATTTTGTTCGTTGTAGTAGTAGTTCGCAAAAGTGTTAAAAGTGGCCACTTTATGCGAGCAATAAAAATTTAAATGAGGGCACCACTTCCGGCATATAGGGGCCTTAAGTTTTCGACCTATTCAAATATCGAGGTCGTGTAAAGTTGTTTTTTAAGTTACGTACGTTAATATTGACTTTGATTCATTTTTTTTAATGCTAATACAAACGAATTGTATGTATTAATCACCAACCAAAGTAATAAACTATAATTAACTAAAGGTTAGGTCAATTAAACTGTATTTTGTCATAATATTAATCCGAAGCCGGGTACAGCAATAAAACAATTTATTCGGAAAGTTCGAACTGATAACTATCATCCTTCGTGGTACGTTTTGCATAATTATTTAACAAAGCGAACTTTATACAATGTTTATGCATGAATTGCAAGTAGGTATTGGCTTGCCCAATGGGATAATTGTGGGGTTAAACAAATGGAAATTGAATTTTCCTTTTGGAAATGGTTTTTAAAGCTTAAAGGATTTGGGGAGATATGAATTTACAACGGTTGTTAAATATATTTGAAGCCCTTGGTTTAAACATTATGGAAGGACTATCATTCGAAGCAAAATATTAAATTACGGTACATTTAAACGTTTCATACGTGTTTTTGCAGTACTAACAGATTTTAAATTATTATTTAATTCATCAATGCCCGAGCGGACGCATGCGGCCGGAAAACAATGGGATAAATAAATAAATAAATATTTGACAACATCACATACATTGCTCCGATTCCAAAGTAAGTAGCTAAAGCACTTGTGTTATGGAAATCAGAGACAACGGTGGTATCACAAACACCCAGACCTGAGTCAATATAGAAAAAATCGTTTTTCTAAATTGACCCAACCGGGGATCGAACCCGGGACCTCAGAGATGGCGACACCTTGAAAACCGGTGTACAAAGCCACTCGACCACGGAGGTCGTCGAATATATTGTGTCTTATTTTCCGGGCGTTGAAGGGTTAAAATGCATTTTTATCTTCAAGGTAGTTTGTAAATTCAAGCTCAAAAAAAGCTGGATACTTCACCACGCTACTGTAACAGTTATTACGTTTCTGTAGTAGGGCTGTCACTTACAGAATTATCGTTATATTTAGTGCGAGTAGTATTGTTCTAACAAATAAAAAAAAAACAAAAATACTAACCCAATTCAAAATAAATGCCAATTCCTTTTTTCATGCAAAACTGAAAAACGCATTATATTTTATTTAGTTTGGTATTTTTGGTTTTTTAATTAATACAACCCTAGACAAATACTGTCTTAATCCGAATAACATCACAAGAAGAGTTAGTTATGCTCAAATTGCAAATCATTTTGGTATTACGTTTGTATGGGACGCTCACTGTCTGCCGGACTCATAAAGCTACTTGTAAGGCCAATATTTTTTTATATAAAATGTTCACTAATTGCTAAGTCTTATAGTCCTATATTTTTGTTATTGTAGAACCAGACATTATGAAGTAACTAATCAATACAAAACCTTGTTTCCAAGAAAACACTTTGATCATTCAAAATTGTACCTTAACAGGTAAGGTAGAAGAGTCAAGACATAATGTGCAGTACCCGAGTTACCACGATCATCACCATGAGCACCATTGGGGACCGTTCTTCGAAGATGAGAAGTACACTCAAGTGACTGCTCATCTTGGATCAGAAGCTCTGCTCAACTGCAGAGTCGTCATGCTGAAGGACAAAATGGTAATATTAAGCTTTAATTATTGTTGTAGCAATGGTAGTCAAGTTGACAAGGAACCCTTATAAATAAATAAAATAAATATTTGACAACATCACATACATTGCTCCGATTCCAAAGTAAGTAGCTAAAGCACTTGTGTTATGGAAATCAGAGACAACGGTGGTATCACAAACACCCAGACCTGAGCCAATATAGAAAAGTTCGTTTTCTAAATTGACCCATGAGCCAATATAGAAAAGTTCGTTTTCTAAATTGACCCAACCGGGGATCGATCCCTCAGAGATGGCAACACCTTGAAAACCACTGTACAAAGTCACTCGACCACGGAGGTCGTCAAATAGTTTCGCCGTGTCAGAGGCCCTTGGCTAGAAAGCTATAATTTGACAGGACAGTAGTACATAATGAAGTGAAAAGGAAAACTATCACTGCTAGGTAGGCTTTACAAGTTGACGAGTAATAGTCGATCAAC
The DNA here is from genome assembly GCA_963556745.1 of Catoptria pinella. NCBI lineage: Eukaryota > Metazoa > Arthropoda > Insecta > Lepidoptera > Crambidae > Catoptria > Catoptria pinella. The sequence continues at coordinate 10,999,679 of OY750774.1, read as the reverse complement.
TCATAAGTATTAGAAAATAAGGGTTCCAATTTCATTGAATAGTTAGGTATTACAAGTACTTAGTTATAGAATTAGTAATTCTTTGTTACCCACCAAAAAATTTTGTACTTACTTAATCTTAGACCAGTTTACTCGTTATTTGAATTAAACATTTGCAATAATGAGTCAAAAAAATGAGTTCAAAGCAATAAATACAATGTTGGGACTGCAGTAGTAAATAGGAATACAAAAAAACAAAAGAATACTTAAAAATATATAAAACAAATACTCTTAATTAATTATGGCTTATTAATTTCGATTTGATAAAAATTAAAACCTTATGTAAACTTCGCCTTATAAGTGCAAAAGATCATAAAAAACGGTACGTATACGCTACATATAAGAATCAAATATTTATTCCATATAGAAATTGCATCTGCGCACTGCCAATAAATTTTATCAAGACCCACATGCCTGCCTCTGCAGAAACGAACCCATTGTGCTGAAAATTGTACAAAGAGCAAATATATTTCTCTGTGCCCCGAGAATGCATGGCGAGGAGCGATAGGCACCAGTTATTTCATTGAGGGGTAAAAGCTACGTAAAACGCGAAACTTGGGTAAGAAGTAGGCGTAAGCGAGGTGAAACGACTACGTTATAAATGACATTTCAAATATCTGAGCTGGCCTGCCGCGTTCCGTGAGTGCGTGGGAGGGTGGCATAAATATGAATATAATAGATCATTCTTTTGTACTTTTGTTGCTTTGAAATTGGGATGCAAAGTAACTATTGAGTAGGTAACCTTATAAGTGTTATAAGCTGTTATATAGGTGTGTAATTCGATAACATTTGAATCAATATCGAATAAGTATAACAGTGCTATATAGTGGATAATTGGTATTAAACTTAATTACTTACGAAAACTTGATTTGATGAAAATAAATTTTTGCATGCAATGAGTATTTATCAAAGAAGAATGGCAGAAATCCATGTATTTTCAGAACCACATAAAGACTTACCTTGTCATGAAGTTAATATTAGAATTTTAACACTCTAATATAGCCTAATAAAATATGTAATGGTAAGTTTTACTATTATTCTCGGGATTAAGGACCACTTGCACCATAAAATTAAACATTGTTTAAGTACCTCTTAATCCATCAAGGCCCGGAAAATGAGACACAGGGCATTGATGAATTAAACACAATTTCGTATATGAAATTTTGTTTGAGTGATACTTAAACAATATTTAATTTATGGTGCAAGTCGGGGGTAAGAGTTGATTTTAAAACGTACCCTAAACTCAATCCAACATAACGAAATGCTATATCGCTTATTCAACAGTGGTAACACAGATTAAATGATATTTACAGATATTGATACATAACAGAATCAATCGAACATTGACCGTTCCTATTCTGATAAGTTGGCTCCCTTGAAAAACTATTTTCGTGGTTGGTCCGCTGGACAATATTTCCCGGAGAGGCCAATATAATAAAACCAAATCACACAAAAAAGCGATTCATTTCTGCAAAATGGCGTTTTAGTTCATGATAAGAAGAATTTATACAATCATATTTTTCTACTTCTTTAAAAAACTTTAAAATTGAAAAGTAACTACCAATTAATGACCTTCAAACCTTATAAAGTTCGAATTGGGAATGTTCAGTATTTTAAAATTAGAATACTTATATGGTTCCTGGTTTGCCATTCTTCTTTACCCGTAGTTAAAATTTTAATGGTTATTAAAATAAGAAAACATTATTCAACTTATTTAGTAAAGAAATCAATAATTCTGATTAGGTAGGAACATTAATATTATCGATATATCGATTGTACAAGTTGCTAAACTTTTACAATCATTATCGTTTGATAATGGTTGTAAAAGTTAAATTCATTCAACATGAAATCCAGAGTCCAAACCCTCGACCACGGCGGTCGTCAAATGATAATAATTCAATCTTTCCGGATTATACAATTAAAACATTTACTTTTAGGTGATGTGGACGCGTAACTCGACAGATTCCGCTCAGATCCTCACAGTAGGTCCATCGCCATACACAGAAGACAGCAGGATAGCTGTCAAGTTCCAGTATCCTAATAACTGGAGACTCAGTATATACCCCGTGGAGAAATCCGACGCGGGGAACTATATGTGCCAAATATCTACCCACCCACCTAGGACTACATTTGTTAATCTTACTGTACTACGTAAGTAAAAACATGTCTAAGAAATGAAACCTTTTCAATGTAAAAAACACACACACACACACACAACCACTAGCCCCAAACGCATATACCGCCTCCGTTCCGTTCCGTCCGTCGTGTGTAAAACCGCTGAAATATCTCTTTTTGGTCACCGTTTCAATGACCAACTTTAGTAGTATAGTATGGTAAGCATAGTTATAGGAGATTAAAAAGACTGTGTTTATAGTTGTTAAGATGTATATGCTAATTAAACATGTGTTTAACTATAACTTTTTCTTTCAGCCCCAGTCTTAATTATAAACAGCGACCACGCTCGCGCAGTGAAAGACATGTTCTTCAAAGCCGGCAGTTCAATCAAACTAACGTGTATCATATCAGAAGAATACATCTCAACTTTCCCTACAAAAGCGCCAGTAACGACACTCACCACTTCCATTTCAACAACTCCTTTAACAACAACAACAGAATTAACAACAAGAATGAGTACTGTATTTAATAGAATAGATTTAATGATGAATAAAAGTTGGAGTGTTAAAACAACGACGTTGACTTCTACTGTTAGCGTAAGTTCTACAAAAGTGTCGGAGTTAGAGACGACGACTGTATTGACAACAGTGGTGCCTACTGCTACTCCGGTGGAGAACAATATTTATGGGTTAGCTTGGAAGAAGCAGGGGAAAGACTTCTTAGATAATGTTACGTTTCACAATATGAGGTAAGTTTGTTGGTTTTCTTTGGAAACTTGTGCTGAGCAAACAGCGCGCTCGCTTCATAGAAAAGTTCGATATAACAAACCGTAACAAAGTAATGAACGTGTTTGTAACTTGACGTAAATATTTAGACATTAGACTTATTTAAACTCACTGTAGCTATTAAAAATGTAACTAATCCGTTTAAAATCATCTTTACCAAAAAGAGTTAAGTAACAGTATTGATAAAATTCGCATGAGGGAATTAAAATCACGTGAATTACAACGGGCCAATGTCATTAAGCTACCAAATCACCAAAAGACCTATCGAATTTGACTGTGTATAAGTATAAAGTAGTTTTTGTTAAAAGAAACAAATTGAGAGGGCGAATTTTCAGCTTAGTGGTTGTGTAACGTCTTACCCAACCGAAAAAAGTTACCTAAATGTCTCTCACTTCGATCGACCCTCACAATCAAGACGAGGGGCCTGCTACGATAAACGGGCGATATTCGTGTTTTGGCGTTCGACTTACTGAAAACCTTATTCTTGAACTAATTCTGAGTATAATGCTCTCTAAAGTTAACAGCCTTGAATCAACGCTACGGTAGAGAGTAGAGAAATCTATGACATGTTACCTATTGTCACCATAATGAGTAAAATTACCTCTGCCAGAAGATTTACTGGGAAATTGCATTCGAGAAAATCGCTTTGTAGATCGAATGTCGTCCGATTACCGTAGTTCGGTTTTCAGACTAGGTCCTCTGCCTCGAAGATTGGAATTTCTAATGAACCACAAATTGATTGTCTTTGGATTCCAGCACCACAGTGAACGTCGCGTCTGCATCGCAAAACGATAGCGGCACATACACTTGTATCTTACAAAATCACTCACAAGTGTTTGTCAACGTTCACGTTTTAATTGGTAAGTCAATAAACATTTTTAAAAGAATCGGGGCTCGATTCAATAAACGTGACAATTGACAATTATTTTGACAAGATTTTGGTGTCCATTCCGTCAGAAAATATACTGATCAAACTGCACACAGACATCGCAATGTATAACGAATTGTCATTGTGAATAAGTCAAGTGAATAAGCACCTTCTGGGCAAGCTCGCTCCATCGTAGGCCCTGTCTTTGCTTTTGGGCTAGACTGGGGTCAAAAGCAAACCCATTTATGATAAAAAATAAATGTGAATTACAATTGTCACGTTTATTAAATAGGGCCCAGGCATTATCTGGCGGAAAACCTTTACAATGGACTGATAACACACCGATATTTCACAATTGTAACACAATAGCCCCCCTACTCAAATGGCCAACATTCATGCGTTTGAACGCTACGTTTACTATTAAAGCTTTAAGGGGCTGACATGAGCCAACTAGCGCCGCCAGTCGATTTTATTTTATTTATTCTAAATAAGCTCAATTTCTTAAAAAAGGAATCAGTCAAGGTTTTGTTAATAACGTCTGATATTTATTGAATAACTTTACACAGTTTGAAAAGGCATTCAAACAGTTTAAAACGTGATTTTGTTAAAAGTGGCCACTGTTGGTTCAAACCCGTTTTTAATCTATTGCACGCCTTTTGTAATGTCGTAACGTTATTCAATAAACATTAGACGTCATTCACAACACCTTGACTGATTCCTTTTTTAACAAATTGGGCTTATTTAGAATAAAACGTCAGCCCCTTAAAATAAGCACAAAGCTATAAAATTACGTTTACATAAGTTTGCGACATGTCATTTAATCGTCTTTTGCTCATATTAAGCTTTAATAAGTAAGCGTAGCGTTCAAACGTATAGAATGTTTACCATTTCAGTAGGAGGGCAGATGGTACCATTTTATTATTTAGCCAAATATTGGTTTTATTGCCTCTAAATCAGCAAACTTTTTTCAATTTAATATTTATTTTTTTATCATAAAAAAGGAAATACTTTATTTTGTTCCTTAATTGAAAAACGTTTATTCGTCAATTGGCAAAAGTTAGTAAAGTTTAATCCAACCTGGATTAAGTCGTCTGATATTTACAAGTTAGAAGGTTATACAATACTAAATAATATACTTACTTACTCGAAAAAATTCGAGTCGCGCCAGAATCGTAAAAAGGAGCTCAAATTGTATGTTGTTTAAAAACAAATAAATAATATACGCAGTCATAGTTCAGTCACAAAATTATTATTTTTTCGAGTATCGGCCAGAAATGTTTTGATTGATTTTGAACTATAAACTTTTTTAGTCTTATGAAAATAAAAAACAAAATTTGCTTTGCACCGTCAGCAAAAAAGTAGTATATTCTCGTCCGAGAATATGATCTGGTGCGAGTCGAATTTTTTCTAGTACATTATTTAGTGTGTAAAAATAGCATTGTGAATGCTAAAATCACAAATTAAAAAATTATATATTTTTTGTAATATTTTAAAATTCGCTATTTCATCATGTCAAATATTGAAACATAAAAGTGTGATAAAAGTCCCTTCAAAGTACAGATATAAAATAAAACTTCAGAATTGACAAAAAAACTTGTTTTAAAAGTTAATATTCATTTCAACGATTTAAAGAGTATAATTTCAGTTGAACGATCCGCTCAGAAACGTATGAATTAGTTATCAAACAAAAAACATAAATGGAATTTTAATTTTCCATGGCTTTCAAAATGGTCGGCCAGTCTGAATGCCTCATTCTTTTAACCGCAAACAGTAATAATGAAATGGTTGATTAACTTAAAATTTTATGTTTTCAACAGGTGAAAACCAAGCTGCAGTGCATCATGATACGTGGAATAAAGGATCGCTATTTTGGCAACCGCAAAAACTATGCATATTTTGTGTTGTAATATTTCTTTTGTTTATAACATGAATCACAGTGATATATGTCACTATTTTGATTGTTACCTCCTAAAACGTGACTGTTTTAAAACGAAAAGTGAAAAGTTGGACAAAATGGTGAAATTAAAAGAGATACAATAAAGGATAAGAAAAAATTGTTTTGTAAATCAATAATGTTCGAATAACAAAAACTTTTGTGTTCAAAAGCTATTGTTATTTTTTTGTTTGAATAACAACAACTTCTGTGAGGTGAACTTTGCAATAAATTAAATGAGTTTGATATTCTTTAAATGAGTTGTGTACTTACATAGATTTGCTCCGGAATTGCACCAATTTTCATTTCATGAAATCTGAAAATATAAAGAAAAAAATTTACTATATTACAAAATCAGAAATATGAAGTTACAATTTTGAATACATATTTTTTATATACATTCACTATGAAAAATACCGTTGTTTCTCTTATTCAAGTTGCCAGTTAAAAAAAAAATATTACGCTTTATTATCGGTTTCATGAGGTTATTGTATCGTAAGGTTTGACAAAAGTAAGTTTGTCACTCGAGAGGATCTGCTCTAAATAATGTATTTTTTATAGACGAAAATGATGTTCATCTTCTTGTTTTTGGCAATTCACTCCTCTTCAGGGAATACTTTTGCCAGTTTCAAGTGTTAATTCATCAATGGCCGAACGGACACATGCATGCAGCCGGATAACAATGGAATATCTATTGTGTCTCATTTTCCGGGCGTTGAAGGGTTAAGTGTAAGGATAGGGTTCAGTAATATTGTTTTGTTTTGTTCACGTTGTACGATCATTGTTTTAAATTGAGCAAGAATCAAAACACAACTCTACAAGACAAACAAACGTCACAATTGTCAGACATTCGGACAATCAATATACAATATGTTACAAAAATACCCCTAATGCCGAATATGGTAAATAGGGACCATCAAACTGAACAACTTTTACTATGGGGCCAACTTTGAAATCGCGAAAAAAAAATCAGCTGTTTCATACATGTGATTTTTTTCGCGATTTCAGAGTTGGTCCCATAGTAAAAGTTGATCAGTTTGATGGTCCCTATATACCATATTCGGCATTAGGGGTATTTTTGTAACACTTTGTAGATTAAGATTAGTTTGTTTGAATCATGGCCCAAGAAAACAATGTCTGGCATTCCGGGAGTAACACAGGCTTACGTCATTATCTAGTTGCGCGACTTTATAGTAATAAAACAAGCAAAGAATGAAGGATTTTTTTCTGTTACACTCATTACAAAATTACTATAGTGCATTTGAACCTATCAAGGCCCGGAAAATGAAGCACAATAGATATTCCATTGTTGTCCCCGCTCGGGTATTGATGAATTAATTGTGATTTGTTTTTCGTAGTAAACGAATTCAATACCAATAGCGGAGATGACGTAAGCTTGTGTTACCCACGTGACTTCCTCTGTCTCGGAATGCTTTACCTGCGCCCGTTCCACGAGTACGTTAAATTTTGTCGCGGGGGGTGGACGAATCTACGTTGTTTCTTACTTCCTGCGTCATTGTCGTTACTTAAAAATTGTTCATTTTAAGAATATGCAAATTAATTTAATTTATTATCGTACTCTAACGTAAATGATGGCATATTTCCTTGACATGCATTGGATTTTTAGTTTTTCGACGACAATGATGCAGGAAGTAAGAAACAACGTAGATTTACCCGGGTGTGACAAATATTTTAAACCATAGTCATAGTCACTCCATACAAAAAGTGCGTTTTAGCTACAACATAAACAGATTACGTTTGTACACGCTGTGAATGTGTGCGTGGACCTTTTAGGGTTGAGGTTGACTCTTGACATCTGTTGAGCTCGTATGTTAGTACAAACAACTCGCGCGCGCGACGGCTCCGAAGAATGAACTTCTGATATTACTACCGATTGTGGGGGAAGGTATCTCGGATCGGCGGGAGGCGGAGTGTGGCCGTTCTGTACGTCAGTACTATACTAACTCTGTGCCACAGTAGATATATGTCGCGCAACAGTGCATGAGTTGCCAGCGAGACATATACCTATCCACCGTGGATAATATTATCTAACTAGCGTCAAAAAAAGCATTGCCATTATAAATAAAAGGATTTATTTTTAGCTGTCACACTAAATCATTTGATTAGTGTTGTCCTAAAATGTCCTAAATCATTCAGTCAAACTGCAATTTAAATCATAGTTTTTGGATAAAGGCTTAGAGGACTTGTCTACAACTGATATTTCGCCGCAACATAGATACAATATTTTAAGTCTGTCTCAAGTACGCTGTGGCGTTTTATCTACGTAGACGCGAACCCCGCGACATTATATCTTTATCGCGGCCTTATGCAACGGGCGCTAGCGCAGTATATAATCCGCGCGTGATGGTAATGGGATGGGACCTTGTCAAAATGAGATGCGTACAGTACGCCGGCTAGTAACAGGGTTATCTAAAAACACGGTGTCACGCATTCGAGGTGAGGGAACTTTTGCTGCAGCGACTTAAAGTAAAATAACAAGAAAACAATTAGTTGATTAATTAGATTATTATTAACTAATTAGTCAGTTTTCGTTTTGGTTTGACAAGGTTCCATCCCATTGTCATTGCGCGCGGATTATACATATTATTGTACCATGGTTTAAATGTGAGTACTTAATCCTCAGACCAAGTAAACATTAGTTTCCATATTAAACGCTATCGCATCGGATATTCGCGCGAACAACTGCCAATTTGGATATAGCTTATTCTAAAATATGACACTTTTTGTTCGACTGAAAATCATGCCGTTTGGCGTCGGAAATCTAGACAAATGTATGCAGATATGCTTTGTGAAAAAAGCCTATCAATCATGTCATGATGCGAATAACTTGCCAAAGAAAAACGCACCTTAAAACATCTACATTTAAGAATTGATTGCCTTTAAAGGCTACTAGTTATAAATATTGTGTAGAATGTAAATATACCTATACTATTGTATTTGTTAACATAATATTATACTATTAACTTCGTAAGAAGCATTTAATAGGTCTACGGTATACATAATAAACGTGTATTTTATTACAACAATGTACAGTTATAATGCTAAAGTTCTTGTTCTATCTATAGGTATTTCTCTTGTTTGTAATATACCTAGGGATGATAAAAGGCTAAGCCAAATTTATAAGTAGACATAAACTTAAAGATATTTTATATGTTGTTGCACATTTTTGTTAATATTACACAAATTTCTCATCTGTAAACAGAAAAAGACTATGTTAAATGACTGTAAAGATAAATAATAAACATAATTACACAACAAATGGAGTGCATTCTTTAAAATAGTTCCCAAAAATAACAAGAAGTGTATGACCGTTTTAGTATTTAAAAACATAACTGTTTCGCTATTTCAGCTCGCCCACGAACGATTAATTGCTGAGCAATTTTTTTGTCGCCGAGAATAGAACATACAAAGTTCAATACGTAAACGCCCACGAGCTACAAAAAGTAGTTCAGCGACTAATCGCCCGTGAAATGACACTGACAATAGTGACAAAGGGTTTACTTAGCCAGCAACAAAAAAACGCCCGCCGCGATTATTACCGCGATTAACGCCGTGATAATCGCAGCTACAAAAAGTCGCTCGTGGGCGCTGACGCTTAGAGATTATCATTTATGTGCGAGCTCCTTTATTTGATTTAAATATAGAACTACAAAAATGCGGATAGGGTACGAACCTCTTTCAATCCTAAAGTAAGCAAATAATACAAAACAAATGGAGAAAATCCTTGATGTTTTTCATTTCCCAAGGCTTTTTGTTGTTTAATTTATTAATAGAACTAAACATGTGAATAGAGGCAATTATTCCGAAGAAAGGCGAACCTCTTTCATCCCGGGCATAGGCAAATATTACAATCCTGTGGACCGCAAGATATCATCTCCACCTTTCATGGAGAAAATGGGAAAGTCGTTCGGTGATGTAGAAAATCAATTATACAGCTGACTTCGAACGGTAATAAAGAAACCTGGATGTTTCTATTAAACAGAGGAAAATGAGGTTAATACGAATACGCCAGATATAAATCCTGTTCTTTTAAGTTACCTTTAAATGAAGATTTTTTTAAATTCAGCTGAAATTCAAACAATAACAATATCTATATGCTATTTTTATACAAAAGGTACTAATTAATGTACTAGAAAAAATTCAAATCCCCTCCGGCCGTTTTCGCAACTGCGATTCGCAACCTGTTGCGGATTAAGATTTTTTATTCTTTTTTCGCAACCAGTTGCGAATCATGAAAACTCTCTCTACTTTGTTGTTTTTTTTTTCTTTTTAACGACGTCCGTAATAACGAGGGCAGCTTCGTTGCAAAAAACAAACAAATCCACAAAAAAGCCAAAAAAATGGGACTTTTAAGTGTCAACATTTACATGAACTTCATATCAATGTAGTTAGGCGGTAGAGACTTCCAAATTTTTTCTAGTATGTATTTGGTATGGTATAAAAATACAATCTTAAATTAAAAAAAATATAGCTCTTTCATATTAATTTATTTGCAAAATATCTGGAAAAATATTTCGATTGAATGTCAAGGTAATTCTTCACATTGATGAAATGACGCTGGCAACGTCAGAGAATCGCGGGTTCGATTCCCGCTTAAGACAATTCTGGTGACGAGTCGAACTTTTCCTAGTATATTATTCAGTATCGTTTTTTTTTATGTAGTTGTAATAAAATTGAAAATCACCTGCAAATATTATATTCCTTTAACTTAAAACTGAATTTAAAAACATCGTCTTCTTACAAAGGTAACTTAAAAAAACTGGATTTTTTAATTCATTCAAGGTCGAATACTAAAATATTTTTATATTGGAGAGTTCATAATAATTTGTTAATTATTACTTCTATCTGATATTAAAAATAGTAATATTTCCATAAATACACAATTAAACTTGTTTTTATTTTACCATAATTTATATTCTGTAACAATCTAGTTAAGCATCAATTTTAGTAGTTCTATTGTAGAGACCTTTGTTAGTCTCCCTATTAAATTAAACAGCAGATAAAACCAAATTTATTGTATTTCACTTTATCTTTTATAATATTCCCTATTGATCTCGCATGAGCTGGCTCGATGCCGGTCCAAATTGGCTCTGTCAAAAACTACATCGCAAGCCTTCTTTCTTAATTTAATTTTCAAATAATCATATCTATTCTAAAAAGGCTTACCTACTTACAGAGTAGACAAGCTAAACACAGCCTACAAATTAACTATCCCTACAGTATCTATAAATTATTTTTTCTGGTTTATTCTATTAAACTATTAAACATAAAAGGGATAAGCCAAGCTAAAATTATGAAAGCTGTAGGCATGAAATGTGCTTGTCTTTAAAAGAGAAAGCGTAATGAAGGGCGAATGTAGGTCAGGTGTCTTATACAGAAATAAGTCGCACGTTTCTTACTGGGTTACTGCAAAAAGAATAAGATGATAATAAATAAATAATGAGTATAGAAAACTAGGAAGCAGCAAAATTGAAAACATTTGTAATAGAATAAACAGGTTTGCTTATGCATTATACAAGCTTTCAAAGGTGGCTTCTATAAGTGCAGCCCTTACAGCATATTTTGCGAATGTTGAGTCTATTCTACGATACGGCCTGATCATTTGGGGTAATAGTACTGAGGTGAATAAAGCGTTCATTGCACAAAAAAAATGTATAAAGGCCATCTGTGGCACTGCACCAGATGAACCATGTGCACCGCTATTTAAGTCATTAAACATCTTACCTCTTCCTTGTATGTATATATTGGAAATCTCAAAATTTGTCAAAAAAAACAGCCACTACTTCAAACAGGCAAAAGATGTGTATCCACGCAACACTAGAAATGGAAGTAGATTGGTGTCAGACTTTGTTCCAATTGCTTCTGGATGTGCTTTGTTAAAAAAGAATTGCTTCTGGATGTGCTTAGTAATATTTAATCAATTGCCTGAAACAATTAAAAAACTTAATGTTAAGCAATTTCTAAGTTACTTATATAAATGGCTTATCACACATTCTTTTTGTTCGGTAAAAGAATATTTAAATCATAAACATTGCAGATCATGCATATGAGGTTAGCTTTTCTTGTAGTGTTATTTTATAATATAGTACTTACTGCGCACTTGAATAGCCTGGTAATCACTTTTATTTAGTTTTATTATATATTACTTGACACAAGATATTCAATAATCCAGAATTTGACATGTTTTAATGATTTACTTTTCTTTTCCAAACTTATGACAAAACTTTACAATTTCCAAAATGGACGCCGTTACAACTAAAGTTGAAAGTGGAAAAGTGGTGGAAATTATTGACATCCATCTGTCAATAGACAACTTTGACATTTTTTTTGACATTTGTGAGCCCTTTTGGATGGCGAAGGGAATGAAATCGTGGGGCCTATGATTGTATATTGCTGTGATTCCTTTTTTGTTTTTTTCATCTTGTAATTTGAAATACTCAGTTTGTTTGTAATTATTATTATTTTAGAATCATTTTATTATTAATGTTTGCATGCTAATATTGTTGGCTGAGTGGGAGGAAATATTATTAATTTAAGACCTATAAATGTACCCCAATCAAAAGGAAATAAATATATTTCATTTCTATTTCTGAGTATTCACTCACGTCAATTCAGACGTAGCTAGGTAGCAACGAAATAATAGAATTGGTTTTATTAAATTTAGATTTTTCGCATTCACAATGCTATTTTTATATTAAGATAAATAATATTAGAAAAATACTAGAAAAAATAGCCTCACTCGTAGCACCTCAGACGGGACCCGAACTCGCACCTTTGGGATTCCGGCCCAATGCACTGACCAATTATGCTATCGAGTCGAGAATTGGTTTTGTTTTTTTATAGTAGGGGAGAGGGGGAGGGGGGCTAAAATAATTAATGAATCCGTATTCAATTTGATATAACTTACACTAATTTCAAAGAAAATTTTAAATGATAAAAGTTGTCTTTTCCCTTTAAACAACACTGAGAGTTTTGTGATTTGAATGATATCTATTATAGAACGTGTTACAAAAATACCTCTAATGGCGAATATGGTAGATAGGGACCTTCAAACTGAACAACTTTTATTATAGGACCAACATTGAAATCGCGAAAAAAAATCAGCTGTTTCATACATTTTCAAATTTTCGTAATTAATATTTGTATGGAACAGCTGATTTTTTTTCGCGATTTCAAAGTTGGTCCCGTAGTAAAAATTGTTCAGTTTGATGGTACCTATCCACCATATTCGGCATTAGGGGTGTTTTTGTAACACGTTGTATAGTTTAAATCTACAACTGTAGCTTTACTATAGTCATTGTACCACCATCTATATATATAAAAGGGAAAATCACTCACTCACTCACTCACTCACTGATCACGAAATCTCAGAAACTACAAGTGCTAGGAGTCTCAAATTTTGCATGGGGGCTCCTTTTAGGGCGTAGGTGCTCACTAAGACGGGATTTTGCGAAATTCAACCCTTAAAGGGGTGAAACAGGGTGGTAAAGTTTGTATGGGAGAACGCGATTCCTTGGCCCGATTGACTTGAAATTTGGCATAGACATTCTTTCACAAAATTAATTGAACACGTGTTTCGTATTTTTTTAATATTTATTACCTAACAGGGTTAAAAAGTGCTATAAAGCTACTTTTGCTGTGATTGACTTAGACGTCGGAATTGAAACTTTTTTTGTGCATTTGATTGATTAATTAAGAAAAATAAATATCATTTGTCACCTCAACGTAGTATTACATTCTCTTTGGTCATTTCCCCTGAAAGTAGGTAGAATGCATTTCATTGAATAGTACCTATGGCGTTATGTTGGCAGTGCTGTCATTTTTTCCTTATTGCGTTGTAATAAGGTGCAAAATTGTTCCATCTAATTATCAGTTTAATTTTAAAATAATACAATATTCGACAAGTCGCCTATGCTATGACAATTAATAAAGCACAGGGACAAAGTTTAAGGATGGTGTAGATCTGCGCAGTGATTGTTTCTCCCATGGCCAGCTCTAATGTCGCCTGCTCGAGAGTCAGTTTGCCGAATAGCCTTTTTATTTTGCAACCGGATAACATGACAAGAAATGTGGTAGGTATACAACATGTTACAAAAATACCCCTAATGCCGAATATGGTATATAGGGACCATCAAACTGAACAACTTTTACTATTGGGACCAACTATCAAATCGCGAAAAAAAAGATCAGAAAAATTCAAATTGAAAATATCAAAATGTATGAAACGCATTTTGATATTTTCGATTTGAATTTTTGTATTAAACAGCTAAATTTAATTTCGCGATTTCAGAGTTGGTCCCAAAGTAAAAGTTGTTCAGTTTGATGGTCCCTATATATACCATATTCGGCATAAGGGGTATTTTTGTAACACGTTGTATATTATAGAGAGGTGTTGGATGATCGAGATTGAGAATCCTGATAATGCACAACATATTTTTATTTAGAACTAGCTGCACCCGGCATGCGTATATTGTAATGCTCCGTTTTTTTAGCCAGGGACTTTCTCGGTCGTAAGCAGAACAACTCGCCAAAGTTTCATCATAATCGGATCAATGGTTTAGGAGTCCCGCCGTCTGTACACTTAGATCTTTTAAACTATGCATAAAAAACCGCATCAAAATCGGTTCATAAGTTTGGGAGCTAGGTTGCCTCAGACAGACAGACACACACAAGTCAAACTTATAACACCCCTTGCATATGTTGTGTACGTCGTATATACATATAGTGGTGGCCACATAATTAAGGACACAAGTCGATTTTCATACAAACGAGGTAATTTTGAAGTCTTGGTTTTCCGCTAGGGATTGAACTGCTAGCTGTGATCTGATGATGGCCATCCAGGGAGTGAATGGAGAAGATTCAGATAGCAATACACACCCAACTGATCTGGTCAACATTCTAAGAGATGTAAGCATAAGAATTTACAGTTGCAAGTTTTCATACATTTCTATACTATATTCGCGGTTTTTTTAAACATATCCTTACATCTCTTAAAATGCTGGTCAGATCACTTGGGTGTGTATAGAAATCTGGATCTCCTCCATTCACTCCCTGGATGGCCACCACCGGATCACCGCTCGGTCAATCCCTGGCGGAGAAGCAATGCTTAAAAGTTACTTCGTTTGTATGAAAATCGACTGGCGTCCTTAATTTTGTGGCCACTACTATACCTATATAGATACCCTGTAGTATAGTCTAATAACTTCACACTCACCACATTAGTACCTACATTGTACCCGTGCGAAGCCGGGGCGGGCCACTAGTAAACTATATAAAAAGTTCTAATTTGCGCTAGTTTGCTAGTTGGGAAACATTTGAACTTGTTCGATAGAACCACAAAAAAGTAAAGTCTTGGATGAGAATAAAAAAATCCTTACTAAATTAACCTGACTCTGCAGAATATTTTTTTACGACCAAATTATAAATATGCTCCAACAAAAGAGTTACACACACGCGTTTAGTGTCAAAGCGTTTCTACTGATTCCCATTCAAACCCAAAGCAACATTAAGTTCTAGACTGCCTCGAGGAAAATCCGAGCACTTGGGCGAATTCCTTTCGCAAACGGCGAAGATTCCAGGGGAACTTTGTGTGTCATTATTCACAATGGAAACACAACTTGGAAATGAACGCACTACTTAAAAAAAAGTCTTTTACTGAGTGTCTTAAGACAACAACTTTTTTTTACAATTGTTTTTAAAAAAATGGTTAAATTACAATATTTTATGAAAAAAAAAAATATTTTTTTATGCAGCATTGCCGTTTTTAACAGGGACGTCATATTTATGGATATGAAATTCCGGATCTGGATACGAAAATAGAAAATATTAGATTTTTAAGATATTGTACAAGTAAAACTGGTGTGTCGTCGACCCGGCCGGTCAGAAAACCCCGTCACAACGTGTCTCATTTAGATTGCGCCCTATCTGAAATTATCCGGAACTTTTATATCGGATACGTACTGTTATGGGTCCCCAAATGAAAGGAGTTTTAAAAAAAGAATTATTTATTTAAATGTGGATAATTATGGAATTTGGGACCCAATGGCAACCGTACTCGTCGAAATCGTAAAGCAGACTGAGCTCACGGCGGCGTGAGCTCTGGGACGTCGGGGATTGCTGATGCAGCGGTCTCTGATCATCAGCGTTAAGTCTTACAGTGGAAAGGTATAACACCTCCCCCCATAATGAAGAAACTTCCAGGAGGAAGAGAAGTTTCTGTAATTATAATTTGGTGCGTAAAGATGGCAATGGGATGTTTTCAGGGTTTCCGTTTTCTGTAAGGTCAAGGTCTTGACTGTCTGTCTGAATATTTTGAACTGGAGGTGATCTATTATTAGATTTAAATTTATCGCGGAGGTTGCCAAAAGGTTTTGATTTTATAATCTTAAAGGTAAGGTACAAAGCAATTATTATAATTAACAAAATAGTGATAATTGAATAATGTGTCCCATATCGAATTATATGTGGTTTATTGATAATTGTATCAAGTTCTTTCGGGGATTTTAAAAAGTGACTTTCTAATTTTATTTCGTCTAAATCTATGTTTAATAATTCGGCATGGGGCATGTTTTCTTTTATACTTTTAAACTTATCTAAATTACAACAAGTATCATTGATAATGTTAAAATCTGGAACTTTTATCGGTAAGGTAAAATTTACAGTGTTTGTTTTGGGTAATAACATTGTATTCTTACAAAACCCAGTGCATCCACTGGGTACGGTAATGATACCGGTTCCAGAAATACTATTTTCATATAATTTTGAATTTATACAGTCTATGGACATTTTGGTAGGTTCTGTTTGCACGTAGAGCCATTTGTTATTGTTAATTGATTTCCAAATGTCTACTTTCCCATAAATAAACTTCGAATTACACTGTAAAGGGGTTTCACTTATCACTTTTGTCATTAATTCACTCGCGCAACTAGGTCGGGCATCTGATGCGTATACGTTGGTGACGTCACATACGAAATTATCGTTCAGGGTGGTTTTACACTTTTCGAGGCTATCCAGATTACAATAATGACGTTTGTCTTTGGTTATTGCTACATATTTAGTGTCTGGTATGATCAAACTAAAAGAGTTAGGATTACTAAGATTGTGGGGTATAGGTAAGGCAATATTGTGAAACAACATAAAATTCATTACAGATACAGTAGGAATTTGGAGTACAAATATTATTTTATTATTTACAAAATAACAAATTATTGTAGAAATATTTATAATAAAGTGAATGGAACTTAAATCCAAAACAATTGGTAGTTTCATACTCTCTGGTAAATGTCTATAACTTGTAGCCAATTCATCGTACAGTTGTTGTGGACTCAAGATCGATGGGTGCAAAATGTTCTGACTACTAAATAAGACGGCATTTACTATATCTTCTACATGAAATGACAAAACTAATATGGCGGTTTCTAATTTATTAAGTAATCCAGTTTCGTAGAACTGGGATATTAACTTATCGGTTTCAATTGAAATATTTTGAACACATTTCGTAAGATTTTGTATGGCTTCATTTAAATTGGCTTCATTAATTTTTATCTTGCTTAATGTTTTATTGTAGCGTGAGATGACGGATGTTGTCACTAAAATATTTTCTTTCATTAGTGTAGCCAATTTCTTTTGATCATTCTGCACCTCTTCTATCGCATTATTGTATCTAACACCATCGTCTTCATCTAATGTGCCAAATACTGTTTTAAAGGCGGTACCTATACCTCCTATCCAGGGACTGCGTCTATTTCTTTTCTCGATTAGGTGGGAGATGGATGCGAACTCTTGTTTTACATCATTGTACAAAACAACTAGGGGTTCCAACACGCTATAACATTCTGAGGATTCTAACGTTTCGGATCGTTTACACAACCCTTCGATAGAGTTCAATGCAAGGTCTATGTTAGTTAGGTGGTGTTTCAAATGTGAAATGTCAAGTGGAACTAAAACGTCTAACTGACCATTCTTTATCTTAAGTTTTCCCAGGTAATCGAAGTACAGCCCCGGGCTTGACTCAATTCGCTGAACGAACTCGTGTTGCCCTTGGATTTTCACCCAAATACTGAAAGTAATTATAGTAAGGTTAGTCGGTAATCCCAATGATACTTGCCTATTCTAAGTTTAACTTATTCCTATATTCCTATATGCTATAATTTTAAATTCATTTATGTATTTTTTTTTTGTGTAGGGTTTATAGAAATCCCTAACTTATACATCTTATATTTAACTGTAATATATACCTATCTTATTTTATGTATACGTAGTTTATGTAAACTATTTATGTGTATTAACACTAGCATGTCAAGCTTATTTTTTTTTTTATCGTTAATATAAAATGTAAATTTACTTACTACTTAATAATCAATTGTACTTATTCTATTTTACAGGTTTCCCTGTACTTCGGCAGGTTTTACCTGATCATAATGGTGTCGAACATGGCGACGGTTAATGAGTAAAGATAGTGTGTTATTCCCGTGTATTTTTACAATTTTGTACGGGCCCTTCCATAGAGGGGATAACGCTTTCCGTAATCGAAGGTGGTTTTTTAAGTACACGTAATCACCGTCTTTGTATTGGGTGGAACGAGAATGGGAATCGTAATAGGTTTTTGACACGGCTTTTGATTGCCGTATGTGTTCAATGGCTTTCTCGCGAGAATGTTTCAGACGGTTTTGTAACATTCGGACATATTCAGGGTAAGTAGCGCCTGTTGGTTCTTCGTAAATAGAATTCGGGAGGAAAGGCTTATTACCGAACATGAGTTCATAAGGAGTGAACTTGGTGGTAGAGTGAACGGCTGTATTATAGGCGAGCATGGCTGTGTACACATAACGAGGCCAATTATCTTGACCTTCGTTTATGTAGGATTTTAGGTACTCTTTCAGGGTCGAATGGCTCCTTTCCAGAGCACCTTGTGTTTGGGGATGGTAGGGAGAGGACCAGAGTTGCTTAATTTTAAGGAACTCGCAAGTTTTTTTTGAAGAGGTCTGATGTGAAATTTGTTCCCTGATCGGTGAGAATTAATTTAGGGATTCCAAATATGGAGATGTAATGGATTAAACACTCGCTTGTTTCTTCGGCTGTAGTGCTACGAATGGGGTACGCTGATGAAAACTTAGTTAGGTCATCTTGGATGGTCAATATGAATCTTAGTTTGGCAGGACCTGATTCAGGAAGCGGCCCTACAATATCCAAGGCTATGCGCTGGCAAGGGACAGTGGAAGTAGAAGTGATTTGCATAGGAGCGCGGTTTATTTTTCTTAAGGCCTTGTTTTCCTGACACGATTTACACTGTTTGACATAATTTTCGATATCAGTACGCATACCCTTCCAGTAATATTGTTCTTTGACTCTACTATACATTCGGGCGGAGCCTAAGTGGCCTGCTATAGGAATGTCGTGGTTGTCGTAAAGGATTTTCTTTATTTGACTTGGGGAAGGATAGGCGATATTGTTATGAAAGATGTTAACTGTAATATTTGTATTATGGAATAGGTACAGCAGGATATTATATATTTTGGTGAAAGAGTGCACTTCGAATGAATTTCTAAAATCTGGAATACTTATATCAGTTATGCCATTCATGGTGACAATAACATCGCGGACGCGTTTGAGAGTATTAAATATTTCTGGGTATGATGCTATGTCGAAGTGGTTCACTCTCGTAAATACGAGGAAATAGATTTTACCGTTAAGTTCTATTCTATGGTGAGAATACAACTCCCTTTCAGCTTCTAGGATTTCATTGGGATTTTCCAGGTTACCCAGGACTTCTTGAAGGTAAGGATTCGATTCGTCAAGATCAATTGAGGTTGGAATGAGGATAATTTTGGATTTACTTTTAGTGAGATCTTCATTATATTCAATAATTTGAGTATTTAGGGTTTCCTTTTTATCTAGGGTTTTCAGTAACGCGGAATAGTCACTAGTGAACAGAGGAGCGTTGCGAGGAGAAGGAGCAGGTAAGGAGTTACTTTCAGGTAAGTTGGACGGCTCTTCCACAGGGGAGTTGGATTCTGGAGAATTATTTGCAGCGGGACTATACGAGGTTGAAGGTAAGTTACTGTCTTCTAGGAGACCGACTGAAGGTAAGTCATTGCTATCAATGTTGAGGGGACTGAAAGGAAGACTGACGTTAAGGTCGTCTAACGTGATGGGACTGAAAGGCGGTGATGGCGCTGGATCTACAGGATCAAGGTTTGGCATATCAGGGGCAGTGGTACCCTGGGACAAAAGTGGTCCGCCTACGGCATTCGTCTCAGGAGGGATGACGCGCTGTGTTGTGGAAGGATTTTGGACGGGATCTTCAGTGGCGTCTTCGACGGGATTTGTTACAGGAGAGTTACCTGCAGCCGATTGGATAGGATTAACGGGAAATCGAGATAGAGCATCAGCGTTAGTATTAGTTTTACCTTTCTTGTATTGGATGTCATATTCAAATTCCTCGAGCTTGAGACGCCAGCGGACAAGACGGGAGCCAGGATCCTTACAGTTAAAGAGCCACTGTAGTGGTTTGTGGTCCGTTATGATTGTAAAGCGGTTTCCATAAAGATAAGGTCGGAAAGTTTTGGTACCGAACACTATCGCCAGACATTCCTTTTCCGTAACGTCATAATTTTTTTCTGCCTTGTTAAGTGTACGTGATGCAAACGCAATTGGGTGGTCTTGTCCTACCCGGCCTTGGGATAAGATTGCTGAGATCGCATAGTTTGAGGCGTCGCAGGTAAGAAGAAAGGGTTTGGTGAAATCAGGGTAAACTAGAATTGGTGCTGAAATGAGTTTATTTTTTAAGGACTCGAAGGCGAGTTGTTGTTCATTTCGCCATTCAAATGGGACATCCTTTTTCAACAAAGATGTGAGAGGCTTGGCCAACTTGGCGAAATCTGCAATGAATCTTCTATAATATGACGCTAGCCCGAGAAAAGACTTGATGTCTTTCGGGGATTGAGGAGTTGGAAAATCAGTGACTGCTTTGATTTTTTCTGGATTAGGCTTAACGCCGTTTTCGTTAATGATGTGGCCC
Organism: Catoptria pinella; assembly: GCA_963556745.1. Classification (NCBI taxonomy): domain Eukaryota; kingdom Metazoa; phylum Arthropoda; class Insecta; order Lepidoptera; family Crambidae; genus Catoptria; species Catoptria pinella. The sequence continues at coordinate 10,978,899 of OY750774.1, read as the reverse complement.
AAATAAATCACTTCCTTTCGAAGGAACTCACATTTTTCAGGTTGCAGTTTCAAATTGAAGTTCCTGAGACGCTCAAAGACTTTTTCGAGGTTTTCTATATGGGATATCAGATCGTGACTGTAGATGACTATGTCATCTAGATAGACGAAGCATCTATTACCTTGAAGGCCGGATAAGCAATTGTTCATGAGCTTTTGGAATGTTGAAGGGGCATTTTTGAGCCCGAATGGCATACGATTGAACTGGTAATGGCCCTGAGGAACGGAGAAAGCTGTTTTATCTGCATCTTGAGGGTCCATTAGAATCTGGTGAAAGCCGGATGTTAAGTCTAACGTGCTAAAATACTTGCTGTTTCCTAGTTGGTCAAGTATTTCCGTGATCTGAGGGATAGGATAAGTCTCCCCAATGGTTATGTTATTGAGTTTTCGGTAATCTATGACTACTCTCCACTTCCGTTGACCTTGAGAGTCAAGTTTTTTGGGAACCACCCAGATAGGGGAGCTCCAAGGGGATGAAGATGGTTCTATTATGTTTTGATCAAGCATTTTCTCTATTTGCGTGGTAACCTCCTTTTTGTGGCACTCTGGGAATCGATAGGATTTAGTATGTACAGGGATGTCAGTACTGGTTTTGATCTGATGATTCAGGGCCTTTGTAAAGGTTAGTTGGTCGTCAGGGAGATGGAAGATATCGGAATATTGGGAACACAGCTCTATTATGGCTGATGATTCTTCCCCGTTCAAGTGGGAGAGCCTCAGCGAGTTTAATACTTCATTTGTCCTTTTCGACACATTTTGGGATTTAGATGATAAAAGTACAGCACCAGAATTCAAGGGTGAAATTTTGAAATTCTGATTGGCATTGATTTTAACGGGTAACTCAGAAACATTTGCTACTGTTATATTAATTCTTTTGTTATCTTTGACTTTTACGATACAATTAGCAACTAATAAAGAATCTGATAAATGTTGATCCAGGATCAAACCTTCTTTCATTGATTCGGGGTTATGGACTGTACATTCAATAACAGCTTCGGTACGTGGCGGAATAATATAGGTTGGATTATAGAAATGAAGCTTAACGTCGTGAGTTTTAATTCGAAGAATATCTTTTGTGTAGTTAATATTACAGCCAAACAAGGTAAAGAAATCGGTTCCTATAATGCCGTCGTAAGGAAGATTTATATCCTTAACAACATGAAATTTATGATGGATATGTTTCTTTGGAGCTACTTCTATTTTTAATTGGAAATGGCCTAAAGTCGAAGTCGTATCATCACCTGGATCAATACCCTTTAAGTTAATACTTTCTTTGGTTAGAACAGTTCTTTTGTGAAGAGACGATTTTTTTAGTAACGATACGGCAGAACCTGAGTCTACAAGCAAGGTCATGGGGATATCCGATATTTGAGTATAGACGAGAATGTGAGGTAGTAATCGTTTTGAGGTGTCTATATTGATTTCAAAAATTTCAAGATTAATTTTGGCATCGAGCGATTTGTTCTTGGATTGGGCTCTTGTTTGGGGCTGGTTACCCGTGTGGTCCCTTGGTACGAGAGGATGGACGCTTGTTTGGGGCTGGTTACCCGTGTGGTCCCTTGGTACGAGAGGATGGACGCTTGTTTGGGGCTGGTTACCCGTGTGGTCCCTTGGTACGAGAGGATGGACGCTTGTTTGGGGCTGGTTACCCGTGTGGTCCCTTGGTATGAGAGGATGGACGCTTGTTTGGGGCTGGTTACCCGTGTGGTCCCTTGGTACGAGAGGATGGACGCTTGTTTGGGGCTGGTTACCCGTGTGGTCCCTTGGTATGAGAGGATGGACGCTTGTTTGGGGCTGGTTACCCGTGTGGTCCCTTGGTACGAGAGGATGGACGCTTGTTTGGGGCTGGTTACCCGTGTGGTCCCTTGGTATGAGAGGATGGACGCTTGTTTGGGTGTCATTGGATAGTATGGATGTAGTGGGTTGTTTGGGTCTCACGCGACACCTACGCGAGCCCTCTATTCGTTTAAAGAGTCTACTGTATCATAGCCTACTTCTCCTTCTTCCTGTGTGGTAGGAAGATCTTGTTCTGGGACATGATCATTAACATAGTGGACGCGCCTAGGAGATGAGTTATTATGGAAGTTTTGGATCGGCGGCCCTCGGAATTGCTGTTGGTCTCGGTTCCTGCTATTATAATACTCCCTCTTTTTACAGTCTTTGATATCATGACCAGGTGTTCTACAATACCTGCAAAACAAAGGAGCAGCACTTTGTGGATGTGTGCTCGAAGTTGGCTGAGATTGTGTGTGAGGCCTAGGTTTCGACGGAATGAAGCGTCGGTTAGGATTGTTATTTGGCTTAAGATCTACTGCTGGAGCCCTTTTGTAGAGAGAGAGCTGTATTCTCTCTTCGGATATGGCAAGATTGATGGATTCATTAAGGGTTCTTGGCGCGCGACATCTAATGATATTGGATAGTCTGGGGTGAAGCCCCATTAGGAAATGGTGGAGAGCTAAATCCTCCATAGCCGCTGTACGGCCTGGGAGCTCTTTCTGTTTTGTGGTAGAAAGCGAAATCTCCGTGAGGAGCTGTGACAGACAAGTTTCGACCCTGAGAGCATACTGAGTGACGTTTTCAGCTACACCTTGTTTGCTTTCCTGTAAATCCATAAGAAGGTGGGCGTAATGTTTACGCTCACTGAATTGAGTCTTGAGAAAATCTTTGAGCTGTTCCCAGCTGTTAAACTCTTTAATCGAGCAGGCGGTTTCCGCTCTGCCTTGCAGTTGAGAAAGGATGTATTTAAAAAGAATATCTTTCTGGCTGTCGACAGCCAGCTCAAAGGCATTGTTACAGTTTGAAATAAAGGAATTGAGAGTTTCCCTATTGCCGTCGTAAGGCTTGATGAATTTCAACAATATGTTCAGATCCATCTCTACCGAACGAGATCTGGTACGAGCTTTCGATTGAGGCTTAGGAGAAGCCAACGGCGAGGATGAAGGTTCACCGCACTGGATATTCGTTTCTACGTTAAGATTGTTATCTTGATTTTTATTATTTGGCATAATAGACGAGAGACTCAGGATGACAAGGATTCGTTTTTAACATTCACACAATTTTAATATACTAGCTTATTATGTACACTGTGACTAAATAAAGATTCAACACTGAGTAGGGATATGCACTATGCTCACAAGCGATTAGACTTAGTCAAAACAATAACCAAAGACTTACATTGAAGTGATTATCGTTATCGGGAGCACGGCGACGGGCAGACGCATTCCGTAGCGATAAGATGAACTCGGACTTCACCGTGTGGGATACGGTGAGAAATGGCGACTCGATGTGGTTGATGACTGGAAACTTTGGCACGACTCGTGCTAGGCCCTCGTTTATGGCGGGGCTTTCAGGAACACGCACACACTTGCACGATTTTCACAATTAGGTAGATTAGGACACTTGACACTTGAGTACGGCACAAGAGGAGTCTGCACTTTAACACTTTTAGGACACTGGGGATTTTCGTATCCCACCGCTGCCACCAAATGTTATGGGTCCCCAAATGAAAGGAGTTTTAAAAAAAGAATTATTTATTTAAATGTGGATAATTATGGAATTTGGGACCCAATGGCAACCGTACTCGTCGAAATCGTAAAGCAGACTGAGCTCACGGCGGCGTGAGCTCTGGGACGTCGGGGATTGCTGATGCAGCGGTCTCTGATCATCAGCGTTAAGTCTTACAGTGGAAAGGTATAACAGTACGGTCACGGATTTTTATTTCAGATATCCGATAGTTCCGCTCATGGTTACGAAGCTCCGACAAAAACCAGGGATTTTAAGGAGCTCCTTAACATCTAGTTTTTGACCAGAAAAGTAGAATAGTGCGAAGGGTGGGTGCTGTTTTGCTTTTCCGGCTTCTTCACACCAATAAACTTAAAAGGTGTATCATGAGTAGAAGTAGTATTTTATCACCTTCGCGAACCAGATAATAGGCAGCAGCGTTATTATGAAAACGGTTCAACACTACGATCATAAACTCACCCTATAATCACAGAATAGATAAAATACGTACAGAAAGGACACTCCCCGCCCCGCCCTAGAAACAATTTGCCTCACCCCTTCCCGCGAGTTGATATTGTGTTGATTCGTGTGCTCGTTTACTCACCCTAACATACACAAACGCACTGACCTATTCAAAAGTGTAAAGCTAAAAGAAAAAATGTTACCTACCTCATATTTATTTGTTCGTAACCTTTTATATAAAAAAAAGGCACAATGTTAGTGCCACTCTCTAGGAGAATCCGGGGCCAGCAGCACAGTTTTAAGCTACCGCGGGCTTCGGCGTCTTATCATTGGTTTTGTGAAATTTTTATTGTGTTTAAATAAATAAATTTGAAAATTGAAATTGAATTGAAATAGTATAATAATGAGTACTGCGCACTAAGCGTGGAGCTTTTTAACAACACTATCCTCCCATGAGGGGGAGGACTAAGCCTTTCAATGAACTACAGGTAAGTTATACTTTAATTAGAATTCATATACGTTTTAAGGTATTTTGAATTCTACAATATTGTTTTTGAGTGACGTTTAAAGTAAAAATCCCTTGACGTGACACGAGTAAAAAATATCTAATAAAATAACATATTTCAATGCAAAGAAGAGATAAATACGGTTCATCTAATGATGTCCTGTCACAAGTTATTTTACGTTAATCTATTTTTGCAGATTCTTAGATGGTTCTAAGTTTAAGCCTACGCAAATACTAAATTGAAAAGAACTCAGCTTTTTACCAATCATTTCACAAATATTAGTCAAACGAAAATTCTCTAATAAGCGATCCTTCGTCCTAACGCAGACGTTTTAGTCTTTTCATATTTTACAGAAATTGCAAGCTAATCAAGTTTTGTTATCTGAAAAACTTCAGATGCTTTAAAATGTTGATAAAAGTTTGAGTGAGGTATTTGAGAAATAATCTTTTTGGTAACATTGATTGACCTTTAATATTATTTATAAGTTTGGTTGTTTATAACGTCACATTGACAGCTTTTTTAATATTTCCAGGTTCTTTTTTATAGGTATTTCATCTTTAGTTTTTTGTTGTTTTAATGATCTGTAAATTAAAAATATTTCTCCAGAAATCCGTCTACACAAAACAAGTGCTTCAGCCAAAATTGAATTGAAGGAAAAGCGTCAGAAACTACAAGGATATTAAGTTACGATGGCAAATTACTTTATACCTTTATTTATGTTCTCACTTTGATAAAATACCTTTTTTTTAATGGCTTGAAAACAGAATTTCCCTTCAAATCCGATTTCTGTGAAAAAAATATAGCTCTACCACGTGTAAACGTTCATAACAATATTTTTTAACTGTATTGATTTCAGGTAGAGGTACTTATATTATTTTTAAATTATTACTTTTAATAGGTATATATTCTAAATTAAAATAATTGTTGTATGTAAGTCGCCTTCTATAATATTTTGATTTACTAACAACAAACAACTTCTATTACCACGTAAAACAATGTCTCGTATACACACAACGCATATAAGACTGCTAAAAAAATGGCGGCTACTGAAGTCTACATTTATTCGTCTGTTATATTTACTGGAAGAAGTATCTTCCGTTTTTGTTCCAAAGGCTATGAAAATAATTTATCACCAACATGACTGAAATGGGTGGGTAATAAGAAACCATTATGGTTTTCACGTCGCGCTACCAAGCAAAAAGACTTCAATTTTCTAGGATAATGCGATGTAAGCAGGCCTTTTTGTGAGTTTAATCAAAAACGTAAATAGTATGTAAACGCTGATGTGAGAACACGTGGTTTTCCATGAATAATAAATTGGGCTTATGAATATTTACACGACTCATATTACGAACATAATTCGGTAGAATAATATGGCTGCTGGCTCGGAAGTACGCATTTATAGCTGGGAGCATTGTTTTATTTTTAACATTTCTAATTAAGAAGTTATATTTTAAAATATATATAAGTATTATCTTAAAGAGACACAAAATATAATGTACACAGAAGATCAACTCGGAACAGACTGCTGTTTTCCGTGCAATCATACACAATTATGTAAAAACTCAGACCAAACCAGGCTACAGTCTTTGGACTTTGGTCTTTGCTTGCAAATGGTAGTATTTGCGAAAACGGCCAGGGGCCCTATTTTTTTAATTATTTGTTTGAAATTGTTCGTGTGACTTAAGTTCCATGCGGCATAATTTTGCTTTGTTTGAGGCTAGATGGCGCTGTGTAAAATTGTCCAAGCATTTATTTATTTATAATGTCACACAATGAGGTGTATCACTCAAAACTTTTGTGGATGGCGATCTCGGCAATGGTACCTTGTTTACAAATTATGACATTTGTTTTTGGCGAATTTGTTTTTGGCGAATTTGTTTAATTTAGCTGTAAATAATGAAACATTGTCAGTGACTCAACTAAAAGATGAATTACGTAAGCGGAAAGCGTAATTAAAAGGAAAGAAGGCTGATCAAATAGAGAGTAAAAGATAACTCTAAGTAATGTCTTGCCGAACTCCGATTTTTCGACCATTATACGTATTTTTCGTGACTTCTATTTAATATCATGTTTATTTGTCGTAGACTAAAATCGTACGACCGAAATTATAACTTTGGTGCTATAGAAGAAGCATATCGAATAGGGAAATTTCTATTTTCCTATCTACGAATCTATTAAACATATATATTTTATTAATTTTATTTCAATTAGGTTTTAAGTGCTTAATCCGGTCCTTGTCTCTACTATGGTGTCCGATGGCTGAAATAGGAATCGTCTTCTAGAAGAAGTAGATAATGTACTTCCGGGTTGATTTAATTACGGGTAATGGAAAATACTGAGTTTGACTGGCAGACGGGCTTGAGGCGAAGTATACTGACTTTGTTTTTAAACTTTTAGATATTATTTTTATCTTTACGTTATTCGTTTATTTGATACAAAAAATGTACTAAAAAGAATAAATAATAAAGGTTTTAATACTTACAATGTTTTTGATCTTGTTCATTTATTGAATCTAGTAATTGTGTGTAAGAGTCTGTAAGTACTGAAGCAAGAAAAAATAAATGCTAAGGAGTTGACCATTTTTATTTCATGCGAAATTAGAACTACAAATTTAATTATTTGAGTAAGTAAAGTATAACATACTGCTTTTAAACACGATACGAATTAGATTTGATTTTGAAAGATTTTCGTTGTTGGAAATTAATTAAACAAATCAAAACAATAGCAGAATTTATCCAGCGAGGCAAGCTTCGTTGAATTTCATCAGGACTTTAATTGAACTATCTGTATCTCTTCTAATAGTTCCAACTTCGTCTTTATCTCATCGATATTCGAATCCTGGATAACGTTGGAATGCGATCTATTTTTAATGATGTTTTGAAACAATTGTACTTTAAATAAATGTTGAAGTTGATTTCAAGGACGTTTTCAATTAATTGTTGCTACATGTACAGGACAAAATAAGGTTGATAACGGTTTTTGCAACTAAAACCTTGAAGTTTTTTTGGTTACTTAACCCCATGAGGTTAGTAACATTTACCTAGACTATTTAACCAATTACAAGACATCAAATTAGCTAGCTATAAGCAGAAATATATAGCATTACGATATAACACTTTTTCTAGCGCTGTTTTATTGAAAGTACTTAGTTAATTAGCTGGTATTTAGTTTGATGTTGTAGTAGAAAAGTTCGTTTTTAAATTGACCCAGCCGGGAATCGAGCTCGGGACCTCAGAGATGGCGAAACCTTGAAAACCGGCATACAAACACCACGGAGGTCGTCAAATCTTTTTCAGACAAATTAGTGTTGAATTCGAGCTATTTTTATACAATACTAAATAATATACTGGAAAAAAAAATGGTGACGAGTCGAATTTTTTCTAATATATTATTTTTACTATTGTGTTAATTCATGTTATTTATAAAATATTGTTATTGTCCTGAGACAATCTCTTTTCTTAGCAAAGACACAATCGGTCTTATAAATATATTAACTGTTGTTATGGCTTTTCTAAATAGAAAAGTCATACCGACAAACAATAATCCAATTTGTTCATTTTATTTTCCCTCCATAATAGAACGCTGAGAGGTCGTTATCGTGTATTCTACAAGTGTACGTGATAAGAAATAGAGAAGCGAGTACTCTTTGGAATTTACTTTGCGCATTTTATAGATGGTGTTTTTCTTGGAACCGTCGGTAAGTCAAGCGGCTTATTTGGTCTGTGTTATTCTTTTCTATTTGTGTGATATCCTACGTGATAGTTTGCCAGCCTGTTAGGCACTAAATTTTATTCTCCGTGTTTTGATAGCGAAAATCATTTTTGGGATGGCACTTACAATGTTATGCAACAGTTAGAAACTGTATTGTGTTGTAGAATAAAAACAAAAGAAACATATTTCTTTTATTTTTGAATAAAATTAATGTTGAGCTGTTGAAATGTAATAAAGTTGCACATTTTTGTGGGTGCACTTTTATGTTTGGTAGAAATATGACTTGTGATTGTTTAATGAGCATAATAACTTGTTCCGAAGCATGGTTGCTTTATTTATTTTAAAGGCTATAATAATATATTATTATTTGATGACCTCCATGGTCGAGTGGCTTTGTACACCGGTTTTAAAGGTGTCGCCATCTCTGAGGTCCCGGGTTCGATCCCCGATTAGGTCAATTTAGAAAACGAACTTTTCTATATTCGCTCAGGTCCGGGTGTTTGTGATACCACCGTTGTCTCTGATTTCCATAACACAAGTGCTTTAGCTACTTACTTTGGAATCGGAGCAATGTATGTGATGTTGTCAAATATTTATTTATTTAGTTATATTTCGTATATATTTTATCCGATGTCAAGTCACCAATGGTACAACAGCAGTAGCTCTGCTTAAATGGCCAAGTCATGAGTATGAAATATCTGAAAAATAACTGTAACTAAGCGGATCTTTGGTCATCTAAAAAAAAAATCAACATTACAGTTGAAATAAATGCAGAATAAATTGTTACCACTGCTACGCGTAACTACAGGGTGTAAATTATTCAACGTCTTCATTTACAACCCTGTATACTTAAGCTGACGTATTACTAGCAGGATTTGCTTGAACACTGAATATTTATCAGCCATTGTCACTTCTCATGAATAATCATTTGGTTATTAAACATTAGCGCACCTTTTATAATTTATCATAATTTTATATTTCAGCGTTATCAGATATCATTATGTACAATGAGTTATAATTTGTTAACGACTTCATTAACATAACTTAAAACTTTTGGAAAACGGGAGAACCTGTTTTCTATAAACACCTCTTTTGAAAGATGGTCTCCTACTAATTTTGAATAATGTTTCAAAAATATATGTCCATAACTTAGTATATCAACCAAACTATTATAAATAAGTAAAACTAATAGTAAAAAACGCTTGTTTGAATTTTGCAACAATAATAAAAGTATTCTGGTGACGATTCGATTTTTTTCTAGTATATTATTTAGTATTGTATAAAATTAGCATTGTGAATGCTAAAATCTCAAATTTATAATTAATTTAGGGCCTGTTTCACAATGTAAAAGTAAGTTCTGATAAGCTTAAGCTAGTATAAAGCTATAAAACCACATTCTGTCGTTTTATAGCTAACACAACTCCCTATTCTAAGCGGTAAACAAGCCAAATGGTTTTATCCCTTAACTTATTTTGTGCCATATGGCATTATCTTTCATTGCCATCTGGCCACAAAAGCACTTTGCCGTTTTTCATCATTTTAGTACATTTGTCTGATCCCTGATGGCCACAGTGCTGAATAGAAGGGTCTCCAATTTGTGATAATTTTCCGTACTTGAGCTCACTAAATTTCACCCCGGGTATGCTTAAGCTTTTGTCCAATACAATGAGAAGTATGGGTAGTGTCTGGTGAATAAGTTTCATAGCTTTTTCTCAGAAATAGCACAATGCGGTCTGGCATCTGAATCACCTATTTACTTATGAATGCCGAAGAAAAGTCTCACCACTTCTCTTTATTCATTATTTTTCTTTAATAATTCAAAGGATAAATTTCACTTTTTTTTCACCTACTAATTGAGTTTGAATAAATTATTGTGTGCTACGGGTGAGTCGATTTTCTCTAGAATTTTTCTAATATTATTTATCTTAATATAAAAATAGCATTGTGAATGCGAAACATCTTAATTTGATAATTTTATAACCGTTTCATCTTTATCGATTGTCAAAACATCTGGAAAGATGTTTCTTTCGAATGTGGGGGTATTTCCTCACATTGATGAAATTGCGCTGGCTTGCAGCGAACAAGTTAAAAGTACTAGAAAATTTCGCCGCTCCCACTAGCGACTCGGTAGCATAATTGGTCAGTGCATTCGGCCGGAATCCCAAGGGTGCGGGTTCGAGTCCCGTCCGAGGTGCTACGGGTGACTCGGTTTTTTTTAGTATTTTTTCTAATATTATTTATCTTAAATTATTAGAGTTTAAAAACCGTTACAACGGTCGGCTAGATAATGTTTTTTTGTGGTATTCAATTCTCTTTGCTATTTGAGACTTCTGAGTAGGTCCCATAGAAGTTTTTATCAATAAATAGAAACAGGATCGATTGGCATATTTTTTTTGTGCAAAATGGCAATGTTCTTGATAACTGTATATTTTTTTGCAAGTGAATGGGGATTACAGTTTCACGAAAAATTAGGAATAGACTCCTTTAGACCATTTTAATGTAGCTGCAACGGTTAGGCTGTGTTTTCAACCCGATCTCAACTTTAACTCAACTCAACCGCAGCCTTGAAAGGCATCGCATACAATTTTGAGTCCTATGACACATCAATAAGCTCCGTTATATTTTGTCGATGCAACTGCACCCGCCATGCGCTCTACCCGAACTCAACTCAAACTCAAATCGTAAAATAAGGTATCCTCTTTGAAATTAATCAATAAAAAATTAAAAAGAGTTTTATTTAGAAATAACAACGTTTATCGACTCATTCCGATTTTTCCACCAATTTTTTGTCGACGGCTGTTTTAAGACTTTATAAAAATGACACACAAGGTAATTTAAAAGATGACTCTGCTAAATATTGTTTCAATTTCAACAAATTCTTTTGATTTTATCTTGTGAACTTAAAATCCAAAAGCACGAGAACTCTCAGTGTTTAAGAAAAACATATTTCATTCTGTTTTCTCGAATGTCTGTTATGATCCTGAGGTGAATATTAAGTGCCTATAGAAATACAGAACAATATTTTTTCAGTCCAATTATTCCTATCTACCTGGGTTTTCGTGACTGTACTACTAAATTTCCAAATACAATCAATACATCATCTCGAGCCTACTTCATAGTGTGCAAATTCTGTGTTAATTTATACAAAATACCTACTAATACTTCCAGCTCACATGAAGTAATTTAAAGTAATTTTTTTTTTATTTGACAACATCACATACATTGTTTCGATTCCAAAGTAAGTAGCTAAAGCACTTGTGTTATGAAAATCAGAGACAACGGTGGTATCACAAACACCCAGACCTGAGCCAATATAGAAAAGTTCGTTTTCCAAATTGACCCAACCGGGGATCGAACCCGGGACCTCAGAGATGGCGACACCTTGAAAACCGGTGTACAAAGCCACTCGACCAAGGAGGTCGTCGCATGATCTATGTTTTATATCCATACACATGATCTATGTATGGAAATAACAGATATAAAAGATATGTTATTTGAGTATATCCGTGGTGGCGGGACCTGGTGATTTGTATAACAGGTTATTCCCATTTCAAACACCAGCTCCTCACATACATATTGATGTATCATTAATGTCTTTTAATAATTATTGTACCTATTTTTTGTGAGAAGAAATAAATATTATATTATTATTATGTCAGTGGCCCGATATCACAATTACAAAGGGTAAACAGCTATGCTATTCTCTTAAGTTATCAGTATTGAATTCGTCCTAAAAATATGTACATAACATGAATTTATATGAATAGAGCATTGACAGTGAAATTGCCTTTTAGAGAACTGTACTTCAGTATGCCAACAAGACCTATATAGTATTCTTAGGTTATTATTATTAGGTTATTCAGTTTGATTAAGGCCAGAAATATCGTCAAAACACATATAGCACTGAGTTTGAGTTTGTGTAAACTATTCTTGATATAGAACTATTGTTTTCTTTCTTTCGCTCGAATTGACTATGAACAGTATATGCGATGGTTTTCAATATTGAGAACCGTTTGCATAAACTCGTTTTCAGCGCTCTGGAGCTGAAGATACTTATCCACACCGTATTTTACATGAATGAGTACAATTTAAACTCTGACAGTTGTTTGATAAGATCAAAGGAATTCATGCAGTAAAATAGTTAACGTAATACTTAACGTAAGACTTACCAGTCTACAAATTAATACGAACGATGTTATACATTATCTCTAGTCGACTTTTACAATTCGGGATGATAAGCAAGTCAATACGAGATTATCGAAATTCCAAATCGACTTTTACAATGTCAGATGATAAGCAGTTGAGTACAATGCATTCCATATTCCTAGTCGACTTTTTCAATTTTGGATGATAGGCAGTTGAGCACTATTCAATCCATGTTCCTAGTTGACTTTTACAATTTCAAATGATAGGCAGTTGAGCACTATTCAATCTATATTCCTAGTTGACTTTTACAATTTCAAATGATAGGTAGTTGAGCACGATGAAATTGGTATTCCTAGTTGACTTTTACAATTCCGGATGATAGGCAGTTGAGCACGATGCAATCCATATTCCTAGTTGACTTTAACAATTTCAAATGATAGGCAGTTGAGCACGATGCAATCCCTATTTCTAGTCGACTTTTACTAATAACCAGTTGATACAAGCTAAACTAGTCCATTTCATATTCAATTTCCAAGTAAATGTTAACTTCTTATTAAAATTTAATTTGTAAAGTACGTTCTCTCCAATCGGTGTACCACTTTAAAACAATGCAGACAGAATTTTAATTGCTTCGGACTTCAGTGACCTATTCTCAATAGGAACCACCTAACTAAGTGGGAATATTAAGAACCGATCCAAAGTTACCTCAAGTATTTCCAGTTAATTAAATGAATGGATTGATTGATGATCTACTTCAAACTCGGTATGTTTAGTGACTAAAAACAATGATTAGAGGTCTTATGCATCATTACATACTTTCAAACAACATTACACAGATACGTTATAATCTGTAGAAAGGTCATTGTTCTGTAAAAAAATCTTGTCGGAAAATAATTTATGGATAATTTAAAACAACTGAGCTGATAGCGTAAAATTTAGCCAGTAAATGAACACTTTGCTTCCGTTTATATCTTTTCGTAATACAATATTACAGAAAGAGAAATTTTATTTTATGATCATGTCGTATGAATTCCAGAAACAATTCATATCGCTGAACCAGTGAAGTAGGTATAAAATAGTAGATTGTACAACAAGTGCATAAAACGCACCATTTTACCTGAGACGTATAATATCCGGATAGTCAAGTCGAGGGTAAAATGGGCTTTATGTACACACTTATGTATACACTCTGCTTTTCACTTCGATTGAGGTAATTAAAAAGCAATATTGCAAAAATAAGTTTATTTAACGAAGTTTAATTGCGTGTGTGGCTGTTTACCTGACGACCTTTGTCTTAGAGTTTAAGACTTAGAAAATTTTACTTTATGCACTAGAGCATGAAAAGCGATTTTTTGCAGCATATACCCAACATAAAGACTAACTTTACGAGCATGAGAAGTGAAGATATACTTAACTATCAGTATTCAGATTATTCTTTCTTAATATAATAATATCCAATATTTAAAGTCATTTTTCAAGTTAAAAGATCTTATCTAGCCAAATTCACAAATAACAAACGAGAATAATATTTCGTCAACGTCAGTCCTGAGAAGAAAGGGACGAAATTTATGAAGCTGCTACGGCCCGTTTCAGTTTTATGAATAGGCCGCTTTTGCATCTTGGGCCCAGAAGTCGGTGACCGATGAGCCCCTTACAACGGGATACGACAGAAAATAAACGACGAATACAAGGTTACAATAATGTCATTTTATCAAGTTTGTAGGTATTGCACGAAATTTTAAGGAGTTTGTTGTTTTTTGGTGTATTTGAAATAGGATTATGAAGAAGAAGAAAGTTCCCAGAATTGTTTCAGGTAATTGAATGTCGAGGTAATTCCTCACATTGATGAAATAACGCTGACTTGCAGCGAAGAGTGGGATATACTAGGAAAGTTTTGACGATGTCACTAGTGACTCTTGAGCTCAGCGGTCAGAGAATTGGATCGGACATCCAAAGGTCACGGGTTTGATTCCCGCCTGAGACAATTCTGGTAACGAGTCCAATTGTTTTCTAATATTTTCTAGTATATTATTTCGTTTTCTATAAAAATAGCATTTTGAATGCTAAAATCTCAAATTTAAAAAGAAGAAAGTTGTTTTTCCCTGACGGCTTTTTTAATAAGCAAAAAATAAGTTTACACCCTGGCTAAACCCAAATATTGCTTAGAGCAATATACCGTTTGACGTCTCAATTCGTCATATTCTTACAAAACTTTTTGGTTTAAAGAGGATATAAAGTTATTCTAAGGTTATAAGCATTGCCTAACATTAACAGTATGCAGGCAGCGTAAACAAAAATCTTCTGCTGCTCGACTCGGAAAGACTGCTTTAGCATCTTACTACGGAGTCGGAGCAATGTTTGTGCTGTTGGACAAATTTGATGTATTAGGTAGTCGGAAAAGTTCGCGGCCTTTTTGTACTAAAAATAATAAAGATATCACAGCAAGGAACATCTTTATCAATTTGAAATTTTGAGATTTAAGCATTCACAATGCTATTTTTATATAATACTAAATACTATACTAGAAAAAATAGGAATCGATTCCCGTCCGAGAACATGATCTGGTGCGAGTCCTATTTTTTCTAGTATATTATTTAGTATTACATCTTTATCATCTGAATCTGCTGAACTTTTTTTTTTGCAGTATTCTACAAAGCATCTCCTCCATTAACATTACAAATCTTTCTTTGAGCACTAGCAGCATTCTTTTTTTTAAGGGTTAACCCTTAACAAAAAAAAATCACAAAATATATCTAATAAAAAATATTAAAAATATGAAAAAGCAAGACTATTATTAATTTGTTTTAATTTTATCGCTATAACCAAAAGTCAGCTGTCCTAGCTGCCTAAGTTCAGTATTGCCAGAAATATAACATGCAAAATTCATGCTTTAAAAAGGCCGCGGACTTTTCCGATAACCTATTATTTATTTTGAATCAACTTTCGCCGTCACCGTCTTTATTGTAGGTAATAGTTACTCAATAATCAGTAGCAAGTATACTAATGTTAGGTACTTCAAAAAAAGCTTTACCTGATGGGATAACAATGGTTAGTATTTAAGTATGTTTTTCATCTTTTCCCAATGTTAATTCATCAACGCACGAGCGGACGCATGCGACCGGATAACAATGGAATATATATTGTGTCTCATTTTCCGGGCGTTGAAGGGTTAAACACAAAATAATTATATTCTTGCAATTTAAGCTAAGTTTAAGCTAAACGGTAAAGGTAGGTCATTGACCTAATTTAGCTTTATATACCTATATTATTATATCCAATAATACGTAGTCATACCAATTCGCCTTGCTTTTTTGCTACTGAAGATGAATTAATTAGCTTAATGAAATAACTTTCTATTCACATCTGACCCCTAATTACGCTTAAGTTAAGATTTAACCACAATTTTCTTTCTTACCACAGCACCTTCAACCGCTTAAGCACGCTATAAAAGCTAAAATGGTCCCTATGCTTGGTTAAATGAGGACTAATAGGTGTCAGTACCCATAAAGATCCATAAAGGACCTAAACGCTACCTATGTTCTCCACATAAAGAGAAATACCTTGTAGCGAGATTAAACTGAAAATAGTTGTTTTACAATTAGACAAACCAAAATAGCTCCAAAAATACATAGCTCTAAAAGCTTAAAACAATTTTCAAAAATGCATTATTATTAACGCATATTATACAGAATAAAATTTAGATGAGTTTAATTATTAAAAAAAACGGTCAAGAGCGAGTCAGTTTCACGCACCGAGGGTTCCGTACCATCATTCTGAAAAAGTTTACTATTTAGAGTTTTCGTTTTATTTTTCCCGTAGTCTTTACATAAACTTCTATCACATAAAATAATTTCAGATTTTACTAGATGCAAAGTTCGGAGATAAGGAGGGGGGAACGGTATTCTTTTTTTAATTTTTCATCAAAAGTCGAAAACTATGAGGCCCAAAAAATATGGTTGAAAATGTGTAAGCAGCGCTCTTTCATATAATCCCATATGCCCTAGTAGAAATCCCTCACTTCGAATTTTTAAGACGCTCTTTCAGTCCCTATTGCAAAAACAAAATATTTTTATTTCTCTCTTATTTGCAAAATAGTTGGGCAAACATAATCTAAAACTATTTCAAATTTCAAGTTGATAACATTAGTAGTTCTCGAGATATCCAGCTGTGACAGACAGACAGACAGACTGAGTCGCACCATAAGAGTTCCTTTTTACCATTTTGGTACGTAACCTTAAAAAGCCTATTGAAAAAATATGCAAAGTAAAAAATAAAGCAAATTATAGCTTATTTGTGTTGTTGTGAATTTAAACGTACATAAAACTGGAAACTGAAGCCGAGACCTCGAAGTTTGTTGACCATGTAAGTGACTATTATACAGTAGTCTGTAGGAGATCATAGGAGAGTAGTCTCTCCTATGACTTTTTGTAGGAAGATAACTGCTAGATAGGTTTTAAATAATTCTCCAAACAAGTAACTTATTACTAACTAAGAAGCCCCCATCTCGCTAATCCGCGAATCTCAATTTATTCTAATGATACTCATAAAAGTTGCAGCTACGACTTTTTGTAAGATGAACTCCAAGATACGTCTTAAATTGTCCAAAGGTAAACATACAACCTTACTTAAATCATTTTGCTAACAAACCCCTATTCCGCTAATCCGCGAATCTCAATTTACGCTAATGATAGTAATTAAGGACTCTCATAAAAAGTCACAGTTGATTTAAGCTTATCGTTTGAAAATAAACCACCATTAATAACTCGCCAAGGCAGATAGGAAATCTTCGATAGTATGAATAACCGACGATAAACGACATTAAGGAAGCACTTGGTACTACTACGCGTTCACTTCGTGATTGCCGTCGACGATCGTTATTACGTCACAGCTAACGGTACTGTAAACAAAATAGTAATAATGTTTTTCAACTGTTTTTATTTTTTTTCTTGTTCAAAGAGTGTCTTTAATTTATATTACAAGTTAGGTTCGCCATTATGTAGGAACTTTACTTAACAACAAAAAATAACGAATGTAATGATTAAATCCACAGAAACAAAAATTGAGTTTTGCGTTGCTAGCCGTACTAGAAAGGCGACGCAGGGGGTGCAGTATGACGAAGCGGGCCGGGAGGTAGCGGCAATGATGAAGTGAACGCGTAGTAAATGGAACCGAGGAGGAAACTGCGGCGTGAAATGAAGAAGCCTCCATGGGGATAACGGCTAAGCTGTATATGAGTAGTATAAGAGGTGTATTGTTGGTTTATTGGTCCTGTAACGGTCGAGCGTCTTTCATTTATTATGACCGATTGTGGGAAAATGTATCAAAATAAAGACACTTTGCTTACAAATAAATCTTTTAATATTAACTTAGTTTAGTTTACTGACTAATGTCTTATGGTAAGTATCTAAAATAAGCCCAAGGGTGTGGGTTCGAGTCTTGTCTGAGGTGCTTCGGGTGAGTTGATTTTTCTAGTATTATTCTACTATAATATTTATCTTAACATAAAAGTGGCATTGTAAATGCGAAAAATCTCAATTTAATGATATAAGCTATGTTTTTAATTCTTTAATATCATAAGGATTTTCTTTGAAAAACTACCATGAATTTTCATTATGATTCAAGAATGTTATTATTATTTTAAAAATTATATAACCGTTTCATCTATTTATAACTGAAACTTAAAAATTCGACAAATTGTTTAATAAAACAAGAAACTAGGAAGTGTCAAATTCTTAGCTAATTTAATCAAAACTAACTTCACGATTTGACTGACAAGCATTACAAAATAAATTGAAATTGATGAGAAATTATATTTGATCTTACCCTTTGAAACTAAAATACACATTGTATCCTCTTAAATACGCAATTATAATACACTACATTACCGTCCTTAGTTAATTGAAACCAAACATGTAGAAACTTAAGTAATAGCATATTGAATTTGTTGCTTAAAATAATACGAATAATAATATTACACGTGGAGGACGTTCAGTTTGTAGTCATTGTATTCAAATTACTAAACGTCTTTTTGATTCTGACATCGGATCTCGTACCTACTGTTACAGTATAACTGTGCTACTATTCTTTGCTACTAGATTGTACGAACAGGGGAGCGGAACACTTTTAGTATATTATTTTTAAACACTTCTTTAATTACCACGCGTACAATTGTTTTATCTCACGAATGCAGTTCAGCTATGTATGTTGTTAGGCGTGCACATGCACATTGTTCTACCCCCTCACTAATAAAGATTAGCTTAGAATAGCAGATGTATAGTTACACAATGGTAACTCCCTGTCAAACTATTTAAGTTTGACATTAAAAAGAAAGTGACAAAACAGTGTGTAACTATACATCTGCTATACAATCTTTATTAGTAAGGGGGTTAGTGTGCGCCTGCAAGCTCTCGTATTACGCACACTAAAATAATGTGCACGTGTACGCCTAACGTAGCTCGGAATCATGCAGCGTTTATCGGCCGCAGTACAGTCGCGTATACTGCAATACTTTGGCCATGTCTCTAGGCGGGGTAACGACTCCATAGAGCGGCTGGTCGTACAGGGCAAAGTGGAGGGAACCAGATCACGTGGTAGGTCACCGATGCGCTGGACCGAGCAAATCAAATCCGCAGTGAGAAACCGTGTGTCTGACTACGCCAGACACTCTACCAACCGGGAGAGATGGCGGCAGATCGTGCGGAAAGCTGTGTCCGGCTCTACCACCGACGTGGAGGCCTCAACGTGACCACGACCGCTCTACCTAGAGCGAAACGACGAAGAAGTACGCCTAACAACATTCATAGCCGAACCGCATTCGTGAGATAAAACAACTGTACCTACTATTCATTGAAATAAAATCACTTTTATGGATTACAACGCGTACATTATTAATATTATACAAAACCTTTAAAAAGTGTTTTTTATTTGAGTGAATTTTATAAAATACACTTTAAGGCAGCGATTTGCTTTATTCAATTCAATTCAATTCAAATCATTTATTTCAGGCAAGGCCCATAAAAATGTTAGTAACAATATCTTAAGACTAGTGTTAGTAAATTACTTCAATTAATACAATTCAGTAGAATCTATAATATTAAATCAAATTAAATCAAATCAAATCAAATTAAACTAAATCAAATCAAATCAAATTAAATCAAATTAAATTAAATCAAATTAAATCAAATTAAATTAAATTAAATCAAATTAAATCAAATTAAATCAAATTAAATTAAATTAAACCAAATCAAACCAAATTAAATTCAATTAAAATATTACATTAATATTAAAGCATCGTATTTGTCACGGTGTGAGCATGAACCCATCTTTGCAACAGAGGCATGTCCCATCTGTCAACAAATACTTTAAGGATGCTGTTATTGCTGCCACGCAACCGAGTCAGCGCGGAGGCGCACCGTTTCCTCACTATCGCATGGAAGCCGTCAACATGAGCTTCTGCAAACATGTTGGAGGCACTGCATCGCCATGGCAGCCCCAACAGCACCCTCAAGGCATTATTGTATTGGACTCTTAGATCGCTGAATGCCCGCCGCGTGTTGGTAACCCACAGACTGCACGTATAAAAAGATTGGCAGTATGCTTTAAAAAGCGTTACTTTGACTGACCTGGTACACCGTGCAAATCTGCGAGCCAACATATTGCAGCGAACAGCCAGCGACCTACGCTCCCTCTCGATGTCCAAATTATCATCAGAGTCCTCTGTGACCCAGTGGCCCAAGTACTTAAAACTCTGAACCCGCTTCAGATGCTTCCCGCAAAGTGTTATTTCGGGAAGATTAGTATAGTTTAGCGTACCTGACTTAAACAGTATCCACTCACTTTTACTGGTGTTGTACTTAAGTCCATGATCCACTGCGTAGTACTCACATATTGACAGGAGCTTTCTTAACCCACCGATAGATGGACTCAACAGAACCATATCGTCAGCGTAACTGATATTATTCGTACAAACGCCATCTATGTAACAGCCGACGTTGGCACCATTGAGTCGACCTATCAGCTGGTTAATATAAAAATTAAACAATCGAGGGGAACTTAACCCACCCTGTCTCACACCACATTGTAGTCCAAATTCATTAGAATGACATCCAGCCCACTTGACAGTATTTGTCTGACTACCATACCAAAACTTAAATATTGCTACAATCTCTCGAGGTACGTCAGTCTCACAAGACAGCTTATGCCATAACTTATCATAATTAACTACGTCAAAAGCTCTAGACAAGTCTAAAAAACTAGCAAATACCGGCGTCCTCCTAGATGTGTAGTAGTGAACAGTCTGCTTAAGGGACAAGATGGCACTCTCAGTCGATAGACCGGGTCTAAAACCAAACTGGTTGTCATATAATTCAATGTGGTTAGCCAATATTTTGTCCAGCAGACTGTCCAATACTTTGGCCATAATTGTTGCTAGTGATATTGGCCTATAATTAGAAATGTCGGAAGCATCGCCCGTCTTATTTTTTATAACAGGTACCACCATAGTTCTTGTCAAGTCCGCAGGTAAGTAACTGTGACTTATGCATAAACTATAAAACATTGCAAGCACTCGAGGAACGTGATCACCTGCATACTTCAAATGCCCAATGCTCAGGCCATCATAGCCGGGTGATTTCCCCCTCACCATATGTTTAATAGCACCCGCAACAGACTTAGCCGAGAAACTGGTTACTGTGGGGCTACCGGTGATGATGGCCTCAGCATTGCTCATCTGTCCCAACAAAGCGACCGGTGGTTCAACCTGAAAGTGCCTACGAAATGCATTAGCTATTTCTGTTGGTGTGTGCATACCCGCCACACTCACTGGGAGGCCCGCTTTATGATTTAAGCTATTAGTAGCTTTCCAAAATTTATTAAACTCTTTGTTTGAGTGACACTGAGCTATCTTGTTCATTTTTATTTGTTCTTTGTTATCTTGTATAAATTTTAATTTATTTTTAAAATAATTTCTTGAATTGCACATTTTATCATATAAATAACCTGACTTAGGACGACCATACAAAACCCAATTTTTAAAATGTAAACGAGCCTCACAATGAGCATCACGGACATGCATGTTCCAACCTGGTAAGTATTTTCTATGCTTATGATTACTAGACCTTTTAATACACGAGCGTTCCGCCCATTCTTTACAAATACAAACTAACTCACGATACATATTATCTAATATCACAAAGTGTTCAGAATTATTACACATTTTATTGGCACAGTTACAGCATTCAGAAGGAAAATCAATTAGACGTAATTTTGAGTTACAATAGGCAAAATATTGGTCAATCTGTTGGTCATCCCTTTCACCCCAAAAAGCTTTACTATGACCTGTAGGTGGGGTCACGATCTTTGGTTTTATCAAATTAATATTGCACTCTATCAACAATGGAATATGATCGGACCAGTATACTCCATAACGAACATAGGCGTTAGTTACTAAGGCCCTAGCTGCATCAGTCACAACACAGTGATCTAGCCACCTTAAGGAGCCATTAGCAGAGCTTACAAATGTATAAGTATCCGTTGGCAGAAGTTCCATATCTACACAAGACCATAACTGATCTGAAGAAACAGTAAGCAACTCACTTGAAAATCTGGTACCTGGATGGGCATTGAAATCTCCCAGTATAAAAACACTTTCTACACTATTACTCTCCACTATTGAAATAATTTCACTTAAGCACTCGGTGAATTCAACGAGGTTGTCAGCACTGTCCGTAGGCATGTACACAGAGAATATTAGTAACGGACGCAGTCCTTGATCTATTCTGATACATGCAATGCGATCACTGCGGCAGGTAACAACGGAAACCGAGGGAAATACTGATTTCTTCCACAATAATGCGACTCCACCATACGGTCTCCCCTTTAGAACGCCCACAG
Source organism: Catoptria pinella (assembly GCA_963556745.1). Classification (NCBI taxonomy): domain Eukaryota; kingdom Metazoa; phylum Arthropoda; class Insecta; order Lepidoptera; family Crambidae; genus Catoptria; species Catoptria pinella. Next base: position 10,956,641 of record OY750774.1, on the reverse strand, counting down.
ACGTGTCGACGGCTGATTTTCCTGTGTAGGCATAGTTGCCGTCAATGCTTCCAAGGTACGGAACGTCGTGGGGCAGCAGCCAGGTCTCTTGCAAGGCTATGATGTCAGAAATAGCACATAGCCTTCTTACACAGTCGGTTGATCGGACTATGTTTTTACAATTAAACGTTGAAAATGTTACCTTCATAGAGCAGCTATCCATTAAGCGTTAGGAGTTTGTCACCCTTATGTCAACGTAACCACGGCCCCTAGGAAAGATGCTAAAACGTCAAAAAAAAAACTATTTACTAATGCTATGAGACAATTTTACACAGCGCCATCTACCCCCAAACTAAGCAAAGCTTGTAATACGGGTGCTAGACAATTGATATACTACTTATATACCTTTTAAATATATGCTTATTATACATAGTATCACCCAGACCCGTCACAGAAATTAAAATTCATTATTTCAATTTCAGCCCGACCGGGAATCGAACCCGGGACCTCTTGCGTGGTAGACCGGCATGTTGACCACTGCACCACTCAGGTCATTATAGCTGTTACCGACCAGCAACGTTACAGCCTTTTTGGGTTTCACTTTGGTCTACCTTCCAAATTCTCAGTGACATCTTTTCATAAACAATCGTAAATAGGCGAGTTAGTTGTCAATAAACTCCTAAACAGGAAAAACGTGGTTTGAGTGGTTCGTGCCCTATCCTCAACAATAGCCTTATTTTATATAGATTACCAGTTTTGAATTTGATGTAAACGGAAATGGAAAACGATTTGTGTTATTCGGAAACTGTCACAAATTAAATATGTACTCGGATCTGTCAACTAATGATTTCAATATTCGCGGAGCGTTCCCTATTGGATAATTTCCTAAACTGGAGCCGACAGTAATTATATTATTTTGCCCCTCTTCTTACTCTGATTTTGTATTCGATATTGCTCTCAAAACCGTTTAAACTAAGGGATAAATGAGGAACTCTCACAATTATTTAGTTTGAACTTAAATATTGTTGTTGTTCGTCTACACAGTGTTTACTCAATAAAGATTACGACCTACGTCGGATCAACGACATGATTTATTTATTATAAATTATGGCAAATAATAATAATAATATCGTTTATTTTCAGTCACAAACCAGGTACTACATTATTTAATACATAACTATCTTATTGTCTAATTTAAATTAAGTAAGTACACCTTGTTTATGAAAGACTGGTGCCTAACAAAGATAATTATAGTGTCTGTACTGTAAGTCACCAGGTCCTCCCCATTCTTAGTGGGTTAAATCATTTAAAAGTAGACAAATCAATGATACTGATGTTACCAGTTTACATATTGTGATAAAAAAATAAAAATACACAGTAGTAAAAAATAACAAAAAATAAAAAAAATAAGTAATATTCTATTTGTCCTTCGATTCGTTACAAATTATAGGTGAGTGTTTTTATGATTTATATTATTTTTAACCCCCGACGCAGCGCAAAGAGGGGTGTTATAAGTTTTTTCACGTAACTTTGGACTTAAATGACTTACTTAAGAAACTTACTTAAAGGCAACTTTAAGTAAGTTCAGTAAGTATGAATCACCTTTAAGTATTTATAGCTAGGGTATCTCAATTGTCGAGACAGCTAAGTTGGATAGAGTTTAATTTCAAGACAAGGTTATGACAGTCGTGTATCATAGTTTTTTTTATTTTCCAAACAAACATAAAAGCAAAGCTGTAAATTACTAGCCCTTGCGAATATTGTAAGTACCAAAACCTTTCGGCACGAATATTCCTCGAATCCGTAACTCACATATGCTCAGGGAAAACGGTTACTACAACCTCCGAGATTTATTTTATTCGGACACTAATCTTTTTAGGGCTGAGTAGATGCAATATACGCGTTTATAAATAAGGGCTGTCACTCAGTTTTGACATAGGTCCATGGTAGACAGACGGACAGACGGGTCGTGGGCAATTTTTTTTTATCCTGTGACAAATGGTTTCTCTCCACGTTTCGGTAATTGGTCGAATTTTCGGTAAGAAAACAGTTTTGGTCAGTCTTTCTTTGGAGAGACAATAGGCTGTTTTCACGGGCGTCCCTCCTTTAAAAGGTTCTTTTCGTTTAGGGAAAATGTTTTCTAAACAATAGTACAGCCAAAAAGTATAAGAGGATAAAGTGAAAGAGGATCATCTGCATACTATATTTATAACGCGACACTCGGTATTATTTCTAGCTAATTTTAATCTTAGAAATTCAGTCAAAAGGATATTTTTAACCGACTTCAAAAAAAGGAGGAGGTTCTATGTTCGTCTGTTTATTTGTTTATTTATTTTTTAATTTTTACTTTTTTATTTGTATGTATGTCCACCGATTACTCAAAAACGGCTGAACTGATTGACATGATTCAAACGCCACTTTATCAGGTTTGTTCCCAAATTGGTCCCATTTTTTGAAAATTTTAAATCGGTTCAGTAGTTTTCAAGTAATCCTGAAAATACTGTAATTTTTAGGTAACTTTTTATAGCTACAATATTAGGTGAAAGGTTCTTTTTTAATAATAATTACAGTACCTATTAGATTACCGTGGTGGTAACCTGGCAAAAGTGTTCGTAATATTGTGGTGAACGTCTACCAGATCATCCCTTATGTTTTGTCAATAGTCAATAGTCAAAATTTCTTTATTCAAATAAACTTAATAATTAAGCACTTTTGAATCGTCTATATTTTCCTACCTTCCTTTTTGTAAAAAAATTTATTATCAGTAGAATAATGTAATCTAAATCTACAGAGTGACGCATCACTATTTAGTCGAGTCTACAAAGTATTTGAGTAGCATATTTAACATTGAACAATACACAGTTGAAACAGTTCATGTTATTTTATCCCCAAATAATTGACAATTTCATTTGATGATAAGTGTTATTCCATATCGTTTCCACTGTGTTTCAATAAACAATAACAACGGTTAAAACCATGGTTCGTAGGATTTCCAGTTAATTTAATAGTTAGTTTCCATTTCAGACAACTGAACATTCATAAAATTTAGATTTTTCTCATTCAGAATGCTATTTTTATATTAAGATAAATATTATTAGTAAAAATACTAGAAACAATCGACTCGCTCGTAGCACCTCAAATGGGAATCAAACCCGCACCCTTGGGATTCCGGCCCGATGCACTGACTAATTGCTACCGAGTCACTAGTGGGAGCGGCGAAATTTTCTAGTACTTTTTACTTCTTCGCTGCAAGCCAGCGCAATTTCATCAATGTGAGGAAATACCCCCACATTCGAAAGAAACAGATGTTTTGTTAATCGATATAGATGAAACAGCTATATAGTTTTAGAGAGTAATACAATCTTTAAAGGGTTTTATAAATTTATTTATTTTATTTTATAATTTAAAAGCATAAAATATAACGCCACCATATTTTTTATCAAAGAAACCTCCGGTTTTACTATTTATTTTTACACTTTTTACACTTTTTTTTTGTTATAAATAGTAAAAACTACTACACAATCAACACCTATTTTAATTAATACTTTGATATCGTGATTATGATTATTTTCATTAATTACTTAATAGAAAAAGATAAAATAAAGCTCCGCACACTAAAACCTAACGATCTTAGGCTATAGTACAAGCAAATGTTGTAACAAAAACCTTGCCATAATAACGATACAGAGAGGTTATTGGTAGACATAAATAGTATTGTATTTTATTTAAGTGTTGTTTTATAAGCGTAATTTGTAATGTGATAATTATTGCTATAATATAAATAAATATATCTATAACTTTGTTAGTGATTATTTGATACATAATTTACTGTTGGCTATACTCGCACAGGTTTTTCCTAGTTCGGTCAAATGTTATTATTATTTTACTTTTATTATTATTTTACTTAAGTTAACATTGTAAATGATTGTACTAAACTGCATTTTTGAAAATAAATAATAATTCTATTTGATTCTATCCTCTAAAATTCTGCTTTCTGTTTCCATAACTTTCTGGCCACTATTATGACTGGACTTCATATTCATAAACCTGTTACATAAAAACACACCTCTTTCATGAAAAGGCTTCAAATGAGCACCTCAAACACATTCAATATCCCTTTCCTGAGGCAAGAAATCTCAAAAATTGCTGACTATCAAAAATAGTTCACCATACCACAGAATAAACACAGCTATAGCAGTAACGCAACTTTAAAACAAACGTCCGAATTAGATCACTTACATACATACGTCGCTACGAGAGCTCTAGGTAAGGTTCGAAGTGCAGCCCAGCATCCAAACAGAGACTGCGCGGTCGCGACGACGAGCTGAGCGGTCGACATAGAGGCAGCGCGCAATGGCTGCTGAAAATGTCGTAGCCGAGGCGTTAGAATGCCAACTCCATTGTAGTATAAAACCAGGTACAGTTGTTCTATCTCATGAAGACCCTTTTGCTATGAATGTTGCTAGGCGTGCTCATAAACATTGTTTTAGTGTGCGTAATACGAGAGCGTGCAGACGCACACTAAAACAATGTGTGCACACTAAAACAATGTGTGCACACCTAACACATTCATAACAAAAGGGTCTTCGTGAGATAGAACAACTATAGTCTTCCCGTGACAGCTGGGTCAACTGACTGTCCTACGAATACGTCACGACCAATCAAATGTTGCGATCATGTCGCGATGCGGTTCAATGACCAATCAATGGTTAGGCTATCGTGACGTTGTCGTTGGCCATTCGTTGGAAGAGAATACCTGGTGAAACATATTATTATTATAATATCATGTCAACCCTATCGCTCGGACAGCCCGTGTAACGAGAAAAGAGCTTAGTCTCAAGGTAAACAAATATCTTCTGGTGGCTTAGTTGAGATACTGTTTTAGCTATATGTAGGAACCTACTGTGAATATACCCTACGAAAAAGCGCAAGTTACTCCAAAATATTAGATTACATTCCTTTTTCCTACATAGAAAACTATGAGGCAAAAGGCAAAATATTGAAGAGGATGGTACACACGTTAAATCTTTGTATGCCCATATTATTACTGGATCCTTATTGGAAATCCCAAATTCTTTTTTTCTGATAACGTTATTATGATTAAACTTTTTATGTGATACGTAGAAAATTAACAATGTTGTGAAGACATCAAAATGTCATAATGTTGATGGTTGTTATAATGATCATTTTTACTTTATTATATTTCTTGGTATTGTGAAAAATTTAGCTTATTATAACTGATCATATTAGGATAGATTGGAAACGGGGATACAAATAATGATTTAGCTCTGAAAGAAATCATTTCGCGTAAATAATAAAATAAAAATGTTATGGTCGAATAGAAATATCATTATTATTGTGAACCAAGTTTATTGGACTTGGAAGATAGCCAATTTTTTAATTAACTGTCCTGTCGATACGATTGTGTAATTGCAAACCAACTTTTTTAAAGTAACCACTTCTTAGGTAAATTATTATACCAAATACTTCAAGACTGCCTTACCAAAGAGATCTAAAATAAATACTCATATAGTACTCTGTGCTTTAGACTTTACAGAACATAAATTATTGCGACTAAGTGAGTAGACATACAGTAAAATTTAAATGGTAGTACCTAAATACATGAATATACACGAAATACACTAGCCTTCAATTTTAGTACCACAAATTTGAAATTGCAATTTTCTCTTAAACAATAGAAGTTAAAATTGTGAAAAGAAAAAGTTATTATTTATTATTTCGAAAATATATCTTGTGTATTTTAAAAGTTATTACAATTTTAAAAGTGTGGTACTAATTTTGAAGGCCAGTGTATATCCCAACACTTTAGTTTTCACTTCATATTCCTCTCGAATCTGGTTTTGAATATTTTAAATGCTTCCGGCGAGAAAACTTCGAGTTTTCGCAGCGCTAAACCAAAACGTTTAACCACTGCATGTAGGTACCGTTGCAAACCTTGAATTTTATACGAAAATCCACGTAGGCGAAGACGCGATGTAAATTTTTAAACTATCCCCAGATTTATCGGTACACGATTTTTATATTTCACTTCCTACGACTACGAGTAGCATAGGCGGTCTGATAAACTTCATAAAGTATCAAGTGGCTTTCTTCATAAAGACTATAAAGTAATCTTATAACTTTATCCATGGTTTTTATATTTTGTGTCCATGGACTAAATGTTTTCATTTGTTTTTGATATTCAAATTAAATAACTTTTTGCAATTTTTAGGGTTCCGTACCAAAATGGTAAAAAGGAACCCTTATGGTGCGACTTAGTCTGTCTGTCACAGCTGGATATCTCGAGAACTACCAATGCTATTATGCTCAAAATTTGGAATAGGTTTAGATGACGTTTACCTTTTGCAAATAGGAGAGAAATAAAAATAGGTATTTATATTTTTTTGCAATTCGGACTGAAAGGGGGTCTTATAAATTTGAAGTGTGTCTACTAGGGCATTATGGGCGTACCATATAAAAAAACGCTGCTTGCACATATTTAAACATTTATAGGCCGCGTAATTTTCTACTTTTGATGAAAAATTTATAAAAAATACGGTTCCCCCCTCTTTATCGCCGAAGTTTGCGAAAAATCTGAAAATATTTTATGTGATAGAAGTAAAGATTACAGGAAAAATAAAACGATGTCTCTAAATAGTAAACTTTTTCATGGTACGGAAACCTCGCTGCGTGAGTCCGACTCGCTCTTGACCGTTTTTTGAATACTCAAGTATGGTATCGATTTTCATTCCATTGTCGTCGCAAATCATGTGATGTGTAATGATTTTTGTTGTTTACAATCTAGCAGTGAATTTAATGTCTTTATTTTATTTTTTAGGCCTATGATTTTGAGCAGTACGAATCCTGAATATCTTGAAACATGAATATGCATAATAACTTGTTACATCTGTAAAAAATATTTAGTAAAAATCTTTTCCTACCAAAACAAGTTCCAGAAACCGAAGAAAATTTGAAATTTTAATGTCCTCATTATATTTTGCTACTTAAGCTTGTTAAATACCCGAAGTTATTTTGGGGATCGCCATAAAAAATTACGACTGAGTTTATAGCAGAAACAGCGTTTACTGGGGTAAAGGTCTTGTCGCATTTATATTTAAATGAACTTTATTGTGAGGCACGAATACAAATTTGTGATCTCGACAACCAGAGTTGGCAATTTCCAAAATGATATATTTTCTTAGTTTACATTTAGGGCTTTCAGCATTGTAAATGCCTAACTAAAGAGATCTAAAATAATATTCATAATTATATACATTTTTAACATCACATAGATTGCTCTGATTCCAAAGTAAGTAGCTAAAGCACTTGTGTTATGGAAATCAGAGACAACAGTGGCATCACAAACTGAGCTGAGCAAGAGCTGAGCCAATAAAGGAAAGTCCATTTTCTACATTGACTCAGCCGGGGATCGAAACCGGGACCTCAAGAGATGGTGACGCCTTGAAAACCGGCGTGCAAACCACTGCACCACGGAGGTCGTCAATTATAGTATTCTTATTTTTTTTTCATTTTCACCCAAGATTGCCTGGAAGAGATTGCTATGTAGCAATAAGGCCGGATAAAATTATTCTATGTGATTGAAGTTTATGTAAAATTACAGGAAAAATAAAACGATGTCTCTAAATAGTACACTTTTTCAGAAAACTTCAACAAAAATCAGTCAAGAGATGGCGCTAAGTTATTATTCTTCTTTGCAGTGTATTTATTATATTACAAGCGGACCCGACAGACTTCGTCCGGTCAAAAAGATTTGTAATGTGACAGTTTTTTGTTCCTACATATTTTATAGTCGGGGCAAAAAATTCTCCTGAAACAACCGTGAGTGCTTGTAATTTAATATGAACTTTATACAATAGTAATAAAGCTCAAATTGACTCTACGTTTTAGTTAGAAAACGTTTGTATGGGAAAGAGAAAAAGGCTGTTTTAAAGGTCTTTCCGGCAGTTATTCGAATTTTTCGTAAAAACCATCCTTGAACTACAACGAACATTTAAAAAAAAGAATTGGCCAAATTGGTCCAGGCGTTGTTGAGTTATGCGCTTAGCAACACATTTTGCGATTCATTTTTATATTATAGAATAATGATACGAAACCGCGCGAGTCCGACTCGCTCTTGACAGCTTTTTATAAATAAGCAAAACGCGTTAGTATCATTAAAAAGTGTTTTATTTCTATAGTACGCTATAGTACGCGCGATTTAGAAGTAGTCACTATATATTAAATAGAAATAGTGTTACAAAATAGTGTTAGTGCCACTTTGTTTGAATAAAAATTTTCTCTGCGCCATTTTGTCGTAAGATTATTCCAGGCACGTGATTTTGACAGTCAAATTAGCTCGTTATTCTGCGATTTACATGCATAATCTTGTTGGTATTAATACTATGAACAGTATATTCAGTCTTAAACTAGTTAATTAGTTAACGCTTGAGGATGAGGATGCCTTCATAATAATAATTACATAAAACTGCAGAAGTATTGGAAGAGAGATTTATGGATTCGGTTGCAGTAAAGTCTGTGTCATAAATAATAATAAAGACTTCTAATGTTTTGAAGAAAATAAGCGATAGACGTGAATACAAGGTGTAAAAGAAACACTTCCGAAAAAAGGCACGTGGTAGAGTTAGCCCCTTCGCACACGGATCGTAAGCATAGTCGTCTCGTAAACGTATCGTCAAGACCCAACGAGTACGACACCTGCAGAGTTCTCGACATACAAATCGTCGCGTAGACGTATATTGTTCCCAAATACAATGAAGAGCTTCACGTTGACGGAAATTCATCACCGAACCAGCTTAGTAATTATTTGGCAAATTACTTATTGAAACCTAGTAGTTCTCTTCCATGGCAGTGGTAGAATTGTGTATTTTTTTTATAAAAATATTAATATTCTGTTACCTACACTTATATAATTATATTTATATTAAGTTAATCGTTTCTTTAATTTAATTTCCTTATAGAAAGTATTTTCTGCGCTTGCTTTTTCATGTGCTAATGACAGTAAAAATCTCATACGATTCGCTGCAACACCGCTTCGTATGCGGACTTGTTTGAAAACATACGTGCTTGTATTGCTTTCGTTCGACGCGCGTATTACGATACGCTTATGCTAGGACACCGTGTGCGAAGGGGCTTACTGATTCTGGATGAGATAGCATATTCTTAAGTTTAGTTTTTGAACTTATCGCTTTTTTTTTACTTTAATTGTATAAAATAGCCTTATGACAAGCACTTTATTAAAAAAATATTTTTATTTTGTTTTTCTAATTAATAAATAATAATAAATTTTCAATTCACACAGCGCCATCCAGCCCTAAACTAAGCAAAGCTTGTAATATGGGTGTTAGACAACTGATATACTAACTTATATACTTTTTAAATTTATATATACTTTTTATTATACACAGTAACACCCAGCGGCTCTGGGTCACAGAAGTTAAAATTCATCATTTCAATTTCTGGCCGGTGGGAATCGAAACCCGGACCTCTTGCGTGGTAGAATGGCATGTTGACCAATGCTCAGGTCGTCAATTACACGTAAAATAAATCAACTAATCGGCTGCGGCGCCGTTGGTTACTGATCATCGTTACCCTTACACCCTGTTTAGGGGACAAAAACAATAAGAACACACATATTTTTTTATAATTGTCACGGAAAGTGACCTATTTATAATGCTTTTCAGTTTGACTGCTTTCAATTATAAAAAAAATTAACGACGTAGATAATTAAATTAATAGTTTCGATATTTTTATTATTATATGTCATCAATATTTGATATACAATTTATCGTCATTTTAATTCTGTTGTAATCATCGACGTTTTATTATGGATAATGAACTGAACTTTACAGTATAAAAAAATTTAAGGACTTAAAATTTTATGCGTTGCTGATTAAGACAATTTACGTTTTGCCTTGATAAATTATTAAATTATTAGTTAAGGCACAATCAAGGCGAGTTTTGAAATTAATTTAAGTTCCTAACAACTTAAAATCTATATCAAAATATTTTCTCGGAAAATTTCAATCTCGTTTCAGCTTATCCGTCGATATTGAAGCCTCGGCGGTATAATCCGCAGAAATAACTTTTTTCTTTCTTATTGGAAAATGATGCGTGTTTTTAAACAATTAATTGTTTGTTGAGTTGAAAAATTGCTAATATTGTATTAATGGATAGTTTTTTTTAAGTTAAGTTAATCCTAGAGGATTTCAAGTGGGTTGTACTTTCACAAATTCCCCACATTTCCCGAGTTACCTTCCCGGTTATGTCGAGTTTGCTCAGCAGATTTCATCTGCTATTCCCCCACCCGCTGGGAAAGGTTAACTTCACTTACGGGAAAATATTTCCAAGCAAATTTTGCACCTTAACAAAAAAGATTTACTTTCCGAGATAATTTCAAATTCGGGGTGCCGCGTACTCGTAAACACATTGAACAAAAGGTCGTTCCGCTAAGAAGTATTTCGGAGGAAAATTAATGTTTAAAATTAGATCGAAATCTTTGCTTGGCGTTCAGCCGCGGGCGCTGAAGTTCTTGGACATTTTTGCATTATGATTGAGCCTGGAAATTTTCATCTAAAACATTGTAATACAGATCGGGACGAAATTGATATTCTTTTGACTTTCTGCATAATGGAAACTTTTTCAGTTTGTTTCGGGTAATTTTTACTTCTCGTGTTTTTGTAGATGTTATTTCTATGATACAGATTTGGTCATTTTAATTATTTTTTGCTTGAAATATTTTTCTTTTAACGAATTATTTCATCTTCTTCTTATCGTTTGAGGATTAGTGGCCACCTCTGGTGTTAGAGTTTATCAAGCCGCCTGTAAGGCCTCTGAATTGGCTTAACGACTGTTATCAGATGACAACAGCCGGGACTGACGGTTTAACGTGCCCTCCGAAGCACGGAAGCGCTACCAGCTGTAATGCCATTTAACGGTCACCCATCCGACACCTGGCCGGACCAAGCTTTGCTCAACAAACGTGATCGAGTACGATCAGTCTGTCAAGCTTCGCCATGAGCGCTTTATTATTATTTCATGAAACAATATGTACTCAAAAATGAGTTTTACATTTACATTAAACTACTTGAAATTTTGTTACTTTACAACTAAAGTAATTTTTGGATAATGAAATTTATATTTATCCTACTTTAAATTATCTTACACACAACTTTTAATTATCTTAACTTAGAATTTTCCAGAATCATGTAGATTTCTTCCATGAATATTTAGTAGTCATAACTTATAGTTCCACCAACAAAATGTGATTCAGGTCAAGAGTGCCTCCACTAAACAGCTCTCGTCTGAAACACCAACGGCTTAGCGGGGTTAAACCAACTGAGCATGTAGATTTAATTAAATGGTTCAATAATCATCTGTTATACTACATTTAATAACTGCATAGGTGGTTCGGCCAATAAAGTAAAGAAAATGTGGAAATTTGAATGTTTGGATGTTCAAATGTTTGGATGTGTGTTACTTAATCACGCAAAAAACGAATTTGGTTGAAATTTGGAACACGGATATAGCCTGGCTTAAAACGTAGGATACTTTTTAACCCGGTCAAAGGTTCCCTAGGGATTTTCCGATTGTGCCACACGGACGAAGTCGCGGGCGAAATCTAGTCAAAACTATAATTAGTTTTTAAATAACAAGAGGAATTGTATACAAAATGTGGACATTGCACTATAGATATAAAGCATTTATAATTAAACTAAATCTGTCCCGCTTTCGGTGTTAAAATGCTAAGATCTTCATCATCAACATTAATTAATGGGACTGGGTGTCCCCACTGCTTGGACTACAGATCTTCCTTATTAATTTCTACTGTATGAAGATTAGGTTATTCTTCACCACGTGTGCTTTGTAAACTGTTTTTGAGTTTGGGTAAGACTTTTACGTAATCTATGAAGGACGGAGTGGCCCTAATATTAATTTTGGTCACCTATGAAAAACCCACAAAGTATACACAAACACTACCACTCACAAACACTACCACCCACAAACACTAACCATTGCAAATATAGCTTAACTTAAAAAATCTTGAACATTATTTTTAACAAATACACAAATCCAAGTTTATAATGCCAGTTTATCACTTCAAAATGACAAACAAGTAGCAGCATAAGTGAAATGAAGTTGTAGTGTGTTTGTATAAACTTGCAGTATCCAATAAAAATATTTGTTTCATCCGTAAATGAAACATACTCGTAGAGTGGTGGTAGCTCTGCTAACAAAGAGAGTTTCGGGTCAAGGGTTGAACTCAGGGCTTACTCTGGAAACTGAATCACGATAATCGACGAACGTTCGTTCGGCTTCGTAACGTCAGATATTTAATGTCCCCACTACATCGGCACAGGGTTTCTTTATGGGTCATAACCCACCACGCGGGTACGATGCTGATTGGTGGTTGATAGTCGAGAACTACGTCTTAACGTGTCTTCCGAAGTACGAAGGAGATCGAGTTTTAATTTTTTTTGTACCTAACCCATGAACGACCTTTTCGACATTTGCTTAACCTCCGCAATCTCAGGGCCATTGTACTAACCCAAGGTGTTATCAAGCACTTCCTTCGTTACATATTAGCTTAGAATACGGTCCAAGAAATAAATCGTTCGATGAATATCGTCCGACAATCACGATTACTTTTCAAAGTAGGCCCTTCCGTACTTGACTAGAAACGATGTGCTCTTTTACCTGCACGTGCTGTAATTTGATTGCTTCATCTCAAAATAAAATTATATTGTGTTTTAACCATAAACATGACTATGATCTGCAACTGTTTTATATTCTCATAATTATTTACCAAGTACGAAGAATTCTCGTAGCATATTGTGTTGAACTATAGAAATTAACTTATTGTGAAATTTTTACTCTCCACTTGAACTACTCACCCAAACTAATCAAACTACGGAGGTTGTAGTCTCAATTATTACCCTTGTTTCCCTTTTGTATAAAGTCTATTTTGGTGAATGTTTTCGAAACAATCTAATAGGCTAAGTATTGTTTAATTTTTACGTATCTACATTGCCACATAGTAGTAAAATTTAGAAGTACAATTCCAGTGTTCGTAATGTAAGGGACTTACTGCATCGTAATTATGCGCTGGCGGCTCTGTTGAAATTAGTCGTGTCGCATTTGAGACTTAATTTTGCATGCGGCATGCGGTCAAAATGGTGTTTGCATGTACTCTGCCTTCTGCTCTTTACGTTTCATTTGAGACCATTTGTTGTGACAATTTTGTACATCAGTGGCATGTGGTAAACATTTTATATTGTTATAAATAGGGTCTAAAAACGTTTCGTTCTATAGAACATTAAGTTGATTCATAATCAAAATCAATTTCTTTAAAAATCAAAATCAGGATACACAAGTCAAAGGTTCAATTAGAAGAAGCGAAGTATTAAAAGTCTTCGAATATTTACTTTACAACCTAGGCTCTATTTAATAAACGTGACAATTTGTCACCTGTCATGACAATTTTATATCCATTGCGACAACCAATTTGAAAATAGAACAAACTACTCATAGCTAAACCAAGTTGTTATGACAATTGACAAAGCGTCACGTTACTAAGTAGGGCACTGGAGATGACATAGTACGACAGTTAATTAAATGTCGTATATCTAATAACGCTTCCAGTCTACATAAAAATATCCAATAGTTAGTTACAGGAAATATTTTTCAGTTAATGTTTTCAGTACAGTATATTTTCATGCTATTCAGTTTGTTTGATTTTTTTTATTGCGTTCTTAGGAATTATTTGATAGTTTCAAAATACTCCTATGAACTAATGTCACCGATGTTTTTATTTATTGTCGTATTAGCGTCTCCAGATTGTATATGAATAATAAATCCACGTAAAGTGAGCCACCACCTCCGACCTTTCATTTTCATTTTCATTTTCATTTGCATTTTCATTTTCATTTTCATTTTCATTTTCATTTTCATTTTCATTTTCATTTTTATTCCGGTAATTCACGATTTCAACTCCAAAGCAACAGTTCAACGTCAACAAGATAAATATTAGGCTCAGTCCACACGGACGCGCTCAGTCCACTACCAAGCATTGGTACGTGACTCGGCTAGCTAAGCCAATATTTGTCACACAAAATCTGGAGAATTCGCAGCATTTCACTAGAAGATATTAGCCGTCACTAACGAAGAGTATCTTTATGCTACTCAAGATTTTCCGGCGTGAATTAACTAACTAAGAAAATTAGGAAATGTATATATGTATTTATACCAATATGTGAAATCAAGTTAAGTTCAATTAACAATTAACATCACTACACACTAGCAATAAATTGTTTTCTATTTTCAGCCGACTTCGAAAAAGGATGTAGTTTTTATACATTAGCAAGAACGATTGTCTCCTTTAAAATCTTATCGAGGATTGTTAACAATATTAATAACAGACGTACAACCAATTAAGTCATTACCTAAAGGGTCCGCAATTTTTTTTAAAGCACGGAACCCCAAAATTGCGAAATGTTTATTTTTTATGAGTTAGAATAATTTCGTTTCTTCTCTTGGATTCTAAGCTTCAAGATAATTCCTTGTTTATCGCGTTTGTTCAACAACAAATATCTTTTTGGGGAATAAAATAATAATTTACTTACCCCCTTATTAATAAAGATTGTATAGCATGTATAGTTAAACAATGGTTACTCTCCGTCAAACTATTTGAGTTTGACATTAAAAAGAAAGAAACAAAACACTGTCTTTATTACAATCTTTATTAGTAAGGGGATTAATATTTAATAGTTGTTTAACATTCTTTATGACAGAAGCACTGATAACTGCATAGATAAAAAAAAACTTTGTTCCGTGGATAATTACGGTGTCTACGCCTGAGGTGTAATGGGATGGAACCTTGTCAAAGTAAATCGAAAATTACAGTTAAGCAGTCAAGTAGCGTTAGCAAAAAATTCAGAATCTATTTAAGTAAAAATGAATTTTAAAAAAGTAAAAAGATTTATCCCTTTTCCAACTCATTATTAATTAATCACCAAAATATTCACACAATAATGATATATAAATCTCGCATTTAAAATAAAACTCGAGCAGAAATCCGCGCGCACAGTTCTACACAACTAGCATCTACGTGAGTTTGCCGACGCTACGGCTGGCCGACGGACCGTGCGCGTCTCAGTTCCAAAAGGTAGCATCCCATTCTCATCACGCGCGGATAATATCATTCAAAATCAGCAGATTATAGTAAAATTTTCAAATACACAAATAGGTAGGTTAACTTTAAAAAGTTTTAAGTGTATAAACTCACCAGTTAGTTTCTACCTTTTTTACTAAAGTCAATGATTTCAAAGTTTGCTACGAATATTTAATAGGTACATTCGTGAATGGTTATTCAAATATCCCCTTATTTAGCATCTCTTTAGTGAAGTCGATTCAATAGTGTTCCCGTAGTGACTGACGTTTCCAGAGCTCGAAGCGTAACGGGGTCAGGGCTGCCAACTGGGGACAGGGCTGTCGCAAACGGCCGAGTTTGTCTGTAGTCAACTGTGAAACCTGTTACAGCTTTGTCTGTAATTTGTATTTATTTGACAACAAACTGCAGTGATTACTGTAAAGATAAGTCTACTGTTTCTGTTTTAACTTAAAAATGAGATAAAGAATCTTCAAAAGTGGACCAATAAAATTAATGTTTTTTTTGACAACCTCCGTGGTCGAGTGGCTTTGTACACCGGTTTTCAAGGTGTCGCCATCTCTGAGGTCCCGGGTTTGATCCCCGGTTGGGTCAATTTAGAAAAGAACTTTTCTATGTTGTCTCAGGTCTGGGTGTTGTGATACCACCGTTGTCTCTGATTTCCATAACACAAGTGCTTTAGCTACTTACTTTGGAATCGGAGCAATGTATGTGATGTTGTCAAATATTTATTTATTTATTATTTTCAATAATATTTTTTACTATTACATTATTTTCAATCAAATATTATGTAGTTATTGAACAAAAATATCTCTTTTATTTTACCCGACTACAAATAGGGTATTGTTTGTCTTGATTTTATATTGAATATTAATAAAATTGTGTTTATTGAAATGTCTGTGTCTGGCGTTGACGTCGTTATTGCATATCAAATACTTTTTATGACTGATAGAATAGTTACGTAATTACTCATAAAAACCTGAGAGAGAGCATAATAAAATAAATAAAGAGAGAGCATAAAAAAATAAAAATAAAATAATTGCTACTTCACAACCTATTCGAGTTTTTGGAACCTTGCCAAAACAACTAATGGATGAGATGACAGCCGATTTGCTATACCACGCTGTGTTCACAGGATTGACTTCTGCTTAAGGATGTATGTTGATTAATTTTCTCCTTTAGTAAGGCCTTACAAATGTCAGAACATGTTACTTGGAAACATATTGTAAGTAATGGTGTCTAGTTATGTAACATTACAAGACTTGATTCATTACTAATAAGCGTTTTCAGCGAGTGTTTAACCCATCAAGGCCTGGAAAATGAGACACAATAGATATTCCATTGTTATCCGGCCCCATTCGGCCTCCCGGGTATTGATGAATTAATACTTAGCTTTTTTTCTATCTGTCATACCATTTTTCATTTACCTGTTGTAGTATGAGTTATTTAACTTTACACGCAGTTGTGTTTAACTATACACCTGTAAAACCATCAGTTTACAACCATTTTAGTAAGTTTAGTAATTTATAAAATTATTGATATTAAGTA
Organism: Catoptria pinella; assembly: GCA_963556745.1. Lineage (NCBI taxonomy): Eukaryota > Metazoa > Arthropoda > Insecta > Lepidoptera > Crambidae > Catoptria > Catoptria pinella. The sequence continues at coordinate 10,939,930 of OY750774.1, read as the reverse complement.
CACACTTACACTGAATACTTAATTTCATGAATGTGATCAAAATATTTTCTTTATTAAAGTCATCCGATTTCTTAAAATGATTCCTAAATTATTAGGTTGTACTGATAAATTATTTCAATCCGATCTGAGGATAAGCTTCGACTTAATAAATTTCTCTAATTTCCGAAAAGAAATCGGAGTAAGACTATAAAGGATGATTTATGTTTGACCGGGGTAAGCCGTATCGTATGGGTCTTCTACGAAAATAGAATAGCTGTGATCGGACGATGTTCGTTTCATTCACTTGATTTTGGACCTTATATTTGGGCTGATAACGTCACGAAGCGAAACGAACGTCGTTGGTTAGTTTAGTTAAGTCGTTCAGTTTTCAGAATAAGACCTCTAATCTCGTAAAGTATGACCAAGGCGTTTCATTCGCACTATATCAATGAAGTGCCTTAAACAAAGTTTTTTTACACGTCATTTTATAAAAAAATCAGTCTTAAAAGCGTGATAATATTAAAACATGTGGTAGCACCAACAATCCTCACTTCTGAGAAGTTGAGGTCATTTTTCAAATTTTGATGACTCTGTAGAGAAAAAAGCAGCCCTTGAAGAGTTTCTTGCCGGTTCTTCTCGTTACAAGGTCTCCCGCTTAGGGTTTGCGAACCGATGGCGTAGCTTCTTTGACATTCACAAGTGCTTGTAACAGCCTTGATAGAATAAATGAGTTTTGGATTTTGAATTGAATTTTGAATGGGCAGCAGCGTATTCCGATTAAAAAAGACAAACACTGCGATATTCATCAAGCCTGCTTAGCGTGGAAATTATTATAACATCGTCCCAACAAAAGAGGTCACGTCATGCCATGGACTATTAATTGTTATTTGTTACAGATATTGATAACTAGCTTCCGCCCGCGCTTCGTCCGCGTGGACATTGGAAAAACCCCTGGGAAAATCACTGACCGGGATAAACAGTATGCTATGTTTTAATCCAGACTATACTGTATGCCAAATTTCATCCAAATCCGTACATCCGTTTTTGCGTGTCTTAGTAACAAACAAACAAACTTTTACATTTAAATATTACTAGACTTGAATGAAGAAAAAGATTCATAATACTAAAATTATTCGTTTATCGATCTTGTTTGATAAATTTTTTGTATCAAACAAGATCGATAAACTTTTGAATCAATGTAGGAAAAACTGTAACGTTGCTTCAGGCAAAAACGATTGTTTATACAATACTAAATATACTAGGAGAAATACGACTCGAACCACATCAAATTCTCGGACGGAAATCGAACCCGCGAGCTTTGGATGTCCGGTCCAATGCTCTCACCGCTGAACTACCGAGTCACTAGTGATTTCTTCTAGTATATCCCACTCATACGCTGCAAGCCAGCGTTATTTCATCAATGTAAGAAATTACCTCGACATTAAATTGAAATATCTTTCCAAATATTTTGACAATTCATTAAGATGAAACAGCTACGAGTATATAAATGAGATTTTAGCATACATGGTTGTTTATGTTATTCCCTATTTCCATAACATATCTACTTATCTTGGAATCCAAAGGGCTAAAAATATACCCAATGTCATATTTAGAAAGTTTTTACTAATTAAGAAACACTGTATCGATTTCGACCACGTAATAATTGCATGATCACGACCTATGAAAAGCAGCCAGTTTGTGTTTACTAGCGAACTTAATAATTCTAAAACTCATTCTTAAGGGGCTGACATAAGCCAACTAGCGCCGCCAGTCGATTTTATTTTATTTATGCAAAATAAACCCAATTTCTTAAAATAGGAATCAGTCAAGGTCTTGTGAATAACGTCTAATATGTTTATTGAATAACGTTACAACATTACAAAATGCGTGCAATAGTTTGAAAACAGTGGCCACTTTTAACAAAATCGCGTTTTAAACTGTTTGAATGCCTTTTTAAACTATTAATGAGTGTAAACTTATAAATTAGTGTAAAGTTATTCAATAAATATTAGACGTTATTAACAAAACTTTGATTGATTCCTTTTTTGAGAAATTGGGCTTATTTAGAATAAATAAAATAGAATCGACTGGTGGCACTAGTTGGCTCGTGTCAGACCCTTAAGAAAATAATGATTACAATGAAGTACTAAGAAAACTAATTATGATGTCAGAAGTGTATTATTTTTAGCTTAGAGACAACACTTAGTTATTTGATGTAAAATTTCTTTATCTTAGAATATTATTTATTTCTTAAATTAGTAACTATTAAAGTTAAAGCTTGTTGACAGGTTTCTCATGCTACGAATAGAAAAACTTGTAAAGAAATACATAATAATAATAAAATATAATAATATTTGACAACCACATAAACATTGCTTCGATTCCAAAGTAAGTAGCTAAAGCACTTGTGTAATGGAAATCAGAGACAACGGTGGTATCACAAGTCAATATAGAAAAGATTGTTTTCTAAATTGACCCAACCGGGGATCAAACCCGGGACCGTAGAGATGGCGACACCTTGAAAACCGGTGTACAAAGCCACTCGACCACGGAGGTCGTCAAACTACATACTATAGTTCTTATTTTTTTAATAACTTGAGATGCCGCTGTTTTTAAATTGTTCTTCTTCTTCTTAAATTGTTTATTTATTTATTTCAATACATTAAAAATAAGCCCGAATCAATTTCAAATGAATAAGTACCTTGTGAATCCAAATTTAATTTATTGGATGATTGGCTTAGACAAGGGTTTAAATTAATTAATCATATGGGTATTTAGGATTAAGCAATCGGCGAAGACAAGTTTAGTAATCGATAGGCATTGATGAATTCCTTAGTACGGGTATACCACGGACTTTGGTCAATAGAACCAGTCAATATACACATTCAAGTAGGTACCTACTTTGTTTAACCCCTAGATCATTTGTGTCCCACATGGGTATATTAAGTTTGACGCATGGACGGACAGAGCAGTCAAGTTACGCGATAAAGCTTTTAACTAAATTAAATGTTAACATCTAAAGCACTTACCATAAGGAAATCAGAAACAATGACGCTATAATATAACCACTCAACTACATCATATCACTGCTGGGTAGGGCACAGGATTTGCTTATGGATAAATAAATAAAACCGATCAAGAGCGAGTCGAACTCGTGCATCGAGGATTTCTCACCATCATAATATAAACTATTATTTTGTAGTCGCTTTAAATAACTTAAGGGGGTGTTCTACCAATGAAACTACTGTCACAGAATTAGTATAAGTAGTACTGACGTACAGAACAGCCACACTCCGCCTCCCGCCGATCCGAGATACCGCACCTCCCCCCACAATCGGTAGTAAAATCAGAAGTCATTTTCCGGGGCCGTGTCTCGCGCGATAGTTACTGTTATTTGTATTACATTCGAGCTCAACAGATGTTAAGAGGAATTAACTTTCTAAGCTTCCTTTTAGACATCCCAGGGACCTCAGAAAAGATGACCTAACCTGTTGTAGTCATAAATACGCAGATGAGAAAATCACTACCGTAACTATAGTATTATCAAAGTTAATTTGACAGGAAAAGCGTCTATAAAGCCAAAACATATGAAAAGCTTCAAGTATACCAAACAAGGTCGTAAAGGGGAATGAGTAATGAATAAGTTTGTCCCCTCGAAGAAAATGGATCCACAAACTTAGTCGACGATGACTGAACACCTTCGTTGAATTGCCCGACTTTTGTAAAGATCACACCCGCATGCACAAGACAGATTTATGTCAAACGATTTCTCAAAAAGACACCTAACGGCCTGGCCACGCGAAGCGGCGAACAGCGACGCGGCTAGCGAATTCCTAATACATGGCGTGGTATGACGCCTCACTATGCGGTGATCGAATCCAGTGGGCAATGAAGAGATAATTCGCTCGTCGCGTCGCCGTTCGCCGCTTCACGTGGCCAGGCGGTAATGCTCCCATTTTTGAAGATAGATTTCTAAGGTTTACCTGGTATACTTTCTAAAGTGCAGGTGATAAGACTACTTCAGAATGGAAACGGTTCCTAAAATAACGTAAATTTTTTGTACACTTAAGTAGAGTTCATGGGTAACTAAATTATAAAACTCGACTTAATCATTGGATAACTAGCCGTAAAATCTGGATCGCAAATACATATCATTCATTATTCAGTAACTAAACAATCCAATATTTTAAAAGCTTTTTAAAACTAACTGAGAAAAAACTGTGTTAAAAGACTTACATATTTCCTACGTTCAGTATTTAACTTACTTACCTACCTAAGCTGCGAATTATAAGTTTTTGATAGAAAACATGTATTTCAGTTTCTGTTTCCACTAGAATACTAAGAATAGAAAAAGTTACAGTCACACTCAGCTGTGTATGGGAAGGTGACTGCACGTGTTCTTTCAAACGATCAACACAACAATCAAGTACTGGCATCTTGACTCCGTAAACTTAACCCGCCGCGTGTCGTCGTGACCGTCTTAGACTTTACCCGCAACGAAAACTTTGAACTACTTTGCATACATGTGGTCATATTCTGTGCATACATTGACGATCGGAATTTTGGAACGGTATCTTGAAAAAAATTGCAGCGTTAGTGTTTGTTCCAAAATATCTAAGACATATTTATGTAAGAGATATCTTTCATTTGGGAGTTACTTACCAGCAGGCGTAACGTAGACAAAACCGCGCTCAAGCTTGTCATGCTAACCATATACTGGTTACTCATTATATTTTGTCTCAGTTTCTTAATTAACAACTAGGAATTTCACCAATAATGTCAATGAAAACAGTTATACGTAACTAATTAATATGCACACGAGGCAAAGTTTAAATTAATTCGAGATAAGGCTAAACTCTCCAGATAGGACATGAATAATGTTTGTCAGTTTTCGGCATATTGGATAGGCTTTGTTTAAACTATTATGAATTATATTGTTACTGATACAGCTATTATGACCATCAGCTATTTTTAATGTCCCACTGCTGGGACACAGGCCTTCCTTATGAGTGGATAAGGAGGATGAGCCATGACCCAACACGTGGGCCCAATACGCATTGGTGAGTGCTAGCGACTGCAAGTGCAGCCGGGACCAACGGCTTAACGTGCCTTCCAAAGCACAGAGGAGCTCGAAATGAAAATTTTTTTGGTCACCCATCCCACGACTAACCCTTGCGAAAGTTGCTTAACCTCTGCATTCGCTGGGCCAAGTGCTGTACCACTGCGCCACCGAGCTCCTACAGCTATGCAAGGATAATTAAAAAGCTTCCCTTTATTGTTTTATTTAAACTAGGAAGTCAATGTATAAAATATTGTAGGATCATCCTCTGGATGTCACGTCTTCCGGCGCAGGAACTTCACACTCTTTTCTACTTTAACTTACATCTTCCTTCCTTACTAACAGAAGTAAGGAGGAAATTAGAGTAGTTGAAGTAAGTACCTCATCTCCTTTCTTTTTTCTCCTCTTCTCTCATTTCTTATCACTCCCCTTTAATCTTCCATTACTTTCTTTTAGACTTTTTTAAAATCCATAACGCCATTTTCTCTCTTGAAATTGAAGGATCTCTCAAAATATTAATTTAATAAAGTGCCTACATCAAAAACATTTCATAGATAGTTTGTTACACATGATACATTATCGTTATTGCTTATGAGTTTTTTAGTGCTATTTTTTATAATTACAGTAAAAAAAATATTTATCTCAAAATACGTATGCTACCTTATTTTTTATTCAACGCTATCGAATTGAATTATGTGATTTTGGGCAAAATTCTGAAAGTTTTAGTGGACTTTCAGCAAAGTCTAAACAAGTTAACGTGGCGTTGCGAAGTATGAAATATTAAATCAAAACATTTTCCTAAAAGCCTTTTTTGCAGCTTTTATTTACTGGCTACCTATAATATTTTAAAACAGTTCGAAATACTTAATGTATGGTTTTAGTATTTGGAAAAATATAATTGGAGAATTAAATTATTTCTGAACGAAGAGTGTTCAATGAGTACTTTGTGTAATGTATAGTTTGTAATTAAGATAAATAATATATTAGAAAAAATACTAGAAAAAAATCGACTCACCCGTAGCAACTCAGACGTAAATAGTGACGTAGACTCAGTAATTGTGCTGTGTTTGTGCTTAGATATACATTTAAATTAGTTACTTTATTTTATAGACGTTTTAAGACACAAAAGAGGGTCGACCCCTTTTCAATGTCAGATTTTTACAAAGTAAGAGCTATATAAAGCATTTATATTAGGACAATAAAAGCAACATAGCATATCTTACTATAGTTAATACTCACTGGCTATTTTGTAGATAACATTATTCGCCAAAAATGATTATTTTTCTTGAATTAAATTAACCCATCAAGGCCCGGAAAATGAGACACAATAGATATTCCATTTTGGTCCGGCCGCATCCGGCCTCTCGGGCATTGATAAATTAAGCCTTTTAAAGTGAAAACACAGGGTTTCTTTAAACAAAAAGATAACAAAATCCTTTACAATAAAGAAGATGGTAATTCTTCTTGATATCTTTTATTTACTTTGTTCAAAACTTTTGGTCCTTCCAAATTAAAAGCACTGCGATGAAAAGGAAAAAAAGTGACGGTGGACATAGATTTTAACTCCCCTTTTGCCCTCAAACGCCTGAAAGACAAGCCACTTTCATAAATCTCGGAGGTGGTTAACGCCTCGACTCGAAATCCGAGAAACAAGGGCTTCAACCGACAACGGAGGTAGGGTGACCACACTGAGCAGTTATAATGGAAAAGTTCTGAAATTTGTTGAGGCAGTCTGACTTTTTAATTTGGATGCCAAGCACAATGAATTGAAAGCCAGAAGAGAAAAAGAAGAAAAAAATAATTTGAGAGTGTGATACCCCACATGCCTAGTATACCCACTTCAATTTTTAAGGCCCTCTTTCATTCCAAATATCAGAATGATGGCATTAATTGTTCTTGAAATATCCAACTGTGACAGACAGAGTCGCATCATAAGGGTTCCTTTTTACCATTGTGGTACGCAACCCTAAAAAAGTGTTTAAAGTTCTAGCAATTTAGGACCAATCTTGATGGTCATGGTTACCCTAACAAGGAAAGTCTCAAGAAAGTTTTAAGTACTCTCCAGTAAATGTTTTCACCAAGTGATCCCTTTAAGGTTTGCTGGGAACCGGTTTTATTTGCTTAGTTAATTGTGTGCGATGTACCATTTCTACCATGTCGTTATTAAGAATGCTTTGGTATGCTGTGGGAGATTGACTTTTTTAAATTCTCATAAAAACGTTTGAGGGGAGTTTGATCAATATTGTATATTTCTGAGACTTAAAATAAAATTTTTGCATTCACAGTTAGTTAATTTGCCAAACCAAAATCTATTTGATTGAATACCTGCTACACTTAAAACTATGAATCTGCCCCTATAGCATGACTGACGAAACACGATATATATAACGTGATATAGCGTTTTATCGACACCAAACTGTCAAAATCCATTGTCTTTTGACAATTAAACGTGATAAATCAATATCGTGTTTCGGTGGTCATGCTAGGGGGGCAGAACGTGTTATGATACTGTATCATTGTATCATTGTTTTTTTTGTATCATTGATACAAATAAAATAGCAGCTTATCCGAAATAAAAGCCTGATTTTGCTTTTGATGGCAGACTTACAAGCTTATTGATTCGTAGACGCCATTCGTCAAGACTATACGAATGGCAATGAAATCCTTAGATGAATAATTCATAAGGCACACACTTGCTCGTTTTCCCTAATAGTGGTTAGCGAGACAAAATAGGATGGAGTCAGTCCCTCGAAACCTCCTCATAAGATGCGGAGATAGCAGTATAAAATATTTAAACAGTTTATAAAACATGAAAGGAGTTTTTTTATAACATGAAAGTGGTGGACTTAGTGCCATAGTTCACTAGGACACCAGTGGCGGCGCAACTAGTCGCACTACCAACAAAATGTATATAGATTTTTGGAGGCCTAGGCTACCTCGTGGAAGAAAAACTAATAAACTCAACGCGTACGCGTAACTCAATACGTTAACAAGAGATCCAAATCGTACTTGACCAAAGCGGGCCGTCGGTTATTCAATAGAATCGCAATAGGTGTGTCTTTATACGATCGCTATTTATTTATTATTAATTTATTTCAGATTATAAATCCACACAAATATGTTAGTAAAATATTAAAGCTAGTGTGTTAGTAAAATTGATATAAATATTTAGACTGGACGTGCATGGACATCCAGTATTTAAGGATAGGACTATCCACCCTTTCGGCGATCACCCTCAGGAGCTATCCCGTTCCCTTTTCATCTGACGCATGCCTTAAGGCATTCAATAGGGTACGCTGACCGTGCGCTTTCGCTTTACTCTTGCGCTTTCAGCAGAGGCATGCCTCACGGCTCGCGTACACCAAATCCGATTTTGTCGGCCGATGGCGGACAGAACTACCCGGACGAGTAACTCGGACGTCTATGTGCTTACACTGCAACAGTGTACCGTTGCCGGTATTCTGTAGGATTTAACTATTTGGCTGCGACATTCAATTTGCACTGTAGCCAGCAGACTGGCGAGAAATTACAACAAGTTCGGACTCGACGTTTGTCGGGCGTCATCGGACGATGACGGTCGTGTTGGTGTACGCGCTCTCATTCGTTTACAAGTGTTTGATTCAATCGTCCGAGTTCGGCCGTCGTCGCCCGAGCAAACTTCGGCCGATGGCGGTTTTGGTGTACGCGAGCCGTCAGAGCAGGCAATAGCGCATACCCTATCTTTCAAGAAACGTCAAATTTGTACGGCAGAAAGTTGAAAGTGAAAGCGCACGGCTTGGAGGCAATCAATAGTGCATGCGTTTGACGCTTAAGTTAACTTGAAAGTTGAAAGGGAAAGTGCGCGGTTTGTAGGCAATAATGCATGCGTTTGGCGCAAGGTGACTTGAAAGTTAAAGCGACTCGGTGAAGACAGACCAAATAAAAGGAATCACACTTTTTCCAACTCCCATAATATTGCATTCCTTTCGTCATAAAAAAGCTGCCTTGGTAAGATGTACAGTCGGCCCGAAAATTAGGCCATCACTTTAGAACCATGTCGAACTTATTTTGGCATTCCTCTCATAGGGCTGCAAATTACTGATCAAATGAAGTAGTTAGTGTGACATGGTACTAAATTGTTGCCCAATTTCTGAAGCCAACCATACTGTGTTCCGATGATTCATGTAGCTGTTCGTTTATGTCAAACAAATCGTAAAATGTGTTCACGATGCCAGGTTTCGACTCGGTAATAAAATGTTGGGTTGTTATTGAAATTATTACTTTTTTCGATAGCGTTTGTTTTGGGCGTGTTGTTATATTTTTTTTGTTTTTTTATCAAGTTTTCATACTGCGCAGTAAAAACTCAAAAATGAAGTTTTTCATTTAACAATTTTTTCAGGGATTCATTTTTACCTGTAGTTGACAGTTGAATGAATGAAATTAATTGTAAAAGCAGTTCATCTATACAGATTTAATAAAATATTGCTAAATTAAATAGCTTTACGTAATTACGTAAATTGTAAAAGGATATAGAATGTCACACATGTACATAACCAGAGAGTTAAGAAAAGGTTTTCCTCCGGGAATAAACTTTATTCCTGGGGTTAGAAAGCAGTTGTTGACAGTAAATACGACTTTTGACCAAGTTGCAACTAAGTTGGAATGGACGAATACAATGTACACAAGATTCAGTGGACGGTATAACTTAGATGTGCACTACAAAAGAGAAATATTGTGTTAGGTTTTGATAGCTATATTATTTAAATTATTAATTATTTAGATATGAATTACAAGTTGATTAATTAATTACGCTTTTTACTGAAATGTAGTTAACATTTTGTTCCATTTATTTTGTCTGTTAAGAGATTCATTAATTTGCTAGCACTTCCGGTTATGTTCAATTTTGTTAGTTATATTAACTAAAAATAGTATTAATTCTTTTTATTTACAAGTTGATTAATTATCTATTATTTTTAGTGAAATGCATTTAATATTTTACCATTATCTTGTTTACTCATTAATTTTTCTAGCACTTCCGTTAGTTGTTAAATTGACTAGATTTCCGTTAGCCAACACGAGGCGTCGGCCGACCGGATGTGTCGACCGATCGCAACCCACCGCCTCGCGACTGTGGTGGGGAGTTCAGGGGTGCGATGGTGCGAGGCATTCGTTTCGACCGGCAGTCTGAGTTGAGCCCCGATCGAAGTAACATTGGTGCTAGCTATTATAAGAAACTGTGAAATTTTTATTCTACTTGGTAATAAATTTGAAGTGAAGTGGAAAGTTATACGAAGTTTAATTTCATCTTGACCTATCGCAATAGGTCAGAAGTGGGATTACCAAGAAAATTCTCATTTTCTTGCGCCCACGGCTCGGAAAAATGTAAGTAGTACGTCACCTTCTAAGCATGGATACTTTTAAACACTATAGAAAAATATAAAGAGAAAGCTTAACACTGCGTTAACGAATCATTATTTTTTGTTGGTTACAATCGTATTTTTTTTTTGTTGTTGTTTGATACTACGACGTGCCGACAATGCGTTTTACTGTCACCCCTTCGTAAGCACGTTGTTAAAATCGATTTTGATTCTACTCGCGGGTAAAGTTAAGCGGTAATAATTTGGATTTAGCATAATTTATTTAAGTATGTGAGTTTGCTGGTAAATACAGTCAAACAAAAGTAAAGTAAATTTGAATTAGCTAGACCGATATACTGCTATAGAACGGGAATAAATGAAAAGAAAAAAAAAATTAAAAGTTTTAACTTTTTTTTTTTTTCTCTTCTTTCCTTCTTTTCCTTCCTTTCTCTTTTGAATTTGAATAAAGCTTCTGTTTGACTGATCACCATGTTAAAATTGGAAAACTAATATTCTTTTCTGTATGTTATAGTATTAATTCCCTTTAAGCAGCATATGTATAACACTAACATTTTAAATGATTTGAATTAAGATTTGATGGGATTAAAGCCTAAGGGGATAGGTTTCAATGGCACATGATCTGTTGAGTAGATAAAAAAAAATAAAAAAATAAAAATTGGAACTACTGCTTTAATTTATTTATCCTACAATAAGATAAGAGTTTAAGATTAGAATTTAATAATCAAGCTGTGGTTTAATAACATTATTAAACGATTTAAATAAAAAGTAATTTTGCTGGTTGAAAAAATATATATAATGGGTATCCTATTACTACTTTCAATTAGTTATTCTGTTTTTACAAAATGTGAGAAATTAATAATATATATAATTAATAAAATATAATAAATATATTGGTCGGAGAGTCAGGTTCGGGGCGGTTTGGACCTGTTGGAGTATAGCCTTCGGGACTCTATGAGCAGTTAATAGAACCCAAAAAAAAAAAAAAAAAATAAAAAAAAATTAAATAAAAATAAAAAAAAAATATTTTAGACTTGTAAAATTTTCGGTAAATATTTTTTTGATGACTGATGACCCCCCCTTTTTTTGCTCTTATTCGATTAAGGATATCCGTAGAAACAATTTAGGCATTTTACACTTTTTTCGTAAAATGTGTATTTACCGAGTTAAATTGAATCAAAGTTTTTTTAGACTTCAAAAATTTTCGGCAATTTTTTTTTCGGTGACCGGTGACCCCCCCTTTTTTTCGATTCCACGTATTGATATCATCGTCCCCATCAATTTATGTCATGGGCATGGTGTACCCCCGACTCACAGTTTTCAAGATATTTAATTATGAAAAAAAATTAAAAAACTTTAAAGTTTGATTACTCGGAAAATATAACTCGCAGGAAAAAATGGTATTAATTAAAGTTGTTCGGAATGATAGTCCCATTAAGATAGGCATGAAAAAAGTAGGTGTAATGGGCATCGTAAGTGTCGAAAATTTTTCTAAGTGTTTGCCCCGAGGGCTACAATAGCACCGTAAAACCAGTCGGGACTCTGACAAATTCTTGGTCGGAAAAATTTGTTCCCGCTGATCCTCCCTTTTTTTGCTCTTATTCGATTTAGGGCACATAAAGGAACAGTTTTAGGCCTATAAACTTTTTTCTTTAAATGCATATTTACCGAGATATATCGATTTCAAGATTTTTTTCACTTCAAAAATCGATATATCTCGGTAAATATACATTTAACGACAAAAGTTTATAGGCTTAACACTGTTCCTTTATGTGCCCTAAATCGAATAAGAGCAAAAAAAGGGGGGGTCGTCGGGAACAAATTTTTCCGACCAAGAATTTGTCAGAGTCCCGACTGGTTTTACGGTGCTATTGTAGCCCTCGGGGCAAACACTTAGAAAAATTTTCGACTCTTACGATGCCCCCATTACACCTACTTTTTTCATGCCTATCTTAATGGGACTATCATTCCGAACAACTTTAATTAATACCATTTTTTCCTGCGAGTTATATTTTCCGAGTAATCAAACTTTAAAGTTTTTTAATTTTTTTTCATAATTAAATATCTTGAAAACTGTGAGTCGGGGGTACACCATGCCCATGACATAAATTGATGGGGACGATGATATCAATACGTGGAATCGAAAAAAAGGGGGGGTCACCGGTCACCGAAAAAAAAATTGCCGAAAATTTTTGAAGTGAAAAAAATCTTGAACTCGATATATCTCGGTAAATATGCATTTAAAGAAAAAAGTTTATAGGCCTAAAACTGTTCCTTTATGTGCCCTAAATCGAATAAGAGCAAAAAAAGGGAGGATCAGCGGGAACAAATTTTTCCGACCAAGAATTTGTCAGAGTCCCGACTGGTTTTACGGTGCTATTGTAGCCCTCGGGGCAAACACTTAGAAAAATTTTCGACACTTACGATGCCCCCATTACACCTACTTTTTTCATGCCTATCTTAATGGGACTATCATTCCGAACAACTTTAATTAATACCATTTTTTCCTGCGAGTTATATTTTCCGAGTAATCAAACTTTAAAGTTTATTTTATTTTTTTTTATAATTAAATATCTCGAAAACTGTGAGTGGGGGGTACATTATGCCCATGACATAAATTGATGGGGACGATGATATCAATACGTGGAATCGAAAAAAAGTGGGGGTTACCAGTCATCGCAAAAAAAATTGACGAAAATTTTTGAAGTGTGAAAAATTTTGAAATCGATATATCTCGGTAAATATGCATTTAAAGAAAAAAGTTCATAAGCCTAAAACTGTTCCTTAATGTGCTCTAAATCGAATAAGAGCAAAAAAAGGGGGGGTCATCAGCAATAAATTTTTTTTCCAAAAATTTTAAAAAAAAATCTAAGTCTTTTTTCCCATAGCGCCCCGAAGGCTACACTCCAACCAATATATTTGATATAGTTATAATTATATATATAATATATATGAAATATATAATATATAATTAATAATATATTTAATTTAATAATAAATATAACAAGTAACGAAATATAAGATTAAAATGAAGTTTGATTATTAGGCATTGGTTTGAAAAAAGTATTTATTGTATAGTGCATTTAACTTATGTGATGTGGAATATTTAGCTGGTTTCCGGAAGTTTCAGATAATAATGGACGACAGTGATGAGTATGCCCAAGGTGGTGGGTTCAGCGGAAGGAAAGCTCTAGGTGGAGGGCTCAACGAAAGGAATGCTCTAGGTGGAGAGCACAAAAGGGCGGTAACCCTAGGTGGAGGGTCAAGGTTAAAGTATGAAAGGGAAACCAAGGGACGTGGTCAAAAAGGGAGTGAAACTGATGAGGAGAAATGTGTACGATATAAATACAAAAGACGAGGACAAAGTAAGGGAAATCGTTCATCTCGATCAAAGTGGCGGAGGCAACGTCACTCGTCAACTTCGAGCACTGAAGAGGAGTCACATTTCCCACACCCTGAAAAGAGAAGAAGCTCACGGAGGAGGCATGGATTCGGTGGCATAAGAAAAAGACGACGTGTTATTTACTCTTCTCCAGAATCAAGAAGCAAATCACCATCTCCAAAAAGAGTAAGACCGTCAGAAGGTAAAGAAGAGGAACAAGATTGTAAATTAGTAGATAAGTTTTTGTCAATTTTAGAGAAGGTTAAGAGTTCGGATAAGCCAAAAATGACTTTTAACTCGAATGTGGTACCGGAGTTCGACCCTTTGTCTAAAGACCAAACTGTATTGAATTGGATTAACAAAGTGGAAGAATGTGCAGAGATTTATGGCTGGGAAGAGAGGGAAATCATTCACTATTCACTTCCAAAATTAATCGGTGTTGCAAAGACATGGTATCAGGGTCTAACTTCGATATTACATACGTGGTCAGAGTGGAAAAAGAAATTACTAGAATCCTTTCCTTGTAGAGATGATTATGCCGAACTCTTAACTGAAATGTTAGCCAAGAAGGCTAAATATGGTGATTCATTAGAGCATTACTATTACGCTAAGGTAAACCTATTAAACAGATGTAAAATCACTGGAAGACAAGCAGTAGATTGCTTACTGTATGGAATAGAGGACCGAGCGGTTAAAGTTGGCGCTCAGGCAGCTCAATTCCGAGAACCAGAACAGGTACTTAAATATTTTAAAACTGTTAAGATAGGGCATAGCAGGGACAACCAGGACACAATACGGAGAGGAAGGTTCGGAGGAAGTCGAGTAGATTCTTCAAAATCAGGTAACAGCACGAATCCCGCGATTAAGTGTTATAACTGCAATGAAATTGGCCACCCTAGTTTCAAATGCGATAAAACGGCAGCTTCCGTTCAGTGCCACAATTGCAATGAAATAGGTCATCGTAGTTACAGGTGCGACAAACCTCCTTCAAAATGTACGTTATGTGATCGGGCTGGTCACCTTACTTCCAACTGTTATAGGAATACAGGAAAATCTGTTACCCAGACAGAAAAAAATTCAACTCCAGGTGATAGTTCCAAGCAAAAACTTGTATCAGAGGTAATGACCGAGGATACTGGACTAAATAAATATTTAATGGACATAAGAGTAGATGGGTGCGTAACTTCCTGCCACATAGATCTAGGAAGCCAAGTCTCTCTTATCAAGGTAAGTGAGGTAAAGTCATTAAGCTTACAGATGATCTCCCGTGCCGATTTGCCAACGCTCAGAGGTATAGGAGCCAGCTTAGTAAGTCCAATTGGGGTAGTTTCAGCCACTGTCGAGGTACAAGGTATATCAGAAACAATCAACCTGTATGTCGTAGAGGATTATGTTTTGATGCATCCTGTGTTGCTGGGTCATTCCTTTACTGAGAAACCTGACGTTTTGGTTATAAAAACCCCAGATGCGATAATATTTAAAAGAATGCCTCCCAACAAAATTCACTTAATTGCTGCTTATGACACCGAGGTACCTAGCAACACTATGCGAGCAGTACAGGTTTCCGTTGATTCACAATCGATCAGCTGCGAAGTTCAAGTAAAGGGTGCCTTACATGGCTCAGAAGGTAATGAATATTACCTGTTTCCCGGTCATTATGACATAAAGAACGGTCGCGGGGCAATTTTGATCTACAACGTCTCGCCTAGTTCTGTATGCATCACTAAAGGTACTCTTTTGACACGATCCTCGGAACGAAACCAGCTTACAGTAGACAACATCAAAACTTCATACAGCGTTGCTTTTGATGACGCTGCAATGGATTCATCTGTGAATTGTAACCCAAAATTGGACAATGACCAAAAACAGAGTTTGAAAAATCTACTTGAACGGTATAGTAACTGCTTTTCTAATGGATTGCATGACTTAGGATTTACGACACTTACAGCAATGACCATAGAACTAATTGATGGGGAGCCAATTGCATACCGTCCGTACCGTATGTCACACGCTGAGCGACTGGTGGTGAGTAACATGATTCAAGAAATGTTAGATAGTAACATAATTAGGGAATCATCGTCACCTTACGCAAGCCCGATCATTATGGTCCAAAAGAAAACCGGAGACAAACGCTTGTGCGTCGACTATAGAGCCCTTAACAGGAAAACGAAAAAAGACCATTATCCGATGCCACGAGTGGAAGACCAACTGGATCTACTTGCAGGTAATACTCTATTTACTTCTTTAGATTTGGCATCGGGCTATTACCAGATCCCCTTATCGGAGGAATCACGTCCCAAAACTGCCTTTGTAACGCCTGACGGACAGTTTGAGTTCAACCGCATGCCTTTCGGTCTGGTTAATGCACCTTCGGTGTTTCAAAGGACAATAAATAAAATCCTTAAGGAAGCTAAAATCAAATATGCCATTGTATACATGGACGATATCCTGATTCCATCTAAGGATTTTGATGAAGGACTGCGAAGATTAGAAGAGGTGTTACAGCTGCTAAGGGAAGGTGGTCTGACCTTAAAGTTAAGTAAATGCCATTTCTTTCTTGACTCGGTAGATTTTCTAGGATTTGACGTCAGCGCTGACGGTATCCGACCTGGCCATAGGAAAACTGAAGCAGTCTCGAGATTCCCGCGTCCTACTAACCAGCACGAGGTACGTCAGTTTCTTGGTTTATCCGGTTTCTTTCGACGATTCATCAAAGGGTATGCGATGATCACAGCTCCTTTGACGGATTTGTTGAAGAAAAACGTTGGATGGTTCTGGAATAACGAGCAAGAGCAAGCGTTTCAAAAGGTAAAAGAGTTACTTACAAATCGACCTATACTTGCACTATATGATCCTAAGGCAGAAGTAGAGTAGTAGTAGACATACGGATGCATGTAAGGAGGGTTTGGCGGGTATACTGCTACAACGGAACTCAAATGGAGTGCTGCAACCAGTATCTTACTTCAGCCGTAAGACGACATGTGACGAGCGTAAACTGCATTCCTATGAGTTAGAAACTCTCGCAGTTATTGCTTCACTGAATCGATTTAGAGTCTATCTCATAGGAATACCTTTCAAAATTATGACCGATTGTAGCGCGCTGAGATCAACGTTAGTTAAAAGGGATTTGATACCGCGCGTATCTCGCTGGTGGATTCAGCTACAAGAATTTGACTGCACAATAGAGTACCGACCCGGTGCTCGAATGTCCCATGCAGACGCGCTCAGCAGGAATCCGGTGACTAGTGAGGTAAGTGAAGAGCACGTTTTAGATGTTTTGTCCATACAGGAAGGTGACCAGGATTGGATAGCTACGGTGCAGTCTGCTGATGACGAGGTAAAGAAAATTAAAGAAATCCTTTCCGACCCATCGGTTGAGGAAGCCATGGATGTGCATAAAAATTATAAGCTTAAAAACGACAAAGTTTATCGTATCATTGGGGAAGATATTAAATGGGTTGTCCCTCGAGGCGTAAGATGGCAAATACTGAAGATGAATCATGATGACGTGGGACACTGGGGATTCGAAAAAACTTTACAACGTATCAAAGAACATTATTGGTTCGCAAAGATGCGCAGGTTTGTAAAGAAATACGTTACCTCATGTTTAGAGTGTGCACATCACAAGACTCCTGGTGGAAAACGCGAAGGTGAGTTGCATCCCATAGAGAAGGAGAGTACACCTTTCCACACCGTGCATGCAGATCACTTAGGAGCATTTATCAAAAGTAAAAAGGGAAATTGCTACTTGTTGGTAATTGTAGATGGTTTTTCTAAATATGTTAGCATTAATGCAGTCAAAAACACGAAATCTTCTACCTCAGTACAAGTAATGAAACAGTACGTAAGTTATTTCGGAGTTCCGACACGTTTGATAACAGACAAGGGCACGAGTTTTACCAGCAAGACATTTCGAGACTTTGTCACCTCTTATGGTATAAAGCATATCCAAAATGCTGTTGCCACTCCCAGGGCCAATGGCCAGGTTGAGAGGTTCAACCGAACCATTTTAGACGCATTATCTACCTCAAATCATGGTGAAGATGACAAGTCCTGGGATGAGCACATTACGGATATACAGGTTGGTATCAACACTACCAAAACACAAAACGACTCAAAAAAGCCCTTCAGAACTGCTATTCGGCTTCAATGTTCTAAGTAGAACAGAAGGTAAGTTAAGTGAGGTGATAAACGATACGTTAAACAGGATTCCGACAGAAGAGCTAAATGATCTAAGGCAGGAGACTGGGGAGAAAATAAAACAACAACAGGTAAGAGATGCTATTAATTACAATAAACACCGAAAGGCGGCGACACAGTACAAAGAGGGAGACCTAGTGCGAGTGGAGAGACAGGTATCTCACGATGGTAAGTCACAGAAACTTGTCGTAAAGTATCAAGGTCCTTACCGCATAATAAAAATGCTCGATAATGATAGATTTTTGATCGAGGACACTCCTTTAACTCGAAAGTGTGGAAGGAGATACGAAGCTATTGTTGCCATAGATAAAATACAGCCATGGATGAATTTCACTAGAAACTTTGAATCTGCATCATCTGAAAACGATGATACCGAAAAAGATGAGTAATTAAGACCAGCAAGTTAAAACTGTGCCCTCGTTCAAAAACATATATTCGATTACAATTAACACCTTACCCATTTAATGCGCACAATTATTTAATTAGTCGTAGAATGTCGATAATCAATTTAGGTTAAGCAATATTACACATTTGCCAAGATTATAATTGTTATTGCAATATTTTTTTTTTAGGTTTATGTACATTAATGATTTTATGATTTACATGTAAATTTAAAAAACAAATGTATTTCAAAGTTTAGAAAAAGCGATGGGACTCGCTTTAAGTAGGATGGCCGAGTTGTTAGGTTTTGATAGCTATATTATTTAAATTATTAATTATTTAGATATGAATTACAAGTTGATTAATTAATTACGCTTTTTACTGAAATGTAGTTAACATTTTGTTCCATTTATTTTGTCTGTTAAGAGATTCATTAATTTGCTAGCACTTCCGGTTATGTTCAATTTTGTTAGTTATATTAACTAAAAATAGTATTAATTCTTTTTATTTACAAGTTGATTAATTATCTATTATTTTTAGTGAAATGCATTTAATATTTTACCATTATCTTGTTTACTCATTAATTTTTCTAGCACTTCCGTTAGTTGTTAAATTGACTAGATTTCCGTTAGCCAACACGAGGCGTCGGCCGACCGGATGTGTCGACCGATCGCAACCCACCGCCTCGCGACTGTGGTGGGGAGTTCAGGGGTGCGATGGTGCGAGGCATTCGTTTCGACCGGCAGTCTGAGTTGAGCCCCGATCGAAGTAACATTGGTGCTAGCTATTATAAGAAACTGTGAAATTTTTATTCTACTTGGTAATAAATTTGAAGTGAAGTGGAAAGTTATACGAAGTTTAATTTCATCTTGACCTATCGCAATAATTGTAAGAAAGAATAGTTGTAATAGCTTTAAAACGTTTTTTTAATTCGCTGGGCATATTTAACAATAATATTAAATGTACGAACTTCATATTCTTTACTTGATTGTGCATTGGAATAAAAGGAATTTCAGGCTCTGTTAGCTATCGTGACAAAACAATGCCAACAAAATAAAAAAATATTTATAAATCTGAACACCGTCAAAAGTTAAAAGTTAAGTTTAGCTTATGCGTATGAAGTTTCATTAAAATTGGTTTATTCATTTCGAAAAATAAGGTCTTGAAAGTTCGTATGAAATGCCGTGACAAATCAACGCTCTTTAAGCCTGTGTCAAACCGAATGCAGCACAGCGCGTTGCATTGCGTAGCGTGACGGCAAACGACGTTATAATGTATGAAATGCTATGGTATATGTCACATCGGTGTGACATATTACTATCATATACTATCAACGCAACAACAGCAAAGCACACGCATTAGAAACGACCCAGGTTTACACGAAGCATACCAAAGCAAATTTTTATCAAGAAGCCGCCATTAATCATTCAGATCAAAAAGTGTCTATAAAATAAAATACTTGTCCATCGTGTGGAAAAAGGTGGCAAAGCAACTTTTACGAGAATAGAAGATCTTTGTTCAGAGTACAATAGATAAGGGATTTTCACACGATGACGCATATCAGACTATAGCCAAGTGGCTTGCTACAAATTGAACGGAATAGAAATAAGTATATAATTGACTAAGATGTCGTTGACCATAGACAATCACGAGGTTTTGAAATTTCAATTTCATAATCGAGAAGCCACGCCTTTGCCACCTGTCTAGGCATTCTGGGCGATACGGTAGCGCAGAAAAACATGGCTTAATACGACACCGTGTGTTGCTTCATGCGGCTTTATTTTAGTGCTAAAAGCTGAAGTTTTATAGACACGTGGTGTTGACACATTCGTCACCGTGTGTGAACCGCCTAACCTGTGTCCACAAAGAGCAGGAAATCTCTTTGCATCCTTTATTCCTCACTCAGATAATGTATTTTTTCGGTCCCTTTCAACTTTAACCATTATGCTAATATAAGGTCAACGCTTTATCATTGGATTACACGAAATGTTATTTTATCTGTCCGTAAAGAAATAGAGTGAAAACACTGACTGATTTTAATTTTGTACAAATTGAATAGAACTTGGAAAATAGAATAGACGTGTAAAATAGACATCTAATTATTGCTCAATGATGCAAATTTTTATTCCTAGTGAACAAAATTTTATGATACATTTATTTAATTTTGTGATTTAGTAATTTTTAAACATAAGAAGCATCCGCTAGCTCCAAACGTTTATTTAGAATCATCTTTTTAAAACAAACTAAACGATAATAATACGGTATTCTCCACTTTTTCTTAGAAATTTCGTGAGCAAATGCGAAATGTCAAAGGAACTTCTTTTGTTTACGCTCCAGTCGAAGGCTGTGTACACAATAAAACACTTCCATACTCCAGAAGACTTCAAAATAAGCAGTTAAAGAGTTGGATATTAACCTGATTGGTTGATGCTATCCTTTGCTTACAGGACGTCACAGCTTATCCATTGTAACATTGCAGTACATGAAAATAATAATGCTTACTGAATAACGCGTACTGACCTAAGCTCGAAACTGTTACATTGCTAATTTGGCATGGATAGCAAAAAACACTTGGCAAGCTACATGCGCCAGGCGATATAAAAAACAACACTCATTTAAATAAAGAAATATAGCAAAGGAAGACACAAATTATGGATTCATTTGGAATTCAAGCGAACATGATAAAAATTATTGCATTTTCTTTCAGGTTTGGAGTAAGTTGAAATCACGTAACTGGTTATCGCAACCACGTGAGTTTACAGTGAGAAACTGAGAAATATAAAAAGAACATCTTATTTGAAGGATTTTTTGAGGAGATAATAATTATTATTCATTTGTAAAATATTTTACGAACTAGAAAATATAGACATAATAATAATTATTATAAATTATATATAAAAAATAAACAAATAACCGACATCCCTGGAAGGATTGCTCAGTTAAAGTGGCAGTGGGCGGGACATATAGCGAGAAGAACTGATGGCTGTTAGGGCGGAAAGCTAGAATGGCGACCGCGTACCGGACGACGCTCCGTAGGTAGGCCCCTGACAAGGTGGACCGATGCTCTGGTGAAGGTCGCGGGAAGCCGCTGGATGCGGGCAGCGCAGGGGCCCTACCGGCTAACTTTTCGAACCTCGGCGGGTCTGCCGAGCTTCAACTTAAAATAGATAAATCGCAGTAAGGAGTTTCGTATTGTACTATTCGCCGAAGTTATTTAGAAGATATCGATGTTCCTGTGACATCATGAATTGAGGTTCGCCATTTTGGCCCGATTGGGGCTCGATTTATCTGTTTTAAATTGAAGCCCGGCAGACTTTCTGAAGTTCGATGCGTTAGCCGATCGTTGTGGAGATCCGTGGGCGAGGCATATACCCAGCAGTGGGTGTCGTGCGGCTGATATGATGATGATGAAATTATATTCAACAGATTGAAATTTACCTCTTCATGCAATAAAAATTGACAAAT
Source organism: Catoptria pinella (assembly GCA_963556745.1). Classification (NCBI taxonomy): domain Eukaryota; kingdom Metazoa; phylum Arthropoda; class Insecta; order Lepidoptera; family Crambidae; genus Catoptria; species Catoptria pinella. The sequence continues at coordinate 10,918,110 of OY750774.1, read as the reverse complement.
ATTTTTTTAAGCTACACATTCAATCTTCTACATCCCCACTATCCAGCCAACGACAGTGAAAGTACATCGAAGGGTCTCATAAATATTCACTGTATTCTTGAAAACGCAAAGGGAATAATCGATGAAACTCTTTGCATATTCTGTGTGAAAAGGCAAAAGAACTCAAAAGCTACGCACTAAACTCCCATTACCGCTAAATAACTGTCATGCGTTTTTATTAGCGGCAAAAAGTTTTCCCAACACTCGGGAGCCTATTACCAAAGTAAAGTCAGCTCAATATTAGCAATGAATTACCAATTTTCTTCATAACAAAGTCGTGACTTTCCCAGTTTTAACCCTTTCAGTGGCCTAAGTTCGTTCATTACGCACCCAAGCCGAAACTTTTTGCTATGTGTCGAATATTCAAGAGAAGCAAATGAGAGTTAGCTTAATACATTTTGATCGGAGCTTTAACCAACTCTTTTTTGGATACGGCAGTTTGGTTTTCTGTATCTAGCTCCGTAATTGTAAAACTACTTTTGATTGGTGTCGTGGATACAAATTGTCTTAAATATTAACTGATTTCTTTCAATGTTATTTACTTACCCCTTTACTAATAAAGATTGTTAACAGTTACACAGTGTTTTGTCCCTTTCTTTTTAATGTCAAACTTAACTAGTTTTTCAGAGAGAAGGTAACCATGACGACATCCGTGGTCGAGTGGCTTTGTACACCGGTTTTCAAGGTGTCGCCATCTCTGAGGTCCCGGGTTCGATCCCCGGTTGGGTCAATTTAGAAAACGAACTTTTCTATATTGGCTTAGGTCTGGGTGTTTGTAATACCACCGTCGTCTCTGATTTCCATAACACAAGTGCTTTGGCCACTTACTTTGGAATCGGAGCAATGTATGTGATGTTGTCATATATTTTTATATTATATATATTTATATTTATATTAATTTATTGTGTAACTATACATCTGCTATACAATCTGTATTAGGGAGGGGGTTAGTATTTTTTAAGTTACGATGTAAACGAGAATAGTTTGTGCATCGTACCTATCAGCTCTTTATTCCAAGCAAATTGCTAAACCATGCGGATCAGAATGTGATAATATTTCAAATTCTAAACAAGTGAAAAGTTTATTCATTCCTGAATCAATATTTTTTACATTTTGCATTGCAAAAATAAACGGATTAGTTTTCAAAACTTTATCAACTTCATCATAACAAATTAAAATTCTGATTCGCAAAAGATAAATAGATAGAAAGAAAAATTGATTCTTTTCATCACATACAGTAGGTATAATGTTGTAATGAAAAAATAACAAAACAATATCCAGCTTAATATCTTTGTTAGAACAAAGAGGTAAATAGCGTTATTTACTTTTTATTAGATAGAGATGTAAAACTCATACAAAGGAGGAAAAGCAAGATTATAATTAAAGTTGGGCAAATTAGGTTTATTCACCTCGGGATACAAGCAGGTTTTTAATTTTCAGTAACTATTTAACTAAGCATACTGGTGCGCGAGTGAGTGCAAGGTAATTCAGTAAATAATGAGAGACCTGTATCTCACCAGAGTTTAGATTAGCCAGTTATCAAATAAATGAGATACTCTGTGTGCAGAGGTCTTTCATTAGCTAGAGCTCATTTTCAGAGGTTTTTTTTTTAAAAAGCAACACAGTGTATGTAAGAGATGAGGTTGTTTCATTTTAGTTTAGTTATTATTTGCGTTTAATCTTTTTCATGCATGCTATTAACCATTTTTATGAGTAGTAAAGTGGTTATTTGTTCTGTTAAGCTATTTATATACAAAGACAAAGTCATATTTGACAATGAGCTTATCCGTAACATGTCATTAAAGAGCTTATTAAACCTTCCTGAATTCCGGATCCGTTATTCAGTCGCTCCTAAATTCAGAGAAGTTTAATTGCAGTCAGGAAGTTAGGATCCTACCTAGCATCCTTAATTCAGGATGAAATGGTCTCCGGCATAACGGATGCTAAATTAAGGACAGTGTAATCGCATTTAGGACGCTCCGCCACAGTAGTCATTTAAATAAATAGCGACTTTGCTCCGACACAATAAAGCGCAATTCAGATCGGACACCGCTACAGTTCCTACGACGTCTCTTCTCTCTCTTTCTGACGACGCTAGGGTTTGCTTAAATGAACTACGTTATCGATACCTTGCGGCTCAAAGGGAGTAACATTAGTTGTTATTATTCGAACATAGACATTAGTATACTAGGTACTAATTTGCCATTCGAATATCCAAGTAGGTAGTTACGAATTAGTCGAAATCGAATATCATTCGAACTCGTTTGTTAGTCGTCTGAAATTCTATAGGTATAGGATATAGGATAGGTCGGTGAGAGCTCTCATGTGTGCGCTGCTTGAGCGCGCATAGTAGCAAGTAAAGCTCTTTTCTCATTTGCCGGCGCGGTACAGATTCGGTACAGAATCCGTACCGCGCCGTGCTGATGTCGTGCCGCTGCTGCGCTGACAAATCAGGAGTGCTCTATTGATCTATTAGGCGTCCAGTAAGCTTTCGGTATTAATGCTGCGCCGATAAATGAGAAATGGCTCTTAACTTCTGTAGTCCCTCTATTTTGTGACAGTACTATTATTTACCTTTTTTATAGTAGGGGGAATGCATTTTTGCCACCCACTAAACCCCTTATTTACCTATTCTGTGGCGCTCGCTGCGCAAAAATTTTTTCATGAACACACTAGCGTTTGTCGTAGAAGTCTAATGGGCCATTTACATGGGCCGACTTTAGTCACCTATCAAATTACCAGGTGAAAAAATCAAAATTCCGGAGAAAAGGCCCGATTTCCATTGAGAAATCCTGAGATTTGTAGCAGTTTGAGAATAACGTACGGCGGGGGTATGTTTTTTAGTTTGTTTAACTTTTTATTGAAAAGATATTTAAAATGTACTGTATTTTATTGAAAATTCTAAAAATCCTGACATTTCCTGAGATTTTAAAAATCCGGCCGCAATCCTGACAAAAGTCTGAAAATGCTGAGATCTCAGGACAATCCTGAGATATGGTAACCCTAATCGCAGGTGATACATCGGTGACGGCGATGCTGTCGTCTATGTAGTCGATGGCGTAACCTAGGTAACAATATGTTATAACACTTTGTTCCAGTTTTGGCCACCGGACCAGATAAGTTTGTTTGTAAATACATAGCAGATTTTCGCCGTGTGGCTTTAGTCACACGTGTAAATACCACATAACTACCACAACAAAAATACGTAGAAAAAATCTAAGCTGTCAATAATACTGTTGGTATATTAAATATAGTTTTTTAACGCTATTTACGTTGTCGAGCACTAGTGTCGTTTATATAAACTTTGTGAAGAAGAATTGGTTTTTCAACGTCGAGAACAATGCTTCCTACTTCAATCTGTTTCAGCCATCGTGTATTAATTTCTTCACAATGATAAATAGCTAACAGTTGATTTTAACTGAAGAGATTTTTCGTAATTCTATACAATTTCATGATTGATTCTAATATTATTAATGTTAAAAAAAGAATTTTATTATTTAGAAAACTTGCTGTTAGTAATAATTCATACCTCCAATCTTAGCATTTATAATGTATGGTTTCCCACACGCTTCACAGCGTTGCGCCTACCTCCAAAGTTCATAATGAGAACAATTTATTCTAATTATTCTGCGGAATACTTTACAGCTCACTGAATGCTTTTACATAAATTATTTACATTAGTAAATAAACGGTATCACCCTGTGGGGTGATTCGGAAATCCACGAATCCCTGTTGAGTTTTGTAGTAACTTTGTGTACTTTAACTAATATAATCCATTAAGGTGATTTACTTGTTACTTGGGCCACGGAGTAGCTCGCTGGCGCAGTGGTATAGCGCCTGGCCCATCGATTGCGGAGGTTAAGAAACTTTCGCAAGGGTCGGTCATGGGATGGGTGACCAAAAATGTATTATTTCGAGCTCCTTCGTGCTTTGGAAAGCACGTTCAGCTGTTGGTCCCGGCTGCATTAATTTGCAGTCGTTAACACCCACGAATCCGCATTGGGCCCGCGTAGTGGGTCATGGCCCATTTTCCTTGTCCACCCTTTCCGTTATATTATTATTATCGTCTTATTATACTGCAAGTACAGGGATAAATCTGAAAACTATACATTTGTAATTAATATAAAAAATGATAGTCTTTATTTAAAGTACGTAATCAATCATCGAGTTTGTACGGAACCCTCGGTAGGTAAATCCGATTCGCACTTGTTCAGTTTTTTTATGAATAGAGGGGTAAGTTAAGTAAGTTGCCAGGGCAAAGAAAATGTATCCTATTATAGAGATCATTAGCATTAAAAGACAAATTACACACTGATATGATATTTTGACAACGCGCCAAACTTGATTTAATTTAATAATAAACAGAATCAGACAATCCACCACAAACTAAGCAATAGATTTCATTTCAAACCACTCGAGATTTATCGTGAATTCGGGTACTATCTCATACCGGATAGTTGAATCGAATTCCAAAATACCGATACTGTTTATAATACCTACACGCTATCAATACAGCTATTATAAGGCAGCTATGCATTGTCCATTGATCCAGGAAAACCGAGACTCGATCATAAATATTAAAGATTTATTGCAGGTAGTTACCGCAGTGATTAACGCACAAACCGAAAACAGTTTGCATTATCGAGGTTCACCGATAATATTATGACTTTTATTGATTTCGATATCTCTTCGCTTCCATTTCGTTGGATTGGGGTGCTACTTTCATTTGCTTGAGTCAACGGAGAGGTATTTTTAACCCCCGACGCAGCGCAAAGAGGGGTGTTATAAGTTTGAAGCCTATGTTTGTGTGTCTGTACGTATATTCGTAGTGCCTAAACGTATCAAGCGATTTCAATTATTAGACTGAATAAATGAGTTTTGAATTTTGAATTTTGTGGTGGCTACGCCATAGTGCCATAGATGACAGCGACGCTACAACAATATGTGATACTGAAACTAAGTGTTATTACTAATAACACTTAGTTTCAGTTTTGGCCACCAGCTTCGATAAGTTTGTGTTATGTACTATTAAAGTTAAATCAAGATGATGCAATCGAGGCTGTAAGCTTTCTGAAATTGAATCATTAGGTGCAATGCAAGAGTATGGCTGCGTTTTGTTCAGAAAATAATAAATGTTGGGGGAGAAAACGGATGGTTTTTTTTAATTATAAAGAGTGCCTTTACTGTTTGTAGCTTTCAATGTCGATAAATCTTGTAAGTCAAAGTTTTCCGAAGAAAATGATCCCCATTGAATAAAGTACTTAAGAGGTGCAAATCTTTAAATGAAGTCGTTGGCCTGAAATTAAAAATAACAAACCAACTGGGAAATGAGCCATCCCTTAAGAGGGCTCGTTATCTTCGACTCGGCGTCTGAAGAAAATAATCAACGGGAAACAATGAAAAGAAAAATAGGGTTGGTTGAATAAAATTAAAGAATTCAAAATATCAAGGGATGGAGCTAAATGCTTTTCTTTTAATTTAATCCGTGGTGTTTAACTTGGCTTAGAAGGGCATTCAGTGACACTTGAGATTGTGAAAGGAAATTTCTCCTTTTATTTGCTGAAATTTATTACAATAATTTACATTGCTGGGTGAAACAAAGTTTGTGTGGGTCCGTATAACTTAATAACTCTGTGATTTTTGGATTTGTTTTGTTTGTTATCATGAAAATGTTTGTAGAAAGATATTATTTTTAGAATGTGGTGGTTTTGAACACTTAAACACTAACCTCCTGTATTTTTTTTTCTCGAAGAGTAAAAAACCATTTTTTTGTCGTCCCACGTGTTGCGTGGTAGACCGGCATGTTGACCACTGCACCACTCATGTGTAAAAGTAATCAACAGTGAAAGCTCATCTTTAAGATAAGTAACTATAGAATCTTGTTTTTCTTTCAAGAACAGTCTCAGAGTATCATTATGTACCTATAAAAAAGATAAGTACTTAAAATGTAATAATAGTTAATTGTTATTCACTAGAGACCAAAGTCAATTTATGCTGCGCGTGCCGACTTTAAATCACAAACTAGTAAAGTAGTCTAGAATTGAATCATGAGCGTGGGGAGTGATTTTAATATAGACTACTGAGCACAGTCAGTGATTTAAGGGCACTAGACATCACAAATAAGTATTTGGCCTCGTGTTAAACATACAACTTTTCACCTCTACCAGGGGGAAAAGTGGTATAGGTAAGAATAGTTATTTTCACGTGACTTTCCTGGTAAAAAGCTAAACTCAGCATTAGAAACTTGTTATATTAACTCTTTTGGAGTAAGACAACTATTTTCATCGCTGGACGCACTATTTTTTTGTAATATATCACAAAAATAGTTCAATCAAACCTATGCTAAAAACATGTATTCATAGAATAAAGAGTTAAGTAGATTCACGTTGTATTTTTCTTTTATTTATTAATATTTTATCTTATTTATTTATTAACTATCATAAAACACTAATTTGTTATCATATTTCATTAATAAATTTGTTCTTATTTTATACTTATTTCAAACATGCCATACTATTTATTTCGAATCATCAAACTTCTTTTTTTAATTATTAATCCTTGTTTCAAATTCCATACTTTTTAATCTATGACCGACAACATTTAAAAATGTTAAAGCATTCTATCTATCATGTTCAGCTGTGTAGTGTTGAGTCACTATATTGGTACCTAATCAATTCGTTACTTAAAACTACTTTTTTCAATAAACTAACTACGTTAAAATCGTTAAAAATCTAATACTTACACTTCACAAAATGTGTCCACAAATTAATTCTTAATATCTGTTGCCGAGCCGGCCTCTTTTTTATACTAGTTTATGGTTTTTTTACTTTTAATTTATGTTTTTAAATTCTGTACTTTCTATACTATAACATATTTTCCTTTGGTTTTGTACTCTGTGCTTTTTTATTACTTATGTCAAGTTGTGTCCGGTAGGTATCAGTTTACAATAATAAAACTACATTCAAACCCACCTTTCATTATTTAGAAACCCACATTAGCTCAGTTTCAATATCCTTATAAACAATGGCAACCTATTTTTATAACAAAACATAAAAGAAGCGTAGAGCTTACAAAAGCAATGAGCCTCAGGAATGAGATAACGCAATAAATAAAATACATTGTGGTCCGTCTTTTGTTTCTTCTAATTTAACCACCGCAATGCACTCGTAGCACAAAATATAAAGTTCACAGAAGAGCCATTGTAATGTCTGCTGTACAGTCACGTCTATAAATATGTATACAGTTGAAAGAACTCTGTCATTTTAAAAGCTATTACTTTTCTGAACGGAAATTAATGACAAATGACAACTACAACAGAGTGACAAAGTTCTAAACTATTATACATATTTTTAGACGTGATTGTACGAGACACCACGAGATTGGCCGAGTGCGAGAGTGTACAGGGTAGCTCTCACTAACTTTCAGAGTGCCTCGCTGTCACTCTCTCGCTCTTGGCCGCGTGTCGGTTTTTTGCGCACGCGTCAAAGGGTGTCGCTGTCTCTCGCGAGGTCGACCGAGTGCATCCCTGTACACTCTCGCGTCTCTCGGCTATGAACGCATCGTGTTGGCAGTTTTTTTCACGGCAAAATATAGGAATTTATTAGAAATAAAACACTTTTTACGGATTACAGCGCGTATATTATTAATTCAGGTGTTGTTTTAGAATTATTTAGTTTGTATTTATTGGTTTTTAGAATTCCCGACGTTTGTGTTTTATTTCAAATGAACTGTACGCGCGAAAGTTTTAGAAGTGTATAGTAATTTATGTTTGAAAAAATGTGTAAAATGGAAAAATAACTTAATTTATTAGAATAGAATCAATTGGAGCCAGTCTACTAAGTGATGGCATACAAGACAACGGCAGCAGCAAGCGCTACTTTGTCGTCCATCTCCTCGGAGATTGATGACACACTTCACAACTACGACAGCATGACGCAAGAGTGTACAGGGTCGCTCTTGCACCCAGGAATCTCGTGCGAGACATTCGCACGAAATAACACTTTCGTTCATCCACTGGGAGTTATTCATTCACTAGGAGGTGTTCATTCACTGGTGCAGCTACCCTAAACATTTTCAAAGTTAAAATTAAAACTAATCGAGGAATTTCAACTATTGTCAAAATCGATTGAAAAATGCGACTTGAAGACGAGAACAGACAGACGTACAAAAGCATTTTTTGGCCAATCTCGAAACTAAGACGCTTCGCTCGCTCGGTCAATTAGGGTTGTTAGTAACTATTACGTCAGCATTATTATGCTATGGCTAGGGCGGCGCTTCTGTCTAGAACATACTTGTTATATTGTGCTCGAAGGAAGTGCAATTTCAGATTTCTTCTCAGTTGTCGACCCCCCACTGATTTCCCTGTAGATCTGTTTTCTCGTCACATTCTATTTATCTCATCGCTTATGCACGCTGTTTATTGTTGTGAAAAATTTCTTACAACAGTTTCTACTTTGTTAGTTAAAATTGCCTTTTCCTGTCATGAAACTTGAGGTAAATTTTCGGTTACAATGGTTGCAATTGCAATTTTTAATTTTTACATCATTTAACCACTGGCTGTCTGCCCCCCTTACTAATAAAGATTATAGAGCAGATGTATAGTTGCACAATGGTTTCTCTCTGTCAAACTATTTAAGTTTGATATTAAAAAGAAAGGGACCAAACACTGTGTAACTAAACATCTGCTATACAATCTTTATTAATAAGGGGGTTAGTATATAACTTTGTTCTGAATACTTATGCTTAAGAATTTAGTTTGCGAGAGAACCTATAATTTTACATTTTTATTATAATCTTGCATGATTTTTTTTGCAATTGTTTCTAATATCTTACTATGGACATTGTAGCGTCAGCTCGGACTTTGTATCTAGAGCCAAAACATCATTACAAGACATAATTATCATCCTTCATACCTATACCTATTCCTATCAAATGTTATAAATACTAAATAATAATTATTTGTACGAAACAAAATTTAACTTCACACACAACATCATTCAAAAGCTGGTTAGTAATACAATATCTTTCACGCGGTTTTAATTACGTGAGCTGGATGCACCACCCTCTAGAGAATATTCCACAAGCTCATTGTGCAGACTGGCAACACAATATTTGCTTAATTTTGCGGACCTACCGACAAAACGACCCTCGGGCTCACTACCTACTTTTGACTGCCTTTTTAATACTTTGTTTTAACGAGTTGTTTAACGTCGATGTTGACAGTATTTAATATAATTTTTTACCGCTTTTGTAGTAGGTACATCTTTTTAGGGTTCCGTAGTCAACAAGGACCCTTATAGTTTCGCCATGTCCATCTGTCCGTCTGTCTGTCTGTCTGTCTGTCCGTCTGTCCGTCCCCAGCCTAGCTCATAGACTAGTAGTACTAGAAAGTTGTAATTTAGCATGGATATACATATTAATTACGTCGACAAAGTGGTGAAGTAAAATTTTGAAAAATATTTTTTTTTGTTTACCTCGCCTATAACACGTGAAGTGGGTTGGAAGTGTTTTTTTTTGTCTACTCCATAGTGTGGGGTGTCGTTGTATAACAATTTTAAAAATATTGCGGGTTTGTGAAAACATTTTTTTGATTGAGGCATCCGTTTGTGAGCTATTAAGCTTTAAAGTGCAAAATTTTGTTAGAGTAAAGTGTCTCCACCCCCTGTCAGCCATGGTTGTTTCTGGATACGTGATGGGCTACGGAACCCAACACTGCGCCAGGCCCGACACGCACTTGGCCGGTTTTTTTTAATTTTTTTTATGCTCGTTTAAAAATCTTGATCATTGGTACATTTACATTAGGACAGATGTGTACTGCAATATTGTAAACATTAATATATATGAATTTAGGGTTCAGGAACAGTTAATGTAAGTACAATGGGATTGAATTGATTGGATTGAGTGATCCGTGGCAACTTCACTTCACAAGAATTTATGATGCGCATAAACATTGTACCGCAAGCGCTCTTAAATTGCCGCGGATCACTGCCCATTGTCAACTTAAATCGCATTGTATAGGGTAATATTATTATTACACAAATTTGCTTTAAAGAGGTTGTAACTCAGATTCAAGAACTCACACGTAAGTACATAATATAAAAGGTCCCAATGAGAGCGCACATTTTGAATTGTGTGTATTTTTTTTTATGCAAGTAGTGACTTTGACTTTGGACCTATGATTGCTGCGATTATTAAAAATGAAACGCTTCACAAAAAAAGAACGCGTTAACATTGTGAAAACCCATTGCATAAGGGGGAAAAGTTGATTTGCTCTCGCTATCGCCAACTTCGCGATCTATTCCTTTCTAATACCAAAAACTAATACAATTGGTATTTGTTTATTGCTGTTATAAAATTTATATTTCCAACGAATACTAAAAAATTGAAATTTCCTAAATATATTTTTAAAGATTTTAAAATTTGGTATTCGTTGGGAATATAAATTTTATAACGGTAATTAACAAATACCATTTGGTATTAGTTTTTGGTATTATAAAGGAATAGATCAACTTCGCGGAACATGATAACGGAGTTCTTGTTGTCTCAACTGATCGGCATATATCTGGACGACATGTGGTTTCATTTCAATAGGACGACGCATGGTTTAATTGTTTCATGGTTTCATTCGAATAGAAAAACGATCGGTTAATTGCAGCAAAAATTTCCAGAACAAATCGTCTCACGAAATTCAGATGTCAACTGGCTACCAAGATCATGCGACTTAACGCCGCGCGATTTTTAACATTGAAAATGTTTATCAGATCGTTTTCGTACAGGGAGTGTAATTCAGCTATATTTCCGAAAGTTATAAAGATAAACGAAAGGCAATGGTGTCAAAAATTTAGTAGTAAGTCGCAGAAAACTGCGATGAGAATAAATGAATCGAAAGAAATATGTAAGGATCGTAACAAGTGATAAGCAGTGAATATCTCTGATTTCCCATATGAGAGAAAGACGTGACCTTATTGCATGTATGATCAAATATTCACGGAACTATTTCAGTACCTTTTACCAAATCACTAAGAAAACGTGGACACTATTGTTCCGATTCGATTACTGTACAGGTCTTAGATAATTAAATTAATCTTAAGACTTAAGCTTTTTGTGAGCGAGCTGAATTCATTACTCGAGAGTAAAGTCACCATAATGTATTAAGTACTTTCAGTTGGAAAGGGCGAACAAACATCTGACACGATCTGCAGAGTGCCAGAACTAAATTGGATTTATTTATGTAGGTCGGAACATTCATCTGTAGTTTCGGTAAGTGCTGTTACAGAGACACTTTGTTTCATTATGTTCAAGTTATAGAATTACATAGAGATAAGGGCTTTATAATAGACATGTTAATAAGGAAAAGGTAGAAAGGCATAATAACTTAGGTAAAATTAGTTGAAGTCAATGCAGTACACTTTTTTAAGACTATTAGCCATTTTTAAAGGGGCACAGGCCTTCCTTATGGGTAGATAAGGAAGATGGACCATAACCCACCACGCGAGCTCAAGCGGATTGGTGGGTGTTAATGACTGCTAATGCAGTCGGGACCAACGGCTTAACGCGCCTTCCGAAGTACGGAGGAGCTTGAGATAGTAAATTTTTGGTCTCCCATTCTATGACCGACCCTTGCGAAAGTTGCTTAACCCCCGCAATCGCTGGGCCAGGCACTAAACCACTGCGCCATCGAGCTCCTCTGAGACTTTTATTTAATCGATGGCAATTACTTAGTCGTTCTCTGATGTACGTATCAAAGAAAGTATAGAAGCCACCATCAAAAAGACTGTAGGCATAATGCTGGTCAGTTAATTCATTAAGATCCTGATGATGGTGATTACTCAAACAATCACATTCTGGCTTCTTATCTGATGATGGACAGGAGTAGGTAAATGAGACAGAGTATTCTTGTCTTCGCATATGCTTAATTGGAAACTAAAACAATAGCTTTAAATTATTAAAAGGAAAACTTACGATTATAAAAAAACATAAAATTGAGAAGTTGCTATGAAAACTCTTAGTAGCGCAACTAACAGTTCTAAAACTAAATGTAGACACTCGGTTAAAAGTTTTAGCGTAGGTACATAAATAATGGGCTTCATAGTGGAATAATGTGCTTCGTAATAGCTAAAAGGCGCAAATGAGATTCTCTACCACCTAACACCGTGTCTATGTCAGAGCAATTAATTTGCATATTTTATTCAAGCTCGTTTGACTTGCTCTAAGTTCAGTTCAGAGGTTTCAGTTTTTGAACAAGAACACTTAGCTTGGAGCATAAATTCCATAAGAATAAGTTCTAAAATATTTATGTGGTTGAATTTGCAGGTTCGGAAACTTTGTAAAAATCACATGTCATTAATTACACTGATTTTGTACATAATATGACTTTTCTCTATAGTTATAATAATAATAATAATATATCTTTATTTCCGGCAATAAACCTATACATTAAATTAAATTTACCCAATACAAAAGTACACTAATGATTCGCTATTTCTCAAGCTGTCATTCGACTCTGTGGATTTTAGACCAGTGTCTAAAAACGTAATTAACTCACTATTAATATTTTTAAGAATATAATTGTCGCTTTAACGGACTCTTTCCAAAACGATGCTGATCGCGATTGGTCGGCAACACCTGCCTCGGTAAACAATCCCTTGGCGCTGCAATATCTCGGAAGTCTCATCAGAATGCGGAAGGCGTCATTATATTGAACTCTAATTATGTGAAAGAATCGTTCTGTGTATTTCAACCACAGTTGGCAAGTATAAAACATTTGGCAATAGGTATATATTTAAAAAAGTATATAAGTAGTATATCAGTTGTCTAGCACACATATAGCTTTTCACACAGCGCCATCTAGTTTGGAGCTAGATGGGGCTGTGTGAAATTGTCCAAGCATTTATTTATATTTCAATCCATGTTTCTCGGCATAAGATTCACAGATTGAAAGCAATTCGCGAAAACCGTTAATCAAGGGGTTTATTATTGTCGAATATAAAACAGTATATCCGATAATAATAAAGCACTTATTACGTTTTTTTGTTACTTTGTATCTATCTTTCAACGTCCATTTTAGTAATCCCATACTACTTTGTTTAAAAATCCTATGAATAAACTGTCTTTCATTACAATTACAATGGTTAGCTTACCAAACTTTAAACATGAATAGCAAAAGAGCTGTCAATTAAGCAGAATAACCAACTTTTTCAATCATACAAGACATAAACAAGATGCTTATCTTGTAACGCATAAGGACCAAATTATCTTGCCAGATAAAATATCAGAAGTAGCTCGTTAATACAGCTCTTCGAGCGCTAATTGCAGTTTTTCTCAGACATTAATGAATTTAATAGGCGTTCGAAGTTTTCTTCAGCTAGAAGTTGTGTTAGATACATTGGCTAAATTTGCTTCTTTGAAATAATCTGTATTTATATTGTGGTGTTGTGAAACCAGAGATAAGAAGAAATCAAAATCGAACTCAAAACAAACTTTATTATGTATACATACCTGTTGTATGTATTGTATTTGGTAACGATATATTTAAGTTTGTAAATATCGTTACTTATTTCTGTTAAAGCTGATAAGTTTCTTGCGCCTGTTTTTTTGTCAGTTGAAAAAGTCTGGAACAGGTGGTAGAAAAATATAGACGATTCAAAAGCGCTTAATTACTAAGTTTATTTGAATAAAGCAATTTTTTACTTTACTTACATTTACTTATTCAAATAAGGTAAAAAAAATAAGTAGTTTCGAATCGTCAACATTTTCCTACCACTATTCAAGACAAGACCCAGGGGCCCTACCGGCTAACTTACATGATGCATTGCTGCTTTTCGTTGGTAAGTTTTTGTTTATGCCAGAAAGAAGTAGCAACGTGTCACATCCTTCTGTCAAATGAAAGCGATTACGATAGCCATGTAAGTTAGCTGGTAAGGTCCCAGATTGGGTGTCAGAAAATAATCAGCTTTCAAAGTCAAAAATTGCTTTTTTCAAACAAACTTGTGGCCCTACCACGAGTTGATGCAAACTGTTTACGTTACCGTAAACTATCGTTTTCTCTCTTTCACTCGCATTGACTGTGAGCAGTATATCCAATAGTTTACGGTAGCGAAAACAGTTTGCATCAACTCATGGTACGGCCAAGTGAAGTTACTTTGAACAAATTAATCATTACCAAATATTGTAATGTAGCTAACTGTTTTCACAGCTCTATATATTGTGTATGTGATACATAAAAAAAATACAAAGATTGTAATAAGTAACAAAGAAATATATATATTTCCAATAATACAAAACTAAATATAAATAGGTACCCTTCTCGAAAATCTCATTACCTCACATCTCAAGGGTTCTTATTTCATTATTGTCAGAGAATACTTAAGTTTGAATACCTTAACCCAAACTTAACCTTTAAGCTAGGTACTCTTCTACTTGCTGAAGTATTCAGACGATCTACTGATACGCCAAGAGACAAATTAATTAATTGAATTGAAGATCTATAAAGTTATTTTGAAAGATAAAATAGTGTATCATAATTTATGAAGTATTTTATTATTTTATCTTTCATTGCTATAATATTTTATAAGTATATTATACAAACAAACAACAACATAATGAACAGAGCTTTAGTAAATTGATTAAGCCTGAATAATAAGTGAATTAGCAACTGTGCGTAATTATCAGCCAACCACATAAACGTTGGCAAATTCAATTCAGAGGTTTATTCGTTGATTATAAATATACTGAACAAAAATATAACACTCAAGTTATAAAATGTGCGTCTTTTCATAAAGTACCTACTCGTAATAAGGCTACTCCCATTAGCGACAGCGCCCACGAGCAACTTTTTGTAGCTGCGATTATCGCGGCGATAATCGCGGCGATAGTCACAAGAAGGTTGACCACCTTTGCCGTGTTTCATTGCAAAAATTTCGTTCTATTTATAAATTACCCGAGAAATATGAGTTTTCATAGTAGGTAATATTTAGACTTCCCGCTCGCGGGCGACTTTTTGTACTTGCGATTATCGCGGCGTTAATCGCGGTGTTAATCGCGGCGATGATCGCGGCTATTTTTGTCGCTGGCTAAGTAAACGCCTTTTCACTCTTGTTAGTGTCATTTCGCGGGCGATTAGTCGTTGAGCTACTTTTTGTAGCTCGTGGACGTTTCCGTATTGAACACTGCATGTTCTATTCTCGGCACCAAAAAATCGCTCAGCGATTAATCGCTTGTGGGCGGTGACGCTTGTGGGCGGTGACGCTTGTGGGCGGTGACGCTTAAGGTCACTAAACACGGTAAATATGAATTCTCATACAAAATTGAAGTCGTGTTTAGAGCTGTCCAGCGAATCTGATTTAGCACAAAGAAGGTTGTCAAAACAGTGTTCGAATTTCCAAACATGTTTGAGAAAACATTACTTTATTTTTAAGAGTAGTAAAAATAGATTCTCCTTTTTTATACTTTGTTTATTTGGCACTAGTATTTACGTATACCTATCAAATTTAGCCCTCTTCAATCATAACGAATCTGGCTATTCTCATACGAAGCAGATGTCTCTGTCACCTAAAACCGGCACAAACCGGTGGATGATGGATGGATGAGCAGGCAAATCATTAATTTAAAACTTGCGCGACGCTAACCCGCACCGCCGGTTATTTCCAAAACAAATTAACAAACTTCAGATTGAAGAAGCTATAATGCGGTGATTCTATTAGATGGTGTTTTGTTTAATTTTTTATGTTTTTATTTATTTATTAGATAATAAACATGTACACATTATTTATGAATCTCTGCGTCTGTTGTAGTAAAACTGTATTACAGACCGCAGTGACTTCCCCAATTGTGACACACAATCTTGTATACAATACAATTGATAGAAAAATTCTGCTGTTTTCTAAATATCTATATTTGGATGTGTGTGTGTGTGTGTGTGTGTGTGTGTGTGTGTGTGTGGCTGTGTGTTCTGTGTGTGAGTTGTATGAACGATTGAACTAAATTAGTGTACTATTGCAAACAAATTTTCGATTAGCTTCTTAATTTCATGATTATTAACTTGTTTATAATCTTTATAATTTTTAAAATTATCTTTGATCATCTAGATCTAAGAAAATTACCTAAAGTATACTTCTGCCTGATAAAGCGTTTATAAGTACATTAATGGTGACGCATGAGAGAGACCACAACTCACAACTTCAGTAAAGTTTTTAAGTATTTGACATTTTAATTATTGTCGATAGTGGATACTATAAAGAAATATGACGCATGTATTGCTTAAGAAAGTAAAAAAATGTATTAAGTAGGGCACATTGTAATAAGAGTAACTGAAATTTATTGTTTGTGGTTTTGTCCCATAGTTTATTCTTGATTGACTGATTGAGTAGATAATGCACGTTATCTGGAATATATTTATTTTACTTAGGTACATAATATCTGTGTTGGATGCGCGAAGCAAAATTTGTTTAGAATCCTTAAGTGTGAAACCATTTGCCATTCAAGTCACTTGATCCATGGTGTTTTACGGGACCCATAACGCTGGCTTATCATTCGACAGTGTGAAAATGGCTCCTATTAAAGTGACGTAAGTGTCATCACGGTACGTGCGAATGCGAATGTTTATCATTAAGTGAAATGGCTGGAAATGAACGTATACGCTGTTAAATAAAGAAATAAATGGAAAATACTTGTAGCTACTAAAGATGAAGCCTTATGATTTGTTTTTTCCAACGTAATTTAATTTAATTCCTTTAGTACAGAATAATCCTCACAATATGTTGATTAAAACAGATTAATCGTTATAACTAATGAGTTACAGCTTGGCCAGAAAGAGAAAGAGGGGTTAGTCCCGCTATGGTATGGTCCCGGTATGGCACCCTCTTAAAATACCTATCAAAAAGTCCCGCTATGGTACCCATCTTTTAGATCTACGTTAGACAATAGAAGGTACA
Source organism: Catoptria pinella (assembly GCA_963556745.1). NCBI lineage: Eukaryota > Metazoa > Arthropoda > Insecta > Lepidoptera > Crambidae > Catoptria > Catoptria pinella. The sequence goes on along the minus strand of OY750774.1, from coordinate 10,901,140 downwards.
ACTGAAAAGAAAAGTGTATCTATAAATAAATACTTTTAGGAGTGTATCAATAAAACGTCTGTTTGCGATATTAAATCAGTCTTTTATTAATTCAAAATATTTATAAAAAAATATCAAACAGTAAAACGAAATATTAATTGCAATATAATTTTTAAAATAATCAACAATATTAATTACCAATAATCAACAATAAAAAAAATATAAAAAATCCACATCTCAGAAAAGTATTACTGTAAATATTATAAACTACAAATAAAAACAACATCCAGACATAAATATTAGTTACAAATAATCAACATTGAGAAAAGGCAGTAATTGTAAATTTATATAAACTACAAAAATAATCAACAACCAACTAGACAAATATATTAATTACAAATAATCAACATGGAGAAAAAGGCGCAAATTGTAAACATAAACTACAAAAAATAATCAACATCGAGAAAAAGTATTAAACATTTTAATAGGCTAAAAACAAAATTAAAATAAACTATTTTTTTAAATGTTCTGATCGAAATATTGACTTTGATATGTTAATCAGAAAATCACCAATGGAGATAGCTTTATTTTCGTAACTTTTTGTTAGCTTTTGAATCTGGCGGTCGATTTCTATACTTCTTCTTTTTCTTGAATTTATAGGTGATCTTTTTAGTCGAAAGCTATAACAAAAATCATCAGTTATTTAAGTTAAGCTATATTTTTTTCAGTAACCGTCTGTAATAGAAGGCGACAACCAATAATATCTACCAAAATAAATAAAATCAAATCCATTTTCAAATTCTTCTATGTACTCGTATTATGTAAAAAAATAGGTATATATCTGCTTTTAAAAATATTATATCTGCTTAAAAATATTGTCTAAAAAATACAACTTACTTGGCTTGTTTTATATCAAAGTGACATGTGTCGTTGCCAATTGTTTGCAGAAACAATAATAAACTGGGATTTTTTCCAATAATTTTGTTGAATCTGCCATTCCATGATTCCGCCAAGTTAGTTGTTCTATGGCGTTCATTATGGCAACACCAAATGAGGTCTGGATATTCAAGCCACTGAGTGACAAAATAGTCATTGAATTTGGTCATAGCTTCATCGTCGAAACTGAAAAAAATACTTATTAAACGTTCGTACTTGTAAAGCAATGAAATTAACAGGTCCTTACTGATATTGTTGTTCTTTACTTTTTTGCCATATAATTAGAGTTAAGTACTCAAACATCATTTTGGAAAGTAACCAAGATATTATACCTATTTTCCATTATATGCAGCCAGCCGTCTTCAATATCTTGTTTTGGCAAAAACGCCAAGCCTATGCATTGCTTAACATGGTTCGAGGACTCTTCGTGTTCCATGAGATTTAAAGATTTCGCTTTTTTGATAACGTTCTTTTGAAAATGTACGTTACATCCATTTATTTTGATATCAGGAAAAATCTTCGCTGCTGCATTTATTACTCCTATTTCATAATCGAAGGTAAATTTCGATGGACGCCATTCAGGCAAAGTTTGTTTAATCAATTCGAAAACTTTTTCATAAGTTTTCCCTTCTTTGTTTTTTAACAGAATATAAAATAATGGTGCTACATTCGTGGATAACTCAGTGCTTCCCATGTCTCCATGAATGACATAAACTTGTTCGAATGGGTTTGGGCAGCCGTCGAAAGTGCCATCACCAAAGTAATGCGTTACACATTTTATATATTCCTTTACTTCTGTCGAGGAAAATATAATTATTCGATTACAGTCTTCATTACAATAATCAGCCAATACATACTTATTAAATTCTTCTGGTATTATAATTTCTTCCACATTCTTAAATTGTGTTTTTGGTACGTTCAACGACTTATTTCGGTGTCTGTATAATACTGTTTTTAATTTTTTATAGTCAGGAACATTTCCTGTAAGGTGTAACCCTTTGTCTTTTAAGTTACCCATGTGTTTTTCGAAAATTTTCTGTACTGATCCGTAATTTGAATTTACTTCTTTTTTGCACTCACTTATAGCCATTTGAACTTCATTGTCTTCAAAATGTGGCACGCACTGATCACTGTGTTTATAATCTTTAATTATTGTATTATTGGTATTCTCAATAGTTATATATCCACTACATTTAATACTATTTCTCCTATTTACACAATGCCAAGTACTTGAATTTTTATTTTCTCTGCGTTTAATATATTTATGTCCGGCACGTAATAAAGTTTTTCCACCGCGTCGACTGTCAATAATTATTAAATTTACACCACGTGAACTACTTGACCCAGACATTGCAATAGATAAACTAACAAGCTATCCTAATTACTCATATCGCAAAAGTACAGCTGCAAATAGCAAACTAAACCCGGAATAATACTGTCTCTCTCTATTTTTATAAAAACAAAAGGGAAGAGCTAGATACGAATTCGAGGAAGGGCTCGTCTCTATTGTTTTACGAAAAAACCGGTTGGTCAGGTAACTACCTGAAGTGAAACGACAATTACCGAGCGTGATTTGTTTAAAAATAGTATTAATAAATATTATCTTGCTTAACTATAATAGTTAAGAAAAGATATTTTTTATTAATACTATTTTTTTCTTAACGCATTGTATAACTTTTCTTTACAACAGTACCAAAAACTGAAGGGTACCATAGCGGGACTTTTTGATAGGTATTTTAAGAGGGTGCCATACCGGGACCATACCATAGCGGGACTAACCGAGAAAGAGTAAAAATTAAATGAAATGGAAATAACAAAAATATTCAGTGTTACCAAGTTATTCGTGATTTTGATGTATTTTCATAGAAAGTCACGCCCTCATTTTTTGTCAACTCTTTATAGTCAAGCTATAAGTACGTATATTTTTGCAGATACTTAAAAAAATGATTTGTGGATTCTGAATTGCAGTTTTTATTTATTTCGAATGGGTAATGTTTCTACAGTTTTATAAGGGTAATTTAGTTATATCTTGCTAACTACTGATAAGTTTACACTTATTGAGGAGCTTGGCAGCGCAGTGGTATAGCGCCTGGCCCAGCGATTGCGGAGGTTAAGCAACTTTCGCAAGGATCGGTCATGGGATGGGTGACCCAAAATGTATTACCTCGAGCTCCTCGGTGCTTCGGGAGGCACGGCCGTAGGTCTCAGCTGCATTTGCAGTCATTACCAACACACCAATCTGCATTGGCCCGCGTGGTGGGTTATGGCTCATCCTCCTTATCCACCCACAAGGAAGGACTTAAAAATACGAAGATATTTAAAATGGCTGATGGTCAGCTACCTGACAAAAGTGACTACTACTCAAATAAGGGTTTATTGTTTTGCCACCTTGATATTAAAACAACTTATCCCGTGGTTATTGACGTTATTAGAATAAACTATATCGGGATTTACACCATGTACCTGTTCTCTCTCTCAAAAATAAACAGGTACATGGTGTAAATCCCGATATAGTTTATTCTAATAACTTATCCCGGATTAAGTAGCTTTTATAACAACTTTTTTATTAAAAACTTTGACCGGCGAATCGCTCAGCAGTTCATTATAACATTGTAGCGGAAATAATGAACGGAGAAAATAGCTTACGACAAAATTGGATAATACATTAACTTGGATTAAGTATTTATAATCATTAATAACATTAACTAATTACGAGTTAATGGACAACACTCTCATATTATAGTAGAGACTACAAATTAAAACTAATTTATAATAGTGAAAGTTTTGATATTTGTTATTAAAACTTTTCGAGGCCTGTAAAATAGGATACCAGGATCTCCACCCCCGAAACAATATTTGGTAATGATAAAGTGAATTATTTGAGAGAGTAAAGCCACCGAGTCTGATGTAAAGCTGCCTTTAATGCTTGTGTGTACACATACACATACACATGTGTGTAGTTTGTAATTAACTATGTAATAATGCAGTATTTTCATAAGAGAGTTGAAGCACATTTAATCTCTAACCTTGGTCTTTACTTCACGATAACAGTTATTTACAGTATTTAGTTTTTTGATTTATATCATTTATACACCGTTATTTTGTAGTCTTTTTAATCCTTTAATAATCCTCAATAAATAATAATAAATAAATAAATAAATCCTATGGGATTCTAGCAATGAAACTATTTAAATAGATAAATAGTTAAAACTTCCGGCTGTCAAAGTGTTATGTCAGCATTCAAAAATAACTTTGAAACATACTTTGTTTCACAATTTAGTAAAAGACGGCATGCACTACAAAACTAAAAAAACAGTATAACCGTAAAGTTAATTTCTATTTTTCTAGAGAAACCGAATAAAATTTAAATTAATTCAACGCAGACAGAGAAAACAGTTTCAGCAAAACGAAATAAAAATCTACTCGAGCTGTTTAGAAATTGCTTGGTTATTTTACTACAGAAGTTTAGTGTACAGTAAATACTGTGTAAGCTTAACATTAAAGCAATAATCACCGATAGTTATAGTTACATTAGTGGAAACGGGGAATCACATAAAAATTAAAGAGACTTTTTTGGAAAGTAGACATTAAATTTTTAGTATTATGTTATTGGCTCCATTATAAGTATATAAATGTATTCTTTTTTTCTTACAGGAATACCATAGCATGCCGTGCTTGGAATAAAACAGTGATATTTTTCTTGGATGCTTTTCAGCCTCTATTGTAACGTTAGTAATGTAGTTCTTTACATTGGTCAGTGCTATTGGGTTAATATTATCTTCTGTAGTAGGTTTGTCTTTTACAAAATTGTGTTTATCTTTTGTATTTTGTTCTTCAAGGAAAAAGCAATCAAACTGAGACAAATAAATAAAATGGTAATAGCAAAAATTAATAATTATGTATTTATTCTCTATATGTATTCGCAGTCCAAAACAAATGGGAATGTTTTAAAATATTCATTTATTTTATTTAATATCTTTGTTTTATACAACATTAAAATAATGAACAAGAGGCGGACTTAATGCTAAAAGCATTCTCTCCCAGTCAATCCTTAGGGAACTAGCCACTAATGCGGGTTTAATTCCCGGCTGGGTCAATTTAGAAAACGAACTTGTCTATATTGGTTCAAGTCTGCGTTCTACCAGTTCTACCGTTGTCCCTGATTTCCATAAAACAAGTGCTTTAGCTACTTACTTTGGGATCAGAGTAATGTTTGTGATGTTGTGTAATATTTACTAATATTTATTTATTAATCTCCTTACCAATAAAGATTATATAGCAGATGTATAGTTACACAATGGTTACTCTCTGTCAAACTATTTATGTTTGACATTAAAAAGAAAGGGACAAAACATTGTGTAACTAAACATCCGCTATACAATCTTTATTAATAAGGGGGTTCATTTATAATAAAAATACCTAAAGTATAATAATTCATACAATAAATATTTGCTCTCAAAGTAACGCAAAGTTTGTGTTGTTGTGTTTTTATATTGCGTTAATATGACATGGCAAATTGTAAGCATCTTAATTCTAATTTAAACATACATTAAGACTGCCTCAAACTTTCTGTGAAGATTGTGACAAACAGGAGCGCATTTTGATTGCTGGGTGTCACGAAGGGGATCATATGAGGGATTGCGAAATTCCGAGACGCGGAATCCGCGCGGAAAGTTCCCAACAAACTCGCAACACTAATCACAAACGGGCCCCTTAATTACATAACTCATTTGAATATACGAAGCAATTTGAGCAAAGCGGAGAACACTAATTTTTCTAATACAATATACGCTACCAAAAAGCTTCATGAATCGTTAATTTCCCTGCGAATACAAAATGCGACCTTCACTATTTGCATTTTAGATTGTAAATCAAATAGCTGAGTGAATTCGTTAGAACAGCCAGCTTTGTAGATAAAAATGAAACTATCTGTTTTCTTTCAGATCTCTCTTCGTTTTGTTGAATTCAGTGCACGCCGTTATTGAAGGAACGATTTTACACTTTGATTGTTTTAATTGGATTATTACTGAGTAAGTATTGAATTAATTTAAAACGGTGTTTTTAATGCAGGATATTAATAAAAAAGTATGTGGACGAGTTTCTCAAATCGAGCTGGGAACTATTTTTATTTTATTTATTTATTAATTTTAGGAAGACTATCGACTGATATATTTTACAACATAACAAAAATTAGCAAAAATGAGTCATTTATGAGTTTCCACTGACAGAAATAAATTGTATAGCTAATGATACAGTTAAGTTGAAATTAAACTAAATCAGAATTTATAGGTACAATACTAGAATGAGTTAACTGTTATTGATAAGAGTAGATTTTTGTGAACGTCACAAATAACATAAATATGCACCAAAATGAAATGGAATTAAATCTGTTTAACATTTGCCGCAACATAAAGTCATTATTTTGTATCTAAAATCATTAAAAACTAAGTTTTAAATATTATTTAATAAATAAGCACAAATAAAACATTATAAAGATCAGGCATAACTCTCAAATAAATAAATAGAACTATAAACAAGTTGTTAGAATAATAAAATTATGCGTAAGCTGAAATGTAAACCTTACTGAGGTAGGAAGACAATTCTCTGGGAACAGTAAGTCCATAACGGACGTTTTCAAGTTTAAGCCAGAGAAAGAAGCACCTGCCTACACATTCCAGCACAATGTACAAAATATGTTAACAAGAAGGGAGAAAAAAGCAGCCCTTGTTGTCGCAATTACAATTAGTAGTTGCTAAACGACTCCTGCTGTGTGTTTTTCCGCCAACTACTCGCGCGCGCTACGGACAGCGCGCTCCCCTCTACGAGCAACATAAAACTGCTGTGCGCACTCGGCGGAGCGTCTTTCGCTCGTGATTCTCCAAGAAAGCATCATTGAGGATAAGTTCACGCTAGTAGACTTCACTTTGTAATTTCATATTTTGAGATTAAGGTTTGAATTAACATAATTGTTTTAGTGATAGTTAATTATGAAGTATGATTAATGATTATAACAATATAAAATGATGTGTCCCTGATTAGTCAATGAACAGGAGGTGTTATAAATAAATTGTGTATATGACTAACATGGTTTTTAATTTATACCCTGAAAAGTTTCTTGCGGTTCTTCTCATTACAAGATCTCCCGCTTAGGGTTTGCGACCCGATGGCGTAGCTTCTTTGACAATAAAACTGAATAAATGAATTTGAATAGAACCGGAGGCACCCAAAAGGCAATCTGGTAGGATAATTCATTAGTTTCGTTAATTTTTACTGTCACGAAGACATCAAATAAAATATTTTTTAGGCGTAAAGCTATAAAACATTTCAATCAAGTTTGGAGATCTTGTGTGGTACCTTCAATTCTTGTGTGGTAGTCTGAAAGGCGCAAGAAACCTGCGATCCGTGCATTTCCAATGTAAATCTAGGCATCGGCTCAGAACCGTTGAAACATTTATTTACTCGAACCAGCTGTCGAGCGAGACGTGGATTTAGGACTACTACTATTAAATCTATGTACGTTCACCCTTTATGTGCTAAAAACAGTTATGTTCTTTTTCTTTTTATCCCAATTTTGAGGTAGGTATGCAACGTGTTATAAAAATACCCCTAATGCCGCATTTGGTAAACAGGGACTATCAAACTGAACAACTTTTAGTATGGAACCATCTTTGAAATCGCGAAAAAATATCAGCTGTTTCATACAAAAATTAATTACGAAAATATCAAAATGTATGAAACAGCTGATTTTTTTTCGATATCAGAGTTGGTCCCATAGTAAAAGTTATTCAGTTTGATGGTCCCTATCTACCATATTCGCCATTAGGGGTTATTTTGTAACACGTTGCATAATGAACGGTGTGGAATTTTTTTTTTTTTTTTTAATATTTAAGAAAAACGATGACTAAATAAGTAAAATTATAGGAGATTATTAAAATGAATGAGGAGCTCGATGGCGTAGTGGTATAGCGCCTGGTCCATCGATTGCGGAGGTTAAGCAACTTTCGCAGAGGTCAGTCATGGGATGGGTTACCAAAATTTGTATTATCTCGAGCTCCTCCTCCTCCTTTAGAAGGCACGTTAAGCCGTTTGTCCCGGCTGCATTTGCAGTCGTTAGCACCCACCAATCCGCATTGAGCCTGCGTGGTGGGTCATGGCCCATCCTCCTTATTCACCCATAAGGAAGGTGCGATCCAGCAGTGGGGGCACTAAAAAAATGGCTGATGGTCATTAAGATGAATGACTTCTGGGAATAATGGTAAACTACTCATCACACAAATTATGCACCTATCCGGATATAAACACGAGACTTCTGGCACAGGAAGTGAGAGTCGCTACCGATGCTCCTAGCAGTGGTCTTCTTTCAATTCCTTATTAAGGCTTCTATATACCTCAAGTGGCACCCGCATCTATATTAAATTTATTGCTCACCAAGTATATAATGTATTGAAAATTCACATGTACAGATTGAAGCTAAGGTTCTATAGTTATTTTAAACCCATTTACTAACAATAATCTCAGTAATATTGAATATTGTTCATTGTAGTAGTAGTAGGTAAAAGTGGCAATCTTTGGCACTTGTTCTTTTGCCTATTACTACTACAGGTATACAAATACAAAATACAAAAAACCTTTATTTGTATCTCACATTGATATAATGCACAGATTTGTAAAGGAAAGTCTTTAAGTAAGTTGCTGACAACATTCAATTATTTACGTAAGAGACTGGTTTCTGCGCTAGGAGACTTGTATGACAGATAACCAGCCTCTCCAACTCTGGACCGGGTGTATAATATCAAAAACTTCCATACATTTGGTAATTGGTATATAGGCCCTGTACAATCCCAAAAAGGTCCAAATTACTGATTTTATTATAGTATATAAAAGTATTATTAAAACCAGTGTACGTACAGGTCGAGGAAAATTTATTAGGTGCATCGACAAAACTATATAAATCACCAAAAAATCGAAACACCGCGGTTTAGCGTTAGGCACGTTGGCTACACCGCCATCTATTGACAAAAATTAGAACTAATATTTCAATACAAACAACTTAACAGGCCCCTTAATATAATGGTTTGAAACTGTGTGCTTATAGCCGACTGCCTACATAAAAGTGCTCATTACTATCGCGTACTTAAACTTTTACGTTTGAATAAAACTGCGTCTAAATTCCGCTGTTTATAAATAACATCTTACTGGCAAATAATTTCGTTATGAATTTATACCAAAAACAAACTTAGTACTTAAGGAATGGTACATTTCCCGCTGAGTTGTAAGGAAGTATGACTTCCCAAGTTACATTTACAAGTTCATCATTGTATATACTAACTTCCTACTGAGACCAAAAAGAAAAGTGAAATATAGCTGAAAACAATTTGCAACTCCCATTAGAACCAAACTTTGTCTATAATTTCATATTTAATTTGTTTGGTTGGAAAATTTATGTATCAATTTTAACAAAGAATTTACAAACAATGTTTTGGGAATAGAATTGTTTATTAAATTTTGATAATATTATCATGGCTTTCACTGAAGAGATGCATATTGTTACGTTTAAATTTTTGTACTGCTTGAGTTTCGGTTTTGTAAATAATTTCCAATGTTTCCTTTTTAGAAAACCGTAGTCGAAAGGAAACGGAAGTTTTGTGTGCATTCGTTAGTGCATTCATTCATGCAAATTAGTTAGTGAATTTTTTTTTTTTTTATATTTTCCTCTTCATGATTTTAAATACCACGCTTTGGCAGGCAGTTAAAAATAAGCTCTTAAAACAAAAACACTTTTTGTTCGGTGCAACTTCACATTTAAGGCGGTATTTACACGGGTTGACTCGTTTGTTGTGTAAAATCGAATCGACATCTCATTGAAATTAGGATTGCGATTAGATTTTAAAACGATTGTCGATAAAAAGGCCTGCTAATTAATTAAAATGGTCTGCAAAGTTGCCTGTCAAGTCGACTCGTGTAAATACCAAATAGTTCTGCGAAATTCCATGAAGTGCTGCGCGCACAGTCGAATGTACACACGACGGCACCTCAGACTATACATGTTGACCTTGAGACCGCCTTTATACCCTACGTAATAAAAGCTGTTTTCGTAGTTTAACTGTATAACCTGACGTGCTGTCCTTTGTACGTAATACAAACAAGTTTAGCTGTTGCCGAGTCGAACTCATATTCATTAATCGAATTTCAACGACACATCGATTCTGCTAATAGGGTTTTAGTGCCGTCAAAGCGCAAACCTATGGTTTACAGTTAAATTACAACTGCATCAGTTACAGTATGCAAAACGATCGTAACTAATAGATTGATTCCGAACTGATCCCTAAAAGCCACTTTGAAGTAGGATTTCTCTTTTAAAGTTCAAACGTGTGTAATCAAAGTTACCTTAACGGTCTAGTTTGCATATACTCGGTTATGTTGCGGTTATAGTTTGTAGAGGACATTGTAAGCTGTTGGAATATAACTTTATGAAACTTTGTTGTGTGATCAAAAGTTATACTTTGCTGATCTGTTTCCAAAACTTATTGCAACGGTATGTCTGAGACGCTCGTGCAGCTTTATTGTATAAATAATATAATAAATGCCCTGTCACAAAATTAGCTACGAACAGCTCCAGCACAACAAATTAATTGAGTTCCTGTATATTTCTATAGCGTGAAAGAGGAAGGATCGCTTCTAACGAACCATTGAAAATGGTGACATACGATATTCACGATGAGACAATAATGATAGTCGTCTTGGATATTTAGTTGTATTATGTGTAAACTGTTTTACGTTTACACAAAAACCAAATGCTAATGACGAGTTTTATTAAGGTCATTATTTTTATTCAAATTCTGCGAAAAATTTATCATCCCTTATTAAAGTCTCCCACTTATGAAAAATACTCGTAAGAACTTAACGTCGTTATCTAGTAAAATGACATTAACAAGTTACGTGAAGATTAGCCGAAGATTATCAAGGAGAGAAGACAAGGTTGCGTTTTAAAATACACTCGCGGACAAAGAAAACGGATTACCACTTTATTTTCATACAAATATCAAGAAACATGCACACCTCACAGTCTTAGTGATAAAAAAAATTTGAGCATCTCTGCAATTGTATGGAACCTAATTATTTACGATTTACGATTATTCCTTTTTGAGGAAATTACGAGGTGACAGTATTTCTTTGACATGCTTAATCGACACTTGAACATCCAAAATATCATCCATTTACATATAAAGAGATTTTTTTACCAATAAGACTGTGAAGTGAGCACGTTTCTTTTTATTTGTATGAAAATAATGTGGTGACCCGTTTCTTTGTCTGCGAGTGTATCAGCTACTTATTTTTTAAATCCCCGATAGCTAATGAGGTTACTTAATTATTTTTGTAACAACATCGTGTCGCTTAAAGCGTGTTTTCTTTCAAAATATAATGTCGAAAGTGATTCGCTAACATCAATTTAATTTTAGCGATTGAACTCGATGTTAAATATTATTATTAATTCTTCGTTTTAACAGTTCCACGTAGGTATATCACTCTTACGCATAAGTATCTAATAGTAATGATATTAAACTTTATTTTTTTAATCACCCAACACTGCATTTTTTTCATGGTTCTACCTTTTTCTGGCATATGTTTATTTGTATGCTATGGATTTCCAAATACCAACGCTAGGAGACATTATTCCCACCAAAAGAAGCAGGAAAAAAACTTGGCAAAAGATTTTTTACATACCTACAGTCTTATTCCATCCATATCCCATATTCACTGGAAGGCCGCGTTTTTTTACGATATAAAAGGAATAAAATAAAATAAATAAATATAAATATTTGACAACATCACATACATTGCTCCGATTCCAAAGTAAGTAGCTAATAAAGCACTTGTGTTATGGAAATCAGAGACAACGGTGGTATCACAAACACCCAGACCTGAGACAATATAGAAAAGTTTATTTTTCTAAATTGACCCAACCGGGGATCGAACCCGGGACCTCAGAGATGGCGACACCTTGAAAACCGGTGAAACCTTGAAAAATTTTTCGGTCAGGAATCTTTGTCGAATAATTCACATAAGATCTGTGTGCTAGTTTTCCTGTCTGTGTGTAGTTCTCTTCACACAACATTGTTGGCATAGCATAGCTGACTCAATGATTGGTTGGCCCCACACTTTTGCCCGTAAACCGATGTACGTGACGGTCGAACAGTAGCCCTTTATTCACGTCAATGACATACTCGTACGTCTGGGAGAAGCTGGAACATCGTGACGAGGGACGCGTCTGTATACAAAATTAAGTATCTGGAGTTAAGACGCCGGCGAACAGTGAGCTTCCCATACAATCGTAATACCAAAATGATTTGCAATTTGAGCATAATTAACTCTTCTTGTGATGCTATTCGGATTAAGACAGTATTTGTACTAGTTTTTGTAGTACAGAGTGCTTAAAAATAAATAATAAAGATAACGTCTGAGAAATCTGCACAGTGGGATTAATAGTGTTTATACTAAATTCAACGATTTGGCTGAAATAACATAACTAGCGGCCGCCCGTGGCTTCTATCGCGTGGACCCTAGGGAACATTTGACCGGAATAAAAAGTAGCCTATATTATTATGACAATCCAGGTTATAATGTGTGCCAAATTTCATCGAAAACCGTCCAGTCGTTTAGGTGTGAAAAGATAACAAATACACACACACACACACGTACGCAAACTTTCGCATTTAAAATATTAAAGTATAATATATATAATAAAATATGAGAAGGATAGGATGGGATTCGCAGTTTTTTTATTTTTTATTGAATCATTCCCCCCTAACAAGATATAGACCCAAACAAAGTACCACGTTTCATAAACTCATTTAAAGTAAAATTGTTTACCCGCGTAAATTTATACGTACCGATAAAATCTTAAAAAGTTGTTAAGCTTACATTTACAAGGAGACAGCTTTAGAATAGCTTATCTCAGCGTCGGGAACAATTTCTGACGTGCTTCCCAAAGCACGAACCGCCAGTTACTGTAAAATTTTATTCGAAAGAGCAGAAACAGATATTATCTTCGCCAGTGTCTCCGTTTTATAGCGAATTCTAACAAGAAAACGATATTTTGTTAGTTCAAACGGCATCTTAAATAAACCATCACACAGAAAGGTATGTCTCCAGTGTCTCCTATAGGAGCATCATCATTTATTTTTAACCGACTTCAAGAAAATGAGGAGGTTCTATGTTCGTCTGTTTATTTGTTTTTTTTTATTTTTATTTTATTTTTTTTATTTTATGTATGTCCACCGATTACTCGAGGACGGCTAAACCGATTGACATGTTTCAAACGCCACTTTATCAGGTTTGTTCCCAAGTTGGTTCCATTTTTTGAAAATTTCAAATCGGTTCAGTGGTTTTCGAGTAATCCTGAAAATACTGTGATTTTTTAGGTAACTTTTGCACGTGTTTCAACGGATCTTCAGACATAACTTCTTTGCTTAGAAACCGATTGAGATAATTCTTGTTTTGTTAGAAAGGGGATACTTTAAGGGTGTTTTCATTAAAATTTCCTGCACATTGGACCTTGGACTTCGAAGATACTCAAGAGAACTCTTCAAAATTAAATAGGATAGTGTATTAGTGATTACTCTACGGTATTGAAAGGTTTCGCATCAACCATTTTTAGTATCACTGTTGGGACTGGAATACAAGCCTTACTTATGGGCTAATAAGTAGGATGGACCATAACCCACCGCGCGGGCCCAATGCGGATTGGTGGGTGTTAATGAGTGCAAATGTAGCTGGGACTAACGGCTTAACGTGTCTTCTGAAGCACGGAGGATCTCGCGATAATACACTTTGGTCACCCACCCCATGACTGACCCTTGCTAAAATTAACAGCGTGAAAAGTGGAAATTGAGTTATTAGGAGCATTATACGATTGAAAAGTGTGAAATATGAATAACATATATTTATATCATTGTTTACATTTACTTGTACATACCTACCACACAAAAGTGAAAAATAAAAAAGCTTTAAAAAATTAAAAAGAAAAACCTCCTTCAAAAAACCTTAAAAAAATAGCTATAAAAAAACAGCTTTAAAAAGCAACAGCTCTAAAAAGCAACAAAAAATATTCAAATCTGCATAATTACCTACTATTCAAGTAACTACGCGTATCTGATATTAAAAAAAACGTCTTATGAAGTCGGGTGGGGCTTTAAGATCTAAAAAATCAAATTGAGAAAGAGAAACCACCATAAATGTTTATATAAATTAAAAAACGAAAATATCTTTCAGCCCCTGATATTTGCGGTAGTGACTAGTAATTCTTCAAAGGTACCGGGGTTGAATCCCGGTAGGGGCAAATGATTTTGCACTATGTTAAAATAATTAAATAACTTTATTTCTAAAGTGGGTTGGTACTATAAAGTGTGGGGGCGTAGAATATTTAAAAGAATATTTAGTATCGATATAATTATTATTAATTTTTAGACTTTTAAAACTTATTTTTAATTCACACGAATTATGCATGGCATGTCCCTTGTTCTTTTCTTTTTCAAACGAATCTTATTAGGGTTCCGTACCAAAATGGTAAAAAGGAACCCTTATAGTGCGACCCAGTCTGTCTGTCTGTCTGTCACAGCTGGATATCTCGAGAACTACTTATGTAGTTTGCCCAACTATTTTGCAAATAAGAGAGAAATAAAATAAATTATATTTTTTTTGCAACAGGGACTGAAAGAGGGTCCTAAAAATTTGAAGTGAGGCTACTAATCCTAAAAATTTGATATGGGGTATCATAATGAAAGAGTGCTACTTACACATTCTCAAACTTAAATAAATATTTTTTAAGGCTTATGCAGCCATGTTTTCAACTTTTGGTAAAAAATGTAAAAAAATATCTGTAAACGATGTCTCTAAAAAGTAAACTTTTTCAGAATGATGGCACGGAACCCTCGGTGCGCGAGACCAACTCGCTTTTGACCGTTTTGTTTTGTATTTTTAGCGGCCTCTGCACTAAAGCTAAGCTTGTGTAGCAGTGTCCATCAACATTCTGACGACCTCCGTGGTCGAGTGGTTTGTACGCCAGTTTTCAAAGTGTCGCCATCTCTGAGGTCCTGGGTTCGATCCCCGGCTGGGTCAATTTTTAAAAACGAACTTTTCTATATTGGCTCAGGTCTGGGTGTTTGTGATACCACCGTTGTCTCTGATTTCCATAACACAAGTGCTTTAGCTACTTACTTTGGGATTAGAGCAATGTTTGTGATGTTGTCTAATATTTATTTATTTTATTTGTTTATTCTTCTATTGTTATTTATTGTATTCAGTTACTTACTACTGTCGCGTTAACACACTAACAAATAATTTATTAAAGTTACTTTATTATTTATTTTTAACCTTTTGTTTACCTAGTAATCGTTTAAATCTGGCATTTTATTAAATTAACACAATACAGACTTAAGAATTATACACTTAAATGGGAACAAACATGAAAATAGGAGTATTCATTAATTAAAACGCTCGGCTAATTACAAAGGCACAATTTGAAACTACATTCCACGCTTTTTCAAGAAAATGTGTTTATGTAGGAATGTGCTAAAATCTTGGCAGCTTTTGCCGTACTTTGTCAGTAATTAGTATTGCAAGATTAAGAAGGCGCTCGCGCGGTACACACCCAAAAAGCCTCCAACGCTTCGGTGATAAGATTGAAAATTGCTGAGCACAATTCTGGTTGTTGGATGTTATTCCTAAGTTTGGAACTTATTTTAACTAAGAAGTATCCAAACCAGTCTCAAAATTATTTCTTTAACTATCTATTTCATAAAAAAATATATGTTGCCTGTTGTTTAAAAATACCGAGAATAAATTAAGGGTGAATCACATACTCGTAACACACAAAAAAGAAAAACCTCCTTCAAAAGTCCTCAAAATTTATATAAAAACAGCTTCAAAAAGAAACTAGCTCTAAAAAGCAAGAAATAATATTCAAATCTACGCATATCTGATATTTAAAAAAACTTCTATTGAAGTCCTCCTCCCTTTTTGAAGTCGGTTCAAACTGATCTGAACTTGTTTGTTAAAGTACTCAGTTATGAATTTATTCCATTGTTATAAGCGTATTTTCAAACGTTTCATTACAAAAGAAAACTGAGTTATTACCCAACATCGAAACTTAAAACTCAACAAAGAGAAAGCAAGCCAATATTATAATACTACTCATTAAAACTAAAATATTCGCTTCATATCTTCAAGTCTCAAATTCCTTTCAGAGCAATGAATTTGGAATATAGAAAGGTTAATTGCGACGATTTAACAAATAAATGACATTATTTTACAAGATTAAACTGAAACGGATACTATTTAGGAATTTTGAAAGTAGGAATGGAACGAACTTGGAATTTGAATTACTAAGGACACGATAGATTCTGTTCGTGCCTTGAACATTTTATAAAGAGCCTGGGGTGCAGTTAAAAATTCAATATTTCATAATTAGTCAAGATATTAAAGTTTTTTGTGTCCCAACATTTTACAGACTTGTGGATTTAGTGCTCATTCATTGACTTATAAGCGCGTATACAAAAGAGAATGTCTTGTTTATGTAAATCATCATAATCAATGCGTCTACGCACGCCTTTTGCAATCTTTGTGAGTTTGAGAAATATTCAAGTTTTTTTTTCGATCAGACTATTGTTTTTTTAATGGCGTGTACCTATGCATTATGCCACAAATTGTTATGCTAATAGACTTTATGATTAGTATAATCGTTATGGGTAAAAAATATGCAATATTTTTTTTTATCTGCACATACGAGTGATGATGATGCTCTTGACCGATTTCGGCTACGGCGACTGCATCATTCATTGCATAAGGCTTCGTTATATCGTGCGCTCTCATAATAATAATGGCTGCAGTAGCGAATTTTGTTGCTGAATACACGCGCACATATGCTAGGTATAAGTCAGGACTCCGTTAACATACTACTTAACTAATGATAAGTATTTTCATACCTACCTATCTTCCCGACGTTTCGACTGAGTTGCAAGAACCGTGGTCACGAGTTTAGTCAGAAACGTCGGGAAAATAGGTAGGTATGAAAATACCTATCATTAGTTACGTAGTATGTTAACGGAGTCCTGACTTGTACCTAGCATATGTGCGGATGTAGTCACGTGGACCACGTGACCACGGCCGATGCAACTCGGTCGAAACGTCGGGAAAATAGGTAGGTATGAAAATACCTATCATTAGTTACGTAGTATGTTAACGGAGTCCTGACTTGTATCTAACATATTTGCGGATGTAGTCTCTTGGACCACGTAACCACGGCCGAAGCAACTCGGTCGAAACGTCGGGAAAATAGGTAGGTATGAAAATACCTATCATTAGTTACGTAGTATGTTAACGGAGTCCTGACTTGTACCTAGAATATGTGCGGATGTAGTCACGTGGACCACGTGACCACGGCCGATGCAACTCGGTCGAAACGTCGGGAAAATAGGTAGGTATGAAAATACCTATCATTAGTTACGTAGTATGTTAACGGAGTCCTGACTTGTATCTAACATATTTGCGGATGTAGTCACTTGGACCACGTAACCACGGCCGAAGCAACTCGGTCGAAACATCGGGAAAATAGGTAGGTATGAAAATACCTATCATTAGTTACGTACGCGTTTAATTCCTGTTATCATAACTTAGTACAATGCAACGCGAAAGTTTAAAAGTGTATATACATTAAGGGTGTATTTTAGTTAAAGATATCACTAGGTACTGCTAAACGAATATCTCTAATAGATGTCTCTTCCCCTTTTATGTACAGGACAAGTTAATAAACTGGCCTTCAAAACTTAGTACCACACTTAAAATTGTACTAACTTTTCAAACACACAAAATATATTTTCGAAATAAAAGGGACTAAAACCTTTTTAAATAAAATGTTTTTTTTAAATAAGAACTTCACTATCAATTACATTTAAAAAATTGCAATTTTAAAAGTGTGGTACTTGTGTTTGTTTAAAGAAATTGCAATTTTAAAAGTGTGGTACTAAGTTTTGAAGGCCAGTGTAGATTTAAAACTATTCAACTTTAAAGTAACTTACATATAATATTACTGTTTTATAATTATGATAAATTGACTTGTATTTCAACTTGTTGGAACTACAATTAAATTGTTATGGCCTTAGTTTGAAAGTTTTGGGTTCGTAATTTCGCAAATGCCGTTTCATGAAATATTATGCCCCGATTTTCCATTTCCAGTGATTTAGATTTTTACTTGTTTATTTTAAAACAAATTAATTTATTATAAAAGATTAATTACTTTCGGATCCAAGCTATGACTTAATATGTATGCATTATTGTTGCGTGAAGCATGGGTGATATCAAAAGTTCAAATTTATGACTCATTTATTTCTAAACTTTAGGATTAAGAAATCCGCGATCGAATAAAAATACTAGAGTTTTGATATTTAAAAAGGGCTTGTTTAATAAATACGTACACTTACAAACTTTAATTTCGATTTCAATTAGTTTTTTAAATCATGTAGGTATATTAAATATAAAAGTACCTACTTTTTGCTTTTGCGGTTCATGATTGAAAATAAAACTTTCTTTGTTAACCACCTTTCAACCCATAAAATTAATTTCCCTTTCACAATCTCAAGCCGATTGATCGACCAAGTTATGGATTCAAATTCAACACAAATTCGTCTTATATTAGGAAATAAATATTTCAGATTGGTACAATAAAGAGCTCGTTTCTTTGTGTAATAGAGCTATTTCGTGTTAACGATATTATTTTCCCATTTACTCTGAATTTCAGGATTATCGATCAATATTGTGAATGTTTTGTTTCCACTCCTTATAGTCCAAACTTATGGCTTAAGAAAAATATTAAGATCTGCAATTTTAAGAATACCATTGCAAGTGGTGAAAATTTTTAATGAAACATATAAAGTTGCAAGGCGTTAATAAAATATTAGTAAGAGGCTCAACATAATTGATCATATTGACATACCGGTGTAAACTTAAATATTTCTTAAACTACAGTACGGATCACGAAAGATGACCACTGCGCAGAGGTCATTTTTTAGGCCCACTTTGAGGTGCGGGGTGGGGCGCGGGCGGAATGCGGCAAGACCGGAGCGACGCCATTGGTGGGCGCGCGTCGCGGCACGCGTGATAGGCCGCTCAGTCGCTAATTCGCCTATCGCGGCATTAACGCGCTCCCAGTGCTCTCGAGTACATTTACATGTACATGCGTAGACGGCCGCCATTTGTGGTCATCTTTCGTGATCCGTACTGTACCTGTTTTGTCTACCCTAATTAAGGGCGCGTAGTCTGCACACTAGCGCCACTATTGGAAAAAATGGCCGCTTTAAGCAAAAAATCTCCATTAAACTAAATGACAGGCTAGAAAATATTGTCTAAGCGATAAAAAGTACCACAGAGCTTCTTCGGAGTGCACTACAGAGAGATAATTCACAATTTCATATTTATTTAAGCACTACGATTTTTTCAAATGGTGGCGATAGTGTGCAGACTAAGTACTCTGACTCTTCATGGGATCTGTGTAGATCTGGCACATGTACCATCCTCGGTCCGTCTCCCGCAGTTCCCTGATGTGGAGGAACCACACGCGATGATCGCTGTG
Organism: Catoptria pinella; assembly: GCA_963556745.1. Lineage (NCBI taxonomy): Eukaryota > Metazoa > Arthropoda > Insecta > Lepidoptera > Crambidae > Catoptria > Catoptria pinella. The sequence goes on along the minus strand of OY750774.1, from coordinate 10,881,600 downwards.
GGTATAACGCCAACGCGTCTACTCCGAGATATCCTATGCTCTTAAATGCGAGTTCCTATCAAGAAACAAGCTACATAACAAACAAAACAAATCCAAGCTTAATCTTACTATATCTCTAAGCTCCAAAACTTATCATGTAATAATTCGAATCGCTGAACAGGCGAGCATCTTAGCCAATCCTTTAGCAGTTAATTTCGCAGTTTCCCCACATTATCTCTAAGAAGGACATTTCGAATGACCAGTCGCAAGTTTAGCGGTTAACCAAAATTAGTTTCAACGAAGATAATACTCAAGTTCAACTTTGTAATTTAATAGAACCCTGCCTCTTGTGAAACGCTTCAACTATTTGAAACTTTAACAAGTGTTTCATAGTAAATCTTGGACTATTTAGCGATAACTTAAAAGTTTTTATATTGATTGATTTAAAACAATAAAACCGTTCTGGAGATAAATGGGAAAATTATTACTTCAGCGCCCCCTAGCGGCTAACTACCATAACACATATCTAAGAACCATCACCGATAACCTACACACCCATTACAGAAAACCGCATCGAAATCAGTTTAGTAGTTTTTGAAAACTTTTCAAGTGCGACTTATTTGGTTGCTGCAGCGCCCCCTAGTGGTCTACCACCATGAAACATGTCTAAGAACCTGCTCTGAAACGAAACCTTTTGAATGCAAAAAACCGCATTGAAATCGGCCTAGTAGTTTCCGAGGAAAATGGTAACAGACAAACATACAAACAAACAAACACACAACCTCTAACCCCAAACGCATATACCGCCTCCGTTCCGTTCCGTCCGTCGCGGGTAAAAATGATAATTAAGTCCACCTTCGTACACTACTTTAATGTTGTACATTAAATAAATAAAGTAAAATAAAGTTTGAGATTGAATCAAAGTTTCCATAAGATAATTATTTAAAATATATTTATTTACTTAGATACTAAAATGGAAAAACAAATCAATTTAATATGAATAAATAATTTTGAGGACCAGTTTCACATTGTCATGATAAATTAATAGTCAGGTAATTTTGTGAAAATTCTGCTACAATTTTAAATAAAACCTGATGCAACTAAGGTAAATAGGCAATCGAAAAATGTAGTAAAAATTGTTAATTCATTCGCGGAATGAGCTGTAATTCCAGTGAATACTAAAATAAGCAGAAACATTAACGCTGATTATTTGACAAAGAACGACAAAATGAAATCGCTGGCTTTTGGGTCAGTTCTAAAGCAACCATTGCTCAGAGCTCAAACACACAGGATGCATATCCGCAGATCGCTGCGTTCTTTCGTAAATAAATAGTTAAAAGTACCTATTGTGATGAGAAAATAAATTGATTTACTATTATTATTATTAAAAGGAATCGATGGTACTGTACCATCCCTAAACACAGTTAAGTTCCATTTTTTATTTCATGGTCGTTGACTAAAGATAAAATATAAAGTTAAGAAAATAAAATTATAATCAATTCTCAACTTTAAGAAAAAAATAATCTTTAAGTAGGTAGATTTTATCCAAAAGAGACCGTTAATTACCGTCCAACCAAATTAATACTTAACCGCAAAAAGAAAACTTCATAATAACTTTAAAGGCGATGTAATTTGAAATCGATGAAACTTCGCTGAAACGACTTGATCAAAGCCAAAGTCATTATGTTTTTTTTTCAAATTAATTTATTTTTCACCGCGTCCCGTTTTCACCGTTATAAAACTTTGTCGAGTTAGAATTTTAGAAGCCTCATTGACTAATATAGGTGTAGTAGGTAGGAATTGTATTAGGAAAACCTCATAAAATAAGTTTATCTTGAGCTTCTGTACAGTAATATGTTTGCTCGTACAATGAACACAAAAAAAAAACATTTTTTGTTTTAGTAACAACAGATGGAATATGGGTTTTCCGATGTTGTTCTAAATGTGATATTTCATACACAAAGAGAATAAAACATCAATACATACCGAGTATTTCACTGTTGCCAGCGAATAACAGACATACAGTTGTATTGACATCGAAACTTATGTTAGTAAAGGCTCGTATTCACTAACAAGGGGACAATTGTGGCGACAAGTGTCGCTAAAAATGTCGTGCGAGGTGATGTGCAGGGTGCTTTGCACGACAAATCTGTCACGACAGTTACTCGTCATTTCATCGCTATATTTTAGAAGACAAATGAATAGTTTTTTAGCAACAGCTAACAACATTACATCTTCGGACGGCATAGTTGAATTAATTACTTAGAATGTGGACGATATCTCTAGGTAAGTAGCGTTAGTACGGACTTATGGAAACTATTACTTTTTGAAAACTATATCGGCTCAACTGTCCATGTCCGTAAGGCGGTGTTTACACGGGTCAACTTGGCAGTCGCTTTTAGTCTATTAGTGTTTTTATCGACAATCGCCACCACATTGAAATGAATTTTGCGATAAGATTTAACAAGCGATTGTCGATAAAAAGCGCTAATTGATTAAAATCGCCTCCTAAGTTGCCTGTCAAGTCGACTCGTGTAAATAAAATACCACATAAAACAGTCTATTTGAGCAAAAAAGAGAGCGTTAATTTCCAAAACGAATAAAGTTTGTACAAGGGGTAAAGATGTCTGACATCACCGACATCTAAAGCAATATGACATACAGACAACGACATACTGACAAAAATGTCGTAGGTCGGTTGTGAATACGAGGCTTAAACATGCCTCCATTATTTTTCTCATGCCTCCATTAAAAGACTAGCTTTTTCCTAAAATCCGTTGATGAATGGGGGGATACCCTTTCTGAGGGGCTTGTCATATCGATTTGACGTATGTATTTGTCGTATGAATTTGTCATTAAAGACATCCATTGAGTGTATTTCATAACCTTTTATCCTTTACCTTTTATTTAGTGTGAAGCTTGGATTTCAAGTTTTGCTAGAATTTTGTGGGACAGCTATATACCTAATAAGCTATTTGCTTACTTCTTTTTTGTTCTATTAAAAGACGAAAGGTTTTTACTGTTTTACTGGTTTTTTTCAGTAGTTAATGTGTATTCCTCTGTATTATTAATCTATATTAATAATTCATATGGTTGTTTTATTTTAAAAATCCAATAATAATAAATTGCAATTTCACATAAATGTAATGGTTCTGAATATCATAATCAACATTTATTTGAACGTTAAAACAAAAGCTTGGAGTTAACCCTTCAACTTCAAGCAGACAATATAAATTTTTCAACGTAATTTAGCATTACGTCGAGTTCTTAACAAATTACGGGGAAGATTTAATAAGTAATCGGGGCGAATGAGTCCCGGCTTATTCTGCATTATCTTTGTAAGCGCAAATTAAATTTAACATCATCCCTCTCACTACCTCTAAGAACAACCTTTGGGATCTATTCACATTAAGGAATATCTTCGACGTTTTTTTTGCAAAAGTAGTTAAGTGCTAAATGGAACACGATACAATATAAAATTTTGTTCCAATAAATAATAAGCTTGTCAAATTATGCACATTTATAAATAAATTGTAATTTTAAACAGATCTTAGGAATAATTATTAATAATCAACTAAAAAAGGCTTCAATAAAACTTTTAGGTTATTTATTGAAAATTATCTTAAACGATCACAATAATTTATTTGCTTTTTTATGTAGCTCGTCCAAATGCACATGTATCTAATTAGTAATAATTGAAAACAATAATGAAAATTGAATTGCAACAATCACAATTCACAGATAAATAGGGCCCTGACTTCTGTTATAAGTAAACTGAAATAATAAAACCGATAAATTTATGAAACGAACAAAAGCTAATTACAAAACAGTTTGTACACGACCTTAATCCGAGCCAACCGTTAAATCTACGCACCTCAGCGTTCGTCGCTTATTCAAGAGATCCATTCTTATAATGAAATCTCCCCTTTAATAGTCCACAGAATGTAGACAGGGTGAAACTGCGGAATCTCTGCTAATGGTGCGTAACCGCGTATCTTATGTTACGCGTTGTAAGTGTCGACGCCATAATAGTACCAATAGGCCGCAAGGTTTTCGTTAGGATCTTTGTTTTCGTTAAGAGAATATTGATTTTCATTTGTCTATGAGACCTCCATTTAAATTGATACCCTTTATTGTAACTGTTGAATTAATGGCTCTGATACCTACACCGCGTAACATAAGATACGTGGTTAACGTATCTTATGTTACGCAGTGCAAGTTTCGGCGCCCTATTATATATGCCTACAACCGCAAGGTTTTCTTTGGGAGATAGATGATCTAACTAAATTTTTGTCTTTGCTTAGAGAACATCGATTTTCATTTGTCTATGAAAACTCCATTTTAATTGGTACTCCTTTGGCGAATAACCGCGTACATAACTTATGGTACGCGGTGTAAGTGTCAGTGCCATATGTACCAAAAGGTCGCAAGGTTTTCCTTGTAAAATCTTTAGTTTTACTTAACCCTTGTTTTCGCTTGGAGAACATCGATTTTATTTGTCTATGAAATTTTCATTTTAATATTTCATGGAAGTCAGACGGTGGAATTGCAGAATCTCCGCTAATAGCGTATATTTAACCGCGTATCTTATGTTACGCGGTGAGTACCGGCGCCATAGTGTTTTTATTACAAACCAAAAAAGAATTCTCCTCCGTGGTAAATTATTAATGAAATAACACATTATAAATAACTTTTTTAAATAAGGTTCCACGACAAGTGATTGATCTTAATTTGCATGAATTTTAAAACCATGTTAAAAAGACGCTTATGGGTAAAGGTTATTATAAAGTAGACGATTATCTAAAAGACCGAAATGCATGGAAATGATGTAACATGTAACACATAAGTACTTTGTTGTTAATAATCCTGTTGTACTGTATTTGGTAACGATATATTTGAGTTTGTAAATATCTTTACTTATTTCATATCGTTAACTTCTTGTCAGTTAAAAAAGTCTGGAACGGGTGGTAGGAAAAAGTGCTTAATTATAAAGTTTATTTGAATAAAGAAATTTTGACTATTGACTATTGAGTAACCTTTTTTTAAGTAACAAATATAATATTATCTTTGCCGAATGGCATCTTAATTTGGCTGATTGTTATCAATTAATGTAAAACGTTTTGATGATGTAATGTATCTAATTTCATCGTGTTATGTGCGATATACAATGGGAAGCGATATCACATACTGTTGATTTATTTGTCAGTAAATAGATTCAATTACGTACTAATTAGCTCTTGATAACTATAAGTAAATTGATGTCCTTGATGTGTGGATTAAATTAGCTGAATAAGTTACGGGTTCAATATCGTTTGTGTTGTGTTGTTTATTTGACGACCTCTGTGGTCGAGTGGCTTTGTACACCATTTTTCAAGGTGTCGCCATTTCTGAGGTCCCGGGTTCGATCCCCGGTTGGGTCAATTTAGAAAACGAACTTTTCTATATTGGCTCGGGTCTGGGTGTTTGTGATACCACCGTTGTCTCTAATTTCCATAAGACAAGTGCTTTAGCTACTTACTTTGGAATCGGAGCAATGCATGTGATGTTGTCAAATATTTATTTAAATTTGTGAGCTTCTCTATGAAGAGTATATTTCTCAGACTCTGGTTAAGTTCCACTTAACTTACTTGGCAGATAGTTTCATGAAAATGTTGTTCCATTAAACTTATGAAACATAGCCTGAATAATGAAATGAAACACTTTTATGGATACTTACGCATTTATTATAGCTCTTTTGATTTTAAGCTTAAAGCTCTTTTTAGGGTTTCGTACCTTAAAACGAAAAAACAAAACTCTTATAGGATCACTTTGTTATCCATCTCTATCTGTCTGTCAAGACTTAATATCTCAGGAACGCTTGAAGGTATCGAATTGAAATTAAAACCATATACTCAAGTCTACAGTCCCTTGACACTGCGAAAAATCAATCTTCTAAGTTAATGCAAAAAAGATACGACCGTTTATGCCGCAAGAAACGCATATTTCAACTCTCTCAAGGGAATCAAAATTTATAGGGTACATAAATTTATAATATATTTAAATACATATATTTTTAATTAAATCATAAAACAATATTTATTTATTGAAGTACCTACTGTACAGAACCCTCGGTGGGCGAGTCCGACTCGCACTTGTCCGGTTTTTTGGATTTCCCGACGTTTCGGTACCTTCCCAGCTGCAAACAGTTAGCATCTCAAACTTAAAGTTAATGTAGACTGTTTATCAAATAAAATGTATAAAGCATAAATATTAATCAGCCATAGCTACACGTTAACTTAAACAGGTTATTCCGTAGATACTTATTACTAGACATCGGATTATATGCACTAACAAAGTAATATGCATGCAAATATGCACTAAAAAGCAGAAATATGCACTAAAAATTTAATACCCAAAAGATGCACAATACACATTTAAAATCTTTTTATTTATATATATTTTAATCAATCTTTTTTATTTATTATCTCTTTTACTTTTCCATATTCTTAAAATTATGCAAAGTATAGTTTTTGTGACAATAAAAAAAAAATAGTGTTTCTCCAAATTAGTGACGTTTATAAGTGTCGACGCCGCAGTATCAATTTTGTACGCCGAAAAAGAGCTTTCTACATCAACTGACGTCATTGGACTAAATTTAAAATTAGCGCAATTTCTGGAAATACCTACTTGTATAATGTAGTAGTGTATTGCCGTTGATGTAGGAAATATTCTTCATGTCTTCAAGACTCGGGTTGTTTCGCAAAATGTTTCACAAATCTTCTCTGATATTGAATTACGAAGGGCGTTGGCGAGTTGGATCATAGTTTCCAGTATTTCTATTGATATAAATAGAGGCTAGCTTAAATAGCTCCCTAAAAGTACGTCTCGCTACTAACGAAATATGCACGATTCGGAAAAAAAGGCGTTATTGACGTCGTAATTAGAGAGTTATATGCAAATATGCAAATGCATAAAATCCGATGTCTACTTATTTCTGACTGATTCAAGTTTAAGGCGACAGATCGTTTGCTTTCAGAAGCGACATTAACTTCATATCTCACATTTTTCCCATTACTATTTCACTGTCTGAAGCTAGGTCACGTTCTACTTTTCACACTGAATGTTTGCGTTTTACTTAAAAGTTTCTACCAATGTAGCACAGCGGGCTACGTATTAGTTTTACGAGTCTCCGAAAGCTTTTATAATTTCTTTAATCCTGTTATGCTGGGGCCAGAACACAGACTTTAGATTATTGCGATAGATGGGCGCTAGACTTTACGTTATTATGGCCCATAGACCATTGTTGTATGGTCTGTGGTCCTTAATAATGTCAATGTCTAGCGCCCATCTATCACAATAATTAAGTGTTGTTCCCCACGTACCACAGCCACACCACATTGGAGCGACATTAATTTTTATTTATTGCATTCTTATGGTACATACATGTAAAATAGAACGTGAGGATGAGTGATAGAGATAGCATGTTACAAGTAAGATTCCTTTTTTTATTTACACTGGCCTTCAAAACTTGGTACCACGGCATAGACTTAGAAAAATTTTCGCTGTACCACACTTGAAATTGCAATATCTCTTAAACAATAGAAGCTAAAGTTTTGAAATAAAAAAGGTTTTATTTCAAGGTCATCGATTGTGATGTTATTATTAAAAAAAACTTCTTTTTTCAGGCCTTTTTATTCGAAAATATATCTTGTGTACTTTAAAAGTTATTACAATTTTAAAAGTGTGGTACCATGTTTGGAAGGCCGGATAAACGGACCGACGAACAGACAGCCGCCGGACGGACATAGATAGCATTTTTTCCCAAGCTGAACCAGAGACGCTTCGGGCTCGCTCGGTCAATTAGCACACGCCCACGTGTTGTCGTTGTGGTGTGGTTGTGGTACTTACGTGTGAAACAACCCTCGAGTAGTTTTCATAAGATTTATGATGAAGAGGATCTGAAGATATGCATCTTTCAAACGTTGCCAGTGAAACTTTCAAATAAGCGAAATGAACGTTCATTTGATGCTACTACGAAAGCGATAAAAAATATTTTCTTTTCTGCTAGTCTTTTTTAACACGGACTTAAGATAAAGTACAGTCTTACTTATGATAAAAGTCAAAGACATTTATCCTGGACTAGGAAAGAAAACCGTTTAAGTTTTTTTTAAGAATCTTACTATTCCGTCAAACATAGTTCAAAGCTTTTGATTCACTTTGCTTACTCATTCAGTTTTTACATGCCATTTCTGTGTTCTTTTTCACTTTAAAAAATGGTTAAAAAAATTAACTGGGTTTGATTGAGTAATATAGAACACAAACATTTCTTAATTTTTCGTCGGAGTTTTAATTATAATAACCCAAGTTTTATGTTCACTAATTCTGACGCAAATTGAAAAAATAAATAGTCAGAGACTAGATTACTATTTCAAATGGAATCCAATGCCGTGACACCATAAGGGAAATAAGGGGTGTAACACACAGCCAATTCCGAAGTAGGAGTGAATTTAAGAAAAACTGCCGACACGAGCCGGGGGAAGCCAATTTCCCTCAGAAAGGAAATAGCTAGTTCGATAGCTCGCCGACGCAAATCTCGCAGTACTGGCTCTAGCGTACACCAATGAATAACAATTGAACTTGCAATTTTAAAAGAGATTTTAGCGCCATTCGGTACATTTATTTTATTTCATCCGTATCAAACCATAATATCTTCGTAAAAGAAAATGTACAGTTATTACTTCTTTAAATAAATTTCATATTACACTAACTAAAAAGATAGTTGAAGACATTTTTAAAATGTCTTATTTTAAAAAAGAAAATTGGAAATTTCTGTTTCTATGGAAATTTTAAAATCGGTCTAACTTAGCTCTAATACTATTTATCGAAAACGTTTTTTATTAATTTTTTAGAAAAATGTATTCTGCTTTTGTGTATGAAGTTTCATTAAAATCGGTTCATTCATTTAAAAAATATGAAATTGTAAGTTTGAATAAAATGCCGTTTGCCCTCAACGCTCTTAAGAACAACTCATTTTCGGTAACTTGTGTATAGCATGATTCATTGTAAATCAACAAAGACTTATATGTGTATGTATGTATACTAGACAGGCTGTACTGTACCGAAAATTGCTCTTTAAGTTACGGTGCATGCACCGCAACTTCTTTAGTCTATTGACCGAGAGAAACAGTTGATGCACCGCGAAGGTTGTTTGTAATACAATGTTAATTTTGAATTAATAGCTCGTCTTACATAGACGAGCTGTTCATTGTAAATCAATCAAAGATTTGCAGTATTAAATTTTTGTGTACACAAAAGTTTTTCTCTCTTCCAGTTAAAATGTAACACGCTTTTATTTTGAAAACATGTAACTGTCAGAACGTTATTAGTACACAAATATTAAATAAATACTGGTATGAGATTAACGAGAAAAAAAATTTTTTTTCCTTACTTTACATGTAGGGAAGGTTCACTAAAAAAACATTATCTCACTTTTTCGGCGTAGTTAGTATACAGATTTATGCCAAATTACACTTTACTTGTATCACAGCGTAAAAACTTAGGGAAGAGGTTATGTAGACTGTACTTGTACTAAGGCCCTTCTGAGCTAGGCCGCGGACGGACCAGATTTGATTACAGACAGATAAAAAATATATAAAAGTTAGTAAAAAGACAAAATTCACTTGTGATCAAAGAAAATAGTTTTTCCAATAAAAACAAGTTTTAAAACAAAATCCTTAAAAAATACATTTACGAAAGCGTTTTGCTCGAAAAAAAAACACAGTTTAAGATCGTTTTAAAATGGACCGTGAAAAATAACTGCTGCAGATTTCTGCTTCTATAACGGCCATTCCTCGCTCCTTAGCTCGCTATTAGTGAATCATAACTTACTTCAGTCTTAATTGCTCAATTTTTCACTGAAACAGTCAGCTTTTTAGTACAGCACTAGCTTCCGCCCGCGATTTCGTCCGCGTAGACATTCGAAATCCCTAGGAAACTTTAGAACGGGATAAAAAGTATCCTAATTGACGATTTAAAAATGCTTATTATGTGAGCTTATTTTAATAAATAATTTCATTCATTCATATGATTTAAATTAATAATATACGCGCTGTGATCAATAAAAAGTATTTCATTTCTAATGAACTGTACGCGCAGAAGTCTTAGATGTGAATAAGTATACTACGCTTTACTTATAGCAAAGGAAAAAATCATGCAACAATAAATCAGTGACATTTCTGCTTCATCTCGCTCCTTAGCACGACTATTAAAGGAATCATAACTTAGCTCGTCTTACTTAATTGCTAAATTTTTCAATAACACAGATAGCTATCTAATGCTGCTCTTTTTTCGTCATAGCAGAAAATATGAATGTTTTGTGTATATTAAAATGTTTTGATCACCATTCAAATAAAGCTTACATTTTTCAGGATGATGTAAGGATTCTAACGATACCCCATACATCCAAATCCGTTAAGGCATTTATAAGTTATGATGGAATAAAGAAACTCACAGACCCATTTACAAATATATATGAACCCTGAACACATTACACTTTGTTTTTTGGGCAGTCGTGTAAAAACTAAAAAGAGCAATCCATCCAACTACAGCTAAATATAATCAGAACACACTTAGCAACTTAAATTAGAGGCTGTACCTCACGATCAGATTATAATGATAGTGGAAACAAAGTTTCTTCCAGCGCGCAAGTTTTAATTTGATTAGTTCTTTCTTTTCGTGTAACAGGCGTCGGGAAGTTTTTGTAGCCCACCTGCTAATGTTAACGAGTTCGACATTATTAATTATTGTCTGAACAAGTTACACGACTAGCTATGAACATATGAACAAACTCAATGTCATGTTGGCATAGAGCTGTCATTGAGATCGATGGTATCCGCAGCGCTGCGAGAAAACCCATGCATTATGTTATTTGTTATGCCTGGAGAGCTGGTCACTAACTGAAATGTTTCTTCAGATGGCTTTAAAAACAAAGAAACACTGCCTTATAAATAATTCACAACTTTTCACGAAATTAACTCATTTATTTTCCTTTTGTCACTGATAGAATGACAATAAAGAAATACTTAATACTTATTATTAATCAAAAACCATAAAGAATTAAAAAATGCCTCTTGCAAGGAGGCGACAGTATGTATTCAGAAAGTTTTTTTACTAAATACCACCCTTGATAATAATAATATTATGAATGTTTATGTTTTGATAAAAAAAGCTTATTATTTGAAATTTTATATTTTATTGCAAAAGAATATTGAATGCAAAAGATTCAAAAAGATTATTCCATTTTTATTGTTATTTACAAACTTCGATATGAGATGAAAATGTTGATTGAAGGGAAAAAAAATAAATATACCAGACTCATTTTATTTAAATAAAAGACAAGCTAATAATTTAAATTAATTTCTCAGTATTCTTAATGAAAACCTTTTGATCTCTAATCTGAAATTAATAGTTTCAATCTTAAGTTTAATGATAGTAAAATTGAGTTGAAATTGTTTTTTAGAAAGAAGATCAACAGTGTTGTATCAAATGATAAAAAAAAGTATTTAGAGATTCTTGCAACTAAAAAACTTTCGGTAAATGAAAAAAAAGTGGACTTAATTAAAAAATATATCATCGCTTACACACACATACACGTGCACACAATTGGAATGTTACCCTTTGTTAAATTGAATTGTTTTTATTTTACCACATAGTACATAGGTACTCAATATTTAAGTTTATGTTCTGTCTTGGGAAGAGCGAGTCAACCCCAACACGTGTATTGTTGGGGTGTCCTAATATTATATTACATTAAAATTGAGTTATAAAGTTATTTTTAGTTTATTTATTTTATTTTATTTACACCCTTGGTTGTTTATAATATTAGAACAGCACAATTAGGAAGGAAGAAAAATAGGAAAGAGAGAGAGCAAAGAAGAGAGGCGCTGTGATTTCAGCTACTGCAACAGAAACGTAAACGTTAGGCGGTATTTACACGAGGCGACTTGGCAAACGATTTTAGCCAATTAGCGCTTTCTATCGACAGTCGCTTGTAAAATCGAATCATCGAAATTAGGTTTGCGATTAGATTTTACAAGCGATTGTCGATAAAAAGCGTTGATTGATTAAAATCGCCTGCCAATTTGCCTGTCAAGTTGACTCGTGTAAATACCACGTAAGACTCCAGTCTCTGAATTCAATATTAGCCGTATTAAGAAGTTATTACACGGTTATTACTCGTAATACGAAGGAAACGTAATATCGAAACTCCGTATATTCAGCTTAGTTAATGCCGACAGCTCATTGGTTCATTCCTAATCAGATTCCGAACATATTCTCAAAGTATTTACGCGAACTTTTACTTATCGATTAAGTGCGTAACTGTACGAATTCACCAAACTTTTGCTAGCTAATTAAACTTGGAACTTCGCCTAAGAATTTCACTGTTCCACCAGTAATATACTGTAAATAAATGATTTTAAGTATTACTTATTATGCTGTTTGAGTTTAGAATACAGGTTCATTGTGTAGATAATAAAACAAAATGTTTTATGCTGTTCAAATATTTTCGGAGTCAGCCATTTTTAACGTCCTCACTGCGGGGGCACAGGCCTTCTTTATGGGTGGATAAGGAGGATGGGCCATAACACACCACGTAGGCATAATGTGGATTGGTGGGTGTTAACGACTGCATATACAGTCGAGACCAACGGCTTAACGTGCCTTCCGAAGCACGAAGGAACTCGAGATAATAATATATTGGTCACCCATCCCATGACCGACCCTTGCGAAAGTTGTTTAACCTCCGCAATCGCAGAGCTGGGCGCTAAACCACTGCGCCACCGAGCTCAAAGAGAGGGCGGGTCGCTAGTTGAGTATAATGAAATGACTAATTCAAATATAGCACAAAACCTATAACTACAACAAACATCATTTTACCGAGGTATTATTTTCTAAATAAACAATATAATATACCTTTACTTTAATTAATGCAAGCGGATTATTGTAAACCAATCGATAAGGTTTTATTAATATTTTAATTAACTCTAACATTACATTAACCATTTAAAATTTTAAATGAAGCTACACATTTGAAAACTTTTCCATCCTTACTTTACATTTTATCTCACGTTAAAAGCAACCCTAAACTTGTTAAATAGAAATTAAATCCTACATGTATAATGAAACTTTTTTCCGTTTCAGTAAAACCAATAAACCCAAGCCTGAATAAATATTAAACAAAAAGGCCCGCATTTTGTATCTCGCCGGGTGACAGGGAAATGACGATTTGCGGTCGTACTGATAAATCATTTCGTTGCTCGAACGTAATAACGGGAGCGGTAGAAGTCACGCTTTTTGTCATCAAAAGTTTTTTAAACCACAATGAATTGCAATTTTCAATGTTCGCCGTGTGACTTTCTATGAATTAATTGTGTTCTTTTTATCCCTGTCAAAACACTATTGTAGAAAATTAAACATAAGTTGGGCTCACATTAGCTTGTGCCAGGTATACAAATTCTTTGTAGTGCTGTGTTCGTAGGCTCTTAAGTTTCTAATCCGTTTTAAACCTCTGCCGCAAAAACAGGGGTGTTATGAGTTTTGTTTTCATTAATTTCACAACCCGACAGATATTTCTATTTACCCGTCAAATTACGAAAACGGATCGCATCAGCTTTCTCTAATGGCAACCTTTATAAAGAAACAATTGATAAATGATAACAAGATGGATGGAGGGCGAGGTTACAAGTAATTTCAACTGGTGACTGTGTCGCCGCAACTCAGTCCCCTGTCCACTTGATAAATTGACGTCCGCCATTGTGATGTATTAATATCAACCTAAACAGCCGGTTAACTTTCTTTATCCGACTCCTTATCGAGATAAATGAACAGTTTTTCTGAATGAGCTTCTTGGATTACAGTTGTTCTATCTCACTAAGAAGGTTCGGCTATGAATGTTGTTAGGCGAGCACATTCACATTGTTTTAGTGTGCGTCTGCACGCTCTCGTATTACGCACACTAAAATAATTTACATGTGCACGCCTAACAATATTCATAGTCGAACCTTATTCGTAAGATAAAACAACTATACTTGATATTATCTGATTCTGATACTTGTGAACTATAAATTAGTTTGGATATCTAGCAACATTAGTTTGATTAATAGATTATTAAGATGACCATCTATTTCAAAATTTTTATTAATAATAATTTATTTTTTTAGGTTGGAGTAAGTATAGTTAAAATTGATATTCATTTATTCAACATGGTAAATATTATTTCGGAATTTATAGATTAACTAGAGAACGTAATTACACTTTAAAAATTAATATTTTATTCGTCTTTTACGACTTCTCTTATTGTGAAGGCTTAGTGCGTGTATATGTACGGTTAAACCAATAACATACGAGGTATTGTGCGTTATTATGTTGAAAATTGAAATACGAGTAAGATGAAACTATCGAAAATGGGTTGTTATGTATGAAAATTATTGTATGCAACTACGGTGGGAGCTCGGTGGCGCAGTGGCATAGCGCCTGGCCCATCGATTGCGGAGCAACTTTCATAAGGGTCGGCCATGGGATGGGTGACCAAAAATTTATTATCTCGAGCTCCTCCGTGCTTCGGAAGGCACGCTAAGCCGTTGGTCCCGGCTGCATTTGCAGTCACCAATCTGCATTGGGCCCGCGTTGTGGGTCATGGCCCATCCTCCTTATCCACAAGGAAGGCCTGTGCCCCAGCAGTTGGGATATTAAAATATGGCCAATGGTTAACTAACAGTAGGTTTTCAAACTTGTTATACTCGTATACCCTGTAACCTGTGGGCACCCCTCGGAGTGTTACAAATGTTCATGCGGTCACGATGGCGGTGATATCACGGCGTGCCATTTGACTGGTCCGCCACATATTGTATTATTATGTAAATGACAAATTTCTTGAAGTTTAATAACAAATACTCTTACTGCAAATAATTTTTATTCATTTTATGATCGTTTTATAACAATTATATATTTTTATTTTTTTATACTTAGTTGTGATTTCAAATATTCTGTTTGGTTTAAGTGTTCTTAGAAAAATGGCTTTGTGATAAAATGATTTTGCATTCGTGTATATATTCTATCGTAATGTTACAATATATCTTCCTAACGCTAGTTTGATATTCAAAGACCTTTCCGCCATATGACGTACGAGAAAAAGCAAGTTCACATCTCATCACTTACAACGCCATGAGTCACAAAAAAGTTTATTGCTAGCCATTAGAGGCAAAAATATTATGTGAAGTATTTTCCAAGTTTTTCATACGATGCGTAAGTAAGACAAACGATGTTCGTGGTTAAGCCTACTTGAGGCTAATTCTATCTGGACAGTTGTCTGCGGAGTCAAACTTGGACCCTTGTCTTGGTGATAAATTATGAAAGTGATGCGCGGTCTACTGTATCGTTGTAGTAATTCCTTAATTTGCTTACTCCTTTGCTTAATCAAGTTGATAGGTTTGGTGATTAATCTGTTTGGAGAAATTAGTTGAGGTTGTTCTAATTAAGGATGTTAAAGTTTATTTAGATTTTTCGCATTTACAATGCTATTTTTATATTAAGATAAATAATATTAGAAAAAATACTAGAAAAATTCGACTCACCCGTAGCACCTCAGACGGGACTCGAACTCGCACCCTTGGGATTCCGGCCCAATGCACTGACCAATTCAAAACCAAACCAAACCAAACCAAGACCAAACTCAGTAGCATAATTGGTCAGTGCATTGGGCCGGAATCCCAAGGGTGCGGGTTCGAGTCCCGTCTGAGGTGTCACGGGTGAGTCGATTTTTTCTAGTATTTTTTCTAATATTATTTATCTTAATGTTAAAGTTTATTTTAATGGTGGACATTGATAATGAAGGTTTGAATATCTAGCAAAGAAAGATGTACAATTAAATTAAAAGTGACAAACATCGTTCTCTAGATTGAGAATATAGGTCTGCGTTAACCGGCGGCGCAACGGTGAAAGAGCGGAAGTAGAGGTTTTCACGCTCTAGTGAACTATGTTTATTAGTGACGAAAAGAGATAGAGATATTGCAAAATGTGGTACCGGCTGGGCCAGTGTAGTTTAACCCTTAATTGAACAAAATGTTTACTACTACCCCACATCAACGTAATTGTCAACTTTAATTGCCCATTCCGCCCACGAATAGAAAGCCTAAGACAATATTTTGTACCATAAAGCGTGAAGCTCTAAGAGATTACATAAAGCTGCACGATATTTCAAAGGGATCCACCATTCATAAGCAGAATTACGATTACGAGAAATGCACATTCATTTTCCCCGGTGTACATACAAAATACTGTGAGCTGTCATAATAAATGTTTTGACACATGAAATGTCGCTAACGCCATTTACGCGACATTCCCTCCTTTTGTCTTTTACGTAAGTAGTAAGTACAACCGACCATTACTGTCTTCATTTGTTTTAGTAATGTAAACCTTAATAGTTTACAATAGGGTTGTAAAAAGCATTTTAGAATTCCCAGCCTTACATTACATTGTATTCAATTAAATAGACGCATGCTCTTACTTTTGTTAAGAGGTGTAGAAATGCTCGCTGTTTCAGCCCTATTAATGCTTTTATATGAAAATGTTCACTTAGTTCTCCAATCACATAGTTTATCCAACGTATTTCAGCTATTCGATTTATAATATTTTCCATCTGGACGTAACATTTATACAGATATAATATGTACTATTAATATACCTATGAATTTGGTGATTTGTATGGAGAATTTTCAAGAAGTTGCAATTTTCATAGTATTATTTTCTTAATTTATTTAACAAACATGGACGCTATTGTTACAATCTTTTATGTACAAATTATGAACACTCAGCTATAGGTCAAGCGAAAATATAAGTTTAGGCTAGGATACAACAAATAAATAATTCTTCATTTTTTGTTAACAAAAAAAGGGAGTCACTTTGAAGAAATTTTTTATGTTATGAAAACTAAAATATTTTTTATAATGTATAGTTGTATATTATGGTCATAATTCGATATTATATCTAGAAATATGATGCATTTTTTTAAATCGGTGTTTAACTTAATCGAAAAACGCTTTTAAATTTTCTGAAATACTTTTGAATTCTGGATCAAATTGTATTAATAATTATTGCATAAGGACTCCGGCACCCAATTAAATTTTGTCCAATCCAACCCGTATATTCAGTAAGTTTGATAAAAATTGAAGTCGAAGAATGAGATCGTAAAAGGTAATTTGAATATTCAATGAACATAATATACTTCCTTTAAGGAACGAAACCAATGAGCGAAGTTTATTTATGTTTCTTCTTTAAATCGCTTTTCTTTGGATATATGAATATAATATCAAGTTGGGTGAAAGAGACATTATACCATTGTATAATATGAAAATCATCAGTGACGTTTTAACACTCGAATGGGACGGTTTTATTTATCATTCTTTGATCGTTCAACCCTAGCAATTATCAATTACTATTTAATGTAAGAAGGCTTATGCACTAGCCCTTACAAGCTCTGTTAATGCAATTTGGATATACTGAAAAATGACAAACACTCTACAACTTTATACACTGCTGACTTTATTTTTTAATACAGTGCTGAATAATTGTTTAATAATAAAAGAATATAAATAATAAGAAAAAAAATACAACATCACATACATTAATCCGATTCCAAAGAAAGTAGTTAAAGCACTTGTGTTATGGAAATCAGAGACAACGGTGGAATCACAAACACCCAGACCTGAGACAATATAGAAAAGTTAGTTTTCTAAGTTAACCCGGCTGGGGATCGAACCCGGGACCTCAGAGATGGTGACGCCTTAAAAACTGGTATACAAAGCCACACCACAGCTCGACCACAGAGGTCATCAAACATCTACTGTTTTTAAACACTATTTTTATTCATTTGTAAAACAATAATGTTAATCTCATTTTGGTGTATTGGATAATACTTTTTGCTATTCTCCTTTATCTGTCAACTGAGCTTGAAGAAGTATTTAATTATTATAAAACTTTAAAGCTTTTAATAAAACGCCAAAGGCAGTAATAGCCTACAATAAAAATAATAGTCGATACCCGACAAACTTTTATTATTCCAGTAAACTTTTATGAGTGTCATTTCATATTGTTGATTCCATTTTACACAGCGTTGCAGAGACAATGATGTATTACACACTAACGGAGAACTACTATGTCAAAAGTAATGTTGCTACTCTATTACATTACGTTTTCTCATTTTTTCTCAGAATGTTCGAAATCCATCAAAGATACAAGATACGGCATAATTCTCTATCGCGAATAGGCACAATTTGCTAGTCTTATCTGATTAAAAACTTTCCGAGGCTCACCATTTTGTCCATGAAGATCTTGTAAACTTTTTATCTCTCTGTAAATTTTATGTGCATTAGCTAAAGTTCATTCTTATACTTTAATCTGGTTATTGTTTGTGACAGATAGAATGGTCCCGTTATATTAGCCACGAATTTTTATTTCAAATACTCATAATTTTTTGTCTCAATAATCTAGCTAGGTATAGACAGTTTATCAACGTACTTTTAAAAGTTTATTTAAAGTGGGGTGAAACTGGAAACTAGCATAATGTGGGTCTAAATGAGAATGTAAACCGAAAAAGTGGGTCCAAATAGGAATAAATGACTCATTCGTAAACATGCCGTCTGGTAAATAATAACAATCTGTATATAATTTTGTAAAATTAATGTAAAATGAGTTTTCTAATGGGATATTATTATGTTAAAGAGTAAAATAACATAAAAATGTTAAGTTATGATAATAATTTAATGAGAAAATGGAGCATTTAGAAAACTCTCCGATTACTCGCTGATTTTATAAAGTACCTACTTAATATCTTGAAAGAATGCGATTATGATGACAAAATGTGAGCGCTGTTGATCTCATTTTATTCGTTTATCAGTTTTACTTATTACATTATACTAAACGTGTAATAATATTTTGTAACAAATTTTTGTTTATCTACTAGAATACTAAAAGGTAATTTCGAATTTTGAAGTCGGTTAAAAACACTTTTTATTTATGTATCTGTTGGCACTACCATCAGCCATTTTTAATGTCCCCACTGCTGGGGCACAGGCCTTCATTATGGGTGGATAAGGAGGATGGGCCATAACATAACCCACCACGACTGCAAATGCACCCGGGACCAACAGCTTAACATGCCTTTAGAAGCACGGAGGAGCTCGAGATAATAAATTTTAGGTCATCCATTCTATGACCGACACTTGCGAAAGATGCTTAACCTCCGCAATCGCTGGGCCAGGCGCTAAACCACTGCGCCACCGAGCTTTAGGCACCTAATTAGCTAGTGTGTGTGGGGTAAAGTTTGCAATCCAAATCCAATCGCAAGATATAACTACTTTCAAGATTCAAGGATTCAAGATGAAATCTTAAAGATGTAGTAAAGATCCATTTGAGAATTCCAGGTGAAATATTACGCTTCCAAATAAGGCCTTTATTTGGCAGAAATTGTAAATAGCATCGCGGCATCGTAGCAATCTACATAATAGTGTCATAAATGAAATATGAACCCCGGAATCAATTAAGAATCTCCATTACTACCTATGTCTTATCACGAACACCGAAATTGACTTCCATTCAACAAAGGCAGATGATTAGCCTTTTATCAAAATGTTACGCAAACTATTGTTCGGGAAATTCATCGCAAAAATTACGGGGAACAATGAAAATATCGACTTGCCCCTGTTTCCCAATTTGTCCCCTCCATTGTTGGGAATGACGGCCAATTTGTGAGAGGGGGGTAATCGTATGTTTTTTCCCAACACATAGGTAGCATTGTAATTTTCCGTCATTATCTTTGAGAAATGATATAATAATAATACGTTAGAGTATATTTTACTCAGTACTGTTAACGTTTTTAATTAGCTTCATCTTTTTAAGTGTCTTATTAAGTTTTGTTTGTTTATATTCAACATTTGCATTACATATGATTATTTATTTGACAGGCATAGCAATCACAAAATTGTAATGCTTTTTATTGTAAACTTATGATAAAATTGAATTACTTGACAAAATAAAACAAAAGACATATAAAAACCTTTCACTTTCAAAATAAACTAAAACTAGTGCACATGTGTGGTATGAAAGAAGGCAGGAAATCGCCTTATCCGTACGTACCTCTTACCTGTAACAAAAAAACTAAAAATGTAAAAAAATACTAAACGTAATAGCTTTCGATCCTCGACTGGTAATTAATTAAATTACTTGACAAAATAAAACAAAAGACATATAAAAACCTTTCACCTTCAAAATAAACATAAAACTAGTGCACATGTGTGGTATGAAAGAAGGCAGGAAATCGCTCTTTCCGTACGTACCTCTTACCTGAAACAAAAAAACTAAAAATGTAAAAAATACTTAACGTAACAGCTTTCGATCATCTACTGGTAATTTAATTAAAGACACCAGTCGATTTTATTACCAACGAGGTAATTTTGAAGCCTTAGTTCTCCGCCAAGGATTAACCTAGCCGTGATCTAATGATGGCTACCTATGGAATGAATGGAGGAGATTTAGATCGCTATACACCCCATCTGATCTGATCAGCATTCTTAGAGATATACGGATATATTAGAAAAAACGCAAAATTATAGAATGTATGGAAATCCTGAAACTGAAAACTCTTATCCTTATATCTCTTAGAATGCTGATCAGATCAGTTGGGTATGTATAGCGATCTGAATTTCCTCTATTCACTCCCTGGATAGTCATCATCAGATCACAGCTAGGTCAATCCTTGGCGGAGAACCAAGGCTTCGAAGTTATCTCGTTTGTATGAAAATAGACTGGTGTCTTTAATTATGTGACGGCCACTGTACATGTTTCAATGTGACGATCTTGTTTATTAACCTACTACACTTATAACATAGTTCTTTTTTCTTTGATTTTATTATTGAACATCATTTCACTGCCTCAATTTTTATGATAAAAATATGATTTTTCCTGTATTATACATTTTATAGGTTAATCAAGAAGGCTTTGTATGAAAGGCAGTGTTTTGACAGGACAAATTGATGGACAGTTTTATACGGGCTTTGTTTTACCAAACAATGGTGTAAAATTAATAAAAAAAACGAAAATGCTGGAAGTGACCAATAAAATATTTATCGGTATATCGATTCACTGAATTGAATTCACATTCGCGGAAGATTTAGAGGGTCGAATGAATTGGAAATTTTTGGGACAGCCTTACCTATTGTACACCTGTCTATGAACCAAGGACACCTGTCTAAACATAGCATTACTTAGTGGAATAGCTAAGTAAAAGAAATCGGTAAAGTAAATGGAACTGCGTATTTAAAATTAAAGAATGTTGCAATCTTATGAAGTCAAACTTATATCTATCCCAAGATTATGTCCGATTATTCCATAAGAATAAGTCGGATTATTCCATAAGAATAAGTTGGATTATTCCATAAGAACAAGTCGGATTCATCTGTACGAGTAGGTACTTAGGTATAAAATATATCCTGACTAACTCACTGACTGATTCTTCATCGCAAAACTCAAACTACTAAAGATCGGGACTGAAACTCATTAGTATAGTAATTGTGACGTAGGTACCGCTGAGAAACGAATTATCAAAACTCTCACGTTAGTGGAATTCCACGCGCACGAATTCGCAGGAAGCAAGTTTTTCGCCTTTGCACTTAAACTTCCCTTTTTTTAAATAACGAACACGTCATGCACATAGAGGTTTGAATATAATTCCAAAATCAAACTCTCCCCTTTTTAAAAAACTAATTTACGCAGTCTAAAACTTCCCATCTGTGTGATCCCTCAAAAACTTTACAACACGAGCTAGATTACTTAGTCTGTTCCTAACTATTTGCGGAATCCTCCCGGGCGTGTCTCTTGGTCTATACATCACTCCTCAGTTATCTGTACCCCGACGTTGATTGATGCCCCTCTGAACAAGCTCGCTGAAACACATTTGTTTCAAACAACCACGAGGTACATGTTTAATGAATTAGATAGCACTTTTTGTGTCAATTTATTTTTGATCAATCACCGTCTTAAGTTTTGGGAAGGGGACTTTTATAGATATGTTAACCCTTCCGCGCCGGGCGCGCTGGAGACTTTTTATAAGGTTTTCCAATTTATGTAAACAACTATGAATAGGAGCAAACATAAAAAAATGCCGTATTTTCCCCGTATTTTTTACCCGATAACTTCGCAATTAAACTATAATTTATTCAATCAGTAAATTGTGTTCTAATTATGAATATCTTGGCCATATTCAAAGACTAATAATTGAAGACTAAATAATCTTCATTATTTAGTTCGACGCGATAATAATAATCTCTATTTCCCGATTTCCCGGGCGGACGCATGAGGCCGGACGCAGGAGTCCGCGCGGGTGCGAGACACAACGGCATTTAGTGATTTTATAGCTGGACGCAGGCGTCCGGGCCGGCGTTGAAGGGTTAATAAAGTTGGGATGAACACAATACTCACACAGACGCAATGTGGACGGAAAGCGCTAATCACATACACTAAGTATTATTATATCTACAAATGCTTTGAGTGCGATTTTCACCTTTACTTTGGTTAGTAGCGTAAAGGTTATTAGGATGGTATTAACTGACTATTTGCTATTTATGCATCGGATGTTTGTATAAATATTTGTAATTGAGGATATTATCACAGATTTCTGGTTTTTATAGCAATGTTTGCTTACAGTGGACTAACCGATAGGCATTTAGTTATTGTGTAACATTAGAATACTGCTTTTTCACATGAATTTCAGCAATATTAGTATTTATTTAGAGAAGGCTTAATAAAAACAAAGTAAAAAGTTTTATTTAATGGTGTTTGTTTGAAATATGTACAAAATGTTAGCTTAATGTGCATAATATGAAAAATAATTTGCAGAATATAATCAAATATTTATACTTCTGACAAAACAAAATGACAACCAATTACTTAAAAAAGTAACCGACAACCCTACCCTTACCATAAAAGCTGTCAGTGTTTTATCCAATCCCAAAGAGTTACAATCGTCCATAATGGATGAAGTTAATCCGAAGGAAGCATGTTAATTAAATATGCGAAACAAACAGGCCTTTTTAATCTACGGCGTGTGTACACAGCTTAATAGAAATTTTACCCGAACATCGGAGTTGTATAATTGAATCAGACAACTCCAACTTAGCAAACAAGACCTTTACTAAAGTTGGTACGACTGTGTTTATAGGTTATTCGATTTAAAATTAAATGCTCCATGGTACACATGACAGCACGTCAGGTTATACAGTTAATAATAAAATAAATAAATATAAATAAATATTGGACAACATCACATACATTGCTCCGATTCCCAAATAAGTAGCTAAAGCACTTGTGTTATGGAAATCAAAGACAACGGTGGCATCACAAACACCCAGACCTGATCCAATATGGAAAAGTTAAAATAGTTTTCATCGTTGACGCAAAACAAAAATCCAAGTACTAATGGGCTATTTACATGGGTCGATTTTAGTCACTTGTGACTTGAGTCACCTAGCAAGTCGTTTGTAATATTGAATCCCAGGCGACACATCGGTGATGGCGTCGCTGTCGTCTATGTAGTCGATAGCGTTACCT
The DNA here is from genome assembly GCA_963556745.1 of Catoptria pinella. Lineage (NCBI taxonomy): Eukaryota > Metazoa > Arthropoda > Insecta > Lepidoptera > Crambidae > Catoptria > Catoptria pinella. The sequence continues at coordinate 10,857,984 of OY750774.1, read as the reverse complement.
TTTTTTTCGTATGCCGAAGAAAATGCATTTACCCATCTTCCCCCCAGCAGGTGAGCGGGGGGTTCGTATGTGGGACTCCAGGAGGAGACCGCAAAGGTAACGAACAGTATGTTATAACGTACTTCCAGTTTTGGCCACCGGATCAGATAAGTTTGTTCAGTCACCGCATTGCCATTTACACAGTCGATTTTCGCCGTTCGGCAAGTCGAGCGGCTTTAGTCACTCGTGTAAATACCACATAAAATTCATAGTGCTGTTTTCGGCAATACTGTCAGCTATGTATTTAATAATTAAATGTCATTTTATGACAAAGATTTATAACGAACTTACCGCAAAAAAATGACAAAACCCCTTTTTTTGCAAACACTCAAAATCAACTCGCAAAAACGTATCATGTAAACCAAGCACAACACAAGCGTCAGCAGACTCGACGTTTTTTCATTAACCACAATAAAGTGGGTGGTTATTAATAGCGTAAAAACTCCCAGCATGACCACATATTTCACTCTTAAGTATACATTAAAATGTTAACAAGCCTCAGGCGACGATATTCTTTGCAGTTATTTTAATATACAAGGCGATGTGGCTTAAAACGGCGCGGCGTCTTTTTATGGAATAAGTTGCTTTTTTGCCTCGGGTGTTGACTTTATGAACAGACTTTGGAAAATAGCCTATGTAATGACATCGTCTTTGAAACGATGGACTTGTAAAAATAATAAGTAACTAGATACGGAGTCTTAAGGGACGGACAGACGGAGTGCGGAGCTTTGGAGTTTAAAAAATACTTTTTTTTTTTTTTTAAACTTTTAGATTTTTCGCATTCACAATTGCTATTTTTATATTAAGATAAATAATATTAGAAAAAATACTAGAAAAAAGCGATGAAAAAAAAAAAATCGACGATCGATAGACAAAAAAAAATGCTACGGGTGAGTCGATTTTTTCTAGTATTTTTTCTAATATTATTTATCTTATTTATTTAGAAACCAACAGCGTTTTATATAATATCTTATAACATTAATTATTACATAACGGTAAGGCCAATAACAGGTTTCTCTTAATAACTAGGATATAGTAAAATTTTAGCGTTACACACAGACTAATGCGAATTATTTATTTAGTTATTTAAATTAATTTAAAATTTAATTTAATACGTACCTATATAGAAATAACGCCATGTTAAGAGTATTTTATTGAAAACTAGTGATGATTTCGTCTGCATGGACAATTATTTTTCTATATAATACTAAATAATATACTAGAAAAAATAGGACTCGCACCAGATCATGTTCTCGGACGGGAATTGAACCCGCGATCTTTGGATATCCGGTCCAATGCTCTGACCGCTGAGCTACCGAGTCACTAGTGGGAACGTCGAATTTCTAGTATATTATTTAGTATTATATAAAATAGCATTGTGAATGCTTAAATCTCAAAATTAAAAAAAATATTTTTCTACCCCTCTGGAACAATACTTTTTTCAGGATGGACAAATTATTATTTGTCTTTTTCTGTAGACGTATTATGAATTTATGAGTTTGCGTTTACTATACATCTATAGCGACTGTAGTTGACATTTCTATGACAACTTTTAGTTTAGTTGAGTTACCGCCAGAGGCGCTGTGCCAAATTGCATACAAATTTTGTACTACATTTGCTGTCGAGTATTGTAAAGGTAACTGTGCAAACTCATAAAACTGCCACTTTAACAACATTTGTGAAAAATTTCACGATGAAAAGTTTAATAGTTAAAACGTGAAAGCGTAAAAAACACACAAACCTTCGCATTAATATTTATTAGTAAGGATAATAAGGATTAAGTTAGAGTTGAACATGCAAAATCATGTCTCATTACAAATTGCAAAGAATTCGGTAGAAAATTCATTGTAAAACTATATCCGATTATAGCACTCAACAGTGAGTTTCAAGAACTTCAGTATTATCTATTTACTCCATTAAGGCAACATTTTAACTAACTTATTGAAGCTGTTACTAGAAAAGTTTAGCCAGTTTCTGTTTCTAAATAAAGACTAGACTAAGGGATCTTTCCAATCCGATAATTTAAGCACAGTTCTATTCTTACTTTTTTATTTCTACGTCTAACGGATGGAATAACTCTCGAATGAATTTACAAGGAAATGAGACGTGCATTTTTCGAGTTCCATTAAGCCCCTTCGCACACGAGTCGTATCGAATGAGACGCGTATGCCGCACGCTGTACGAGAGTGTTACGAGCGCATACATTTCTGAACATATTCGCAGACAACGCTTCGACGAGTACGAGAAGCAAGAGCACCGCATCGTCTGTGGATATGTTTAGAAATGTATGCGCTCACAACACTCTCGTACAGCCGGCGGCATACGCGTCGCATACGATACGTTTCTGCTACCACTCGTGTGCGAAAGGGCTAAGTCAGAAATCGATTGATTTTAACATTGAAAATGATTTTTCAGCCAGAGTGAAACATCGCCCTGGTCTCGTGAGTTTTGGGGCTACCTGAATGGTCCAGGTTTCAAAAGATGCGACGAAGGCTACAACATGGTGAAAAGATATTTTGAAAAAATCAAAAGCTTTTTTCGAAAATCACAAAATGTAGAAAAAATACTAATTTTTTCGGTGTCTTTTCGCACTAAATCGACAATTTATTGAAATCGAAGCGATATCAAAAAGTGAAAAAAAGTCGTTGGGTTATTGAATTGAGCTACATTTTGAAAAAAACAGACCTCTCTATCTCTTACGGTTTAGGCTGTGGCTTATCCTTTATGTAACGAAATGTCAGGATACCGCAAAAAAAGAAAAAAAAGGATACCGCAGGAGGCGTGCGCGGCGCGGTATATTAAGTAGTATGATTGAAGTACGTAAATATACTGGTGGTGTTTGCTGTTATTTCAATTTCGAGATTTAAGGCCCCTATATACCTCAAGTGGCGCCCTCATTTTAATTAAATTGATTGCTCGCTAAGTACGTGATGTATAGAAAATTCACATGTACAGATTGAAGCTAAGGTTCTATAGTTTATTTACAAACAATAACCTCAGTAAAATTTTGATCGTTGTAGTTGTAGTTCGCAAAAGTGCTAAAAGTGGGCACCATAGGAGCCATAGGAGGCCATAGGAGCCTTAAAATTACTCGATCGGGCATGTCTCATGTTTCTCTTAGTACGATTCCAAAATATTTTTTGCGGTCTCTGATGATGGTAAACATAGTTTGCAATTGCAATAAGATGCAATAAGAGCTAAATTCTATTTTTTTTAGGTTATTTTTTGTAGAAATTCTTAGATGTTTTAGTTATAGTACTTAAGTTACCTTTAAATAAAATATGTCTATAGTAATGGATTAAAAAAAATATTTTTACAAATAAATTTTGTTTAGTTTATAAATTCATTTTCAATGTAGGTACCAGAAGGTCGTGAAAGGCACGAGATCTGTGAATTTTATTCTTTCAAATAATTTTGTTGGAGTGAAATGATGATTTATATTCAACACTTGGTATGTAAATAAAACATTTTTATATGAGGTTGAAATAAAAATATAATGGAGTTGTAAGTAAGAGATCATTAATTTGTAGTTAATATAGTCTATTTGTGTTTTTTCCTAACAGTATATTCAATAACATATACTGTAAGGAAATAAAAATATATTTAAAAAAATATATGCTCTTATTAATAATGATAACATACAACCTTTTATTTTTTCTCGAATGAAAAAAAAATGCTCGGTTGTTTTAACTGTAAGTAATACCTACAAAAGATAATAATTTGCAAATATGGAACAATTATTTCGTTACCTACCCCATTCTCATCACGTATCTCCCATAGCATCATATTTTGTACGGGAAGGAAGTTCGCTCTAGGCTTTATTCGAATAGTTTATTACTCGAAGAACAATATTTTCTACGAACAAAAGGGAATATATACTTTTTTTCTTTTGTCTGAAATCAAGAACCAGAACTAAATGCCCAATAACAGTTTGCCCTCGGTCCAGCAGCCGTATGCGGCACCGACAGGGTAGCCATCCTTCACTATATTTTCAGGACTGTCACCGCTAGACCGTTTGTCCACTACACCGCCGTCATCGAGCCGTCGCGTCGCCGTCATCGAGCCGTCGCGTCGTCTTATTGTCGTCGTCACCCAAAGGGCCAAGTTGTTAAATGTGCAAACTTTATTACCGCGTTCGAGGTAAAAATATGATAACTCTTATAGTGCTATAACAAAAAAGTCTAATCTATTTAAAATCTTCATGCAAACGCAATAGTATCGCTTGGGCACTTGAAAACTTACATTCAAGCCTCTGAACGAGATCATAAACATTTTTGTATCGAGTTCAAGTCGTCGTGACCGTGGTGCAGTGTATTGGCGGCCATAATTATTTTATGTGTATGATGACCTCTGTGGTCGAGTGGTTTGTACGCCGGTTTTCAAGGTGTCACCATCTCTGAGGTCCCGAGTTCGATCCCCGGCTAGGTTAATTTAGAAAACGATTTTTTATATATTTGGTTCAGGTCTGGGTATTTATGTATGATTAACTTTTTATTATTGAAAGTGCGGACCTGTAGTCGTCATTCGTGCTTTCATCGCCGAGACAAAGGTAGCTACCTTATTATAGGAAAAGGCATTGTTTCATTATGCTAGAACGTCCCAACGAGATTCTAGCAAAATATGGTGACCCTAGGGACCGACCATGCCTGACGAAACGAAAAAAGGCAGAAAATGTATTTTCCCACTACGTGCACAAGATTGATGGTGCAAATGGCCTGAGCAAATGGCCGCGAGAAATTCCAGTGAATATTTTAAAATGACAAATTAATATGAATCTACCAGTTTGTTTTGCAAACAATGGATTATGCTATAAGGTTTGCAGCGTTTGCACAATGTAATATGTCTAGATAGTTGTGAGTATTATGAGTTTGGTATACGATAAATCTGGAACAGCTTTGTAGAAAAATAATATAGACGATTCAAAAGGTTTAATTTTTTAACTTTTTTATAAATATATTATTATTTTGACTTTTAAGTTAATAAAAGTAGAGGTATTTTGCACGACGACTTTCATTATGCGTTTATCAAAGTGTATCTTAATTTTATTGATGATGAATTGATGAATTTAGTTAAATTATATTTTTTTCTTAGAATAGAATATATTTATATTTACAAATATTTGCATGTAGTAATTTGCATATGCATCGCAGTAAGCTGTTGAGAAACGATTGATCTTAATTTGCATGAATTTAAAAACCATGTTAAAAAGACGCTTATGGATAGAGGTTATTATAAAGTAGACGATTATCTAAAAGACCGAAATGCGTGGAAATGATGTAACATGTAACTCATAAGTACTTTGTTGTTAATAATCCTGTTGTAATGTATTTGGTAACGATATATTTAAGTTTGTAAATATCGTTACTTATTTCTGTTAAAGCTGATAAGTTTCTTGCGCCTGTTATTCTTGTGAGTTAAAAAGTCTGGAACGGGTGATAGGAGAAAATATAGACGATTCAAAAGTGCTTAATTATTAAGTTTATTTGATTAAAGAAATTTTGACTATTGACTATTTATTATTGGTGATGACCATGGTGGTAACCTAGCCGTAAGGACAAGTAAGGTACCTTCCTATCAAAGGATATAATTTATCCTATTTTTGACCGAGCGAGTGCGAAGCGTCACCGTTTCAGCTTGGGCGAAAATGCTATTTCCTTCCGGTGTCGGGCTGTCCGTCTGTTCTCCTCTACAGGTCGCATTTCTCAACCGATTCTCGTGAAATTTTGTGAGCAGGTTCGATAAATAAATATTTCTTTTGTCGATTCAGTTTTACGTAATTTTTCAAAACGATTTCAAAGAATAACACAAACGCGAGGCCTACAGTTCACAGAGTCACTAGTTTATAAAAGAAACGCGCACTTAAAGTATTTTTGTTAAAAGCAAAATTTAGTAATGAAATGATTGTTTGCGTTTCGTTGCTAAAAAACTAACACAGAAGACCTACATTACAGGCAAGCGCAGGAAGTTAGCACTTAAATTGTCGAAGATGCTTTAATCATTCGAGGCGATGTAAATTGCTTCCCGCTCAAGGCTTGTCCAGTCCTTTCTCAAGAAATGCGAGGAAATAACTATTTTTAAATAAAATTGTAATTTCTACATTGGGTCATGTGGCCACGTCAAACGACCAGTCACGCAGTCTAATTTTTATAAGAATAACGCTAGCTGATGAGTTCTACCGTTTTGAATTTAGAATACTTGTCTGGGAAGTAAGTATTGAAATACATTCCATGCACTGAATTTCGAATTAAGAACGTGATGAACTGGGCCACTACGTAAATATGGAACGCCCCAAATTATTTTTTCAAATGTAATAATTTAGAACGTAAGTGAGAAAAAATATATAAACAAAAGAATGTCGCAGTCATGAATTTAAAAAAATAATGAAAATAAAAGAAACAAAAGAATGTTGCATCAATTATGAATTCAACAATGTATCTCGCTCGCTTTCATATATCAGAAGAAGGAAACTCCACTGACCTGCAGAGCAATGATCAATATTTTGCTTATTAGTCTTGTCACGTACAGATATACACAGAGTCCAAACAGCCCGCATGTGGACTGTAACATATCTAGTACCTACACTAGTTTTATGTACACAACTTCGTTTGCCTAATTCCTCTTCGGCATCGATCGGTTCATTATCAAGGATAGTATCTGTAGACCTCGCGTTAAAAGTAGCTCAAATAGTAATGTTATTAAAGCACATAAACACTTAATATACACAGTTATAAATTCTGTCACAACATTATTATTTTCAAAGTGTTATAAGTTTAACGTGTCTGTATATGTGTGTATCTGTCTGTGGTATCGTAGCTCCCAAACGGATGAACCGATTTTGGTTTATTTTTTTTGTGTGAAAGATAATTTTATCCCGAGTGTTCTTCATCATGTTTCATGAAAATTTGCTCAGCTGTTTGAAGATCATCAGCTCTTTTCTAGTTGATTAGGGGATCTGACTAACTTCCATATGTCCGATCGATTCGGAATTTGGTACCATGTTATATATAAAACATAAAATGGAGACCAGACTGGGCATGCATATTCCAACACACTACGCACATAAGTGTAGTAGACAACTTTCAGACTTAAAAGTCTTGCCTCAAAGAGTGGATCATAAAGTTACTTTAAAGCTCATACTAATAATTATCATTTTTTTTATAGCAAATGTGTCTCAACTATATTAACATAACATAACATGTATATTTTTCACGCAAATACGAGAAGTAAAAACACTGCAAAGATAAATCACAAACAGCGACGCTGATCCGTTTAGCGCTGCAGTTCACAAAAGCACACATTTCACTGACTCAATAAGACTCGACATCTTTGACCCAGATTCCTAATGCAATCATCTGCTGTGTTTTTATTTTTTTATCAACAACGGGCTTGGCCTTCACCTCACTTGATGTCAAGTGACGATAAGGCTGAAAATGTGCAAGCGCACTACACCCAGAATCCTCATAACTGAGGAACTGGTTTATCTTACTTTTAACTGCTGGAACACAACAATTTTTAAATTGTTGTTATGGCGTCAGACTTACGTAAGATGGTGTAGCTAGTCAGACGGTCTTGAAATAAGCCCTACTACCAACCAAACAGAGTACAAATATATCCCCCTCCTGGGAATCGAACCCGGGACCCCTGCATCTTACACGTGTGGGCGAAACATTAGACCATAGAGGCGGTTAAATTGTGTTGTCAGTTTAACAATCCATTGAACTTGTTGATATTATAATTTTGAATAAGAAATAAAATATTTATTTTCCTAAACTTATCTATCATTCGTCACGGTGTTAAAGATTGTCTTTTGGGCTCTGTTCGAGTTTAATGAATTAGTTGGCTAAAGTCATACAAGTGGTACTTAAGTACTTATATTTCTTTAAACTTTAGGTACATATTCATTGTTTAAATAATATTAATAAATAAATATTTGACAACATTACATACATTGTTCCGATTCCAAAGTAAGTAGCTAAAGCACTTGTGCTATGGAAATCAGAGACAACGGTGGTATCACAAAAACACCCAGACCTGAGCCAAAATAGAAAAGTTCGTTTTCTAAATTGACCCAACCGGGGATCGAACCCGGGACCTCAGAGATGGCGACATCTTGTAGACTTGTGTACAAAGCCACTAGACCACGGAGGTTTAGTAAGAGTGTTAGTCTCACTAACGCTCTTACTAAACAATAAATATGTCAGCTTGAACTAAATAATCACAATCATGTTTAGAGAATTTTAGAGGTTTCTGTTAAACTCGCAACTGTAAAAGTCGGGTCGCTACGCTTGTAACAAACTATCATTATCCACACCTTCCATTATCGAGAATGACTGGATAGAAACATTCACGCGTCATTTGCCTCCAGAAGTTAACCTGGGTAACAAATCCATTAGACAATAAATAAATACGATATTCTCATTCCTTTCAGAGCTTCCCATTATTTTACCTCATACAAACTTCAAACTCAAAAGTTTTAACTTGACTTACTTCTGACGTAAAACCAGCAGAATTCACTCAAGTTATGCTAGGAGTTTTCATTCACGTAAGACCAGCGGTAAAAGGCGATTGTCCGCCAGGAGCTCCAACCGATCGTAACGCAAGGACATTACAATCGACACCGTGAGTATCGACTGACCGAGTGCAGTTCCGTTTTAAGTCAATTGCAGCTCAATAGAGTTCAGTTTTGGATTCACGCTATGATGTTATTTTTAATTCCTTAGATAATTCTAGATGTCTCGAATGCAGTATTAACCTTTTAACCGACTTCAAAAAAAGGAGGAGGTTTTATGTTCGTCTGTTTTTTTTTTTTTAACCGACTTCAAAAAAAGGAGGAGGTTCTATGTTCGTCTGTTTATTTGTTTTTTTATGTATGTCCACCGATTACTCAAGAACAGCTGAACCTATTGACATGATTCAAACGTTACTTTATCAGGTTTGTTCCCAAGTCAGTCCCATTTTTTGAATTATTTTAAATCGGTTCAGTAGTTTTCGAGTAATCCTGAAAATTTTGTAATTTTTTAGGTAACCTTTTTGAAAAAATGGAAAAAGCGACATCACTTTTGTTTATGATAAAACGACAGTCATTATAGCAAAGCGTAATAATTAGTGGGCTAACTCGGCCGACAATGATGAGGTAGTGCGGGGCAGGGGGCGTCCCCCTAACTCTACCTCACAGACGAATGTACCCAACATTCCACTACTGAAAGTGCGGTATTGTACTAGTCGTCATTTGTTTGCATTCATCGCTGAGACAAACAACAATATTATCGAATATATGAAATTCTCGTGTCCAGTGTTTGTAACAAAACTCCTCCGAAACGGCTTGCCCGATTCTTATGAAATTTTGTGTGTATATTCAGTAAATTTGAGAATAAGACGTTAACTATTTTTCATATCCCTAAGTGATAAGGGTCCACCCCAATTTTTTTCAATTTTTTCAATTTTTTTTATGGTTCGCATTAAAAATACATACAACCCTAAATTTTCACCCTTCTACCACTAACTCCTATTTTTGAATATAGCAAAACAAAGTTTGCCGGGTTAGCTAGTTTCACTTTAATAATAGAAAAGAAATAAATAACTCTCCTCAAGTTAGATGACCTACTTGCAAAGAGATTAATTTGTACAAATAGAGTGCGTGATTCGGTTTGCTGCCAGACGCATTGATATTAATTACTACTAGATGTTTCATCTAGTGGAGAATATTATGGGGTATCACTCATAAAGTATTGGGGTAAAACTTCAATGTTAATAGTTAGCTGAAATGTAAATATAAATAAATAAAGAAATATTTGACAACATCACATACATTGCTCCGATTCCAAAGTAAGTAGCGAAAGCACTTGTGTTATGGAAATCAGAGACAACGGTGGTATCACAAACACCCAGACCTGAGCCAATATAGAAAAGTTCGTTTTCTAAATTGACCCAACCGGGGATCGAACCAAGGACCTCAGAGATGGCGACACCTTGAAAACCGGTGTACAAAGCCACTCGACTACGGAGGTTGGTTGTAAAATAATACATATACTTACCTACCTATTTGATACTTTTAGAAGAACTAGCTTCCGCCTGCAATTTCGGTTATTCCGTTATAGTTAGTGGCTTTCTTATTCACCCAGTGATCAGATGATGAATCAGTCAGTGAGTCAGTCATTTATAATTATTATAGAAGACTTAACAGTTTGTTCAAGGAAAGTTATACCCGTATAATTTTATTATTTTAAATCTTTGCTTCTTTTTCTAATATTGCAGCAACATTGATTTAAATTAAATATTATTTCATCATAAACGTAACGTAAACTAACCATTTTTTATTTATTTATTAGGATCACCAACCGTTGATACATTAATACTTTATTTGAAAACATATTATAACAAGAACTAAACTTAATGTACAACTACATATAAGTGAACGCAGCAATATTATCACAATAGTCTTTAAAATACAAAATAAAAACGTAACCTTCCAAAGAACAATATAGGATATTCGGATATTACACGTATTTTGCGGCAATAAAATATTTCGCTCCACTGGTGACCAGCGCACGATAAATACAAACATTTATTGCATCCGCCGGCGCCGCCCACTCACACCGGCCAGTGTTTCTGAAAAACATCTGCTCGGTATATTGTTTGCAATAATGTTTTGCGCTACTTTTCCGAAGAAAAATTACTTGAAAGCTTTGGTTTTTAATTTACATTATTGTTAAAATTGCGACCTACTCACACCTACTAGCCAGTGTTTTTGAAAAACTCTGCTCGGTATATTGTTTGCAATAATGTTTTGCGCTTCTTTTCCGAAGAAAAATTACTTGAAAGCTTTGGTTTTTAATTTACATTGTTGTTAAAATTGCGACCTACTCACACCTACTAGCCAGTGTTTTTGAAAAACTCTGCTCGGTATATTGTTTGCAATAATGTTTTGCGCTACTTTTCCGAAGAAAAATTACTAGAAAGCTTTGGTTTTTAATTTACATTATTGTTCAATTTGCTATCTACTCACACCTAGCCAGTGTTTCTGAAAAAACATCTGCTTGATAGGTATATTGTTTGCCATAATGTTTTGAATAGCCTTTCCGAAGAAAAATACTTGAAAGCTTTGGTTTTTAATTTGAATTATTGTTCAAATTGCGACCTACTGACACTTAGGTTTCTGAAACACATCTGCTTGGTATATTGTTTGCAAAAATATTTTGCGCTAGAAATAATCAACAAATTATGCACTGTAATCCGTAAAAAGTGTTATATTTTAATGAACTGTACGCGCGGAAGTCTTTTATAAGTGTATATATTTTGCGCTACTATTCCTAAACCAAAAATCTTTTTATAATGCAAGGGTTTTTCTAATTTGCATTATTATTCAAATTGTGACCTACTCACATACTAGGTAATGAAAAACATCTGCTTGGTATATAAAATGTTTGCAATTAAGTTTTTCGTTTCCTTTGCGAAGAAAAAATACTAAAGAGGTTAATTTTTTATAAACGAGAGTGTTTTAATTTGCATTGTTGTTCTAATAGCCTGATTACTTAAGACTACATTACTTAAGAGTTGTGTTTTAAGTAAAAAAATATTTGAAGCAAATTATTATCCTATCACAATTATGAAAATTTTTCATACCCTTATTTAGTTATTAATTATACTTCTTGTTGAGATCATGAAGGCGTTATTCTCGTAACAAAAAATACAGATTTCATATTAATAATTTCATTTTTAAAATAAATATTTTTCACATTATAATAAAAAAATACTCTCTAACATAAAGTAGTTTGTGATATAAATGTTAGAATATTGGACGTTAGCTTTAGCCATAACGAAGGGTCAGCTTGTTTAGACATTTCATAAAATGACTTCAATGAAACGGCATAGTTCGTACACACTCATTTATCAAAGGAAACTCCGTTATTTGATGTTTGAATATACTTATTTACCCTTTAAAAGTTTGAGGTTGTAAAAGACTCAAGACTACAAGTTCCAAATTAAAGTAAATAAATAAATATTTGACAACATCACATACATTGCTCCGTTTCCAAAGTAAGTAGCTAAAGCACTAGTGTTATGGAAATCAGAGACAACGGTGGTATCACAAACACCCAGACCTGAGCCAATATAGAAAACTTCGTTTTTCTAAATTGACCCAACCGGGGATCGAACCCGGGACCTCAGAGATGGCGACACCTTGAAAACCGGTGTACATACAAAGCCACTCGACCACGGAGGTCGTCAGAACCCTCAGAAAATAGTGTCACGGAGTGCAACGATCATCATCCGCATATCACGATTATTTTTATCTAAAAGACCTGCAAAATACTTTCAGAATAATCAATCTGCTATAAAAAATTAACTAATTAAACATGATAGTTCAAATTGATGGAACTAGTGACGTGAAAGTTGTGTCAGTAATGGTACTAGTAGCGTAAATATGTATCATCAGTATCATTAATGGTACTACTGACATAAAGATGTGTCAGTAGTACCATCATTGTACTGATCAATGGTACTTCTGAAGTAAAGAGATTTATCCTACTGAATGATGAATGAATGAAATTCTTTATTCAAATAAGCTCACATAATAAGCATTTTTTACTATTATTATAAGTGTAAAAGTGTGGATGTTTGGATGTTTGTTACTCAATCACGCAAAGATGGCTGAACGGATTTGTATGAAATTTGGCATACAGACACTTAGACTTTATAACCTGGATTAAAACATAGAATACCTTTTATCCTGATCTAAGGTTCCCTAGAGTCCACGTGAATGAAGTCGCGGGCAGAAGCTAGTTAGTTAATAATTAACTATATTATATTCGTTAACTTCTTTACGGTTCCCGAAACGACCCCGTAAAGCTGACTGCGAGGCAAAATTTGGTCAGTATTATATCGTATAGTTTTATATCGGTCAGAAACTATATCAGTTCTTGTGAAAGTGATTGGACATAAAAGAAAAAACAAATGCCTTATTTATTAGCACAAGCTACGGATCGGTCGTTCTGGCAAACATTGTTTTGGAGTCGTTCCAAATACTATTTGTATGGTGTATCGAGAACAATTCGATACTTTGAAGATGATTATCGTGGGAACAATAACCGATGTTACGAGTATGAAATACACACTAACTTTGATAAAGTTTTCAATATTGTTTCAAGAAGTGGAAATAACTAGGTCAATTTATTCAGTACACGGAGCTTTGGCGTTTAATTACTTTACCATAAGCGCCCACGAGCGACTTTTTGTAGCTGCGATTGCGGCGTTAATCGCAGTAATAATCGCGGCGTTTTTTTCGCTGGCTAAGTACCCTTTGTCACTATTGTCAGTGTCATTTCGCGGGCGATTAGTCGCTGAACTACTTTTTGTAGCTCGTAGGCGTTTACGTATTGAACTCTGTATGTTCTATTCTCGGCGACAAAAAAATCGCTCAGCGATTACTCGCTCGTTGGAGAAAAGCTGAAGCGTTGAGCATAGGTAATATTATACGGTAGCGAGCGATTTATAATGGATGCATAGATTTGATAACAATAACTCGGAGTCAAGAAAAGTATAGAATACGATGCACACAGCAATGAAAATGGACCTTGAAAGTGCCTCTTTACTTACCTTATGTCATGTTATGTAAAGTTTGGATACGTACTTATTATACGCAATAATATCACCGACATGACAACTTCAACTTGATGTATAATTATGTAATGCTTCAATACTAAAAACGTTGTCGTTATACAAGAAGCTATGTGATATTAAATAATAAAATAATTGTAGGATTGTTGAAAGACGTGAAATGGAATGGAAGGAAGAGTGACAGGGAGAGGTGTGCGTGTGAGAGAGAAAGAGACTCGATTTGACAGATGAACGACGCAAAAGACGCAAGACGACTTGTTAACTAACTATACGGCAAGAAATACAAATACATTGTTCCCGAATAAATATCACTTTTATTAATACTATATTATGTTGCCAGTTTTTTACCACTACAAAAAGCATCAGGGTTGCTACAAACATAAGCGGGCCGGCATTGTCGATTCAGCAGTATTTGTCGAACAACAAAGCCGACCCGAAGAAATTACAGCACTTGTTCGGCTTGTGTCGATCAAGTTGTTCATTCGGGTCGACACATCATTTCAATTCGGCAGTATTAGGCAGGTTTATGATTCCCGAACAGGCGAACATCCACCTACATATATTCGATTTTACTGCCCAGCTTTGCCGATTGATGCCGGCCCGCTGTGTATAACAACCAAGTACCAAGCCGAGTGATAATGTGCGGTAGCCGAGCGGCAGTGATTTCCGAACATTCATTTACAAATATTCGATTTTGCCGCCCGGCCTTGCCGATTAATGCCGGCCCGCTTGTGTGTAGCAACCCTCATTCCCATACTGTGACACAAAATTCATTCGTTTCCTTTACAGAATGACAAGCGAGCTCACGTCTATATCAATGCACTTAAATGTTTTTTTTTATCGGAAGCCGTTTCGAGGCGTTACACGTTTAGAATATTGGAAATTGTCGACCTCGGAAGTCACTGTTCGTAAGTGGTTCACATAAAACCTTTGCCGCGAAGCCGTAAAGAGGGCAATTTCTTGTCTACGAGAGAGCATTGGCTGTATAGCACTAAAGATACGTGTTTTGAATGACTACAAGCGGCTGATACAATTCCATCTGGATATTCGGGCTGACTGACTCGTGATACGTGTATTGGGTGCTGTTAGAGACTGTATTGTATATGTATCATGCCACAATGATATACTTACATTAAGTCCTACTCATTTGGAACATTTACGATCAGCTAGGTACCTACCTAGACATTTTTATCAAATAAGAGCTCCTACAAAATAAAAAGTCTGTTGTGTTTTAGACAGAAGGTCCGCTCTGGCCGTATTCTAAAACGCTACCGTCATTTGTTTAGTTGCGCTCAGTAGTGATTAATAAGGTATTTACAAGGGTCGATTTTAGTCAATCAGCGCTTTTTATCGACATTCACTTGTAAAATCTAATTGCAAACCTAATTTCAATGAGGTGGCGATTCGATTTCACAAGCCATGGAAAGCGCTAGTTGACTAAAATCAACCAGCAAGTCACCTGCCAAGTCGACCGTGTAAATAACCTGAGATTGTCTGTACGAAATGTCTGTGTGTGTGCACGGAAAACCGCGGTTTGTTCCGAGCGGCCCTTCTGTTTACCTTCTACATTATATTAGGTAAGGACCTAATATTTAGTGGCGCCGTGCTGGACTTCGGCTAATGAAGTTTTAAATGCCCGTTATCTTATTTAGAAATCATCGTTTTCCTCTTAAAATATAAAATAATTTAATAGCCTTTTTGATTAATCAAAGAGCATATTGCTTGTAATTAAAAATATTTAGCTTTTTGTCTACTTTCTTGCATTCAATTGCCTTATAGTCATTTAACATCAGGTGAGGTGAAGGTCAAACAATATCCTGTTGTGGATAAAAAAAGAAGTACCTACCATATCATCTTAGATTCATAATTCATAGCAATTTAAAAATCAACAATTTCTAGTATTGTTTGTACCAAGAATTGAGGATAAGGAATTCGTCCTTGCTTGAAATAGAATCGGTCCACTCTGCGGTTTGTGGTTAGTCTGGCTGTGGAATGTTTCTGGACATTTCGTGTCACCAGAAGCCTTAAAATACGTAAGACGTTGCTCAGAAAATGGTATAAAGAAATGAAATAAATATTTCAGTGTGACGTTTGTGAAGTAATGTATTATACCAGGTACAGGTTGGCCAGAAAGAGATGAAATTAAATAAAATGGAACTAATTTTCAGTACAAAATATAGTCAGTGTTGATATTCGTGATTTTAACGTGTTTGCATAAAAAGTGGCGCCTTCATTTTTTGTCAACTCTTTATGGTCAAGCTGTTATGCACATTTTCGTTGTACCTATTTTATTTAATTTTCCAAAGCTGGGTACTCACTTAGAGGTGTAGCACGTAATGTATCTGATACAGTATCAAGTGAGTACGTAAGCTCGAGCCTGATGCGACCGTACTCACTTGATACAGTATCAATTACATTACGTGTTACACCTTTAAGTGAGTACCCTGCTTAATATGAGCAAATGAAAGTATACAAACTATTTTAAGCCCTCATAAGGAAACCTACAAAAAATATACGGCACTTTTCGAAATCCGTATCAGTGTTTAATTTAAATAAATATTACTTTAGTGCGGAAACCTAAAAAGTGTTTATAAAATAAAACATAAGTAGTTAAAGATGCGCTATTTTAGCAAATAAATCTTCTTGCCTTAGACACTAGACACGTAATTCTCGGGCTCATGTGGAACCCTAATGAAATCGCACTTATGTCGAGCCATCTATAGAGCTCTAATTTATGAGTTTCGTTAGGGGCCCCTAAAGAAACTAATATACAACGTGTTACAAAAAAACTCTAATGCTGAATATGGTATATAGGGACCATCAAAATGAATAACTTTTACTATGGGACCAACTCTGAAATCGTGAAAAAGAAATCAGCTGTTACATACAAAAATTAAAATCGAAAATATAAAAATGTATGAAACAGCTGTTTCTTTTTCCCCGATTTCAGTGTTGGTCCCATAGTAAAAGTTGTTCAGTTTGATGGTCCCTATATACCATATTCGGCATTAAGGGTATTTTTGTAAAACGTTGTATACATTAGATGGAACATATCTGATCCCAATTTTAAGAAACAATATATTATTTCCATGATTATTTTATAACAGTGACTTTTCAATCGTGAAATGACTGTGGTTTTAACATTCCACGATAAGCTTTTTCAGGAAAAAAACAACTAGGTACCCAAAAATTTTTTTGTTATACTAATCTTAAATGCTGTCTTAAAGGTTACGGTGTCATACACATACTACTCTTACATATAATCCACGCGCGATGAGAATGGGGTGGTACTTTGTCAAAGTAAAATTTACTAATTAGTTAATTTTAATTTAATTAACCAACTAATTGTTTACTTGAGGTTGCTGCAGCAAAAGTTCCCTCACCTCGGGTGCGTGACATCATGTTTTTGGATATCCCTGTGGCTGGCTGGTGTACCGCGCGCGTCTATCATCCCATTCTCATCGCGCGTGGATTATACTATTAATCACACCATTGCCGTTTCTTACTATAGACTAACAAAACTCAATTTAACAAATCAATGACGCGAAAGATCAGCGTCTAGATTTGATTAAGAACTTGTTTCGCGTGCAATTAAAGTTTTATCTACTTTTCTGTATCTATCTTTATTTAACTACCTATCCAATTGTGTTCCAGATAGCTAGCTCTAACCATTTCGTTTATCTATTTGCAAAGAAAACAACGAAACGAATCATACCGAACTTGCCCGAACGAATGCCCTTTATAGAAACGAATGCATTTCTCCTTGAAATACGTGAGTGGAATCTACTCTTGTTGGCGGACTGGATCTCATTGGTCAACGTTCATATGACGAAGCTTTTACCGTGAAATATTTTCTATAAAAATGTCCGCCTTACCATTTTAAATTATTAGACCATTGTGGAGAATACTTATATGCGCTTTCAGTTACGAATCGAATCAATTTGAACGATGTGGAGTGTCAGTGTGTAATAACATGAACGTAAGGATTTTTCATTTTGGTATTTTTGTGCTATGTACAAAATTGCTACTTAAAGAAAATTTTACTCATGTAAAATTTTATGTGTCCTTTTTCGAAAACTTTCGATCATGGCGTTGCCAGCTGAATTAGTATTAGAGATAACTTAAATTAAATAAAGTAAAGTAAAAAATTGCTGTATTCAAATAAACTTAGTAATAAAGCGCTTTTGAATCGTCTATATTTTTCTACCACCCGTTCCAGACTTTTTAACTGACAAGAAGAACAGACGCAAGAAACTTACCAGATTTATCAGAAATAAGTAACGATATTTACAAACTTAAATATATCGTTACCCAATACTAATAACATCATAAGCATAGTTATAACTATGCTTATGATGTTATGTTTACAGGGTCATTTTTAATTCATTTAAAACCTCTCGTGGGGTTGATCAGACCATCAAACTGAACAACTTTCATTATGGGACCAACCTTAAAATCGCGAAAAAAACAGCTGTTTCATACAAAAGTACTATGCCTACTCCATCGAAATGTATGAAACAGCTGTTTTTTTTCGCGATTTCAAGGTTGGTCCCATAATGAAAGTTGTTCAGTTTGATGGTCTGATCAACCCCACGAGAGGTTTTAAATGAATTAAAAATAACCCTGTATATAGATCTTGATAAATACTTACTCATCCAAAAAAGACAAATACAGTCATTTATAGGAAAAAATCTCGGGGGGATGTGTGCACATAAAACAGTGAGCAATAAATTTGGAAACACTTCTGCCCATCCGCAGACATAACATGACGTATTGAATCTGCCCAAATCTCCTGAAGGCCGCATCTTCGCAAAATCTCTGCTGTGTATTCAGAGCGCGTGCTATTTAGGCTGTTTAGTGTCGTGACATATTTTATTTGTATAATAAACCGCATATGTCACAGTGCGCATCGAACGTGGAGCCAAACCGAAGCAAACCAATCCCTGCGACGTGCTTCGAACGACATCACGTAACTCGCATTACTGCTTTGAATGACTGTCGAGTTACGACTCTTTTCAGCGGACGTTAAAAATGGTGGCCCCTTCAGCTATTCTTTTGCCATTATTCACAGAGCACAATCCGTTGGGTGTTAAGCACCCTTTTAATGCTCCCGTTAAGGGCATAAGTACTCCTGTCATTGTGCCGCCTTATCGCGACCTCGATTGAACACGGAAATCTACACAATGCATTCCCAAACAGACCTAACTTTCTCAATCTAATAAAATCGAGTCGAGTCCATCAATCACTCGATACTTTCCCAGGTTTCACTTTAAATAAACATCGTTACAGAAACAACGTTATTAGACGATTTCGAGTCGAAGTGAGTTTGAGAAACATCTGGGTAAATTAAAAATGTATTTCGATTTCTCTAACGACGCCCTCCGAAGATAGACGTATAACAATAATTATTATTTCCTCCGAGCATAATAGCGTCCCCGTAAAATATTCGCGAAATTATTCGGTTTTCGGCGGGCGAGTCATTAGCAAACATTTGTCATTTGCAAACTCTGTCTGACGTTTATCTCTCTACAATTGATGAACGGATGTTAGGCCACGTAATCAATTGTCCTCGGGAAATGATTGTTGCAAATTCTATCCAAATTTATATTCGGTGTTATTAATTTATTTGATACGGATTACAATGTTTAATTTAATAACGTTCTCTTTGAACTGAGTTCACAGAATATTCCAGCTTACAAAACAGTTTCGTCAGAAATAGATGATAAATATACTACTCAAAAGAAATTAGAAGCCACTAAATGTTTTCCATACAAACGAGCTAATTTCGGAAAGGTTTTTTTAAATATAAATTCAATCTGATTTTATTTGAATTTGATATTGTTCAAAAGCTGTAATAGTCAACTTGCGGACTTTACTGTCGAATTTACTGTATATTTTCTCCTATTCTCCGTGTGTCAGTTAGAATTGAAAAATGTTATATTTCGCTTATTTTTGTGTGAAACTCCTATTTCTTTCTATTTAATTGACACACGGCGAGTAAAGAAATTACATAGTAAATTCGACAGTAAAGTTTGCAAGTTGACTATTACTGCTTTCAAACAATATCAAATTCAAATAAAATCAGATTAAATTTACCATAAACATACCCTTCATAAGTTAACTCTTTTGTATGGAAACCTATATATTGCCCCATAGTTTCATTTGAGGAGTATATTTTTAGTGTGATGTAGCTCTACTTGTGGTAAAAAAAATTTTCTTCCCTTTTTTGATAGTTATAATAATAGCCCCTTGCATCAGACATTCTTTGTGGTATTTGGGCTTTGTTTATTTTTGTAGGTCTGATTGCCAGTCAGCAAAGGCCTCCTCCAACCTTTTCCATTCCCACCGGTTCTCCGCCACTCTGTTCCAAGTAACTCCTGCTACTTTTCTAATATCGTCGTCCCACCTCCTTTGTGGTCGACCTCTCCTTCTATGACCCTCTCTGGGGTACCACCGCGTAACAATATTACTTCATTTATCCCTTCCCTTCATCATATCGCCTGTGTGTTTTTGATAGTGGCTTGTCTATATTTTTTTGTTGTTTTGACTTAAAACTTTCAACTTTATATTTACTTGTGTGCATAATAAAAACAGTCCATTGCTGCTTTAAATACTTCGAATACTATCTTAAAAGTCAGTGATGGATAGCTATTTAAATGCAAAAATCTGTCACGGAAGAAGAGAACTAGCTAAAATTGTTACTGATTCGAATTTAGTATCTACTTAAAATTATAACATCAAATTATCTCATTTGTATGAAACAGTTTGCGTTATTCATAAGCTTGCTGTGTCCAAGCACATACATTCTGATTTATTGTCAAAGCCGGACTGCGATCATAACATTTGTTATATATGTGTATTATTCATAGCTTATATGTGTGAGATCGGAACACATTACCTACTACATTACATATATAATGCATTAATTATGTAGAAACCTTTTTTGTCGTAAAACTTGTCGTCATTTTATGTAGCTTAAGAAATTAAGAAAAAGTGTCAGTATCCAGCTATATCCCGTAATTTTCTAAATTATCGTTCACAGAATTTTTAATAAGTCTATCTAAAAAAATAAAAATATAGTAGGTATTACTCTTATTGCCAAATTCTAGCTTTGATTTGTAAGTATACTTAAATTTTAATATATCAAGTGCACTTGATATATTACAATGTAATTGTAAGTAACCAACCCGTTTTACTTTATTGCGTATACATTTATTGGGAACCCTCGCTACCCGCTAATCTAAAGAGGTTACCCCAGATATCGACCAGTTATTATAGATTCTGCCCTCATCAATTTTTACTTCAGTTCACATCACGTACAAAATTATACGCCTCTAAGTTTTATGTAAATCTTGCCTTGGAAATCTCATGCAATGTAATATCTGGCTCTTTTTTTTCAACTTTAATGATGCTGCTGTTTTCAAATTTTATCTTTTTAAACGACTTCAAAAAAAAAATGAAGTCGGGTAGGGCTTTTAGAATTAGAAAGAAAAAGAAAAGCAGTTGTCCTCCCGCTCCACCCGACTTCAATAGACGTGTTTTATTAATATAATATAATAGGATATGCGTAACTAATAATTTGAATATTATTTCTTGCTTTTTAAAGGCATTTAATTTTAAAGCAGTTTTTGTTTTCAGGTTTTTAGACCAATGTATTCTGTTTATGCGTATGAAGTTTTATTAAAATCAGTTAATTAATTATTTCAAAAAATAAGGACTTCAAAGTTTGTATGAGGCCCGTATTTATAAACCGCTCACAACGTTATGAGCTATCTTGAGATTATACTTAAGCTGTTCTTATAAGAATCAGCATCTCAAGTATGATCTCGAGATAGTTCTCAACGTTGAGAACGGTTTATAAATGATAATAGTAATAAATAAATAAAAAAAATTACAATAATCACACACATTGCTCCGATTCCAAAGTAAATAGCTAAAGCACTTGTGTTATGGAAATCAGAGACAACGGTGATATCACAAACACCCAGACCTGAGACAATATAGAAAAGATCATTTACTACATTGATCCAGCTGGGGATCGAGCCCGGGACCTCAAGAGATGGTAACGCCTTGAAAACCGGCGTGCAAACCACTCGACCACGGAGGTCGTCAAATGCAAGCCTAAAATTGCAATCTTCAACCCACTGCTAATACTAATCGTGGAGTTTATGACCACGTGATCCCCCTTCGTCTTGTAGTGGACTGAAATAAGCTGTTTTGATTAATGGTGATGAAGTTTCATCAAGATTTCAACCATTAGACGAGTTTAGACGAGACGTCGATTAGACGACATTAGACGACCTGAGTGGTGCAGTGTTCAACATGCCGGTCTACCACGCAAGAGGTCCCGGGTTCGATTCCCGGCCGGGCAGAAATTGAAATGATTAATTTTAATTTCTGAGACGGGTCTGGGTGTTAGGTTCTATGTATAATAAGTATAATATTTAGTAGTGTATAAGTAGTATATCCATAGACTTAGAAAAATTTTCGCTGCGCTCAAGAGTATATCAGTTGTCTAGCACCCATATTACAAGCTTTACTTATTTTAGGGCTAGATGGCGCTGTTTGAAATTGTCCAAGCATTTATTATTATTAGACCTGAGTGATCTAATCCTTATCTCCAATACTTCTCATCACGTTTCCAATTATTCACCCGTTCCTTCTATATAAAGACATAAAATCCCGGGTAAGCAACGAGTTTGCGTGGGTCGTGCTAGGAAATTGAACAGGGCTGACCGGGCAAATAACGCCCGATAAGCCGCGCCGACAAATGACCAATGCAAACAGCTTACTAACATGTGTACAGGCGACCGCATGTCATTAGTAACACGCCAACAGTAAAAGCTAGAGAGAGCGAGTGCTTTGAAGCGAGTTTAACATACCAAATCCTTCTAAAACTAGTAGTAACAATATATTTTTTCGTTTTGATATCACCCACTAAGGACAAACTGAGCATCGTCCTTCCTTTACTTTAATGTATCATTGCCCACCATAAAAAATATAAAACTTTTGAGCAAACCAGGGGTATAAGGCTTAGCGATTAGGTGGTATTTACACGGGTCGACTTGACAGACAATTTAAGTCAATTAGCACTTTTTATCGACAATCGCTTGTAAAATTGAATCGCCACCTCATTGAAATTATATTTGCGATTGTCGATAAAAAGCGCAAATTGATTAAAATCGCCTGCCAAGTTGCTTATCATGTAAATACCACAATACTCGCGTTTTCTTGGACTTAGGAGGTCGGATCTGGTGTCTACGGGTTCGTCTTGTGTAGGAGAGGATTGCGTAGTCTGATTGGTATACTTTTGTACCAATCAGACTACGCAGGTATAAATCCCCACCCCCCTTACCCCCTCCCCTCCAATCCCCTTCCACTTTTGTAAATGTTTTCACAACATCTTATGTAGAATAAAGTCTTTAGTGTGCCTCTCAAATTTGATTAAAATCCGTCGATATTAACGCTACAGCAAACTTCCCTCTTTCTCCCCTCCTATTTTCCCCCATATCAAAAATCTCTATCAATTAAGTAATAATTTAAGGAACTTGTGTGCCAATTTTCGTTAAAATCGGTTGAAAAATGCTACCTGTAGGCGAGAACAGACAGACGGACCAAAGCATTTTTTGGCCAATCTCGAAACTGAGGACGCTTCGACCGCTTCGCTCGATCGGTCAATAATTAAAAATGTGAAAGTTTGGATGTTTCTTACTCAATCACGCAAAAACGCTGAACCAATTTGCATAAGATTTGGCATTACAGATAGTGTATAGCCATGGATTAAAACATAGGACACTTTTTATCGTGGTTAAAGTTTCCCTAGGGATTTTTTTGAATGTCCACGCCATAGACTTAGAAAACATTTTCGCCTTTCTCTGGTCCACGCAGACGAAGCCGCGGGAGGAAGCTGCGGGTAGTGATGATACACTCTTTCTTTTTAAGTCTGACATGTGTCTCACTCTTTTCAGACGCAAGACATCTGTCTAATAAAAAAAAAGCTAAATCATCGATTACAATTTTATTTAGATCATCAACATTAAACGCGCCAGTGATGATAGTGATCACGTTGCAATAATCTCTATAGGCATTTTTTTTTAATTGAAATTAAACATTTGTAACAGATACTAACGCGGTTTTAACGTAAATAAAAATTTCTCACTTTATTTTTTATTTAAGTTGCTTTCCGCTCTGTACTTATAATAAACTAGTGGCTCTGTGAGCAGTAGACCTCGCATTTGCGTCATTTTTTGAAATGGCTGAAACATGATTATCCCACATATCTGCGCCGTTTTGAAAATTTTCGAGAAACTGAATTCACAAAAAAAAATATTTATCGGATCTGCTCACAAAATTTCACGAAAATAGGTTAAAAAATGCGACCTATAAAGGAGAACAAACGGACAACCGGACATAGAAGGGACATACAAAAGCATTTTTGTTTAAGCTGAAACGGAGATGCTTCGCTCGCGCTTCGTGCTCGTGCGGTCAATAATACATTTATGTTTGTTGTACAGTTCACATAATAAAGCTATTATATACTTGATAGGTTAAACTGATCAGTTGAATTGCGTAGATAAACCTATGACTTACCTAACTATTATGCTAAACTATAGGCGTAATTCGAACTATTTGATCAAGTGATTGGGAGTGTGAGATATCCAATGATTAGATTGATTCTTGTGCTTAATCAAAAACTGTATTTTTTACAAGTACTTACCTACGTTAAGTATTAATATTATTCTGAAATAATAATTAAGTCTTATGTTAAACTTTTATTAAACTGGAATAATTTAAGGAGCTGACATGAGCCAACTAGCGCCGCCAGTCGACTTTATTTTTTTTTATTCTAAATAAGCACAATTTCGTAAAAAAGGAATCAGTCAAGGTTTTTTTTAATAACGTTATTGACTGTTAGATATTGATGAAAGTGGGTTATTGTGAACGTCACAAGTAACCTAAATGCAGCAAAAAGCAATGGAATGAAATCTGTTTATTTATTGAACTACAATTTTCATACATCTTTGGGTTATCTAATATTCAAATGTTATGTCAAATCTGTATCTATATATTGGATAATTTTATGGAAAAACAATATACTCCCAATAATTCTAACATTTTCCACAGTGTTTCAGTTTTCACCAACGCGTTCCTTGTACCTAATGAAATAACTTCAAGAAATTAATTCAAACCTATGATAAGAGCAGTATTTCGCATCCGAATAACATCTACGCGTTATTACGTTATCTAACTTGATAACTCGATTTCAGTAACTATCGTGTAATGAATATAACTGAGCACGAACTCCAAGGTATGTATTAGCTACGTGAGCGTGGACTAAGAATTAAGAAATGCTTTTTACTAATAAATTATAATATATTTCTATGCGTCGGTTGCAATGACATTTTATGAACAGTAAAAGAAAAGACTGACACTTAGCTAATAAAAAGAGCATAAGTGCTCTATGGCGACCAGCCAGTTTCCAACATCCCCACCCCCAGTGGAACACTAACAATCGTTGGAAGGTGGCTGGTTGCCGGAGCTTAAAAGTAAAAGCTTCCGGACTGGGCGGCGTAAGGTTCCCCCTTTAGTAACAACATCGGCGACGCGCACAGTTCCGTCAGCCCCCCTAAATATTTTAAGGATTCTTCCTAGTGGCCATAGGCCCCGCGGCAAGGAAGAGTCCGCGATAAGCACGACGTCCCCCTCGGAAATAGCCGGAAAGCCGCCGCGTGGTCCTCTAGGTCGCAATGTAGGCAAATACTCCCGCAGCCACCGCAACCAAAAATGGTCAGCCAAACGGAGTGTCTGCCGCCAATCACATCGCCTTAACAAATCCGAGTCTGTGAGTGCCGACGTCCACGGACTGATAGATGATGATCCGAGTATGAAATGGAAAGGAGTTATGGCTTCCGGAGCTTGCGGCGAGGGTGATATATACGTGAGCGGTCTCGAATTTACTATTCCTTCTACTTCGGCTAGTAGGGTCGTCAAAATCTCTTCCTTGGGCGATTTGGTCTTTAGAGTGTACCTTAGGGCGGTCTTAACAGTTCGGACCAGGCGTTCCCAGGCCCCTCCCATAAAAGGTGATGCAGGGGGAATAAAACGCCACTCGATCTTGTGGTTTGTAGCGTACTCGCGCACATCATCTCCGTGCAAAGCTCGTAGAATCCGATTGGCACCGACAAAGTTTGTGCCGTTGTCGGACATGATGACCGACGGAGATCCTCTGCGGGCTATGAAACGCCTCAGGCTTAAAAGTGCGGAATCTGATGATAGTGACCCGACCACTTCGAGGTGTAGCGCTCTGGTTACGAGACAGGTGTATAGGGCTACATAGCGCTTCTCGTGGCGACGATTCACCGTGACGTCTACTGGACCAAAATAATCGAGGCCGACGTTAGTAAAGGGTCTTCTATGGTGTTCAAGCCGTACTGATGGTAGGTTGCCAGTTTGCGGGATAACAGGCTGGATCTTATGCCGCTTGCATTCGTTGCAGGTGTTAACGACGCTCCGTATAGTGCTCCTCGCTTTAAGTATCCAATACCGCTGTCTTAGTTCGTTCAAAACAAGTTCGTTGAATGAATGGGCCGTCTGGCAATGGTAGTGCAGTATTATGAGGCGTACTATGTGATGGCGGCCATCCAAAATCATCGGACATTTGACACTCTCACTTACCCCAGGCGCGGATGTTATACGTGAATCGAGTCTAATGAGCCCATCGGGACCCAACACCGGGGAAAGTGCAGCTATCCTGCTATTCTTGGCTACTGGCTGCGACGACTGCAATGACTTGTATTCTTCAGGAAAGCTGTCGACTTGCGCACGGTGAAGAAGAAGGTTCTCGGCGTGTGAGATATCCAGAGCCGTCAATCCAGAGGGGGAGGTGGTGCCATCTGCGTACAAACAAGAGTGTTGATCGATTGGTCGAGACAAAAAAGATCTAAAAATACGCGCGGCTTGTAGGAAACGAGTGGTCGCTCTTAGAAGGCGCAACCATTTACTAAATCGCGTAAAATTCGGAACCGGTAAGTCTGGCAGAGGAATATCGATAAGAAGTCCGACTAGTTCCGATTTGTCGTCGGACGCTGGTGTGACTTCTTCATCATTACAACTAGATTCGATGGGCCAGTCGGAATCAGGGGATAAAAGAAAAGATGGCCCGGAGAACCAACGATGAGACAAATCTAGTTTTAATGCCTTAGGCTTTGTAGCATCGTCAGCGTTATTGAGTGCACTTGGAACCCATCGCCAATTGGAAGGGTTTGTGGTTTCCAATATTTCCCCAAGACGGTGGGCTACAAACGGCTTAAACGCTCTAGCGTCACCTCTCAACCACTTGAGAACCGTGGTCGAATCAGTCCAGTGAAAAACTGCGGATGGTTTTATGCGGTGAGCTTTTAAAATAGTTTGAGCAAATCTAGATGCGATTAATGCCGCTTGTAGCTCCAATCGCGGAATCGAAATGGGTTTCAATGGAGCAACTCTGGCCTTGCTACCGATAAGTGACAAGGACACTTCATAATTACTGTAAGTGAAGCGCCAGTAGGCAACACAGGCATACGCTTGTTCGCCACCATCAGCGAATACATGCAGCTGAACGTCTAAAAATGTCGATTGGTTCATATAATGTCGTGGGATGGTAACGTTCGACGTGGATTCTAGCAGTTTAAACCAATTATTGCATTCGGGTATAAACTTTTCGGGTATTGGTGTGTCCCAGTTCAATCCCTCTCTCCACAGCTTTTGAAGGATTATCCGACCTTCAATGATGATAGGCATTAATAGGCCGAGTGGGTCATAAATTTTCATGACCTTTGATAAAATATATCGTTTTGTCAAAGAGGCAGGGGAGTCGTGTTGTACCACGCGGAAGCTCAATTGATCTATTCGTGGGTTCCATCTCACCCCTAAAACACCTACATTATCATTTGGTGGTAGATTGACATCTGAGCCGCTATCGCTTCGCAGTTCAACTGGAATTTGAGACAACGCTTCTGGACAATTTGAAACCCAGGAACGCATTTCAAAGCAACACGCACTATGGACTTTTACAATGTCAGAGGCGATTTTTGAAGCTTGCGAAATGTCAAAATGGCTTCCCAAATAATCGTCCATATAGTGATCGTTTATGATTGCGAGACAAGCGTCTGGAAACTGGGGTTGAAACTCTTCAGCGTTTTTGTTTTTAAGTGCAAGAGCGATAAAGGGACTGGAGACGGCGCCAAACATCATTGATGACATGCGATATTCCTTTAAATTTCCTTCCTTGCTTCGCCATAAAAAACGTTGAGCGTCTCTATCCTCAGCTACAATCTTTATTTGGGGGAACATCTCCCTTATATCTGCGTTCAAAGCGATAGCGCCCTCTCGGAAGCGGAAAAGAATGTCAAGCAAGGGTTGAAGCAAATCTGGGCCTTTAAGCAATAAACTGTTGAGACTTATGCCTTTAGTCTTCGCCGCTGCGTCATGCACCACTCTCAGCTTACGCTTCTGTGGATGCATCACGCCAAATGTTGGTAAGTACCACCGTATGGAGTTATTATTAGTGGAACAAGAACCGTGGTAGGTCTCCATCTCACATTCTTCGGCGTAGCCTTTCTGTATGATACCAGAAACGAAGGCTTCATAACCGGCCTTGAGAACGGGGTCTTTAGTTAGCTGTCTCTCGAGCGACAAAAAACGCGATAATGCTAACGTGTATGAATCAGGCAGTGGTTTCGGTATATTCTCGCGCCACGGTAGCCTCACTTCGAACCTACCAGTATCGAGTCTCCGTGCCGATTTCATAATAATATCGAGTGCGCGTTGATCTTCTGCGTTTTCTTTCGGTAGCTTTTTGCTAATGCCTAGAGAATCGATCTCGTATTGATGTTTAATTAGACTCTCTAACACGTCATATTGCCTTTGCATAAACGCTTGTGTTTCAGTGTCACTAGTGTCATCGTAAGTAACGTTGACAAAATCGATAGGTTTCGAAGAAGTCGAAATAGCGCCGTGTAACACCCACCCTAATAAGGTTCGCGAGGCAACGGGCTCGTTCTTTTTGCCTACTCTAACATCTCGGCTCAGCGATAAATCCCAATCTGAGGCTCCGATGAGTACAGTCGGACTCGCGTTGTCATGTGATAGCTCGTCGGAAAGGTTAGCCAAGTGCTCGAACTCACGGTAATTTATTTCGCCTATAGTCTGTGGACGCAAGCCTAGCGGAGTAATAGCGCGGGCATTTTCAATTAAATAGCGTTTTCTCTGATTGCGACCTCTTATGTAAAAATTGACGTAACTTATGTCGACGTCTTTCGTCATACCGCTGACACCCTCAATGCGAAGGCGGCTTTGGTGTGTTGTAGTACTAGCTCCGATACGCGCGGCTACGTCACCATCAATTAGTGTGGCAGTACTGCCCTCGTCGAGAAGTGCTGTCGTTGCAAATTGTCCTTTTGGACCTTCTATCACGACCGGAAGTACCTTCAAGAGACCTCGCGGAAGTGCCTTTGATTGTGGCAGCCCTGTTGCGTTAACGAGAGTTTCGGATACATTAGTTACCTGTATATTAGACTGGTTAGTGGGAACATTTATATCTGTATCGGAATTTGTCATTGCGACTGTACCTCTAACTACCGAGCCGCTACTGTCAGGCTGTGAAGAAGATTGTAGCGCACCATGGAGTAACGAGTGATGACGCCGTGTACACCCGTTGTTACCACAAGGTTTAGCTCGACAAAAATTCCACCTATGCGGATTAGACTTAAGGCATCTGTAGCAAATTTTGAATTGACGTATCCATTGCCAACGACTATCAATGTTAAGAAGCTGAAATTCCTTACACTTGACAATAGAATGCGAGCCTTGCTTACAATAAGTACACTGTGCATCGTTACTTTTCACGACTGTGGCATGTACGATCTCCTTTACGATTGGCTTAGAAACGGTGAATCTATTTGAAGAGCAAGCCGTTATTGAGTCGGAAATAAAATTGAATTTAAGTTGGCGGTCCGCCTCTTCTATCAAAAAATCCGATAGTAGTTGCAGTCGAGGTGTTGTATTGCTTTCTCGAGACACGACACGTGTGGCCGCGTAGTCGGTGAAACGACTTCGCGTGTGCTCGCTCAGTTTTAACAGAACGGTACGGAAGAGCTCTGGCGAGTACAAGTACTCGTGCTGGCGCAGATATTTGATTGTTGACACACAATTGCGTAATTTATTTGCCAAGATATTTAAATGTTCTGTGTTACTTAGCTTTATATTCCGCAGTCCAGCAATCTCCCGTGCCACCAGAATTTCAGGTCTAGCGAAGTTTTGTTCCAGCGTGCGGATGACGTCGTCTGGGTCGCTCGAGTCCCACAAGTATGACGCCACGGCTTGATACGCTGGGCCGCGAACAGCGTTGCTTAGACGTATCAAATTCTCGGCTGGAGAAAAAAGATATTTTGTTTTATCGTAGCTAGACTTAAACGACATCCATTGATTAATATCACCTGAGAAAACACCTAGCTCCGGCCGTTTGGGCCGTTCAGAAGCAGCAACAATGGCTTTTGTGAGCTGTGACATATAGTCGGTGCTATTGTTGTTCGGTGGAGGTGCAGCATCTGTTGTGGGTTTGAATGGCATAGATGAAGTTACATTGACTGTCGGAATATGCGTCGCGGAGATGGCCGGCCGTAGTAGGGAGTCCAGCGGCTTGTGCTGGGTGACGGTCGGTAGCGACACTTGGACCACCGCTTCTAGAGGTTGTTCTGACATCAACATTGCCGGAGGTGACGACTGTCGAAAAATGTGACGAGTGTTAGCTTTTGGTTGCCGGTCTGGGGCTGAATATGCCGTGCAGGTTGGTTCGTCAACTTTTGCTATGAATGTGTCATGATTTCTAACCCACGACTCTGTACGTTTGTCTGATCTACGTGAGGTTCGAGATGAACCTTTAGAACAGGTTGACTTATCTGTAGCATCCAGGGCGGCGAGCTGCGCCTGTAGCTTCGTCTGCTCGGCTTCGAGTTGGAGGCGTGCGAGTTCACGCTCGCGTTCGCGCTCACGCTCTGCCTGCTCCTGTGCCAGCTGTACGCGGCGCTGAAGATGTTCCGCTTCAGCGGCAAGCTTTTTGGCGCGTACGGTGGCTGATGAGTGCGAAGACTGTGAATGTTCTCCTTTAGAACTACTGCAATCAGAAAAATTGTTTGCGACACTGCCATCGACGGGTTCGGGGCGCTGTGTGAGGCCTGTTTGTAGGCTCGCGCTCGATGGTTGTGCTAAAACATTGGTATTGTCAGCGCTAGGAGTCGCCTTTGGATCGACATCGTTTCGTGTATGCGCGGAGCGTGTAATACGCTGCATACGATCGACTCCGAGTGCTGAAATATCTGCAACCGACTTGCTTTTACTACGTGTTTGCATGATCGTGAGATGAAATGATGAACTATTCTAACGATGGACGACAAACTATGACATGGGAAAAATACAATGAAATGAAACCTGAATTATGCTGGCTACACAATTTTGACAACGAAGGACCAATATTAGCTACGTGAGCGTGGACTAAGAATTAAGAAATGCTTTTTACTAATAAATTATAATATATTTCTATGCGTCGGTTGCAATGACATTTTATGAACAGTAAAAGAAAAGACTGACACTTAGCTAATAAAAAGAGCATAAGTGCTCTATGGCGACCAGCCAGTTTCCAACAGTATGCCTATGTTGTCAATAAATATATGGAATTTCTCATACAACTGTGCGGGCTTTGGTTCCCACCGCCCGCACTATACTTGCGTTCGTTGTTATACACTATGATGGAAGTGTGTTGTAGATGCCCTCGGCAAATTGACTATGGGTTTAATACACTCGGCGTCAAAAAAATCGCACCTCCTATTAAATTAGTTTAGATATGCCTGCTACTGCTAGCACACGTATTATTTATTTAATATTTATATCTATTGAAACTACATTTATTGGTCTTTTAAACAATCATTTATTGTTTAAAAAACATAACAGTTACCACAATTAAACGCTGCACATGTAATTACTTGCGCATACATTATAAGAGTATAAATAGGGATCAATCCAGGAAAATCGGGTAAATTCACTATTGAAACGTTAGAGACAACGCACGTCAACTGCTCTATTAGGAAAGGAACACCCAAGATGGATACTATTGGCCATGAAGCTTGTCAAATGAAATTGTTATATTGCAAAAATGTGACAGTGCAATGTTGCTGGGAAACTAAATCTCAGTCATTAATTCCGTATGACAAGTGTTCCAACGGTTTGAGAGACTGTTGGTTATATGCAAATGGATAGAAGTATATGACAACATTTACTATTAATTAGATATGATTAAAATGGTTTCAAAGAAGTTTTTTTCAAAGGTTTTTGACGTCGAGTGTAGTATAAACACAGCTTAAGTGGTTATAGACATGGTTTACTTCACAAATGCTATGTACAGTGAATATTTAAAAAGGTTAAACACATTATATAAAACAGGAATAATATTAATTTACAAAAGCCAAATCTCAACAATAAAATTCTTAGACAACAGCCCGAAAGACAGAAGTCAGAACAATCTTTCTTTTTCTCTTATTAACCATAGAGGAGTGGTGACCTCTTTGCAGACGCCACACAACTTTCAGTGGGCTTTTAGCTGTCTTACTGCCGTACTCAGAGACGTCAATTAAATTTAATGCTTCATTCGTGTATGTATCGTGTCGTCTTATACACCACAGAATTAGTAAAAGAAAGAGATAGCACCAATTTAAATGAAGTATTAAACCTAACTGAAGTCTCTGAGTACGTCAGTTAAAGAATATTTCCAAGTCAAGTTCTATATTTGTACTAAATAATATACTACAAAAAATTCGAGTCGCACCAGATCTGATTCTCGGACGGAAATCGAAGAGATCCGAGAATCCCGTCCGAGAATATGATCTGGTGCGACTCGAATTTTTTGTAGTATATTATTTAGTATTGTATAAAAATAGCATTGTCCATGCTAAAATCTCAAAGTTAAAAATTGTATATGTTGTATTGAGTCTGATAGATTTAGCTTTTGCTCGTGATTTCGTCCACGTTAGTTAAAGTTTAACATGTGATTTCGGGAATATTATATTTGCCTCTTTTCAATGTCTATCAGTAATACGGAAATCTGAGGACTGCATACACTCTAAAAGCTACAATGGTACTTAGTATATGTGACATAACCCTATTGCTTACAATAATATTAATATTTATTTATATTTATTATATCCCCAGGAAACGGACCCCCTTGTGTGTATCTCACCTACTTACAAAACCTCTTAAAGCGTTGAAATAATATGTTTATGCGGGAATCTAAGAAGTGCATGCATATACACTGAAAGCTACAACAATACAAAGTGCACTTGATGTTTTCCTACTGCTATATATGTATATTTGTCTCCAGGAAATGGCTCCCTGAAGTTGGATCTTACCTCAACATAAAACGACTCGAGGCATTGGAATAGTAAAAGTACTGTCAACTATTTCCTGGCCCGGCTAAGATACAGGAAATAGTGAGCAGATTTTTTTTAAATATTTACAAATAACACAAGTAGACTAAAGATGTACAAGTATATTAAAAAAAATAAAAACATCAAAAGAGGTGTAATAAAAACTTAAAACAAAGACTTATGTATGAAAAGTAGGTAGGTGATGAAATGATTGATATTAAACTAACTGTACGAAATGAATGGGATGGGCACCTTATCTTTTGTTATTAAAATTATACGAAATCGTGGTCTTCTATGGTACAAATAAATACCGTCGTCTCACTGCACCGAAGACGCAGTTTTTCTTGTTAAATAAATCATAAAAATAAGAACGCCCTTACTTGAGGCAGACGAAAAGCACGTATAAAAACTTCCAAGGACTGGAGCAGCCCCGAGCTGCAGAACTTCTTTATATAATGCAGGTACTAATTAATAATAATTTAATCATCAAATTATAAAAAAATAAATTAATCAATATCTTTCCTCGTCTTCCCTCCTGGAATCGAAAGAAAAAAGGAGTTAATAAAAGGAATAATAAATATACATAAATATCTTAATGCAGAACAGTTACAAGAAATTACTTAAAATACATACATACCCTTTATGGACTAAATCAATTATCATGAAAATGATATTAACAGCATTTTTGAACAGTAGATTATATATTTGTGTTTGTTCCTCCAACAAGTTTTCCAATAAACAGTATAAAATGCCTACAAAATAAAACGATATCATCAAACATGTGCAGTTATAAAAATCAACATTAAATTTACTTTAAAAATACTTACTGAATAAAAATATGTTATTCTCAAAAGGAATCAACAAAATTTCAACATTTGTTTTAAAATCATATCAATCTCCCTAAAGTTCGGAGCAAAAATAGGCTTCGCGCCGTGAAGAGTGAAAATTTTCCCAAGAAAAGGCGGGAAAAACCACGAAGACGGCCAACGCAAGAAAAAAGTATTTGAGTGAAAAGGATGAATGATGTAAAATGGATGTGTGAGAAAAGGATAGTAGAATAGTTAAATATTTTTAAATGTTGTCGAACATGAATTAAAAAGTAAAAAAAAATAAAAACATAGATACTAAGAACTTTTATACAAGGAGGTTGATAGTTTGAATTTGGAATATGGATGAAATGAGGTCGCATATAATGAAATAAATATAGAATAAGGAAAATTAATGAAATATAATAACAAATTAGTGTTTTATGTTTGTAAATAAATAAATAAGATGGAATATTGATAAATATGAGAATGTGACGTTATTTTTCTATGTAAAAAAACACAATTGTATTTTATTTTATCTTTTAAAATATTCCCCTATTGATCTCGCATGACCTGGCTCGATGCCTGTCCAAATTGACTGTGTCAAAAACTACATCGCAAGCCTTCTTTCTTAATTTACTTTTCAAATAATCATAATATATTCCAAAAAGGCTTACCTACTTACAGAGTAAACATTTATCATCAGCACATCACAGACTACAAATTAACTATCCTTACACTACCTACTGCATATGCAGAAATCTTGAGAAGTGCTTAAACCCTGACAGCTACAACAATGCAAAAGCACTTGACCTATTCCTTGACTATACATTATATGTGTATATTTGTCTTCAGGAAATGGGTCCCCGATGTGTTAGCCTGACGCCATCAGAACTCGCTCATGCATGGCGATAGTAAATCCAATGCTCGCCCACTGTACACTCCCAAGATAATCGTAGACTGCAGGATATTAATTTACCGTACATGTAGGAACTGAAATGTTTGATTCTTGTACTAATATTAGATAACTACTTTTAACTGACAGGAAATGCAAGCAAGAGATTTTGTTCATTTTAACATATTTTTAGTAAAGATCATTATTGTGGGCAAACTCGTCTTCTTAGTCTGAGGGTTTTGTGGCTAAGAGTAAGCCCATTTAATTTAAATGATTAAAAAAAAAACATTTTTACAGAAGGCACTAACAAAATCTTGCGAATTTATTGAAACTTAAAAATAACAAAATATTTGATTGAATCAAGCGTCACTTAGCGGAAGACCCAAGCCAAGTCCCAAACCACTTCAGCAAAAAAAATCTAAGTAATTGTTAATACTAAATGCAGCTAGAGAGGAGATAGTTATCCTTTCTCTCCACTTAAAATGATATCAGCTGTCATCGCTAATTAACTATAAATTATATCATGCAAATTACCTACATGAAAATTGATACTCCTTAGCAAGCGACGGAACGGGATCTTTGTTATTAAA
This sequence comes from Catoptria pinella, assembly GCA_963556745.1. Taxonomy (NCBI): domain Eukaryota; kingdom Metazoa; phylum Arthropoda; class Insecta; order Lepidoptera; family Crambidae; genus Catoptria; species Catoptria pinella. The sequence continues at coordinate 10,822,583 of OY750774.1, read as the reverse complement.
TTTCCAAATAGTCGTAAATCATTGAGTGACATCTCGGTGCCGACCAATAAAATCTGGAGAACGAATATCTATACCCAGAGGGAACTCGTATCAATCAGCATTAAATAAAGTCGCCTACCAAATATATAAAGGAAAGCCGAAGAATTCACAGTTCGTAAAGTTCTCGGTAAAATAGCTTTTATAAATTTCCTATGGCCCGATAAAGTAGGGATGCGGTCATTGGACCGGTATAATGTAGTTATTATACTGTCTTTGTCTTTCGCGAGCACTAATATTGCGTGTTTACAACCCGCGACGAGCGTTTATAACAGCAATAATTATTTTTATTGGTCGCATTTAAATAGGAGCTTCGTAATTGCGGTAGCAAACAATTTTATGTGGCGTCCTGGGGAGTCGATGCTATAAACAGAAGTTGGATAGAATATCGTGGCAGCTTTAGAGTTATGAAAATACGGTTTTTATGGGCGTTATCCTGATTCGTGGTCAGAAAGTTGGGGAATATTTTTTTTAATACGATTGATTGTAATGACTTGCCAAAATAGTTACAGATTTTTTATTTCTTTCAATACATAGGTACTTTGAAGATGTTTCAATAATGTCTTATTACTGAATGATGAATATTGTTATTTAATAATATTTAGACCGAACAATACCAGCTATTAATTGATGATTAGCCAGTTCGACAAGGTATTTAATAGCGAGTAAAACATGACAATTAAAATATATCAAGTCTATGCATCCATTGTAATGGACCCTTCTATATTAATATTAAAGCTAGCTATATATATATTTTAATTAGGAGTTTTTAAATTATACACTTCTAAGACTACAGTTTATTAGAAATATATCACTTTTTCTAAAACAACACCTGAATTAATAATATACGCGCTGTAATCCGTAAAATATGTTTTATTTCTAGTTTTTAAATTGTTAAATACATAAAAAACCAGGCTACACCTAAATCATGAGAAGACATTTTTGTCGAGAAAGTCGTAACTGGAAGGGTCGTACATATTTCCTGCCGTCTCCCACAATCATTATACTACTTAGTATAATAGAAATAAAATAACATTTTACGAACATATTTCTAACAAAATATGAACCCGTGATCCTTTGGCAAAGGTTATTAATTATAGCAGCGGAAGGTTTTGGAAGAAATAATTCACTTTCATACAAAAGAAATATAAAATATACTAAATTTCTATGTATGGCGACTAATTTTGATGTTCTTCATAGAAAAGGTTTTTAATAGAACTGAATTTGTTCAAACGTGTAATATAATATTTTAGAAGGTTCATTCATCAGTCATCAGTGGCTCCCTATAGACAGTGACACTACATTCAGAAGGTGGCTCGCTATTGATAGTGACACTACATTCAGAAGGTGGCTCGCTATTGACAGTGACACTACATTCAGCAGTGGCTCCTTATTGACAGTGACATTAGATTCAGCAGTGGCTCCCTATTGACAGTGACACTTCATGGCTCGCTATTGACAGTGACACTACATTCAGAAGGTGGCTCGATATTGACAGTGACACTGCATTCAGCAGTGGCTCCCTATTGACAGTGACACTACATTCAGCAGTGGCTGGCTTTTGACAGAATTTAAAAGCAAAGGTGCTTAAAGTTTTGCAATCTAATTCTAGGAATGACTACGAGAGAATGATAGGTAGGAATTTTAAAAAATACTTGACTGTGCGCTGTACAAGTACCAGCCCCCTGATTACGTAACACTGTTGCTAATAATTCTCAATTGAAATCAATTGAAACCGCAGTTACATAGCTGCTTTGAGTAAAATAGTTGTCGCATTGGTTCTTACTAAAACAGCAACGTAACTGCGATTTCTGTGAGAGTTGATTGCAACAAAGTTACAAAATCAGGGGGTGGGTTTCTTACTTAAGCGTCCGGCACGAAAACCAAAAAGTGGCTTAAACGTTCGAGATCCGATTTAGTAGGTATTTAATGATTAAATGGACGTAACAAAAAATCGAGGGCAGGGCGAATATACGTTGTTACTTACTTTCTGCGTTATTGACGTTTACTCGAAAATCTTTAAAAATCCAATGCATCGCAATAAATAAGTTAAAAATATGCAAATTAATATAATTTATTATCGTACTCTAACGTGAATGATGGCAAATACCGTTGTGATGCATTGGATTTTTAAAGATTTTCGAGTAAACGACAATGACACAGGAAGTAAGAAACATAACAAAACAACGTAGATTCACCCGGCCGCGAAATTCTTATTACTACATAAAAAATGTGTTTTATAAATAGAAACAGACTTACATAGGCTCAAATGCTATAATTCAAGCTAAAAATCCAAAAAACAACGTCGATGTCGATAACACCACACGACCACAGTCACAATACCCACGAAACTTTTTGTGTCAAAAAAAATGGGCATCACTGTTTTTAACACACTAATATTTATACACGTCCTCAAAGTAGAACAACGATTCTTTTATATATTACAATTTACAGAAATAAGCAAAAAACAATAAAAGCAATGCAAAAACGCGGAGCACAATGGCGCGTGAACAAAACACTGTCACAAACTATTTTTTTTTAACATTGACAGTTGATTTTTTTTTTTGGTTCATTTTTTTCGCTATGAGCAGAAAAGGCAAAGGCTCATTTGCGCCATACAGCCATGACTTCAGAGTTATTTTACAAGATATTTGTACAGAGTATGTTTATAAGATTTCAGTCTTCATTCTCCTCATATGTCTTCCATTGTGCTTCTTATATTTTTTTTTCAATTTTGACAACATCACATACATTGCTCCGATTCCAAAGTAAGTAGCTAAAGCATTTGTGTTATGGAAATCGGAGACAACGGTGGTATCACAAACACCCAGCCCTGAGCCAATATAGAAAAGTTCGTTTACTAAATTGACCCAACCGGGGATCGAACCCGGGACCTCAGATGGCGACACCATGAAAATCGGTGTACCAAGCCACTTGACCAAGGAGGTCGTCAATTTTTGGTGACAACGGTCACTACTCGGAAGTTTGTGTTATTATGAAATGTAAATAAATTGTACAAGCGATTCTAAACTGTATATTTTATTTAATAATCGTTGAAATCTCATCCGACGAAAAATGGGAAATCGGACCTTTTGAGACACTTTTTTTGGGGAAGATATTCATGGACGTTTGATTGGTGTTTCATTTAATCAAGTATTAAGTCAAAATGAATACGGCGCCACTTTCCGTGGATTTGGAAATGTAAAACTACATACAAACTCAATGATTTGCCTTTACACATAAACTTAAACCACTGTGCTTTTATTACTTTTCCAATATGTTTCCTGCTTGCGTAAACATTAGTATGAAATTTGGCACAGCGCCTCTAGCGGCTACTACATAAACTACAAATACTCACACAAATATTATGATCGCTTGCGTTTTATGTTGAAGCGCATTAAAACACGTCTTATGAAGTCGGGTGGAGCTTTAAGAATAAAAAAATCAAATTGAGAAAGAGAAACCACGATAAATGTTCATATAAATTAATAAAAAAGGAAAATATCTTTTAGCCCCACCCGACTTCAAAAGGCCTTTTTTTTAATATCAGATATGCGTAGGTACTTGAATAGTTATTATGCAGATTTGAATATTATTTCTTGTTTTTGCAGCTGTTGCCTTTTAAAGCTGTTTTTTATAGCAATTTTTTTAAGGTTTTTTGAAGGAGGTTTTTCTTTTTAATTTTTGTACTAAAACAACAAAGGCTCTCTAACCGTTCATCCAGAAAGTTTCATACATTGGAAATTCCTCCCCAGACATGCGCTCACCGTTTTACTTTACCGAAAAACGGGTGATAAATGTTTATGCATAAATTTAGAAAACTCATTCACCAAAGGCTGAGTTTACGAGGCGAGCTCCCATGTGGCCTATTGCCGCTTTTCATATCGGCACAAACAATTTCTCGGTCAACATGCAAGTTAAGTTATAATGTAAAGGCGTCGATTATCCATGCCACATGAGTAGGCATGTATGAGGGGCGAAGCGCAGCGGATTTTCCGCTTGGAAAGTTATCTTAACTGTACAGAATACTGCAGCAGGAAAAAGTAAGTATAGATTTCATTGTGGAAAAAGCATTATGATATGGTTGAGCACAGTTTTATTAGTAAAGGAACATGATCAGTCATCATCAGCCATTTTTAACCGACTTCAAAAAAGGAGGGGGTTATCAAGTCGACGAAATTTTTTTTTTTAGCTTTTTTTTATGTATGTTTTAACATAACTTAGCCAGTTGTTAGCCGATTCCAATTATTCTTTTTTTATTTGAAAGAAAATAGTTCGAGTGTGGTCCCACAAAAAATTAGGGAGATCTGGCTAGTAGCTTTTCATAATCCTGAAAAATATAAATTATTTAGCATACCATTGCACGAGTTTTTACGGATTTTCAGGTATAACTACTTTGTTTATGAACCGATTTCGATGGTTCTTTTTTTGTTTGAAAGGATATACTTCAAGAGTGGTCACATTTTAATTTCATTGGTATTGGACCTTGGACTTCGAAGATACACAAGGGAACTCCTCAAAGTCCAATAGGATATGTATAGTGATTGAGATATTGTTAGGTTTATGACAACGGAACTCCTTAAAAACAAACAGCGTGAATTTGGAAATTGTGCTATGGGCGTTGTACCATAGAAAATATTATATGAAGTTAAAAAATATTTACACGCGTACATACCTACCACTAAAAAGTAGAAAATAAAAAAGCTTTTTAAAAAAAATGAAAAACCTCCTTCAAAAAACCTAAAAACAAAAACTTTTTTCTTTTTCTAATTCTAAAAGTGGGGCTTTTAGAATTAGAAAAAGAAAAAATGTCCGCACTGCTGGGGTACAGGCCTTCCTTGTGGGTGGGGTTATAACCCATCATGCATCAAGCCCCATGTGGACTGGTGGGTGTTAACGACTCCAAATACAGCCGGGACCGATGGTTTAACGTGCCTTCCGAAGCACGGAGGAATTCGAGATAATATATTTTTGGTCACCCATCCCATGACCTACCCCTTGCGAAAGTTACATAACCTCCACAATCGCAGGGCCAAACGCTAAACCACTGCATCATTGAGCTCCTTGTGATGATCAGTAATTAGTTAATAATTATTGGCACCCAACGTGGCATCACTTTCGCTAAAACACCTGGCCCCAGTAAAAGTTAATCAAACGTGAATTTCACTTACTGGCCAGGGGTCATTTATTTGAAAGTATTATAACATTAAAGTATTTTTAGAATTGTCCAGAAAATCCATTATTATAAAATTGTCCAATCAGTCAATACCCGAAACGAATTTATTTTTTTTTTTTTTTCAAAAATGTTTTAAAATTATGAGTAATAAGCATGATTTTCCTAATGGAACCCAATGTGGCACCACTTTCGCTAAAACATTGGCCCCAGTAAAAGTTAATCAAGCGTGAATTTCACTTACTTGTCAGGTGTCATTAATTGGAAGGATCTTAATATTAAAGTATTTTTAGAATTGTCACGACAACTCATTAGTATAAAATTGTCTAATATCGTAAATAAATACCCGAAATGAATTTCTTTTTAATTTTTTTTCTATAAATGTGTTAAAATTATGAGCAATAAGCATGTTTTTCTTATTGGCGCCCAACGTGGCACCACTTTCGCTAAAACACCGGCCCAGTAAAAGTTAATCAAACGTGAATTTCACTTACTGGCCAGGGGTCGTTCGTTTTGAAGGACCATTACATTGGCGATGGAGTGACCCATCAATTTAGCTTCACGCCGACCGCACGCGGTGGCCGGTCCTGCGGCCGACATGTGAAACGTTTTATTACGGTTCAGGAAAAACCGTTACAATAACGGTTGAGAGTACTTACTAAGACGAAAGACGAGACATGCCGCTTAAAGTAGCTCGTGGGGTTGAAAGGAATTTTTCATAATAATATGATTTATCATGACCGTTGAGGTAAGATGATATGGTCGGAATGATACTACCGCCGATAATTTTAACTTAACTTCAGTAGCGGAAACTCTTTTCCTCCCAAAGCCATTTATATTAAAGTCCTTTTATATAATGTCTAGTCGAGAAAAAATCTATATAATAATATTTAATAAAAAAAGTATAAATCAAATTATTATACAATTAATAAGAAATAAAATTATAACTTGTAAAAAATATTCATTTATATTGCTTACTAAGTAAATAAATTTTGTTTTTAATAAGTCTGCTAAATCTGAGCAGATAAATTACGTCATTATTGGGTGAACTGTATATTTACATTGAGATTTTATCTACTTTAATTTTCAAGTTTCATAAGTTGAGTTAGTAAATATTTATGATGACTAAAAAAGTTATAAAAAATTAATTATTGTAAAAAATCACAATATACTAATCAGAATGATTACAACGAAATTAGCCTGTTATTTTATTATTAATTCTCACAGAGATATTACTGTTCAAACAAAATATCACTAGAAAAAAGAAAGAAAGAAAAACATTTTATTTAAGACACAAAACAAAATAATAATGAATAAACAAACTAAGAACACTGTTTATCTCAAAACGGTCCCAACTCAGCATAATGCATGGTCAGCGACCAGCGCTGGTCTTCCGTCGGAACCGACTTGATGACACCGTGACTCGATGAAATGACTCTGTGCAGTGCCCTAATCTGTGGTGCATAGATATCTCTTTTCTAATCCTTGGTGCAAAAAAAGTCAAGTCAAGGCGAAATTTTTACAATCCAAATTCCAAAATTTCTAAGCAAAACACTACACTAAAATACTTAGTCAATAAGTTATATTATTATTATAATATAATTAATGACTGACTGATACAATACAATACAAATAAACTAGTAAATCTTTTTAGTACTAACATTTATGACACAAAAATATAGATGAATATTTGACATAGTCCCATTGTTACAAGCTATTGACGATTTACTAGCGGAGTATTTTCCTCAATTACTGCAGTAACACACGCTATTAGCGAAATGAACTATTAGGGCCTGAATTGTCAGGGACATTTTGTTACTTACTTCATTACTGCTACACAACAAGCTATCAGGCTCTGATAATAAAAATATTTCATATTAAAAAAAAATTGTGAACCAAATCCGCTGCAAGAATTTGGTCATGGATGAATTTGATTCGTCCATGACCAAATTATTGCAACGGACTTTATTTCATAATTACATAGCAAAGCAAGCAAAAGCAAGAAAGAGTCGTAAATTGTTTAGGATAACAAAGAGGAATTCTCGACCCCTTTAAAAAATGTCTGCCAGCTGATCGAAGTGACAGGAGACAAAGGTGCTAGCTCCCACAGCCAATCGTATCGGTTTAGCCATTCCACTACGAAAAGCTGCCAGTCCTTTTTAGGCGACTCCCAAAAAAAGAATGTATTGTGTTCAGAGTTCATGTATGTTTGTGAGTTTGTTTATTCCACCATAACTTCTAAATGCCTGAACAAATTTATTAAAAGTGCCTTTTATTAACAGCTGATGTGGGATTGACACGGGTGACTAAAGCAGCATAACTTTTGCCGCACGGCGAAAACTGACTGTGTAAATGGAAATTCGGCCTAGGCCTTTAAGTGTTATAACATATTGTTACCTAGGTTACGCCGTCGCCTACATAGATTATAGCGACACTGTCACCTATGTATCACCTGCGATTCAATTTTACAAGCAACTTGTTGAGTAACTAAAGTCGACCATCGCAGGTGACTAAAATCGTCCCATAATAGCCCTTGAGGTGAAGTTGATTAATGATATTTGTATTTTTATTACATTTATGAATTCGTAATTATGAAAATAACTTTTGAATTAATTTATGGAAATCTTTTTGTTTCGTGACCTCAGGAAAAGCAATAAATAAAACAAAAAACAAAAACTCGCAACTCAAAACACTGCCTCTTATCTCAGGATGAACGTAAATCAAACGGTAATGAAGCTTTAAGAGTAGCCCTTCAGGGAATAGCCACTGTTTCAAGAGCGGAATCAAACGAACAATGGCGGCTGTTTTAATAAATGCTCCCGATTCAAATTTCGAACGGCAACAGATGGTGCGCGATCGCCGCTCACAGCGTGAATAATATCCGTCACAACATTACGGGAAATAATTTCACTCGTTATGTTTCACTCGCGAGGCACAAATAAAATTCGACTTCGGTGGAGGCACACGGTGCGTATCGTTGAGGTGTTGGAGCGAGCTATGTTGTTTTTCACACGAACAGTATGTTGTGCTGTGAAGTTCGTGAGCAACCACATTGCACTTACATCATACTTGTGTTAAAGAAATGAGACGGTGCAGGGTCATCTGTGCCAGTTCGTTTCTTATTAAATAAATAAATAAATAAATAATAAATAAAAAACGGTTTGACTAAACTCAAACCGTCATATACTATTAGAATAAACTATATCGGGATTTACACCATGTACCTGTTTATTTTTGAGACAGTTCTTCCGTGACCATGGCGCATGCAACTGCGCCGAAATATCGGAGTCTCAAAAATAAACAGGTACATGGTGTAAATCCCGATATAGTTTATTCTAATAACGTCAAAAACCATGGAAATTTAAAACATTATATCGTCATATACTAATTCGTCTATCGGTATAACAAAAAAATCAATTAAAAACAACTTATCACAAACAAATTAATGTAAGTACCTATATCGTTTAATACATACATATTATACTCACGCCTGTTTCCCATGGGGGTAGGCAGAGACTATGGATCGCCACCTGCTACGATCCTTGCACACTTCTTTCGCTTCATTTACATCCATCAACCTTTTCATACATGGCCAGCGGTTTTTCTCACTGCGTACACCAGCCTTTTTTATTAAAACCTCTAATTGGTCCGCGTAGGTTTTTCTGGGACGCCCTTGCGCACTCGTTCCCTCCACAATCGCACAATATATATCTTTCGTGATTCGACTTTCATTCATCCTCACTAAGTGACCAAACCACCGAAGCATTCCTTTCTCAATTCTTGTCACTATATCATCTTTCAGACCACACCTTTCACGAATTACGTCATTCCTCCTTACGTCCTTCCAATTATCGTTTAATGAATATAAAAAACACACTTAATTCTAACAAAATTTTGCACTTTAAAGCTTAATAATTCACAAACGAATAACTCAATAAAAAAAGAACTGTTTTTGCAAACTCACACTATTTTTTAAATAGCTATTCAACGACACCCCCCACTATGGGGTGGACAAGAAAAAAAAATTACATCCCCTTCCACTTCAATGAGTAGAGGAGGTATCCTAAAAAAAATTTTTTTCTTAATTTTACTTCACCACTTTGTCGGCGTGATTAATATGTATATCCATGCCAAATTACAGCTTTCTAGTACTAAGAGTCTATGAGCTAGGCTGGGGACGGACAGACGGACATGGCGAAACTTTAAGGGTTCCTTGTTAAAAAGGATGAAATGTTTCACATGAGGATGTCCAACGGAAAATATCTAAAGTACACCGTGAAACGCAGTATACAAGGTGTTACAAAAATACCCCTAATGCCGAATATGGTATATGGGGACCATCAAACTGAACAACTTTTACTATGGGACCAACTCTGAAATCGCGAAAAATAATCAGCTGTTTCATACATTTTGATATTTTCGATTTTAATTTTTGTATGAAACAGCTGATATTTTTTTCGCGATTTCACAGTTGGTCCCATAGTAAAAGTTGTTTAGTTGGATGGTCCCTATATACCATATTCGGCATTAGGGGTATTTTTGTAACACCTTGTATAGAGCGATTGTAAAATGGCTTGGAGTCTCTGTGGAATAGAGTACAGATGCACGGAATGGAGAAATACGCCTACGTTAAATAAATCGATATCGGAAAAATAATAGCGGAAGTGAAGTAGCAATCTAGCGGATATGTATACCCCAGAGACGACGACATGTTACAGTCGTCTGCAGACTAAATTTTCTATAGGTATTTTATTATTGCCTGGCAAGTGCTAAACAATTTTGATAAGTGTAAGGTTAGGCTTGTTGTATGTGAGCTTAAATACAATAGAATAATTAATGAAGCATGAAGCTTTTCTGCTTCTGCTTAGGCAAAAATGATTTCGTATGTCCGTTCGGGGCTGTCCGTTTCTGTCCGTTTTGTCTGACCGTTTGGGTCGCATTCCTAACCGAATCGTAAAATTTTGTATGCAAGTTCAATAATTATATAATAGATTTTTTTGTTGAGCCAGTTTTTGTATTTTGCGAAAAAAAAATATAGGTACTCATTCGAAAAATGTTCAATATTAGAAGTGCCATCTAGCTTCGAATAGATATAATAAAAAAATATCTAACCTACTAACAGCACATAGTACTGCTTTTCAATCGCAGTGTCAACCTCGTAACGACATCTATTAGATTAATTTTCAAACAACAAACAATTTTAGTGAGGTCTAGAGCTCACTGAGCCACTAGCTGATCTTCATCTGTCGCATACTCATGAGAATTAGCGATTTTCCATCATTATGCATTTTAGGATAATAATAATATAACAATAGAAATTAAATGCTGTAGAAAAACTGTAATTACCAAGAAATTATTTTATACTAGTGACGTAACAATACGTAATGACGTGAAAAAACAGTTCATTTTACTTCATTCAGTTATCAGCAAAAATAAACAACTTTCATTTTATTCCCCGTTGAATTTAGAAATCGTTAACAGAAGTGCACAAACATTTCGTTGGTATCCAATTTGTGTGTTTGATAAAATAAAAGCATTCGAAACTCATGCTAGCTTTCTATTCAACGTCAAGGTATGAATCAATATTCTTGTTATCGCGATCTTAAATTGGCACTCATATTACATTTTAGGCCCGCCACATACAAACGGAATTCCGATTCCGAAACAGAAATGGAATATCGATTCGGAATTCCGAACGCAGCAAATCTATACAAATCAGAGAAAAAATCGAACGGAGAAATACTGAAAGCGGGTCCATAGCTAATTAGGTATGGATTTGCTGCGTTCGGAATTCCGAATCAATACTCCGTTTCGGATTAGAAAAGAATAGAATTATAATAGAATTTATTTATTTGCCACAAACATGGTACATTTGATGTTAAAATAGTTTATAAAAGTTTCACATATTTGACTTAACACAGACATGCAAATATTGGGCACAAGTTATGAAGTTACACAAAAAAAACAATACCTGCTAGTTTATAATGAAATATTTTATTTTTAATTATTTATGTTTTCTATTTATTAGAATTATTGTTTTGTACATGCTTATTTACAGTTGGCAATGTTTTAATAATCAAAAGAGTAAAAAAAAATACAAAATAGTATTTATGTCACAAAATAATCACTTTATTATTACATTATTATAATAATAATAATGTAATAATAATAATAATAATAATGTAATAATAATATTTTTTCGAATCAGAATTCCGTTTGTATATGACGGGCCTTATATTGTGACACACAGGAGTAAATTGGAAGGTTGACAGGAACATAACGAGCCATCAGCAAGAAAAATGCACGTGTATTTGAAGTATTGCAAGAACCCAAATTCACTAATTTATAATTTGAATCGTTCGATTCTGATGTACATGTCGTTTGTACGCGACAATGCAATCGTTAAATGTACATTCTATGAATCGGTAGAATGCGAAATGTGGCACTTAGTTGTATTTTGACTGCAATTCGATGAAATCAATTTGGGTCATGTGTACTATGGAAAAGTATCTTAAGGTATCTTAATTTCTTTATGCGCTACTGTTAACAATAGATATGAGTATTGAATGGATGTATGAGTGTGTCTATCGGTCATTATTGGTATTACATTACTTATGTTGATGAGTTAGTGTCTGCTAAAGTATTCTGCAGACTAATTTATCTGCTGACACTTCACTTACAGCTGTAACCATCAGCCATATTTAATGTGCTCACTGCTGGGGCACAGGCCTTTCTTATGGGTGGATAAGAAGGATGGGCCATTCAACCCACCATGCGGGCCAAATTGGTGGGTATTATTGCAAATGCACCCGGGACCAACAGCTTAACGTGCCTTCCGAAGCACGGAGGAGCTCGAGATAATATTTTTTTTGTCACCCATCCCATGACCGATTCTCGCGAAAGTTGCTTAACCTCCGCAATCGCTGGGCCAGGCGCTATACCACTGCGCCACCGAGCTCCTCAACTGTACTCAACAACTTACAGCTATACCTATTTCAAAATATGTTTTCTCAACACGTAAAAATACTAACGTAACATTTTGTTACAACATACATTGGGTTTCCTCTCCGTGACTGATTTACTACTTCGCTTTTATTAATATTAAAGAATTGTGCCACTCCCGACTACTTGTAGCATTTTAGAAGTTGAAATGAAATAAATTTCCGTGCTTTTGGATGGGTACTTACAACTTGTGTTTTATAAGTAGATGTGTAGTTATAATATTTCGTGATGAGAAAGGATTTAAGTATCATTTTAAGCTGCCTAAAAAGTCGGCTCACAGACATCTCTCTAAGGATAAGAAATATCCTTCATGTCGTAACGTGGTATAACATTAAACAGTTACTCTCTGTCAAAGTTTGTCATTAAAAAGAAAGGGACAAAACACATCTGCTATACAATCTTTATTGGTAAAGGCGATAGTAAATAGGTGCTAACTTGAATAAAAGCTTGTAGGCGACAAAGTAAAATGCGAATTTTTTTTTAAGTCTATGGTGAAATGGAACAAGTCATGATACTATATTTATTATGCTTTTAGCCCTCAACCGTAAATTACATACTTCTAAAAATATTTTGACAAATATAAAATTACTTTTTATAATTGCAAATAACGTTACAGTAAAAACATTGCATTTACATCGTATTTATTTTCACACATCCTGTGAGCGTAGCGTAAATACTAAATTACGAAAGAAAATCGTTACTTCGCGCAGCTGAGTAAGCAAGAACAAACCAAACAGAAAGCCTTAGGCCTTCGCCGATGGTGATTCTAATGTATTCGATTCGAGTGGTACCCTTGTTTCAATACAGGGAATGGTACGTGACGTGGGTCGAACGTGAATTAACCAATAATAAACACACTGTTTTATTAGCCAAAAGTAACATATTATGGTGGAAATGCAGGGTGTTGTAAATATATTATGTAGGAGCCGGTTCTACAATATACCTAGATGGATGACCGATTTATTAGTGGGTTCAGACTACACATAATTGAACTATTACTATCTTATAACTATACTTGCGACCGCCCGCGACTTCGTCTGGTTGGAAAGTTTTTTGCTACCCCTCGGGATTAATTATTTTTTTCGGGATGAAAGATACTCTATGTCCTTCTCTGTACCCCTGACAACGTGTATGCAAAATTTCATGATGATCGGTTTAGTAGTTAAGACGTGAAGGCGTAACAAACAAACAAACAAACGGACTTTCGCATTTACCCCCTTACTAACAAAGATTGTTATAGCAGATGTATAGTTACACAGTGTTTTGTCCCTTTCTTTTTAATGTCAACAGAGAGTAACCATTGTGTAACTATACATCTGCTGTACAATCTTTATTAGTAAGGGGGTTATAATATTAAGTAAGGATAATATATTTTTTGCGTATTTGTATTCTGTTTTATTGTTTTAATAAATTTTACTATGCGAAGAATACATTTTGCTTATCGGACATTTTACGAACAGGACGTTTTTCAAAAGGGTTCTGGTAAAGACACAGTCTGCGAAAGCGACATCCTGCAAAGATTACGTCAAAATAAATAAAACTATCAATTTCAGTTTCGATCAATTTCGTATAGAAAAAGAAAAAAATATAGGGGGAACAATGTCACCTGTACTATTGATGTCCTCCTATGGATTTCTGTGAAGAGTCCGAAACGTTAGCCTCTAAAATCTACCTCCACCAAACTTAATTTGGAAACTGATATCAAGATTCATACTTCAATTGTGATGAATTTGACCCTTCTACTCACAGAGATAGTCCCACAGTTCACAGAACAATTTTTAGGGTTCCGTACCCAAAGGGTAAAACGGGACCTTAAATTTTTATCAATTTTTAAATTTAGGGAAACACACATTAATCATATAAATAGTTAAGAAGTTAAAAAAATTGCTAAGGGCTAAGAACGTAATCCCTTTGAATGTTCTTATTTTCATAATTTTCTTGTTATATAAGCATGATATCTAATTTACAACAAAGAGCCAGATGTATGAGTAGAGGCTATTGTTAAAAACAAAACGAAGTAGAAGTCACTGAACTATAATACTGGACATCAACACACCTTTTTTCCGAAAATAAGGAGCTGGAATATTGTGATATCGAAATCAACGACGATATGGATTCTCAGATTTAGGTCTATGTAGACAAAGTTACTTTTTCCATATTCATTTATTTTGACCTTTTCCGAAATTTATCCTAGGACCTTAACTCGGTGGGGGTACTTCTCGAGTTTGAGGTTAACGAACCTTTTTGCTCGCTGGAAGAATGAAAAGTAGACGACGAACATGAGTAAATTGATATGTAGGTATGCTTTTCTTTTTTAAATCTACAGAGACAAATCTTGCCTTGTGACATTTGACATTCTTCTTCTTCTTTTTTTTGTTATGGCAATCTACTTTCCTCTTGGAAGTAATTTTTGCCAGTATCAAGTGTTAAATAGTTCAGTGGTAGATATTGTTTAATTTTTCATTAGAATGCGGGTGCATCGCATTCCAATGCTGCTTGGAGCATTTGGCACCAAGTATATCAAGACAGTTTACTCGGTTAGTTCTGCCGAGGAAGCCACCACTTCAATAAAAGTCTCAGCTTCACACAACCAAGATCGCGCCTATTTCAATTATCCCACATATTGTTCAGTTGCGTAGACACTTGTACCATATAACTGCACCAATTTTAAGACACAATATCCACTATGAATCAATTTGAAAATAATTAAAATAGACACCAAACCGAACTCGACAAAATGGCGCCAAAAACTCCATTTGACATTGTGAGCGTTCTCTTGGATATAGAATATTAGATCTATTATCCGGAGAGACATAAAAGTAAAATCATGACGTCACATCGAAAGTCAATCATGATGCAAACAGCATGTAATCACTACGCGAACACTTATACGGTCATACCACAAATCACTGTTTAACAAGTGTTTAACTTAGACACTGTTTAAATGTGACGCTGTTACTTTACTGACAATATTGTTTGTAAGAGACAGCATCACATTTAAACAGTGTCTAAATTAAACAGTGTTTTAAAATGCCTACAGAATCCAGTCTTTACTAACCTAGACTGTCAGATCATAAAATTAATATGATGTTGATTCCTCAAGGATGCGCGAAATATTCAATGTGACCAGAAAAAACAAACTTAACCGAAATGAAATGGATATTATACCGATTCCATAATTATATTTATATTAGTAAAAAGTGTACTTTATATAGTTAATATAAAGTATTTCATAGTACTTTTTAGTTAATGAAAGAAACTTTTTGCGCTCAACATAAACTCGTTGAGCGAACAGCCGCAACCATTCACAATGTTAAATTTTAAAAAATCAAACGCGTTTCAGTTTTCGTCGGAACTCGTTTAACAGTGGATTCGCTTCATACATCACTTCGTTAGTTATCTGTTTAGCGGCGTGACGTTGATGAATGTTAAGTAAAACTGGATTTTGGTGTTCGGACTCAGCTCAGCCCTGTTTGCGAATAATGGGATTTGGAAACAATGTAGTACACCCTAAATGTGAGTTTCGGCTCATTTGAAATACCATCATCACTTCCTGTTTAACAAGCGATGAAGGTTTTAAGCATAGCGTGACCGATTGACGTTCAGTTTGATGTTTAAAAAAGAAACTCTTATGTACAATCACTTACGTAAACTGTATCATTCAAACATTACGTCAGTCAGTAGAGAGGAACTTGTACCTATAATACAGGCTCGGCCTAATTTAGGTACTAGTACACTGTATATAATACTACTCATATAATAACAAGTACTGGAATTTACATCAAACTTATGCAAAGTTTTAGCGGTTCATGTAATCTATCAATCAAATCACTGCCACAATCATGACTAGTATGACACATTGTTTGTGTCATACTGGTCATATAGACTACTTTTTATCCCGTGCTCAGCAGTGGGATAAAAAGTAGCATATTTCCTTGTCCAAGGTCCCATCTATATCCATAGCAAATTTCGTCTAAATCGGTCCAGCGGTCTACGCGTGAAAACGTAACAGACAGACAGACAGAGTTACTTTCGCGTTTATAATATTAGTGTGGATAATCCATGCAAAAAGGGATAACAAGCAAGCACTGTACCTCCTGAACCTTAATCTTGTTAAAGATGAGCGATCGAAAAGAAACCTCCTTATATCGAGATGTTGCCATACAAAATACATTATGTAAATCACAATAATTCAACGAGAGCAGTCGAGTTTTATTTGCTTTTCGGATGTTCCACTCTTTTGTGTCAAGAGCTATGGAAGGCCGTTTGAATCGAGTGTATTTTGGATAATAAAAGAATCATCCACTCGTTTCTAACGAAAATAACTGACAATGGCAAAGGTAAGGGAAGTCAAATCATGAGGCACTCGACTGTTCTGCCTCGCTGCCGAAGAATTGGGCCTTTTACGATCGTCTTTTGTCAAGTGCACAGAAAAAATCCTTTCTCGTTAATCTTAATCAGTCTTGTGAATAATGGTGTTGTTTTGAAGATTATGATAGACTGGTTTTCAAGCTTGTATTTCAATATATAAATGACGAAAAACATATTTCCGAAGGTTATATGGTAGGTATTGAAACTGTTTTTATATTAAAATTTGATAAAAAATATATTTAATGATTACCTACTTTAAATTACAAGTGCGGAAAGCGGATGTCTCGAAGAAATGTTATGACATCAAATAATATTGAGGTAAATATATTTCGTATAACAACTTTATTAATTAGAATAATATTTTTCACTGATTGCAGAATCCTATTTTATCATAATTCATAAAGCCAACCAAGCCGTTGCGTTGACGATATTTTTAACGATCATGACCTAAAAATATATATAGGCGCGTGTAATGAGTCCTTTATCTTCAGTCCTATCAGATAACAGGTTTTCGATACTCATATGGGACCATTATCGCTAATGACTTTGAAAAATTATGAAGAAAGGAAGGGAGAGTTCCCATTATTGGAAAAATAATTCCAAAAAGCTGGAAAAATATCCGTGAAATTAATAATTATATATATCACGGAATTTCAAATTAAGTATCACATTATGTAACTACCTCTTTTTATTCTGCACCGTTTTAAAGAAAATGTGGGTCACAAAATCTTAATCATAAATCATATTTGATATTTTGCTTCGAAAAAAGTTTTGTGAAAAAGTGACGGTAAATAAAACGCAAAAATAATAAATAGTTACATTAAATGTTTCGGTCGTTTCTCGAGTTTGTAATAAATAAAACATTTTTATCAAACTGTATAAAGTTTGAAATCGGAACACTTTATTTCTACTTCGGCCCAAGTATCGTCAAGTTTTCTGTAAACTGCAGCTCCAGCAATTTGTCAGAGTATTATGGCAGTTTGCACAATGACTTACCTGATACTTTTTCAGCTCAAATTTTCAAAGAATTATTTCACTGTTGTCATCAGAATTCACGTATAAAATGTATGCAACACACACAACAAAAAATTTTTTTTTTGTTAAAAATATTGGGAACCTTTGTGAAAAATTGTGATGAGACGCGTTCGTTCGTTCACTAATTTGAATTAGCTAGGTTTATTTTTAGTTTGTACAACCATTTATTTTAAGTATTACTATTTTTTAGAAGCACTTCAAGCACAAATTAATTCTTTTTTTGCCAGTGACTTTTCACTTCAAAAATACATTATTATACGCTGGTACATTTTTACTTTTAATTAATTGCAATTAGCAATTTTATTGTTAGATCTGTCAGTCAATTAAATAGGGTATTAAATAAGCCGCGAAAATTATCTCCCGCTATAAAATACGCCACATCCCCTGACCACTAACTCTTTTATTGCAGCTGTTTACAGCCAGCCATATTGTGGACAACATGCCATAACCTTATAGTGACGTCATAAACATAACTCGTCTAAATATATCACCACCTACAAGGAATCTACTGTGTGTAATTAAAATAGTGATGGTGTTTTCATAATGATGCTTTGACGAAACTTTGACGTCATTCCTATAGTGAGGTAATTTTTTTGTCTCGGCGATTAAGGCAGTGACGAGTGACGACTAGTCACAAACCATAATGTAACAAATACTACTAGTCGTATGGGACCGCACTGTCAGTAGTAAAAAGAAGGTACAGTCACGTCTTTAAATATGTATACAGTTTAGAACTATCTCACTTTGTTGTACATGTCATTTGTCATTGATTTCTGTTTAAAAAAGTAAAAGCTCTTAGAGTAACAAAGTTCTAACCTGCATACATATTTAGAGGCGTGTCTGTACGTCTTGCTTGCGCTGTAACAATATTATTTACAAACGTTGTGTGCAGAAAACAACTTATAGGTATATTTTAAAACAACATTTTCACTTTAGATTTTGAATTCACTTTGAATCGAAGTTTAAATGGAATGAAAACAGCCGAAACATAATCCTGGCTTGATAATGAATTCTCGGCATGTAATAAAAGTTTCAATTCTGTTTGGCGCCACGCGGTCAGGTTGGAAAAGTTAAATACTTTCACTTTACTGATACATAGGGCGCTAATTCTGAACGATAAGACCAAAACCGTTGTCATTTAGGTAATGTACCTAAAAATATTTGGTTTAGCTTTAGAATTCTCATTTAAATTGCCCAAGATTGGCATCCTAGGCTCCCTAGGCATAGCTTTCAACAATTTTAACAAAAATAAAGCGAGTATTTTTTGTAAACGAAACTGAAACGGTAACGATTTAGATTTGGTTTTATCGTTGAAAATTAGCGCGATTGGGCTCAAAAGTTAATTAAGTTCTTCAACTTATACTAATGTTTAACAGCAGCTGTGATTTTTGATGTGACTATTTTCAAAAGCTAAATACAAAGAAATGGGACACACAAACGGTCCAGTAAGTTGTTTCTCCTATGTTTGACAACTATTTTTAACCAACTTCAAAAAAGGAGGAGGTTCACAATTCGATTGTATATTTTTTATTTATTTACACTATTGACGAGCTTTAGTCATCATTACATGGTCGAATATCGACAACCTCGGTTGAACACTAATTTTAATAAAACTATTATAAATATTTGTTGAGATTTTAGCATTCACAATGCTAATTTTATACAATACTAAATAATAATACTAGAAAAAACTGAATCAGTAGCTCAGCGGTCAGAGCATTGGACCGGACTTCCAAAGGTCGCGGGTTCGATTCCCGTTTGAGAATATGATCTGGTGCAAGTCTTATTTTTTTAGTATATTATTTATGATAAATATGTCAAATATTCAAATACCTATAGAAATTAATTTTATTAAAACAAATTATTGTAGACTGTACGTTTTTAAAGTACAGTGTCCTCCAATTAATTTCTGAAATCGGTCTATTCTCACTGACTGAGCGATCGCGAAGCGTCTCCGTGTCAGATAGGGCAAAAATGCTTTCGTATGTATGTCTGTTTACCTCTACAGGGGCCGTACCGGCTAACGCATCGAACTTCGTAAAGTCTACCGGGGTTCAAATTAAAACAGATAAATCGAGCTCCAATCGGGCCAAAATGGAGAACCTCAATTCATGTTGTCACACGAACATCGATATCTTATAAATAACTTCGGCGAATAGTACAATATGAAACTCCTTACTTCGATTTATCTGTTTTAAGTTGAAGCTCGGCAGACCCGCCGAAGTTCGAAAAGTTAGCCGGTAGGGCCCCAGGTCGCATTTCTCAACCAATTCTCGTGAAGTTGTGAGTAGGTTCGATAATTGTAACATTTTATATTAGTCGATTCAGTTTTTTGAAATTTATCGATTAATTAATAAACATATTTTAGCCATTTCGAAATATTATTATGTTTACAGCTTACAGAGCCACCAGTTTTATCTGTTACAAAAATACTATTTTATTCTGCCCGTATTTCTTTAGTAACAAAACTTGATAAATATCTACTCAAACATTTTGCCTAGCACCTTTAACTTTGAGGACCTCCGTGGTCGAGTGGCTTTGTGCACCGGTTTTCAAGGTGTCGCCATCTCTGAGGTCCCGGGTTCGATCCCCGGTTGATCAATTTAGAAAATGCACTTTTCCATATTGGCACAGGTCTGGGTGTTAGTGATACCACCGTTGTCTCTGATTTCCATAACACAAGTGCTTTAGCTACTTACTTTGGAATCGGAGCAAAGTATGTGATGTTGTCAAATATAAAAAAATAATAATAATTTAACAAAAATACTCAAATGAGACTCTGAAATTTTATTTAAAAACTAAAACAATTTTGTCAACACTTTGCTATCGATTTCTCATCACCCGTCACACACCTTCACTCAGAATTTTCCCCTCAGTTTCAAATTCCTTTGAGCATTTTTAATTTCTGATATTGCGATGAAAACTCTTAGCATGTTACACCACAATCGAGTGCACGGCCCGTTTGTCACTCAGCTTACATTTCACATTGTATTTTATTTGAATGTTATTACTTAAGACTACTGCCCAATATAATTTACTTAATACATTTAGTCTTTGTTACATGATTTGGGACCAGCCTATCTATTGTCTACTTTCAAAATCTATCACAATCGCTTTCAGGATGAAACACATTGATGCTTCTTTTTGACACAAATGAAAACTTACCAAAGAAATGCAGCAATATGTCAGATCCAACTGTCAAATGAAAGCGATTGCGATAGATTTTTAAATTAGACAATTAGCTCCGTTTCCCAAAGTCAGATGTTAAAATATATATATATCGGATTTATGGTTTCTGAATGGTTTGAGTTTGAAGTGTTGAACGAATCGGAAGGAAGGAGATGGATGAATGAAGAAGAGAGTAGCTTGGTTGGTTAAAAGAGGATAGATTGGGATTCAAAAAAGTTCTTGTGATGGCGATATAATGGCATGTCAATAAAAGAAGTATCTATAATATGAGAAGCATTTAATTGCCAAACCCTTGACCCTATATATACTTGACGAGTAATTTCATAATATGCGTCAATTCTAGTCTATTTTCAATTTAAACAGGAACTTAAGGCCCCTATATACCTCAAGTGGCGCCCTCATTTTAATTAAATTTATTGCTCGCTAAGTACATAATGTATCGAAAATTCACATGTACAGATTGAAGCTAAGGTTCTATAGTTTATTTACGAACAATAACCTCAGTAAAATTTTGTTCGCTGTAGTAGTAGTTCGCAAAAGTGCGAAAAGTGGCTTTTGCCGCCTCTTGAGGCGCCACTTGAGGTATATAGGAGCCTTTATGCCTAATCATTGGTTGTGAAACGGGCACTTAAACTCTCACTGCTACTTTGTATGTATAGGTACCTTGTTTTAGTTATTTTTAATTCCACCCCGCACACTACTGTTAAGGATAAGCTGCGGGTAATGTTACTGATCAGAAATCAGAAATCAGAATATTTATTTGCACAATATTGTGTACATTACATTGAGATTGGTGACAATGTTTCTAATAAAGTTTCAACAATATTCTGCCTTAAGTCTGTAGGCATGCAAATGTTAGTAAGTGTCAGCTAACTATAGTGAATATTATTACCACTAAATATTACTATTTTAAGACGTCAATAATAATTACGAAATTGTCAACAGAAATCTCATATTCAAAAGTAAAAGTCAACTAGGTATGCAAAATTATCATTAATAAGTCAGATTTTAAGTAGAGATGTCATTTTTTTCCAAATATTCCATGATCGTATAATTAGTACTTAATGATACTAAATAATATACTAGAAAAAATAGGACTCGCACCAGATCATGTTCTCGGACGGGAATCGAACCCGCGACCTTTGGATATCCGGTCCAATGCTCTGACCGCTGAGCTACCGAGTCACTAGTGACTCGGTCCTATTTTTTCTAGTATATTATTTAGTATTGTATAAAAATAGCATTGTGAATGCTTAAATCTCAAAATTTAAATAGTACTTAATGATTATTTGTAAGCATAGCTGTTGACAAAATATTCTATAGTTGTTTGTTATACCAGCAAATAAATAAATAAATATTTCACCTACCTACAGTAAGCAGCATATTTGGGTTGTAAGTCCTCCAATCGATTTCGCACTTTTTAAGCATGTTAAGACGCCGGCGAACCGAAAGCTTCCCATACAAATGTAATACCAAAATGATTTGCAATTTGAACATAATTAACTAATCTTGTGATATTATTCGGATTAAGACAGTATTTGTCTAGGTTTCTATTAAATAAAAAATCCAAAATACTAAACCAAATAAAAGTTAATGCGATTTAAAGTTTTATATGAAAAACAATATTGACATTTTTTTGAATTGGGTTAGTATTTTGGAATTTTTATTTAATATAAACTTAAACATATACAGTCTTAATCCGAATAACACCACAAGAAGAGTTATTTATGCTTAAATGCAAATCATTTTGTTATTACGTTTGTATGGGAAGCTCACTGTTCGCCGGCGTCTTAAGATATAAAACCTGTGGGGAGTATACAGTTTGTAAATCGTTTGTGCTCTGCTGTCAATACCTCCGTCTCACACATTATTGAAGACATATTTCGATCTTTTTATCTTGGCACATCTCGTTAAACGTCACGTCAGTGAATATAGTGCTGTTTAGTAAACCTTTGTTTTCGTTTTCCGTTATGGGAAATAGTTATCCCTAAAGACTGAACTGGATTACTTTTCATTTGTTTTAAAAGCATTTTCAGCTTTTTACTCAAGTTCTCTAAAGGTAAACAAGATATTATGGTTTTGTAGTAGCTTATTTGTTGTTTAAACTAAGCAAGGGACATGATAGTCAAAAAGTAACAGTAAGTTTTCCTAATGAATAAAATAAATAAAATAAAAGCCTTGAGAAAGTTGCTTAACCTCCGCAATCGATTGGCGCTACACCACTGCGCCACCGAGCTCCTTAGAATGTATTGTAAAATTATTTGAAATCTTTTAGACTTAGGGTCTGTTTCACAATCAAAAAGTAAGTTCTGAGTAGCTTATTTGACAGATGATTTGACATATTACTCATATCACAACTGTTAAATCATTTGTCAAGTAAGCTACTCAGAACTTACCTTTTGATTGTGAAACAGGTCCATAGACCAGTGGTTCTACTAAGGTAGAGTTGAATCATAAAAAATACCTATAATGGAGGGTGAAAAAAGTAGAATTCGAAGTGTACCTAAAAAACAGACAGCAAATTACTCGACATCTTTTTAATAACAGTAAAACCTCATCGAATCCTACCAATCAGGGAGGAATTAGATTGTAATATCAAAGATTTTTTAGAAAAAATAATAAAATACGAATTCTTCGGTAAAAATATGATAAATAATAAAATTAAGCTTAAGCTAACCTACCAGCTGGGGAACCTTTAGGCTTCCCGCCCACGAGCGACTTTTTGTAGCTCCGTAATCACAGTTAATCATGGGGTTAATCGCGGCGTTAATTGCGGCGTTAATCACAGCGTTAATCGCGGCGTTTTTTTGTCGCTGGCAAAGTAAAGTCAGTGTATTATTCGCTGAGTTACTTAGTGGGCGGGCGATTAGTCGCTGAGCTACTTTTTGTAGCTCGTGGGCGTTTACGTATTGAACTCTGTATGTTCTATTCTCGGCGACTAAAAATCGCTCAGCGATTAATCGCTCGTGGGCGGTGAGCCTTATGAAGTCAAATAAGAGGGTACAAAGTAAAGCCTTTGAAATCGGGAAAAACTTAAAGTACAAGTTCTAGAATCGGAAATCGATGAATTATTGGAAAACTAAGTGACTAAGTGACGTGGCGCGAGTGCTATAATTCGATTTCAATTTAATAATTTGGCTTTAGTTAACGATTATTAATTGGTCGACAGAATTCATTCGTCAAAATGTATTATTTTAGATCGATTTAGGATTTTATTATGTTTGGAAATTTAATTGTGAGCGGTGTAAATACAAATTAAACTCAATCAAAGTATTCATTTTCATTATAATGAAGAGTAGGGGATTTTTAAAAAAATAATATGCAAAATTAACGATCTTCGGACGACGGAAGTTCGTTCCGTTTCATAATGATATGAATTTGTTGGTAGTTGGCGCTCAAGTTGAAATGAAATAAAATGTATCAGTAAATATCAGTATAAACGATCCCCGGTACTTGACCATCAGTTATTTTTAATGTCCCCACTGCTGGGGTACAGACCTTCCTCAAGGGAGGATAAGGAGGATGGCCCATAACCCACCACGTGGGCCCAATGCGGATTGGTGGATGTTAACGACAGGAAATTCAGTCAGAACCAACGGCTTAACGTTCTTTCCGAAGCACGGATAGAATCTCGAGATAATACATACAATTTTGGTCACCCATCCCATGACCGACGCTTCCTAAAGATGCTTAACCTCCGCAATCGCAAGACCAGGCGCTAAACCACTGCGCCACCAAGCTCCTCAAGTTCCCGAGTTCCCAGTAATTATTGATGTCAAAATAACGTAATACTAACTCAAAGAATTATTAAATATTGTCATTATAAAATTATGTATTAAATAATATGCTAGGGAACAAACGACTTTCCTATCATAATACAAACCACTGCTACATAATCTTTTTATAAAGAAAAATAAAGAAAAGTTTAATCCCAAATTATTACGTCAAACCCTAAACCCATTGAGAAATGCAAAGAAAATAGCACACACTAATTAAGAGCACAAGAGGCTAAATTAAAATCTGCGGTTACATTCCAGCATTCCAGCATTTCCAGCGCTAATAACCTAATGTGATCATGCTTCACATCGGAATAAGTATTTTTGCTGCAAAACCACACTAAATGGAAGTAGCTGCCGTTAAATAGATTTCATGAAAATCTACTTTGCCTCTTCCCTTTGCTTATAGGTCTTAAAAGCTATTTGATGAGAGATGGTTATTAACGGCTTGGTTACTTACTCATTTTAGACAAGATGTTACTTTAGCTTAATAACGTTTTTGGTTCTTGGATTCACAATACCAATTTCTGCTATAAACCAAAGTATACAGTCAAATATTAAGTACCTAACCTACCCTAGTGTTTTAAACTTCAGGGTGAATTCCCAAGTTTTTCCGTTGAATGAAAAATGTCAAAGGGACGTTTGTCCACTGCCGCCGTCACCAAGCCTAGAAGATTACTTCGGTGCCGTGACGGCGGTGGACAAAACGTACCATGGGCAAAGCTTCGCTTAACCACTCCTAAGGTTAAAATCGCTTGCACGCCGCGCCGTCACTACATACGTTTAGTTCGTGTAGGGGCGATACGCGCGCACACGATTTTAGTTGCTAGATGGTTAAGCGACGCTGTCGCCCATAGTACATTAGCTAGCCCGGCACCGCATTTTACCGCGAGCCGGTCTTCCGCCGATTGGTGTTCTTGCTCTAGCGAATGTTGGTTTTGAGCGGTGGAAAGTGATAGACATAAAGAGTGTACGAGTTTATGAACTTATTTAGAACAGACGTAGGTATAATATTTCATTCTTTAAAATGTCAAAGGTAATGAGGGTATTTTTCTTTTCATAATAAAGTTAATGAGGCTGCTTTTAATATATCAAAACAGTTTTCAAGGAAGAGACGAAAATAAATTCTGTCACAAAAATAAGCTCGAATTCATCTCATTTAGCACAATTAAAGTTTCTGGGAGAGAACCGACCCTAAATTAAGCCCCTGGGGCGGTAAAAAGTAATTTAGACACATCAAATAGAAAAGTAAGAATGAAGACACGAATGAGAAAACTCTAAAAGGAATGTTTTTATTTGCTTTTGCAGTGAAAATAAACCTTTTTAGTATTTAGAGGTTGAATAACCTATTAGGTGGAAACATAACAAAATCTCCAGGTAACTTTTACATACTTTTAACCAACACTTTTTTACGAAAGATTAAAGATATGCTTTGCCTGAAGAGTAAGAGGAGATTTTATCGATAACCCAAAATCACATTCGGTGTTTTCTTTCAGCGGAACAAATTCTAACCGCAAATAAATCGTTGACGCTACTCGCTTGGAAAGTACCGTCGCCAAAACAATCCGCTATCGACTTCCCTAAATCTCTTACACCGAGTTGAGCACAACTTGGAATTTACTGTTCTCATTGGTTTGCGCTCTTTGCAATTGCTTTAGCACATAAGCTTACTCATATAACGTGGTTTAAGTATTAGTACCATTGCACTTAAAAATAATATTAAATAATATTTCAAGAAACATATAGCTCCGACAGATAGTCTCGCTACATTTAACCGAAAAAAAGAAACACTACAAAGTACCAGAGTCTCATTTTATAATTTATATTTCCACTAGCGACCGCCCGCGACTTCGTCTGCGTGGAAAGTTTTTTGCTATCCCTCGGGAACAATTATGTTTTTCGGGATGAAAGGTACCCTATGTCCTTCTTTGTACCCCTGATAAAGTGTATATTGGTTCAGTAGTTAAGAGGTGAAGCAGTAACAAACAAACAAATAAACTGACTTTCGCATTTATAATATTAGTAAGGATAAGGATTTCTAAAATCAACGAAACTGTTGTACAGTTTTTTTTTCATTCATGGTTGGAAATAACTTAAGAAAGATATTTCAGGGCCATACTTATCATCAGTAAAAAAATCTTACTGCTGGGTAAGTCTTTATGGGTGAAATGGTTCCGATTAGGGAGACTGATCACCCGTCCGGCTTCGCTGGCGTCCCCCCTTCCAAATAAATAAAGTCTTTGGTTACCCATCCGGGGTAAGAAGGATGAGTCATATCCAGACGACTACACATGTCATGTGGCAGTGAGCAACAGTTTAACGTGCCTTCCAATACAAGGTCACACATTCAATGACCAACCCTGGCAGACCCAGGCTATAGTTGCTTAACCGCCACTGCAATCGTAGGCTAAGGGTGCTAAGCCAGTTCTACATCATTGTGCTTTCTACATATCTAATTCCCTGGTACAATTAAGATCCTACTGCAGGTAATTATTGTTAAATATTCCATTAATTACTTCGTTGCGCTGATTAATGTAAATGAAGTACATAGTTTAATTTATTGATAATTCCACCCTCGGCTTAATGCAGTAAACAAAATTATGAGCGAAGTAGGTAATTATGAGGCACATTTTATATTAACAACAGTTTGCCGTTTTATTAACCCATTTTATATTAACAACAATTTTCGTTGATGTAACATTAATTAATAAATTGAAAATTAAGTACCTATGGAAAAATGTATGTAGTACGAAAACTGCTAATTTTGATTAAAAATATGAATGTCTAGTTCAATAGCTTTTTGCTGACCAATGATACGTATAATTTAAACTAAACTATGGTAAGTATTTTTTACTTTTAAAATTAAAACAGAGTTGTTGTTTCCGAGCACAAACCTAAATTAAAAGTGCAAAGTCAAAGAGTTTTTTGAATAATAATAATAATTAAAGAAGAAGATAAAAACATCTTCGTAATAAAATCTTATTCAAGTTGAGCGTAACTTGACCATCACTTGTCAGCTCTTCTAGAAGGCTTTATTTTACGCATTCATATTCTAACCAGCTATCCGCGAGTCGGTTCTTGGTACAACATTATCCACTGTGTTTTATTACGGTTACTTTGAGGACTTTTTCACTGTAAAATAAAGTTTAAGACTAGAAAAGGAAAACTATTTTTTAATCTTTTGTAGTTTGTTTTTTTACAGTGCAAATAATAATCATTTATTTTGTCAAACACTAGCTTCTGCCCGCGACTTCGTCCGCGTGGACATTCGAGAAAATCCTTAGGGGATCAATTTGCCACGTGCGGCGGGCCTCGCATCTATCGATATATTATCTCCTAATACTTTTATATCATTGAATGTACTTACAAATATCTCTAGTTTTGCCGATATCCCTTTTAGTACTTTGTTAAAACCCTATTTCATATTTTTTATAAATAATGCATTCCAATCATGCTGTTCTGTACAAAGATCTCGTCACCCGAAATTTATTTCCTTTCTGATTGCTCAGTAAAGATAGCCTCTAGTCTATGAACCCAGGGATTATCACGGTTATAAGGCCACGTTTCATTAGCTACATTAAGGAGATCTGGGCAGAGGTCCCGGGGTGATATGATAACAATATATTATGTTGGGACAAGCGGGCTTAATGTCCCGGGAGAATTAATTCAAGCTGCGCTTTGCCGTAAAGATTTATTTATTTATGTATTTCAGGTAAACGCGACTTTCTTTTGTTTTCAATATTTATAAATTCAATGGGAAAACATCAGTTTAAGTAAACGTGACTTTCTTTTGTTTTTAGAATTTGTTTATAGAAAAAACATGAAACTTTTGTTTCGTCTGTTATTTAATTCTTGGTCACAAATAAAATAACACAAAGTTTCTTAAAGCGCTCACAAAATTTAATACTTGAAAAAAATAATATATTATGAAAACGCAATAAAGTGAAATTTAGATTGACGTGCGACAGATTGTTCGGTATAAGAGTGACACAAGTCGTCCCAGGGAGGTTTTCTGAGCTCGAAATTCGTATTTTCGTTAAAAGCATCGTATGTTTTCTACTACTACGTTTCAGTGAAGTATTGATGCATCTTTTTTGGAGCACTTTGTTCGTTTGAAAAAAATTGTTCGAACCAGTTTTTTAGGGATTCTGGATTTGAATCAAATCGAAAAAAAAATCTGTTAAACTCACAATTTGAACCTTAATCTACATAATTCGTCACGAGTCTGGTTTATATGTTAAAGATATCGAGACAACAAAGTCATAAAACACTATCCCCCTTACTAATAAAGATTGTATAACAGATGTATAGTTACGCAGTGTTTTGTCTCTTTCTTTTTAATGTCAAACTTAAATAGTTTGACAGAGAGTAACCATTTTGTAACTATACATCTACTAATACAATCTTTATTAGTAAGGGGGTTAAAGTGTAATATTTAAACTAATTCCAAAAACCCTTTTTACATTTTACACTCCATGTTGTTTATTATTTATAAGTTCTAAAATAGAAGATTATGCAACAAGGGCTTAAAGTAGTGTATTATTTCCCGGGCGCTATATTTGATTGGGTTAAAGATCGCCCAAAACAAATACACATTTAAGCCCGCGATGCATACTCTACTTTTCTAATTTTCTGCGAAGCAATTGAAACCAATGACTGTTATAAAGAAAGTACTTAAGTTTTTTTTGTCGTCTATTCTGTAGTTGTCAGTTCGACATTCGAATAAATCCTTCTTGGTGCGCGGGTGAAAATGAATTTCGTAAAAAGTTTTATTGTTTTTCTCTTTTTTAATTTGTAGGCAGTGCAAAGAAAATAATAACATACAGCCTAACTCAGAATAAAATCTTATTGCATCTAAACATTTTTGAAACCAACCTCGATCAAGCACGACTACATGGGTTGCATTTCAAATTCAAGTCACATTATTTCCCATGGGAAAAATGACTTACTTTAAGAAAGGTTTGCATGACACATAATATGCCATTGACGAGCAGATAGTATAAAAAAGTATCTTAAAGCCTGTGGGATATAGCCTATTAGGATAAGTCTGTGTGCATACATCAAGACAAGAATATTACAAATGCTAAGAAAACACACAATAACCCTGTGCTAATTATATTCTTACATTTCGTACCTTTCCTGAGGTGGAGGTCACGAGAAGATTAAGATGTTAAACGTTTTAATAATTAATTAGCAGCAAGTATATTTTTGAACACGAAAATGTTAACTTTATTTCAGTTTTCGTTGATATTATATCCAACTAGCGGTCGCCTGTGAATTAGTTTGAGTAGACAGTAATTTTTAATTCCTCCGAAACAGCACTTTTTCTGATTGAAAGGTTTGTAAGTGATAACGTTTTTGCAAAATTTCATGATTAACGATTGGATAGTAAGCATGTATAAATAATATAGCCGTAATCCTTACTATCCTTACTAATATTATAAAAGCGAAAGTCCGTTGGTTTATTTGTTACGCCTTCACATCTTAACTACTGAACCGATCATCATAAAATTTTGCATACACGTTGTCAGGGGTACAGAGAAGGACATAGGATACCTTTTATTCCGAAAAAATAATTGTTCAGACGAAGTCGCGGGTGGTCGCTAGTGGTTATTAAAGCTTTGACGAAAACCTATTTGAAATTGCATAATCTTTTCAAATTGTTTATTAATAATACTTAAGCTCTTCAATAGCGACTAAACAAAAAAAAACAGTGACAAACGTTGCGAAAACATAAAATTATAATCCACGCGCGATGAGAATGGGATGGAACCTTGTCAAAGTAAATAGAAAATTTACCAATTAGTCAATAGTCAAAATTTCTTTATTCAAATAAACTTAATAATTAAGAAGTTCCAGACTTTTTTAACTGACAAGAAGAACAGGCGCAAGAAACTTATCAGCTTTAACAAAAATAAGTAACGATTTTTACAAACTTAAATATATCGTTACCAAATACAGTACTACAGGATTATTAACAACAAAGTACTTATGTGTTACATTTTACATCATTTCCACGCATTTCGGTCTTTTAGATAATCGTCTACTTTATAATAACCTTTACCCATAAGCGTCTTTTTAACACGGTTTTTAAATTCATGCAAACTAAGATCAATTACTTGTTGTGAAACTTTATTAAAAAAGGCTATGCCTTTCCCCAAAAATGAACCTCTAGTTTTTGCAAGCCTAAATCTTGGAACGGCAAGTTTATCTTTATTTCTTGTATTAAACTGGTGATTATCGCTGTTCTTAGCAAATGAATCCAAGTGTTTCCTTACGTATACTAAATTTTCATATATGTATTGGCCTGCCAAAGTTAATATATTTATTTCTTTAAACAGTTCTCTCAAAGAATTTCCCCGCCGAAGATTGTATATGGCGCGAACAGCTCTTTTTTGGAGCACAAAAATATTTTCAATACTGGCAGCTGAGTTAGTTTTAATTTAATCAATAACTAAATTGTTTACTTGTTATCTTACTTGAAGATGCTGCAGTAAAAGTTCGCTCACCTTGGACGCGAGACACCAAGTTTTTGGATATCCCTGTAGCTGGCCTGTGTACCGTGCGCGTCTCAGTTTGGAGGTACCGTTACCGACCGTTACCGTCGCGTCAAGGTTCCATCCCAATCTCATCGCACGAGGATTATACCTGGGGCCTAATCGCGCTAATTCTAAACGATAACACCAAAACTGTTACGTTTTCATTTAGGTAATATTTACCTAAAAATCTTTAGTTTAGCTTTCAATTTCGCTTCTCAGTTGTCCAAGATTGGCATCCTAGGCTACTTAGGCATAGATTTCTATATAATTTAACAAAAAAAGAAACTGAAACGGTAACGATGTAGTTTTTGTATTATCATTCCAAATTAGTTCGATTGGGCCCCTGAACAATTTAGTCTTTAACTTTTTTGAATTCACAACGGGTTAGCGCTTGGCTTTCACCCCACCTGATGTTGAGTGACGATAAGGCCGAAGGTGGAAGCGCACTACACCCGGAATCCTCAGCACTGAGGTCTCGTGTGTCTGTCTTTAACTATTTTTATACAATGCCAATATCGCCATCAAATGTATTTTTAAATAAATATTTGACAACATCACAGACATTGCTCCGATTCCAAAGTAAGTAGCTAAAGCACTTGTGTTATGGAAATCACAGACAACGGTGGTATCACAAACACCCAGACCTGAGCCAATATAGAAAAGTTCGTTTTCTAAGTTAACCCAAACGGGGATCGATCCCGGGACCTCAGAGATGGCGACACCATGAAAACCGGTGTACAAAGCCACTCGACCACGGAGGTCGTCAAAGCTGCTGATGCAAAACTCAAATAGGTACTTTGATAATCTTAAGGTAATATTGGAATTAAACATTACGCAAATTTTCTTGTATCCGAGCTTGTAAAGGCAGCGGTCGAAAATTGAATTAACCCAATCCTTTGACGAAGTTGCTGTTTGCTTCCAGTCCGATTAAACTCGAAATTATTAGCGACCACAAAATCCTCCTGCTCTTTTGCGGTAGCCACCTCGGATCCAGTTTATTTGTGTAGACTTTAGTGATTAACTGTGATTTTAATACAGTTACATTGCTTCTAGTAGCTATGTTTATTATCAGGCACGGTACTGGAGCCTGATTCTACTAACACAATATTTTAACGTGAACTGCATTTGTTTCATTTAATTTCAATATTTGCTTATTCAGTAGCTTAATGTTTATCTTGTATACATTAGTAGAATTAGGTCCAAATCAAAAAGATCTTACACAATGGAATCCTGCGATGGAAGGCACATCGTTGCTTTCCATCGCACGCAACGGATTTTTGTCGTCGCGTCGCGTCGTCTGTGTAGGCTAGGCTATCACGGGCCGCTACATATAATTATGTCAACATAACATCTGATTTTTGTAACCATCCGTATTGTAGGTATTCGTAAAAGTAGTGTAAAGTATCTGTCTTGATTTTTTGGTTATTATGGTGAAGCACTGCCTAAACCTTTTGCGGGAGAAAACGGAACGCAGCTTTATGTGTTTGCGCCAAGAACCGCAACGCGGCGCTGTACAAAAACTTCGTAAAAACGCTCGAAAAGAAATGGCGGCCGCTCGGTCTTCCTGAACTTATTTTAATTCTATACACTTCTAAGATTTTCGCGCGTACAGTTCATTAGAAATAAAACACTTTTTACGGATTACAGCGCGTATATTATTAATTCAGGTGTTGTTTTGGAATTATTTAGTTTGTATTTATTGGTTTTTTAGAATTCCCGACGTTTCGACACCTTTCCAGGGGCCGTGGTCACGGGAGGACTAAAGCAAAAAGGCTTGAATACATTTTTATAAAATTTCGAGCAGGTAATTTCATAAAAATATGAGCAGCCTTTTTGCTTTAGTCCTCCCGTGACCACGGCCCCTGGAAAGGTGTCGAAACGTCGGGAATTCTAAAAAACCAATAAATACAAACTAAATAATTCCAAAACAACACCTGAATTAATAATATACGCGCTGTAATCCGTAAAAAGTGTTTTATTTATTTTAATTCTTTTTAACTTATATATCGGTGCAAGTGTGTGTTTCCTTATATAATTTTATCCCCGGGGTGCTATATGAACTAATTGTAAGATCAGAACCTGTTCTACTATCAACATTGTGCTAGTTTAAAACTTGACTACGCCGACGTTGGCGGTGGTGCGATCTCCGAGAGACGAAGCAGCAGGCTGATGGTAAGTGTTTTGCTTTAATGGCCTTAAAATCAATCGGGTCGTACGACGGCATCATAGTTTGATATCTCTTATATTAATTTTTAGTGAAATCCAGTCCACAATCACTTTTCTACCAGTGGCAGGCACGTTGCCGCCACACGTGGGTATTATAAAACTTTCAAATCGAGTTTTCAGAACACGAACATATGGTCCATTCAACAGAACTCAGTTTCACAAAGTGTAACATATTAGGAGCCGACAGGGGTGTCGCGTCTATCGTCGCAGGATCAGCGCACCAAACTTTTCCCACACACCCGAATTTATCACGGCATATTATCCTCAAAGTGATATTTTCCACTCGTATCGAACTTTCTACTAGATAAGTTTCGGACAAGACGAGATTATCGCCGGAATAAATCAGGACGTAAGGTGCCCGAAAGATTTATTGCTACTGAGTGAGAACTCCCCCTTATCTCATGTTTTGGGTGAAACAATTCCTTTGCGTTGAATATTTGGAATAAAATGTACTTGTAACCAACCCGTGTAGATTTATTAGGCTTTTGTTTAAACACTTTACATATTTTGCCTTTAATGCGTAATTAAGATGCATTGATGTTATCTTCGGTGACGCTTTTAATTGAAGGCAACTTGGAATTGTAATAAAGGACAACATTATAATGTTTTCTTTATAATAATAAAAAATATTCAGTTTTGAAACAAGTGAAACGAGTACTTGGCTAGGAATTTAAAAATAATAAAGACTAGTAGCTTTAGCCAATCAATTTAAATTTTGATTAATTTTATTAAACGCTATTAATAAATTTGCTCAACCCTAAATATCTGGCTGTCTTAGATGCTGGACCCAGTGGGTCTTAAGGAAAGTCCGTGTTTGGTGCTGGGCCAAATCATTATTCATGATACTGGCATAAGTCTTAGTTTAGTCTTAACACCTATTGCCGTGTTTATGGGACTTTCAATGGTTTTTATTGACATTAATATAATAAATAAATATAAATAAATATTAGACAACATCACAAACATTGCTCTGATACCAAAGTAAGTAGCTAAAGCACTTGTGTTATGGAAATCGGAGACAGCGGTGGAACTACAAACACCCACCCACTACAATTGACCCAGCCGGGGATCGAACCCGGGACCTCAGAGATGGTGACACCTTGAAAACCGGCGTGTAAACCACTCGACCACGGAGGTCGTAATCCTTATATCCTTTCTAATACTAATAAACAAATTACTCTTCACTATTATTTTATTATTTATTTAATATACAAGGTGTTACAAAAGTACCCCTAATGCCGAATATGGTAAATAGGGACCAGCAAACTGAACAACTTTTACTATGGGACCAACTCTGATATCGCGAAAAAAAAATCAGCTGTTTCATACATTTTGATATTTTCGTAATTAATTTTTGTATGAAACAGCTGATTTTTTTCCGCGATTTCAGAGTAGGTCCCATAGTAAAAGTTGATCAGTAAAAGCGAAATAAAGTTTGTTTATTACGCTTTCACGTCTTAATTACTCAACCGATAATCGTGAAATTTTGCATACACCTTGTCATGGGTACAGAAAAAGGAAATAAGGTTTTCTTTCCTTTCATCCGGAAAAAAATACGATTTCCCGCGAGGGATAGTAAAATAATTATATACGCAGACGAATTCGCAGGCGGCCGCTAGTTACAAGCTATCGTATGAATTTAGAATAAATACTTATCTTGTTAACACCTATACTTTTTAAAGTTGATATTCATTTTAAAGTTTATTTCTATTAACAATAAAATGAAATTCAAACTGTTAGGTAAGTAATTGAAAAGCTTAGAGATCGTCATGAATTAATCATTATTTCAACAAAGAGTTGGGTGAAGATTGTTTACCAAATATGAAAAGAAAGGATAAACAAAATATAATACCTTTTTAACCGACTTCAAAAAAGGAGGAGGTTCTATGTTCGTCTGTTTTTGAGTAAACAATAATTGTAAATATATAAATACATTATTATTATTAAATAATGTATTTATATATTTACAATAAATCTGAATATCTTAATATTCAAAAACAAGTTGACAATAAAAAAGTATACTAGAAAGGTCTAGCAAAACAAGAATCATCTAAATCGGTTCATGAACAAAGAAGTTATGTTCGAAGATCCGTAAAAACTCGTGCAATGGTTAACTTAAAAATTACAGTATTTTTAAAACTACTCGAAAACAACTAACAACTAACAACTTCAAATTTTCCAAAAATGTAACCAATTTGGAAACATTCCTGATAAAATTACGTTTGAATCATTTCAATCGGTCTAGCCGTTTGAGTAATCGGTGGACATACATAAAAAAACATAAATACAGATGAACATAGAATAGAACCTCCTCCTTTTTTGAAGTCCGTAAATATCCCAAATCTCACCCAAATGTAATATACCTAATCTCGATATGAAAAAATAATTAAACAACTTCGTGTGGAAGTCTTCCAATCGCCATCAATCTTCTGACAAAATATTCAGTTAGGTACTTACTGAAATTTTTGTTATGAATAAGTAATGAGCAATTAATTGTTTCATAAAGTTTGATGATCAAACAGTACCCTCAGGTCTTTGTCATTGATACAGTGTCAACAAAGTTAACTTTGACTTGTTTGCCTTTAATTAGGGATTTTTGGGTGTAGCCTCGGGTAAAGTTTTTTGATCCTACAAATAAATACTTGACAAAAACACATCGTTAAAATCCATTCTGTAATATTGTCAATTTAAAATAAGTATTTTTGTATGTCAGTTACCTATCACACGAACCACTAAACCAATTTTGATGAAGTTTGGTATAGGCTGATATATACGTGTAAATTAGCACTCTCACCTCTCTGGTTGACTGGGACAGAATGCCTTTTTAGCATTAAGTCCACCATTTGTTGTGTTTGTAGTATTTGTATAAAATAGCAATTTGTATCGACGCCTTAAAAGCGCTTAATTTTAAAGTTAATAATATAGAATAAAGATTATTTTGACTTTGACTTGACGGGATCGATACGGAATGAAAATTTATATGGAATGTTAAAGACAGATGAAGTCGCGTGCAGTTACTTGTAAATCACAAAATTATTCCACGCTTACAAGATGTAGGTAATTAATCCTTAATAATAAAAAACAAAATCAAAGCAGTATCGAGAAAAACAAAAGGAAGACAGTGCTATTTGTTAATTAGGGAAACAACCTTTTTTGCGCATTACATCTTGTTAGTTTTGATTTTTAAGGTTCCGTACCAAAATAGTAAAAAGAAACCCTTATGGTGCGACTCAGTCTGTTTGTCTGTCACACCTCGATATCGCGAGAACTACTAATGCTATCAACTTTGGAATAGTTTTAGATGACGTTTGCCCAACTATTTTACAAAAAAGAAAGAAATAAAAATATTGAGGGCTTGTTTCACAATGTAAAAGTAAGTTCTGAGTAGCTTACTTGACAGATGATTTGACAGTTGTGTTATGAAAAATATGTCAAATCATCTGTCAAATAAGCTACTCAGAAGTTACTTTAACATTGTGAAACAGGCCCTAAGTATATATAAATTTTTCGCAACAGGGACTGAAAGGGGGTCTTAAAAAATCAAAACTATTGAAATTTTAAATTCATACTGTTTCTTTTTTCTTTACTCCTCTTTTGTAAGATCGCAACAATTAATCGGCAATCAAAAGTGTCCTAAAATTCAACGTCTTAATACAGGCTATAAACTATCTGCGTGCCACATCCAAATCAGTTCAGCTGTTTTTGCGTGATTGGATAACAAACATCCAAAAACAAAAAAAAACACATTTATAACATTAGTATAAGTCTTATACTAATGTTATAAATGTGTTTTTTGACCTGAACCCGAACCTCTTATACTATAAGAGGTTCGGGTTCAGGTTCGGTTTCGGGCTCGGGCTCGGGCTCGGGCTCGGGCTCGGGTTCAAATTCGGATTCGGTTTGGGTTCGGATTTGGTTCGCTCCGTGTGTCTGTCAACAACCCTTTTCTTAAGAGCACGGAGATGTAACAACTATGACAAATCATAAGTTCAACGATCCTTCTTATTAAAAAATATACAGCTCCTACGTCAACCAATCAGATGAGGGGAGCAGTATGTCAGCCATATTTTGAATTTTAATAAAACAAATCTCATGGAGTAAAAAGTGACTATACATCGCATAAATATTTTTGTATACTACCTGCTCGTCAATGGAATATTATGTGTCATGCAAACCTTTCCTAAAGTAAGTCATTACAGCCCCACGGTCTAGCCGGATCATAATGTTGTACTGAATATCATTTTTTCCCATGGGAAATGATGTGATTTGAATTTGGAATGCAACCCATGTAGTCGTGCTTGATCGAGGTTGGTTTTAAAAATGTTTAGGGGCAATGAGATTTTATTCTGAGTTAGGCTGTATGTTATTATTTTCATTGCACTGCCTAAAAATTAAAAAATGATTATTTTGATGTTTCTAACATTACTTTAAATTTTCGATAAATATTCTTAATTTTTCATATTTTATTATTTTAACTTTAAATAAATACTTAAGTACTTTCTTTATAACAGTCATTGGTTTCAATTGCCTCGCAGAAAGTTTAAAAAGCAGAGTAGGCATCGCAGGCTTAATGTGTATTAGTCTTGGGAAATCTTGAACCCGGGACCTAATACACTACTTGAAGCCCTTGTTGCATAATCTATTATTAGTACGGAAACCTCGAAACGTGAGTCAGGCTTACCCTTGACTGGTTTTTTGTCATTGAAGTTTCAGAACATCGTTTAACCTGCAAATTGTATGTGAGGCCATTAACGTACTCGTTAAAAATGATGCAGTAAAAATATCGTGTGAACAACCTTACCCAATAAAGTTTTAAAAATCTGCCTCTTTCTCGCACATATTTCCCGTAAAATAAACGTAAAACAGATATTTTTCTCGTTCCTTGCATTTCGGTAAAACACATTTCGTGTCCAGTCGAACTTTTAGAAAAATGTATACCGAGTCTCGAAAATTCGCGAGTGAAAAGTTTTATTTGACGAGAAAGCTTCACAATGAAATTAGATCCGGGTTCAGGTTAATTTTTTATCGACTTTTCTTTTGGTATAGAACATTGTTTTCCTCAAAAATTATAGACGAGGCAAAAAAGCATTAGGGATGGATGACATGAATCGCAAATATAATAAAAGTTATATGTAAACTGTAGCAGAGTATATTAAAATACTAAAAATCATATTTTGTTACTGTAAATATGCGTTATAAATTAAATAAAAATGTTTTAAATAATGCTCAAAATCACGTGACTGCAAACGCCAATCGCGGAGCCTGCGTAACGGCAAAAGATTACCACTCAACGAAACGATAAAGATTGTCATCATTATGTTTGATGCTGGCAGTTTGATTATTGTTTGATATTGGTTTGTTTATTTACCATATCGTTACGTAATCAATACCATAAATATTACGTGACTGCTTGGAGCTAAACGGGAAAATTATTTTTTCAAATGTCCACGCGGGCGACGCTTGGGGCAAAAGCTAGTTAATAATGTTTGGAATACAAGACTCGGTGTGTTTGCTTACTTGTGTAATTTTATCAAGAATTTTATTTTTTAATCCGCACTGCATATTTTTTTTCTCTCGATATCTTTAAAAAAAAAAAAAAATTTTAGGCCACATCTCTAGAGAGTCGCTACTCGCGCACGATAACAGCCTATATTCATAATATGTTTTCATTTAATACTTAAGTTTAGACTCACCTTATTATTCCCTATAATTTAAAGTTGAAGAAAGTACACGCAATCTAGAAAAAACTTACACGAATAAAGTCAACTTTCTAAACTTACCTATAACTTAGAAATTAACTAAAATAATTACACAGAAAACAAAACGCTGAATAAGTTACATACAACGAGATGTGTAATGTTACGAAAAAGGGTTTTATACACCGACAGAAAGTTTTTGTATTCGTCCCAAACTAAGCACTTTATTACTGTTAAAGGGTAGAAAACGCTGAAAGAACATTGCAATAAAGTTTTTTATTTTAAGAAGAACACGACGGAAATATAAAAAGGTTTTTATTTTTTGTTAGCGGGAAGATAATTTTTATTGTTGCAACCTGGAGTTAAGCGCTTATGTTTTCATTGAAGCTATTTATTTTAACAACTGTTGGAAGGAGCTGTGTTGTGTAAATTGTATGTTTTTTACATGACTGCACAAAAAGGAGTGCATTGTTCTTTAACAAGTCTTTACTATAAAGTTTAAGCTATTAAATAAAGTGTATTTTTTTAATAAATATTACATTATTATTTATAATTTGTCTACTAATTACGAATGATGAGATGCGAAACTAGCCTTAATTATATTCAAAGATTTTCTAGGGTAACACGGACGAAGTTCCTCATTGTAAATATTATCAAAATCTGTAGACTCTAGACTTTGATCATATTTACAACTAGTTTCAGCCCACGACTTCGTCCGCGTGAACCCTAGAGAACCTTTGACCAGGATAAAAAGTATTCTTTGTTGTAATCCAGCTTATAAATTATCAGTGTATCATTTTTAATCCAAATCCAGCCTTTTAGCCATGAAGAGGTAAGAAACACACACATTTGCATTTATAATATCATATGGTAGAATTGGGATATTAATTAGTCATCATCATCCCCCTACCCTTATCCCAATTTATTTGGGGTCAGTGCAGTGTGTCCTTCTCTTCCATTCCTTCCTGTCACTCGTCATCTCCTCATCCATTCCCTTTACATTCATATCATTCCTCACACAATCCATCCATCTTTTCTGCGGTCTTCCTCTTACTTTCCATCCCTCAACATCCATATCCATTACTCTTCTAGTAACATGCCTTTCATCCCTTCTCATAACATGCCCATACCAAGTCAGACGATTCCCTTTCAACTTTTCTATCACTGGTGCTACTTTCAAACTTCCTACAAATATTAATTAGTAGGAGTGGTAAAATAAATATAAATTACTCGATGTAAAAGAAGTTGCTGGCTCAGATTGGACATCTTTCTGCTAACCATCAGGCCTATTACATAAAAAGAATTGCGATAATCGGACGCAATTCGTCGTTAGGACCACCAGCCATTTTTAATGTCCCCACTGCTGGGGCACAGGCCTTATGGGTGGATAAGGAGGATGGGTCTTACCTACCACGCGGGTCCAATGTGGATTAGTGGATGTTAACGATTGCAAATGCAGCCGGGACTAACGTCTTAACGTGCCTTCCGAAGCACGGAGTTCGAGATAATAAATTTTTGGTCACCCATCCCATGACCGACCCTTGCGAAAGTTGCTGAACCTCCGCAATCACTGGGCCAGGCGCTAAACCACTGCGCCACCGAACTTCTCGTTATATTTACTTGATATTGAAGCTTATTCGTGAGTTAATAGTGTCACGAAGTGGGACGAACATCGTCCGCTTATCGTGATTGTTTTTATGTAATAGGCCTGCATATACTAATGTCAAGTAATAAAATTCTTCTTCTTTTGAAGAGAAAGCTTTTAAAACTTTGCCTCTTATACAGCGCAAAATTTTACTACTTCAAACAAAATGAATGTTGAAATTTAAAGTGTAAATTATACGCAGGAGGGTTAAACTTTTAGTTTCATACTACAAACTTTGCCTAACTGCTATTTAAAAGTGGTAATGATGTTACCGCTCTTTTAAAAAGCTAGTTAGCGGTAGGTAGTCTAACTTAACAAACATCACGACATCTAGTAATATGGCATGTAACTGAAAATTAATATTAAAAAGTCTAGATTAAAAATTGAACAAGCAAAGCAAAAAAAAATTTAGTATCGGAAAATATTTCACCTTGACCCCATAATACAAGAGGAAACCCTGAAATATTCATGTTACAGTAACATAGTTATGGCCGTCATATAATTATATTCCTAGGGATATAGCTATGCACTGGAACATAACTAAATAATACGGGCACGATCTAGTGACATAACTATCTTACTAGATTAATCTAGTGAAATTATTGTCGAAACGGATGCAGAAACATACTTTTTATTGAAAATAAATTATTTGAATACTTACTTATCACATTGACTACTTATCACTTTGTTTGTTTTGGTTGTGACGATTAAGTACTTACTCAATCGTACCTTAGTTAAAAAAGTAAATTATTTGATTATCTAGATCTTTTTATATAAAACCCACGACAAAAAAACATGAAATAATATAATATATACCTGCCATGTTGAATAACGCTTTGGATATCAATTTATCTCTCTGTTATGCAACGAACTAATAAAATCTATGGAAGTGTAAATTACAAACAAATATTGTTAACTTTTATAAAGCTAACTTTTTTATTTCTTCACTCAAAAGGGTGGTCTTTTTCTAATCAGACTTACAAACCTGAGCTTATTTCTCCAAAATATTTAGGAAAGCGAACTTTAACAAACATTTGCAACGAATACATTTTTTTTAATTAATCTGTGATGATGATCTATTTCACCCACAACTTTTCAACTGTACATAGTAATCTTCAGAGGTAGCTGAACACACCACAGCTTAGTCACCTTAACTATAAGGCCACGTACGCACTGACAGGCGGCTTGCTTAGCGCCTAGAGCCTAGATAGTCACCTTGCGTGTGGCGAAGTGAAAGGAACGTTCTATAATGTTCGCAACCGGCTGCAGCGCTTAGAGCCTAGCGAGTCACCTAGAGTGTAGTGAAATGAAAGGAATATTCTATAATGTTTGCCACCAGCCGCAAAGCGAAGGCGCCATGCGCGCAGTGGTGCGGCCGGCTGCGAACATTATGGAACGTTCCTTTTATTTTACTACACGCTAAGTGACTATCTAGGCTCTAGGCATTAAGCAAGCTGTCTGTGAGTTTAAAATATTTGCACGTCGTTTGTATATGGCAGCATGTGACGGCACATTTGATGTTTAAGACCTTTGTCAAACTACATGTTTTGCAAATAAACGAATGATTTGATTTGATTGTGCGTACGTGGCCTAAAATTTGTTCTGTAAGTTGCAACCTCAATAAATGAACACAGCAATTGGTTTGACAGGATGCTTAATTGTTCTGCTAAATCTAATGCGTGCGATCACGCACACATTAGCCTATAGCTACTATATCTATTTAATTTATAGCCCATAGCAACATTAGTATTAAGTAGCCAACTTTGTAAATGTCTCAGAAACAACTTTACGAACTGCATTTGAAATATTGTAGCGAAACATCAAAACCTTTTTCCTGGTCATTAAACTCTGTAAATGGATGAACATTAGCTATCTCCAGAACGTTCATCATGTGCTATTAAATAAAATGCATTCTTTAGTCATAAACTTGATCATTGTTGCGGAATAAAGGGAAGGAAATATTTTTTGTTGCTCTGAATGTGAACCATTATTGGAACTGTCAAATTGATTTCCGCTAGACACACTTTGCCGAAGTTACGCGACCGAAGTTCGGCCAAGTTACGCCTGCAATGCTTTGTGAGTGGCTAGCAACACATTTATCGAAAATTACGTAGCGTTTTTTTCTTATTAAAAACGTTGCCGCCGAACTTCGGTCGCGTAACTTCGGCATAGTGTGTCTAGACACTAAGATACGCCATTGTTGAAAAATTTGAAAACATCTTCACATAATATAGATAGTTATTTCTTTAATAATTGTGTGAAGCTTGAATGTAATAATTAAGTAGGTAAAAACGTTTGCTTAATTTCTTTGGTTGTCCAGGCATACCTACTGTTAACTGATGAGAAGTAAATAAAAGCCCGATGGCGCATAAAAACTCGAGGAGCTCGATGGCACAGTGCCTGACCCAGGAATTTCGGAGATTAAGCAAACTTTCGCAAGAGTCGGTCATGGGATAGGTGACTAAAAACTTTTTATCTCGAGCTCCTCCGTCCTTCGGAAGGCACGTTAAAATGTTGGTCCCGGCTGCATTTTCAATCGTTAATACCCACCAATCCGCATTGGGTCCGCGTGGTGGGTTATGGCCCATCCT
This sequence comes from Catoptria pinella, assembly GCA_963556745.1. NCBI lineage: Eukaryota > Metazoa > Arthropoda > Insecta > Lepidoptera > Crambidae > Catoptria > Catoptria pinella. Next base: position 10,779,304 of record OY750774.1, on the reverse strand, counting down.
CCTTATCCACCCATGTGTCCCAGCAGTGGGACATTAAAAATGGCTGATGGTCTGGTCTAAATAAAAACTAACTTTGTGTTCTACTGTCTTATTTAGAAAAACTAAAACAATATTAGTGTTGTATAATAAGTTACATAACTACTTATCAATATTATGGAACAAGACACTGCATTAAATTCAAAGCCAAGAATGGGGTACACTCTACGATAATAATTTCACCTAAACAGTCCCAAAGTCGAAGACCGCTTACTTGGAAGTTGTAACTACTAGCCAACAATGTTATGAATTAACAATGAACCGGAGATGTAAATTGAACCATTTTGAACAAACTGTGTGGGTAGTTAGGTACGTACCTACTCAACACAGATAAAGCTTACAATTTACCAACAATCTGGTAAGCACCTTAGGACTTAGGACTTAGGGACTAAATTGTCGTTGCACAAACCTTTTATGTGTCATTTTGATTTAATCACATAAGAGTTTTTTCAGACAGCATCTCTTAAAATGATTTTCAACTATTTTTTGACCAAAGGTTTTAAATTTGCAACGTCGAAATACTAATTGTAAATAGCGACTTTAGGAGCTTGGACAGACGGACATGGCGAAACTATATAAAGGTTCCGTGTTGACTTGACCACGAAACCCTAAAAATTACAGTTTTTCAAATATTTTACTGACGTCAATACAATATTTGAAATATTAAAGATGTCACCATAAACACCGCATTAAAATTTGGTATTTGCAAGAAACATCATTATCAGCTTTTCTAATGTCCCTGGGGCACAGACCTTCTTCATGGATGGATTATGAAGGTGTGGGCGAGTGTGGAATGCAGGTCCAATGCGGAGTAGTGGGCGATTATTCAAAAGTACCATTCTTTAGCACATTCTTTAGATCTAATGTTAGATCGATACTTTTCTTTGATTTTAATGAATTATTTGAACACCTATCAATATCAGCCACAGGTCTTTTCGAATTCAAAAAGAGTGGTTGCTTGACTAATTATTCCCAAATGAAATTTATCAAACCTTCAAGACGTGTAAAAAGGGTGTAATTTTTTATGAAGATTTCCTTAAACTTTTTTCATTAAATTCTCCAAAGTATTTGAAAAGTTCCACTCATTTTATCGTTGAAGAAAGCTCTTCGACTTTTTTCACTTTTTCAGAAATCCAATTCAATTTATGTGACATTTCAGTCTTTGTCAGTTATACTGATAAATTAGGTGTCGTTATTAAACCTCATTGAAAATAGTTTGAAATATTTTTTATTTCCCATATTTTTATGCCTATTCTTGTACATATCTAAAGTGAAAAAGTTATAAAACAGTTAAAATGGAATAAAAGTATTTGGAAAATATTCATACTACAAATCTTAAGTTAAAAACATTGATCCCGCCATGTGATATTTTATTAGCAAGTTTCTTTAAAATGCTATTCCTAACGCAAAAATTGCTATTGTAACACAAAAAAGATAATGACGTCACGGCAAAACGACTTCAAAGCATAAATTTAGTGCCGTTAGCAACCTTACTGCGTATTAAGATGAGAAAATACGCTTATGGAACGTTTCCTTCTAAAGAAACAACGAAATATGAATATTTAATATCGTTTCATGTGGATATAATGATATTTCATAAACAATAAGGCACGTCTCATCGGCTTCGTAAATAGCTGTGATTTGTTTTTCATATAATAACATATATCGTGATGTCAATTTTGTTAAATCACATAAAACATTAATCTGGATATATGACCCAACTTGCTTTACTACTCTGAATTATGTCTATTGATAAATGTAAAAGGCTTCATTATGTTACAGAGCATAATATACCAAGTGCTATCTAAGTAGATGCCCCGAAAGAGCTATGAAACCTTTAATAGCTTCTAAAAGGGATTGCAATTGTTCCCCAACTAACTGTAAATTAACTGAAACACGGGGAGTTTTGGGGTTTCCCGAATGTGCATTCATTCTCAGAGGTTTAAACATATTTCAATTAACGATTTAAGTTTGTAACTGATTATAGTGTTTGCTGTTTTAGAATGGATTTTACGCACTAATTAATTTGATTACGGCATTTTGTTCAAAATGTCTCTAGAAATAGTATTCGAATTCAAAGGGAAATGTACAGGGTGTCCCAAAACTTTGCAACACGGAGAGAAAGTACCTTAAATATTGAAGGTAGGAAATTTTACTGGAAGAAGACTTCATTTTGTTTTTAAAAAGAATTGTAATTGCATTTAAAGATTTTCTGAAAATTCGGATACAATACAAACTAATACAAATAAATCAAATTGTGTGTTATGTAAATTCCGATTAACATAATTATATGTAAGTGCATTGGAGCAATGATTAGGTGTGCATTACTAATGATTAGTTTTGTTCGATATGATGCTGTAAAACTCCGAACATAATAGGTAAATCCAAACATTTTCTAGTAAAACCTAAGATTTACTAATTTTTAATGGTAAAGATCCGGAATGTTTTGTGATTATCGATAATTTGGAACTTTTACTACAATTTACTTGGTAAATATTAAGTTATAGCACAGAGACATGGTAAATTCTGTTAAAGGTTTATTTTGAAAGTGTTTTGAAATTATCTTTAACTAAATACGATACGATAGATAGTGAAAAATGTATCAAGATTATGATTAAAAGTATTGAAGGTTTTTACTGACAATTAATTGAAATAAATAATTAAGTTAAATGTAAACTAAATTCACTGTTTTATTTTAAAAAAATCCAACATTTGCCAACCGTTTTATTTTTATATTATTATTTATTTATTTATTATTTACTAAACTTAAGAATCGCCTAAGTCTTTTCCTAACTACAACTTGATCAAATTATGGTGGTGTCATTAACTTAGCTGTCATGCAGCTTTAATGCGCCTATTTATTTTGGTCGAGTTGTAGTTAGGAAAAGACTTAGAATAGAATGGAATAGAAAATAATTTATTACTAACCTCACAGAGAATGATCAAAATACTTAAACACTAAATTAAAAAATAAATAAAAATAAAGTAAATTAGAACAATTAAACAAGGAGATTAATAAAAGGTCCCTGCCTCAGCGTATGAAAGCCGTGAGGTTAGGGTAACGCCACGGCACGCTGCTATTCGGACAGGGCCTGGCTGTAACGGATAGTATAAAACAATAAAAAAAGTCATGTTACAATATCATGTTGCACCTTTCAACACGAACACAGTTCAAAAGATAAACATAAATACATAATTAAAATTACAAAACAACGTGAGTAAGGCTGAAAGAATTGTGTCCTTCGCCCCACTCACAGAGGAAGTAGTGAAGTGACATTCATGTGACAGTGACAGTTTTGAGTTGTGTATATGTGTGCAGCTGCGGTAGTGGTGTATTGTATTTCTTTTCATTACTACCTTAAGTTTTTATGACTTTTATTTATTTATTGGTGTTATGTGTCGTCGCGTCGTACGTTCTCGTGCCACGTAAGCTTGCCACGTGGTGTATGCCACGTTTGTCCATGTGGTACTGTTTTAGCTGGAAGCCAGAAGCCAGATGCATCCCGCCGCCACGCATGTTGTGTTATATCAGCTGGTTAGTAAAAATTGAGAGTGTTGGTTGTCAAAAAGATACTGTTTATAGTGTTTTTTAAATGTATTTATTGTTCTTAGATTACGCGTTGGAGGCGGGATATCGTTCCAACAGCGTGTGGCAGCAAACCTAAATGAACCCCGGAAGGCTGTAGTACGATGTAGAAGAGTTGAGAAAACATGAGTGCAAGTCCATCTCGGGGGTCTGTCAGACCTCTGTGCCCATGTCAGTTTGTTGTAGAGGTACGGTGGTTTTCCTGTATTTATTATGCCGAACATCAAAGTAGACAGATGTAGTTTCCTGCGGGCTTCCATTTTCAATAAGTTGGCAGTAACGAGAAACGGAGTATCATGTGACCTAGGTGGAATACGGAAACAGAAACGAGCACATGCATTCTGCACCCTTTGTGCCAATTTAGATATTCTGGAAAGTAGGCGTGGACCATAGACTACATCACAATAGTTAAGTTTCGACAGAATAAGTAACTCATACGGTAAAATCAATTACGAACACATTCTATAATATGGTTCTCAAAATTAAGTTGACTGTCAAAAACTAAGCCCCTGGCTACCACCACCTGTTCTATGGGTTCTCCATCAATACTGATTTTCATGGGTGTATTGTCATCATTTATTTTAACCAGTGTTCGTTTAGAACTAATTAGCATGAACTTTGATTTTGACGGGTTGAGGACAAGGCAGTTTGACTGGCACCAGGCAGAGATGCATGCCAGGTCCTCGTTTATCTTGTATACTGACCTGATCTGATGGCTTAAATGACAAGTACAACTGTAGGTCATCAGCATATATGTGGTACTGGCAGTGATTTATACATTTTGTTATGTTAGGCGATTCTTAAGTTTAATGCAAACGGGTGTTATAGTATTTTCAGCAAGGAAAGGACATGTACTATATTATAAAACTGTAAAGTAATAAAATAGGCTTTCCAATAAAAATGCAAATTAGAGGAATAATTCTCACAGAATACTTTTTATGCTCTCATTAAGTCGACCTCTTTTATACGAGCCTTACTGTAAATGCTGAATATTCGTAATTACCATTATTATTTATTATGGGATGTAGAATTTTAAGCACATCCCTCGGCTTAGCACATTTGAAAACCGAAGTAATTTTAACAATAAATACAAAAAAAAATAAGTTGTTTTAACATGTACACTATTTTAGGTAGATATTGACGTCAACATTATAATATTGACTTTATTTATTTTTTCTCCGTAATTCGTCAATAGATTTGTTTTTAAATATAATTTATATAAAAATTAGAGTAAAAATAAGAGTAAAATTAGAGTATCTGTAAAGCAACGCATAACGCGAAATATTTTTCGACTTGAATATACCAAACTCTTCAGGAGTTGTTTGGGTGGCCAGCAAACTATGTCAGTGACATACGATTCGCATTAGTTTACAGCCGAACTGGATGTTCGGATTTACATTGTCGAGGATGGTATGAAGCCAGTTTGAAGTCGGCGTCGTCGGCGAGGGCTTTCATCATCCGAGGCAATGTAAATAGTTTCTCGTATAAGACTTGTATTAGTGATTTTCTCAAAAAATCAGAGAAAATAAATATCTTTTGAATCAAAATTTAATGAAATTTAATTAATATTATTTAAATTAAAATAGGGAAAGTGCAGTGTCATTTACCGCCGAAAAGCGAAATCAGATTTCTCATTGACCAAATTTTTAATCCTTTATCGTAATCGTAGAGTAATTGTCTATGGGAAATCTAATTTTGTTTCTTATTCATTACATTGTCAAGGATCGACAATGTAATTGCTAACCTTCCCGTTCTTGGCTGTAATTTACTATTACTAAATTTTTAAATAGTCGGAAAAATATTACAACATGCCTCAAACTTTTTTAACAATAATAACTCCGTAGTTTAAAACCTGAAAAATCTTTGTGTCGTTCCGAAAATAGCCTTTATTACAATGACAATAATAGCCTCATCAAGCAGTCGCTTTGTTTACATTTTCTATTCGTTATAAGTGTAATTTAAATTTAAATGATTCTGTCACCGGTTCGGTGACACTTAAATCGGGAATTATTTAATTTCCTTCGAGCTTTTGGCGAAACGCAAACACAAATTGAATTTGTTGACTCTTCCGCTCCCGTAAATATTTCAGTCGAATGTTTCAAGGCATCCACGGATAAGGTTAAAGAAGTAAAAGCAAAGAAAAAGGTCCACAGTGAATACAAATGGTTCGTTTTGTATAAATTAATTTCAAGGGTAACCTAGGTTTGGTTGTTATTCGGAAATAGCTCGTACAGATTTGAAAGGTCGTTGGGAAATTAAATCCGACTTTTCCATTTCGTATTTTTATTTTAATATTTTTTATCAATTTTGTTTTTTCTTTAAAGGCCTGTTTCACAATGTAAAAGTAAGTACTTCACAGATGATTTCGCCGCTATACTTCTAAAACGTATTAAATAGACATTTTGTCGAAATGAGATATCGTATTTTTCAAGTTTCATGACTCAAATTGTTGCTTTAAAAATGACATTCAGTCTTAAGAACACCAAACTTGTATACTTTATTTCCTGTTATACAAGTAAGTTTAATCGCTTGTTACAATACCTGGTAACTTTTTGTGCAAATCAAATAAAACCAACAAGAGATCTTCATTTACCTTTTTTTGGCAGTAGAAATAGAAACTAGTTTATCTCGTAAACTAGTAAGCGTACAATGACATGAGCGAAATTAAAGTTTTGTTTTTCATTTTACATAATTACAGAATGATTAGATTGTATAACTCCTTATTTTTGTGGGAGATTTTGATGAAATTAGTATAAGATACCTTTTTTTACCTGAAGGCTGATGCGAAAAATACCGTGAAAAAGTACTAAATCGATATTTTATCGGCATGAAATATCCCATTTTCAATTTTCATGATTCAAATTGTTGCAGTAAAAAATGACATTCAGTCTTAAGAACACTAACCATGTAAACTTCATTTCCTGTTATATAATATAGATTAATCGCTTGTTATAATACCTGGTAAGTTTTTTTGTAAATCAAATAAAACCAACAGGAGATCTTCATTTAACTGATTTTAGCAGTAGAAATAGAAACTAGATTATTTAGTGAACTAGTAAGAGCACAATGAAATGAGCGAAACTAACGTTGAGTATATTCGTTTACATAATATGAGCATGATTAGATAGTAAAAATCTTTATTTTTGTAGTAGAATTGATGAAATTAGTATAAGATACCTTTTTTTGCCTGACGGCTGATGTGGAAATATTTCTGTTAAATCGATGACAAAATTTGTGAACGAAAAAAAACAAAAGAAAGATGAGCTGATGCTTTTTTATTATAATTTTATTGTAATAAAGAAAAAAGACAGAAACAATTGGCATTAATCCAATTACCTACAGTGTGTAATTAATCATTTAATAAAACCCAAAACAAAATCAGAATTCTGTATCTTTTAAAGTGGAGTCATCATTTAAAGATTCATACCAAGCATGGTGCTCTTCTGGGATTACCTTTTTACGAGACAAATTCAAAAGATCTTTTTTTTTGGAGCTGCTGATAGGTAAAGAATATTCATAAAGCTGTAATAACTCGTCGGGAAATGACCCTCGGCATTTAGTAGATGACGTAGTCGTGCAATCAGCTGATTCAGCTGACATCAACTTCCTTTTCTTATTTCTCGTACTATAGCCATGATGAGCTTCAGTCTCTGCCTGGCTTTCAGAGGCGTTTATGTTTACGTTTATGATTATGCAAGAAAAATCAAGACTCATGTCGTAATTGAAACTTCATTTAGTTTTTCACATACCTTATTCTCTTTATTTTTAGCCAATGAACTGTGTTTCCTTCTGCATCCTTAGTAGCTTAAGGTAATTTTTTTTAAGACAAGTCTTTTAACTTTTTGGATTCATAATATTTAAATTCCTTCACATAACAGCGATTTTTGTCAATTTTCTTTACGCCTTTCTTGTAGAAACTCTTAGATCTAGCGCGTTGGAATACATTTTTACACTCAGTCATCGAGTAACTCATATTTTTTTGTGCAGCTTCTATGCTGGAAAGCATGGAGTTTGCCTCCATATAAGAGTGTCCGGACTCAAAAAACTTCTTATCAAGTTTTTGAACTGCCTGGAATAATTAATTATTCTAGGCAGAAATCAACGGAAAAAGGGAAGCTGCGAAATCGGTAGTATCCTGCTGTACTATCTTTTCACCTGTTTACCACCACATGTCACGGAAATAAGTATTTTTTCGGACACATGCGGTGGGCAGAATCGGAACAAGCACGTTGCTGCTTTATTATTCTGGACAGTTCAAAAACTTGATAATATTAATGTTACTGAGCAGAATTTTAGAGTCCGGACACTCTTATATGGAGGCGGACTCCATGCACTCCAGCATAGAAGCTGCACAAAAAAATACGAGTATTTACTCGATGACTGAGTGGAAAAATGTATTTCAACACGCTAGATCAAGAAAGACAAAAAAAAATGACAAAAATCCCTATCATGTTAAGGAGTTTAAGTGTTATGAATTAGAAAAATTTAAAGGACTTGTCTGAAAAAAAACTACCTAAAGCTAATAAGGATGCAGAAGGAAACACAGTTCTTTGGCTAAAAATAAAGAGAACTAGGTATGTGAATAACGATTTTTCATGCATAAACATAAACGCCTCTGAAAGCCAGGCAGAGACTGAAGCTCATCATAGTCACGCTCATCATCACGTTCTATAGTACGAGAAATAAGAAAAGGAAGTTGATGTCAGCTGAATCAGCTGATTGCACGACTACGTTGTCTTCTTAAGACCAAGAGTCAATTCCCGACGAGTTATTACAGCTTTATGAATCATCTTTACCTATCAGCAGCTCCAAGAAAAAAGATCTTTTGAATTTGTGTCTTAAAAAATTCCAGAAGAGTACCATGCTTGGTATGAAAACTATAGGAAAAGCAAAAATATGGTCAGCGAAAATAAATTATGGTGATTTAATTTGTATATACCTTTTAATAAACTCAAAGAAAAATCACTTAAATTAATTTAGTTTATTTTACTTGCAATAAATACGAGTTTTGTGCAATGTATCTGTTGCTAACTCTTTTTTCCTGACTCATATTACAAGCTTTTTTTAATTTTTTTTACTGAAGAATCGAACTATATCGTGGTAATCTGATTTTACCTACGACTGTAGCCTAAATCATGCAATTAACTCTGTTTTTTACGTTTTTGTTGAACAGTATATCCGACATTGTGAAGTATAATACGTTTTACCTCAGCATAACTTCTAAACTACCGTTCTGATCATTTAATCCATTTTACCAGACGAAAGAGCACAAAAATTTAAATCCAACCATGTATTTAACTCATTTTTCGATAAAACATCATTTAATACGTTTTTGCAGTATAGCGGCGATTTGACAGTTGTCATGTGAAAAATATGTCAAATCATCTGTCAAGTAAGCTACTCAGAACTTACTTTTACATTGTGAAACAGGCCCTAAGTCTTGTTGCCATGTCGTAACGTTATTATTGCACAGCTTTTGCTAGAATATGCGCTGGCATCTCCTTATTGAAATAATTTTTTTGACTGCGTTTAGTTCATAAAACTTGATTCTTGTTTGAATTCGATGAAAAGAGACCGCTAACCATGCGAATATAATGGAAAAACATTTTTTTTTTCTTATTTTTTTTCATCGATTTTTTAATTGAAGGCACTAATTTTAATAGCGTTAATATTACGCTACTCCTGGTAATCCAAACTGCAAATTGTGTCGTCAAAAGAAAAATAAATCGAAAGTTAGAGGTGTCTTTATTTTTGCCATTTCATATTTTTCATATTATCAAATTTAACTTAATGTTTTTTGTAACAATGTTACAAATAAATTCTTTGAAATGTCGTAGTCCACGCCACGGGCAAAACAGTATCCAGAGCAAGTTCCGGTGAAATGGGTTAGAATAGTTTCTTTTTGTTTTCGCCGAATGTTTCTTGTTGCCAAGTTTTGGATAATGCACTATGATGACTTTCAAGTGTTTGCTAGTTCTGATATTATAAATAAAGAAATTAGAAAGGAGTTGTTCCATTTCACTCTTAGAAGTTTTGACAACATAAAATAAGGATTTAGTGCAGTATTATTAATAACTTGTTGCAAGTTTTTTTCTGTCTTGTTTTTGTCTTCTTGTCTTGTTTCTACCAAATATTTTAAAATTAATTCAAAGTAGATTTGGTTAGCTTTTATATGTTCTGTGGGCCATATGTTATAATTTGGTGCTTATTATATTATTATTATCATCGTATGTGGATTCGTGGCCAGGCCGCCTCTGGTGTTAGAGTTTATTAAGCCGCCTGTAAGGCCTCTGACTTGGCTCAATGACTGTTATCCGATGGCAACAGCCGGGACCGACGGTTTAACGTGCTCTCCGAAGCACGGAAGCGCTAAGTTGTTGCCACTTAACGCTCACCCATCCGACACTTGGCTGGACCGAGCGTTGCTTAACAAACGTGATAGAGTACGATCAGTCTGTCAAGCTCCGCCATGAGCGCTTCGAATTCTTTGAATTTGGTGTCTCAAAGTATTATTTTCATTCAATTATTCTTGAAACCTGACTTTTCATAATAATCTTGATTTCATCAATCAACGCTAAAAATTAAATCATCAAAAATTCTTGAGTCAGTTTATCTAGAGCTAAAAAAAACATTATTCTATTTAAATATAAGAAATAACCTTACGCCTTCTCAAAGTACCTAGTTCTCTAAAAGTGCCTTGAATTTAACTTCACGTAGAAACGTAAGAAATAGTAAGCTATCTCACCAGGTAACTGAGTGATACTTTATTTAAAGATAATAAAACCCGGAGATTCAAAAAATCCCTCACTAATATAGGGCTGAGCATGAATTATTGCGCAGCTACCAGCAGAACCCGCAAACCTCAAATCCGCCATTTTATCTTGCTCCTTGGGACCTGACAAATGAGATACGAAGTTTGCTATTAAACCTCTAGCACTTCTTTCTACCTTCCATTTATCCCTAATCCTTCTTCAATTTATTAAAGGTAAGAGAATTTGGTAAATAAAAATGAAAGTAGTAATTTTTGTACTATGCTAATTACGAATAACCATTACCTACTCTGAAATTTACAAAACCCACGACTTCGTATGCGTGCGTCCCAATTACCAATCACACATAATATGTAAAACAAATGAACCAATCACAGAGCTCTATTTCAACGCAGAGCGTCCACAAATAAAGTCACTTTCACGTTTGTAATATTAGTTACTGTTATCATATTTAAAGTAAGTATCAGGATTATTTAAGGTTCGGCTACATTAATCTACATAGCACCTATCTCTTTCTCTCTTTATCAATAACTCTATCATTTTTTGTCACACATTGTTTGGGTCTTTGGAGACCGGTGCCGCCATCTAGCAGCGAGAAGTGAAACCAGATTTGTCATTCATTCCATAATCAACGTTCACTCTTTTTGTTCTTTACTTCACTTCATTCATTTGTTCGCAATCCCTCCACAACTATACGCATTTTTAATAAAATAACTTATCCTTATTATTGTACTGTAATTTTATCGAAATAAAAATATTATTTACTATATATCTAGTTATATTCTGTCTTTTCATTTAATTAATTTTGCTTTAAAGTTATATTGAACCTTAGAAACAAACGTATAAGCTACTATTTTTTGTAAAATTTATAAAGGCCTTACCTATGAAATTGGTATTTTTCTCTCACACACAAAAAACCTCATAACTTCTCGATATTACATCAAATTATGACCACAGCCGTCAATTATCGGCATCATTAGTCTATTTATTTATTTATTTTAAAGTGACAAAGTTCTAAACTGTATACATATTTTTAGACGTGACTGTACATACTTTCGATATACATGCACCCACTCCCGAAGTTATTAATAACAATTATGTATTATGAATAATATAATTAATATTAAATGAAAACAAACAATCCATTAATTTTATTGCATAAAGCTTAATAAGCTAAATTTAATTTGGGCACATTATGCCGTCGTTTTAAGAGGGTTTTCTCACAAGGTTTAATTACGGAACCTAATTCAAACGATATGTGCCATGTTTTTGAATTTAGCCACGTTGCTTATTATATGTAAAATAAGGTTTTATTTTAAGATAAAATAAAAAGAAATTTGTATTTTTCCAAAATCGATTTATCTTAAGTTAGCATTTTCCTTATTCTTTATTTGAGATTTTAGTATTCATAATGCTATTTTTATACAATACTTAAAGTACTAGAAAAAACCGATTCGTCATCACAATTGTATTAGACGGGAATCGAAACCACGACCTTTGGAAGTCCGGTCCAATGCTCTTGTCAAACTGAGCTACCGAGTCACTAGTAGCATCGTCGAAATTTTTATAGTACCTATATCCCACTCTTAAGCTGCAAGCCAGCGTTATTTCATCAATGTGAGGAATTATCTCGACATTCAATGAATATACTTACTACTACTTACTTTAAATTACGCAAACATCAATGTTGTTTCCTTTTTATTGTTGTAAAAAGCATTTGATTGACACAAAACTGTCAAAGTTGTTTATGTGATTTTTCACCCATCACTTTGTAAACATCGCTTTATTCTCCTATTACCTAACGGAACCAGTTCATTTTCATTAGATCTACTGATTGAGCAAGTCACAACAACAGACGAGCTTTATATAATAGAAAAAATCTATTCAAGAACCTTGAAGGTCTAAACTTGAATATTCCAGACAGGATTTAATTTACGCTGATGTTTTGGGGTCAACATGGAATGCAATACCTATTCCGTACCCGACCGTATTACTACATAATACATCACCCGAACCACAAAATATAAAGAAAACAGAAGAACTGCTCGAAACAAAACACTTTTTTTCGTGCATGCACACAAAAACGTTAAGCCACAGCACTACCGCTCTACTACGTACAGAAAGGACACTCCCCGCCCCGCCCTAGAATCAATCACATCACCCCACCCCGCGAGTTCATGTGCCGAATCATGTGCTCGTTTAGTCGCGAGTGTCAACAGCTGTCAACTTACGTTTAAAATATTTAACATCACTCATGGAAACATTTGTTATTACCGGTAAATACATATTTATTGTTAAAATTGTGAAAAATCAATGTTTATTTGTGTGTGTGAGGCGACACGTTTTTGTGGTAGCAGCTAAAGTTCGCAAGAGATAAGTTCAGCTTTGCATGTGTGTGAGTGCATACCGATAGTGTAAAAATGACAATTGGCTTGAGTTCTTGTTATCTATAAACTTGTAGTTTATTCTGGTTTTGAACCGGCCTTATACGCACAGCACGTTCCTCACTCTCCCCCCACTCTGCCGCGCGCAGCCAATCACTCACACAGATGCAAAGCTGAGCTTATGTCTTACGAACTGTACCAAGGAGTTCCTGGCACAACAAAACAAAAGAAGGTTTTCAAATACCTTCAGAGCGGCGCTTCTGTCTAGAACACACAGACTTTATATATTCTGCTCGAAGTGCTGGAAAGAAAAAATCTCGCTTTTGTTACAACACGGACGAAATGAGGGATTGTCTTTTGAAGAAATATTTTCATGTGGAAACTCCTTTATCCTCCTAATGAGACAGTAAACATTGCAGATCAAATAAGATTTATCACTGCCTTTGAGACTTCGTAAAGTAATGGATAGGTGACAAACGAACGGTTCCTGTGTACTTTGTCTTTTATGGAAGTGACGATCAAATATTATTATGGGGATGTTTTGCTCTAAAAAGCAATTGCGTCAAAAAATAATAATAATAATAGTAAAACACTTATTATTGCACACTGACAAACAAATTACGAAAAGCAGACAATAAACAGGATGAAAGCACGCAAAAGGCGGCATTATAGCTATGTTTACCACTACACTACAGCCACTAAACCTCCTACTGCTTCCCGCACTAACACGCAGGACCAACGGGACCGTGATATCACGCACCGTGTGGTCCTGGTTTTGCCGCCCCATTATGCTCGGCACTTGGAGGATAACTGGGTAGCGGTCATCCCCCCGTCAAGGACTAGGGAGGAACGAGGTGGGCGTAGCAACTCCACTTTCTTCCCGGACGTCTCCGTCGTTGCAGGTTTGCGTACGCATCCGCTTCTCGGTCCCTCTTCGCAGCCTCCTTCTGTGACATCACGTCCTCACATAAGGAGACCACCATCGCCCACGATCCTGTCTCCCCGAGCATTGCGACTGTCATGCTGGGAAGCGCGAGGTCCCCTCCAATGACCGCGTTTAGGTCTCCCCGCTGTGACACACATGTCGGACACTCAGCAAGAGTGTGGTCTGTGGCCTCCGTGGTGTCAACCGGTGCGCCGCAGTCATGGCATACCGGAGCAGTTTCTCTCACTGAAGCAACCGTGCCTGTTAAGTACCTGTGTCATCCTGTATATCAGGGAGCCATGTTCCCTATCCTGTCACTGCTTGAGGACCAGGCGAATGGCCTGACAAGTCCTTTGCGCTGCAATTGGGTTGTCTCCTTGACCACCTACAAAAAGTATAAGTACTCTTGTACGTAATTCAATACCTAACGCAAATTTTCCCATTTACAGCATGTTAAATTAATGCCTAACTCAATTAAGACTAAGCAAAGTGATTTTGCACCTCAAAGTGTGACCGTCGACTAAAACCTCCAAACATCACTTGCAGAAATCGCAGAATTATTAAATTCTCCGAAGCGTGGCGAACTCTAGCGGTGCGGAACAAAAAGTGATGGAGCTTCGTAAAATATTACGATCAAACTCTGATCGGACCGCAAGAACAAAAGAGGTAGCTAGAGGAGTTGGGAGGTCAGGCTACTCCATTCCATTCTGTTTTAACTACTGTGACGTGTGAACAAATGATAGGTCGATATTTAAGAAATATTTGAAACTGAACTTTGATTTTCTTGTGTGATAATCAACCATCTGTAGCATCACATTTTTAATTAGAATTTTAAACAATTTTTATATTATCTAAATCATCATCATCAAAATATGAAAGACTTCTAAAACTATATTACGTAATAAATTGTACTATTTTTTTTATTATTTATTATAAAAAGTACATACATATCATAAAATATTTAAGAAAATCTTAATTTCAATTAACTTACTTGAAAGTTAATTTCATAAGAAAGCTGTTCCAATTTTTAGGGTTCCGTACCTCAAAACACCCTTATAGGATCATTTTGCTGCCGTCTGTCTGTCTGTCTGTCAAGACCCTTTACGTCTACAGTCCCTTGAAACTGTGAAAAAAACAATCTTCTAAGTTAGCGTAAAAAACACGGCAGTTTATACCGCAAAAACGCATATTTCGACATTCTCAAGGGAATCAAAATTTAACCTACAAATTTGTATATACGGAACCCTCGGTAGGCGAGTCCAACTCTCACTTGTCCGGTTTTTTTTACAAACTGGATAAAATAAAACAAAAAAGAAATGAAAGTAAAGAACAACAAGGCCCAGCTTAGTTCTTGAAGAATGTTGAGATACAGACTCAGAAAAGTATTAGGTACCTTTATATTGTTTATAATAAAAAAACACTGTATTTATGAAGAGTGAATAAAAATATTAATACACAAAGAACCTTTATGAGGTTCTTTGTGTGTAAAAAAAACATTAATATTTATTCTGTGATTAAAAATATTTATCAGTTGCAAATCGTTCCATAGCCGTCAATTACTATCAGTATCAGCATCATTTTTTTTTTTTCTTAACATCAAACAAATACCTTAAAATTGACTCCTGTTTTTCTAAGCGAAAATTAACACTCTTTCCGTTGTAACTTATTCAGAAGCCATTGTTCAAACATATACAGTTTTAAATGACAATTTACTGACTTGAATTAAAAGTCCTACTTTAGCTTGAGTTTAAAGTTTAAGAAAATAAAAGCTTGTCGTTTTTATTGCCGTAAGCCTTTTTCTTTCACTCGACAATAGTGAGACCTCAGAACAACGAATTTTTAGTGACACATTGATAAAGAACAATAAAGAATAATAAGTATGGAAGTCGGTTTGTATTAGTAAAAGTAAAAAAGTAAAAAATTGCTTTATTCAAATAAACTTAGTAATTAAGCGCTTTTGAATCGTCTATTTTTCTACCACCCGTTCCAGACTTTTTTAACTGACAAGAAGAACAGGCGCAAGAAACTTATCAGCTTTAACTGAAATAAGCTAATAGTATAATAATAATATAGTACTTATTTTAAAAACTTTCCAGTTGTATTTTCCCTTTTAACAATCTCACTACGCCACTATAGTCGAAGTCTGCAAGGTACACGATCACAATTCAATCAGAGTTTCATATTGTGGAGCTTTCCGCAGCCAGAAATGTAAAATTTGAAATTCTAATGCAAAGCTGCGTATTGAGAGACCGTAGACTGGGAACCCGAACTGAGGTCACGTCGACTAGTGATTGATTTCGTTTTCGACCTGAGGGCCTACGCCGAAAATCGTACTTCGATAATCGAACGATTTTCGTTCCGCCTCGTGACAAGCTCAGGCACTCTACTCAAATGACCAACATTCTGTGCATATGAACGCAACGCTTACTATGAAAGCTTTAAAATAAGCAGTTCACTTGAAAATAACGTGCCGAAAGCTTGTCAAGTCCATACAATTAATCAAAGTCTGTGATTTACATAGTTCGCGACAGTGATTTAATCGTTGTATTGCTCATATTAAATCTTTGCTAGTTAGCGTAGCGTTCAAACGGATAGAATGAATGAGGGGGGGCAGCAGCAATAGTATGTAAAATAATTTAGCATAAAGGCTTTGTAGTCGGATTTGGGTTTTTATTATTTATACAATGAATGCCCTAAACTGCTAGTCCATACTCTATACATTGACCTTACTTTTCTTGTATTACCACGAACTGTAAAACTTTGGATTAACAAAATTCCGATAAATGTTTTCCAATCCACCGATTAAATATGAGATCTCAAATTAATAAGCAAGAATGGGTCAACAAAATGAATACCATTAAAATATTTGAACTATAATATCTGTAAGATCTTTTGAACGTCACGTGGGCATAAAATAATAAAACATTGTGTAAATAGTTAAGTAATTACCTAATTTTTTGAAATCTTGAACTGGCCAATCGAACGACGAATATCGTCCGATGAACGCCACTCCTTTTTCAAAATAGACCGTCTTTTCCTTCAAAATTGAGTGTATTTTGTTCAGTGATAACAAGTGATTAAGGAAATTAACTTCGCCTCTTTAAATAGAACTTTTGAATTTATCCTTCTTGTATACAATATTAATAGCGTTCATGTTTTCTTTTCTAACGAGTTATTTTACAAAGGTTGTGGGCCTATTTTCTAGTTGTTATTTAAAAAAATATTGCAAGTTCGATTTATTTAAATTTATATATAAATCAATTGCTGTGCGTTAGTCTAGCTACAACTCAAAAACGGCTTGACCGATTGGAATAATACCCTTCTCTTTGCTGTAATATTACTAATATAGATAGGATTTTAGAACTTATTGAAGTAGGCAAGTCGAGAGAACTACTGCTTGTTTGTCCAAAAAAAACCCACCTGCATGCAGGATTTAGGAGGACCAAAACGTCAAAACTACTCTGAAGTAGAGTTTCATAGAAGTAAATTTTCATTCATAGGGCCATAACTGGATTCTGGTTTGTTCTGTATTCTGAGCAAACAACCGTTTAGAAACACGGCGCCCTAGCATGACCACCGAAACACTATATTATATCGCAATATAGCATTTTATCGACACTCAACTGTCAAAATCCATTTTCTTTTGACAGTTAAACATGATAAATTGCTATATCATAATAATTATCGCGTTTCAATGTTCATGCTAGGGAAAGATAAGAATATACTTTTATGGAAACTGGTTTTGTAATTATTTTTAATTTTTCAAAAACACTTCGGAAAATGAGTGAATACATTATTTTTACACATATTACTACTCGTTGGAGAAGCTCGATGGCGCAGTGGTTTAGCGCCTGGCCCAGCGATTGCGGAGGTTTGGCAACTTTCGCAAGGGTCGGTCATGGGATGGGTGACCAAAAAATTATTATGTTGAGCTCCTCCGTGCTTCGAAAGGCACGTTAAGCCGTTGGTCCCGGCTGTATTTGCAGTCGTTAACACCCTCCAATCCGCATTGGGTCCGCGGGGTGGGTTTTGTCTCATCCTCCATATCTACTCATTAAGAAGGCTTGTTCCTCAGCAGTGGGGACATTAAAAATGGCTGATGGTCTACTACTCGCTTAACATGAAAGCATGTGTTCAGTTTTCCTATTTTTGTTCATAAACTGAAAGTGTATTTTGCTCACTAACAGAAACATAAAAATGAACACATTCATCCACTGTAGAATATGTAAGTAAGTAAGTGGGAGTAAAAATATGTATTCAAATCAAGGTTATGATGTTACGTAAATCTGAATTGAAAAGGAATCACGTATATTTTTACGTAAAATCGTATGGTGATAAATAAAACCAACTTATTTTTATATCAACCTGTTTCATTTTGATAAACAAATTTACATTTATCGCGTACGAATGATACCAAGAGGAATCTTAGTACTAATGTTTTCATACATCGCTTAAAATATTCTCGGCTTGGCAGTTTACACGAAAACGATATTTTTCATTCTTAGCTTAATAGGATAAAGCTTGGCGAAATATTCTGGATTCTGCATGAAACATCACGTATGTGAGTAGGGATTTGTACACGAAAATATTAATGTTCATGCTTAACTTTAGTCAACAAAATAAACGCAGAAAAAATAAGTTTCAAATCATTTTTGACGACCTCCGTGGTCGAGTGGCTTTGTACACCAGTTTTCAAGGTCGTCATCTCTGAGGTCCTGGGTACGATCCCCGGTTGGGTCAAATTGGAAAACTAACTTTTCTATATTGGCTCAGGTCTGGGTGTTTGTGATACCACCGTTGTCTCTGATTTCTATAACACAAGTGCTTTAGCTACTTTGGAATCGGAGCAATGTATAAATGTTGTCAAATATTAAATAACATTTTCGTCAAAGTTATGTTAGATCAAAATTGATTCCAACACGCAAAACCCCAAAGGACGCACCAGATATAAGTTAAAATTGGGATATTTCAAGTGTGTCTAATTTGATATAAAACTTATAAGACATTTTGCCAAGATGAGAGATTTCCCACTGGAAAAGAAGTTTTAGGGTATCATACATTATTTTTATTGAATTCACTTAACTTTGGAATCCCTGAAATAAACGGAACCTGTAGATGGGCTGTTTTTCAGTAAACAATGAAAAAAAATTATTAACAAATAGGTACTAGCGCGGTTTTGTGAAATGTTTACCGGTTTTGCCTTCAGTCTCCCGTGACTGAAGCCATTGGGATTGTTAATTTTTTACAACGAGAAAGATGTCGGAATATAAAAAAACATCAAAAAACATACAAAGCGTGCTAGTTTCCGTTATCTTTTAAGTAAATAAACTCTAAAAAACGAATTTTAGTTTAGGCTTTGTTTTATTTGTAAGGTCCATAGTGTAGGGTTGCTACCTCGACATATTTCGGCCAGATGGCAGATGTCAAAGTAATTTAGCCAACTTTTATAGAGGTCGCTCGCTCCCACGGCGCAAAGTTACCTCGCGGGTGAACCTCCGGCATTCATAACAGGTGCTTTACTCGCAGAGCGCATAATGCTTTGATATATTTCGTTCCCAAAAGAGTCATTCTGTTGATAGATATTTACTTCATAGTTTTGTATGCTAGGCGCAGACGTTCGTATCTCTGTTCGGAATATATTGAAATTATTGGCTTTTCTACTTATTTTTTTTATATTTTTCATAATTATTTCCATAATACTTATTTAAAGAATATGAATATCATGCTGAGCATAATGTCATTGTGAAAGTGATCATCAACATAGTACATTACATAGTTTGTCTAATGGTGGCATTGTATTTTGTAACCATACCTTGCAGTAAGAAGCTTGCCTCTGATGATAGCTGTTAGCGACGCGGCTAAAGAGTCCAGCGCCCGTTGCATGAGGCCGCGATAAAAGATAATAGTAATAATATGTCGCGGGGCTAGTCACGTTTACGTAGATAAAACGTCACAGCGTGCATGAGACAGACAGTCGCGGAGAAATGTCAGTAGTCCTTTAAGCCTTTAGCCAAAAACTCATAGAATATGTTAATAAAGTTATTGGCAAAAACAATGCTAAAGCATTGCTACTAATTTAAAAAAATGCAGTTTAACTCAATGATTTAGGACAACACTAATCGAATGATTTAGTGTTGACATGACAGCAAATTTTTTTTTATTTACTATGGCAATGCGTTTTTGTCGCTAGTATGATAAGTTTATGGTCGCTAGACGGTGGATATTTATGTCGCGCTGTCATAATAGGTATCTACTATGGTCATAACTATACTAATTTTGTACTATGGTTTAAAAATTTAACGTTAGTACTCCTGCAAAGGGCGCAGGGCCAAAAAAAGAAAAATTGACTGTAGGTAGCTTAAATTATATAGTTTGCTGTACTCTTCAAAGATAATGTAATCACTTTGTACTCTTTTTTGGTTGGTTTTGAATGTCAAATACTCAGAATCAAATTTTAGAATTTGATCTTTTATTTATTTGGCTGTATTTGAGTTTTCTGCTCCAAGGCCTTTAATAACAATAACAACATTCTAATTCAGAGTAAAAGAGAGCAGCCTGATTAATTCATAAATGTTGTAAAAGGCGTTATAATTACTTACAAACTCTTTGAAAATATTTGAATTTCACAAAGACCCTTTGATCACAGTCTTCTTATAATTATTATGCCTTATTACCCTTTTATACCGTTTCCGCCATCTACGATTTTACAGGGGAAATATTCAAGAACGTTTTCAATTCCTTGAACAAGCTACAAACCAACCGAGCCACTGCTACGAGCTCGTAGCAACGTAGTCATATTTTATCCAATGTTCAATGACAGATGGCGTTCACTGGCTAGCACTGTACAGCGACATCTGTGATTTCGACATGAAAATACGCTGAACCACAGCCGCCTAGGCTATGTTGTGACTGTGAGGATCTCGTAGCATATTCATGTCTTTTTACTTTTCTCATAGATGGTGCTAAACATCTCTGTTCTTCCAAGCAATACCTATTATATTTTTTACTGCCTAGATAAAGCTTTATCCGTTAGATAGCGTATAATGTACCGCCAAATTGAAAATGACTGTCATTCATGTTTTCTGTCACATTTTTGACTGACTGACTGATGACTTTTATTTATATTTGGTCAATATTTAACTGATTGATATCCGGATTGAAATCAAACCTAACTGGATAAATACTCTGTGCTTTATTGTGCTGAAACTTCGATCATAATCGAAGTGCTGAAAAGTGGATTCAGGTTTTATTACCCGACTGCAAAAGGGGTAATGTTTTTCGCGCTTATCTTGTATGTATAATATTGTTTATTACCTCATATCTTTCAAACGGCTGAACGGATTTCTATCATTAGTATATCGTTAGATTTGTCTTGACAAAAAAAATAAAAACCCGCCTGTATCGAAAGACAAGTCAACTGAAAAGATGGAAACAAGATCAAATATTAAAGGCAACAGAATTTAACGATAAGTCAAATCATTCATAATGCCTCCGACTGCATGTTATTAGGTTGCCTTTAATAATTGATCTTGTTTCCATCTTTTCAGTTGACTTGTCTTTTGATGCAGGGGGGCTTTTTATTTCTTTTAATTATTTATTTTTTGTTAACCTCTCTCTAAAATACTGATGGCTGACAACTATAAATAATACCCGCATGAAAGAAAAGTATTTCACATTTTGTTATACGAAAGGTTCTTAGTATAAACTTTTAACGTAAAGATATTCCCCGTTATTCATGTTATCAAATAATAATAAAATTTTACTTTCGGAATACCGATCTATTAAAAATATATAAGTATTTTATCACAAAATTGCTGTTCGTATGTAACCGCAAACTGGATGGCGCTCCGTGGGTGGACTGATAAGGTGGACCGGACGATGTGGGGCTGGATGCGGGCAGCGCAGCACCGATCATCGTCGTGGACTTCCTTATTATGTCAAGCAGTGGTCGTACACCTTATATGATAATAAATGATAGGTACTTTTTGTCTTCCCTTAATATTCAAGCAATTTTTTTGTGACTGAGTCAAAATCCGAAATCAATAATTTTAAGTTATAGTATAGTTTAGTATTCATTTATTTTCTCGTGCATGGTAATCTGTAATCATTAGCAAGCATTATTGTTTTGTATTTTAAGAGAACTAGCGCTACTAGCATAAAAAAATCTGGTCAAGTACGAGTATGTAATTAAAAATAAAACAGCTGTACTGTAGTTTATTTAGAAACAATTCTGTGAAATTTTGTTGGCTGTAAAAGATACCTAACAGAATATTATGTTTATTTTGAGCACAAATCAATTATTGTACCTACCTATGTTATCTACAACATTGTTATTTATAAAGGTGGATCTAAGTTATATTAAGGCATAACAAGGCGAGGCATTATATTTTAGTGAAGTGTGTATCGAATCTATTGTTTTTCTATCGGTAGGCCTCCGGGGCATAATAATATATCAAATGTCACCGTAATGCCCTTTTGTTTTTGTAATTTTGTCACAAAGAGACAATAAAGTCTATCCCAACAAAATTGCCCGGATGTGACAAAAATACAATAAGCTGCTAATAAAAAAATAAAATATTCAGTTTATAAATAATCTTTTTTTTGTACGTGACTTATAAAATGATATGAAATAATTATTGATGCCTTCTACTTAAGAATAATCAAAATCTTGCTCGCCTTATTTATTTACATTACTGCAACCAATAAATTATGTTAATAATAATATTATTAATAATAGTAATAATAGCTTTGATCATATACTTTTTATTAATGTGTATATTATAAGTATACACACAAAAAAAAGGTTTGTCAAGCTTATATAAAATGTTATTTATAGAAGGATAAATCGTCAAATAATAATAACATCTAATCCTAACATTATAAATGCGAAAGTGAGTTTGTTTGTTTGTCATGCTTTCAATTATTCCTGTGTTAACTATTCAACCGATCATCATGTGCATACAATCACAAGTTGTCAGGGGTAACCTTATGATTTAACGACTTGAGTGGTGCAGTGGTCAACATGCCAGTCTACCACGCAAGAGGTCACGGGTTCGATTCCAGGCCGAGCAGAAATTGAAATGATGAATTTTAATTTCGGTGACGGGTCTGGGTGTTACTATGAATATTAAAAAAAAGTATATAAATAGCATTTTAGTTCTAGCACTCATAATACAACATATTACAAGCTTTGCTTAGTTTGGGGCTAGATGGCGCTGTGTGAAATTGTCCAAGCATTTATTATTATATTTGTACAGAAAAGGACATAGGGACATTTCATTCAGATAAAGTACTTGAGGGATAGAAAAATAACTCTTCACGCAGACATAGTCGCGGGCGGTCGCTAGTACAATATAATTTGTATCTTCCGATCAAAATATCTTATACAAAGCAAGCCAATAATAACGTCACATTTGTTTAACCTTCAAATGGCACGTGTATCCGAAAATCTCTGCTTGTAAAATAAATGCGATATTTGTTTGTTTTTTCTAAGATGTAACCAATATACAAATTACGTAATTGTCAATTTTTGTCGTTACATTTCCAATATCTAAGATTACTTTCAAATGTATGATAACGAACACAACGGAAAGGCGTTGATTCAGATACGAACTTTTCTTTGTCTCAAAGAAGTCTATGTCAAATCCGTACTTTATTTCATAGGGGTTGGTATATAGAAAGATAATATTATTGACAGTAAAGTAGAACAAAGGTTGAGACAACTTCACTAGAACGGAAGCAATTTAGTAATTTGTGACGGAAGTAGTAAATTGATTCGATACTTCTGTACTATTCAAATAATTATTTATTGTATTACAAGTAGCCGCAGCAAACCTCCGATAAAGTATCTCGGAAACCGGGGGTAAGAGAGCTAGTTTAAAATCATTTCATTTTCAAATAATGCCAGAAGATGGGTGATATCCGGAACGTTTTAACCCTTCAAGACCCGGACAAAAATGAAACACAATAGATATTCTATTGTTGTCCGGCCGCTTTCGACCGCTCGGGCGTTGATGAATTAAATAGGTTCTCAGCTCCATAAATTCTCTTCAAAATAACTTATTCCATGTTCTTACTTTAGTCTTGTTTCTGTTACCACAATAATAAGCTCCCAAAGGCTTTCTTGCCAGCATGCAATCATCTTATGTTATTATAAAATGGGTATCAATTAAAAAAATATACACTGGAGTAGGTAGGAGGTTAGCTTGCCCCTATTTAATAACGAGACAATTTGGTAATTGTCATGACAATTTGGTTTGGCTGTGTAGCTATAAATAGTTTGCGCTATTTTCAAATTGGTTAACGCAATGCATTTAAAATAATCATGACAGCTGGTAAAAAATTGTAACGTTTATTAAATAGAACCCTCGTATCGCATGCAGTAATACCTAGTAAAAACTAACCGTATGTTCATAGAAATAAAGTTGATAATATACTTACTCTTTGTGAATTCCCTGTGACTGATTGAAGTGAGCTTGACTTGACAGGTCAGAGAATGATGCTTACACAGAGTAACCTGAATTTCCTTTAGTTTTTTATTACATAAATATACAAAAAATAGTTCCTTCTATTGAAATAAAAGGTTTTTAAAGATACTATTATCTACTAATTAATGCGTAATTTATTTCTTAAAGTTTTTTGAAATTTTCTCGAAAAATTCCTTAGGAAACCTTTAACCGGATAAAAAGTATTATATCTATTAATTTCATCAAAATCTGATCAGCCGTTTTTACGCGATAAGATTTGTTCCCACCAAGTACTCTGCCTAGTAAGGCAGGACGTTCACGTGTCGTAGTAGGCCTTCCACGAAGCTGCTCGCTTGGTGGGGGCCTGCCTAGTCAGAGTCACGTAAAAATGGCAGATCGGATTTTGATGAAATTAAAATACAACATGTTACAAAAATACCCCTAATGCCGAATATGGTAGATAGGGACCATCAAACTGAACAACTTTTACTATGGGACCAACTTTGAAATCGCGAAAAAAAAATCAGCTGTTTCATACAAAAATTAATTACGAAAATATCAAAATGTATGGAACAGCTGATTTTTTTTTCGCGATTTCAAAGTCGACCCCATAGTAAAAGTTGTTCAGTTTGATGGTCCCTATCTACCATATTCGGCATTAGGGGTATTTTTATAACACCTTGTATAGAATTCTTTTTGCATAGGTTTCTAAAGATTTTCTCGAATGTCCATGCGGACGTAGTCGCGGGCAGAAGCTTGCTTATAATATTCAAAATTGGGTCCAGAGATATAAGTTTTCCGTCCCCGTCCACGTCCAATTTTAGGTTTATTTACCCCATTTACCCTCTCAGGGTTGGATTTTCGGAAAATTACGAAGTATGTGTTTGTTCATTTGTTTTTAACTTCTAACCATAAGCCTAAATAATTAATTTAGTGATTTTTACTTTGAAAGTGAAGGACTTTCCGTACTTATACAATTTCATCTCCTTTTTCTGCCCTTCGGGTGTGGAAATATCAGATACGCTATGACACATATATATAGATTTTCAATCGTTAGCCTAACTTTATACAAAATTTGAAGATCTCTACTTTGAAACTGACGGACTTTCATACAAACTTTCATTAAAATTTCCAAAAATCATTTCTTAATGGATGCCTACACTGTATAAGAAATCTAATTCAAATTATCAAGACTCTAGGTTAACTGGTTTGGGCTGTGCGTTGATATATCAGTCAGTCAGGACTTTGAATTTTATAAGATGTAGAAAAACTAGTTGTGTAGAACTGTGCGCGTGGATTTCTGCTCGAGTTTTAATTTAAATGCGAAATTTATAGATTATTGTGAATGAAAAAGGGGTCAAACTGTTTCTTTTTTTTATTTAAATAGATTCAGAACTTTATTGCACTACTTTTTTATTATTTTTTTATTTCACAACATCACATTCATTGCTCCGTTTCCAAAGTTAAAGCTAAAGCACTTGTGCTATGGAAATCAGAGACAACAATCACCAACACCCAGACCTGAGCCAATAATAATATAGAAAAGTTCGTTTTCTTAATTGACCCAACCGGGAATGGAACCCGTGGCCTCAGAGATGGCGACACCTTGAAAACCGGTGTACAAAGCCACACGACCACGGAGGTCGTCAAACTTGACTGCTTAACTGTAATTTTTTATTTACTTTGACAAGGTCCCATCCCAATCTAATTGCGCGGTGATTATACTAGGTTAAATATTCGTGATAGTATTCCATTGATGTTGTAAAAAAAAGAAAAAAAAATACATTTAGTATCTTTAAAAAAGTTCGAAACTGTAAGGTGAGACAGCCAGCTGCAAAATGTGACAACGCTGTCAAGGGGGCGTACAACGTCAAGTAACCATAACTTAGTACTATTGCCTAGGTACTTGATACATCGGTCCCAAAAAAATATGTAGATTGTATATTATAGTACTCAGTTGTGTAAATGACAGAAACATGATAGCAAAAAAAAATATCAATAGAAAAAAATCGTAAAGTGACGTCCAATTTTGTAGTTTTGCAATGCTGTGCTAACCATCAATAAACCTATAACCTTGACACTAAAATAAAAAACTCTTAGCTCTCTAGTTTTGTGATTGTCAGTTTTCCATTTTTTTTTAATCAGTGTCTCTTCTTTGGACATAAATGAAAATTCATAAATTGTGGAAATATAGGTACTGGTTTTATTGAGATTCAAGAAATATAAAATAAAAATTTGGAGCGAAACAATTGTGTGTACGTGAAAAATTGAGAGGGAAAAAAAGTGACAGATTTAATGTTGCCAGCATATAAAAGTGTTGCACTCCTGCCGACGTTGCTGGCTTGGAGACGCACAGGCGCAAACAATCAGTTATCAATCAAAAACGATATTTTTTACAAAAAAATCGATTATTTTTACTAGAGCTTATAAGCTTAAAGAAATCGTTCATTTGGAGTTGTAAACCGCTGGATGAATTTCAATTTGAAAATCTTTTGAGATTGTTTGATCATGTCCTTTCGAGGTTTCGTTTCAACTTAAATTAGTTTTAAAACTGAGAAGCTTCATGACTTTATACAGTTACATCTGTTGAGTTAGAAATAAGTCTGTAACTTTTATTGTGGTTTTAATTATCTTTTAATGAAAAAGTATTTTAATTAATTGAAAATACAGGGTGTTTGGAAATAGCCTTAATATTTGTAGGAAATAGCCTTATTTTTAAACAACTTTAATCGCATAGGTGAAACATAAATATCAATTCATTAAATTATTTATACTTAACCAGTGCAAAAAATGTTTCATAATTAAATTTCATAAGACAGATTCCATTTTCATGAATACGTAACAATATATACAAACAATTTGTTCTGTTTTCAGTATCAAAGACATTTAATATACGTTGTTGTTCTTGGCACTTGTAAAATCTATTTAGTTTCATGATAATCCAGCCAATATAACAGTATTTAATAAATACTGTATGTAACTTAAGTAAACTAATTTACGCAAACATTCATTAAAGTTGTTTTGATATCAACTAACATGGAGTTTAGGTTTAATATAATAATAATACTAAATAAATACACATTCTAGGCCACATTCACCCACAGTCAAGTATGAGACGCAATTTTACTTACATTATATATTTTAACTTCTTCATTATTTCACTTCTAAGTGCTTCTAATAACTTTTTGAATTTTGAGATTTAAGCATTCACAATGCTATTTTTATATAATACTAAATAATATACTAGAAAAAATAGGACTCGCACCAGATCATGTTCTCGGACGGGAATCGAACCCGCGACCTTTAGATATCCGGTCCAATGCTCTGACCGCTGAACTACCGAGTCACTAGTGGGAACGTCAAATTTCTTCTAGTATATCAACTCTTACGCTGCAAGCCAGCGCCATCTCACCAATGTAGAAGGGATTACGTCGATATTCAACTGAACATCTTTCCAGATATTTTTAAACAGTTGATTAAGATGAGAAAGCTATATAACTTTTTAAATTTTGAGATTTAAGCATTCACAATGCTATTTTTATATAATACTAAATAATATACTAGAAAAATAGGACTCGCACCAGATCATGTTCTCGGACGGGAATCGAATCCGCGACCTTTGGATATCCGGTCCAATGCTCTGACCGCTGAGCTACCGAGTCACTAGTGGGAACGTCGAATTTCTTCTAGTATATCAAAGGTTGCGGGTTCGATTCCCGTCCGAGAACATGATCTGGTGCGAGTCCTATTTTTTCTAGTATATTATTTAGTATTATATGCTTCTAATAAGTTATATCTACACCCATGCTTTAAAACATCTATAAAATCCTCTGTAAAACACTCATATGATACTATTATCACACTTGGCTTCGCCTCGTGTGATAAACCCACATTCATGTTTTAATACCCCTCATTATACTAAAGTTGCATAAATAACTATAGTATATTTCATAGATTTTAGTAAAGTTCAAAAAATATTTTGTATGAAACAGATGTATTTTTGCGATATCAGGGTTATTTCCATACAAAAAGTTGTTCAAAATGATCAACTTTACAAATAGTTTAATGCAGGCCTTATTTACAAAAAAATCGCGATAATCGGACGTACTTCGTCGTTCAATTTACTTTGAACCTTATTCGCGAGGTAATAGTATCACGGAGTGAGACGAACATCATCCTGTTTATCGCGATTGTTTTTATGTTATAGGCCTGCAGGTTAAATTAGATTACATCTCTATATTCTGTCATTATCCGATTTCTAAAAAACAAATGATTTAGGCTACTTACTTTGGGATCAGAGCAACCAAAGTGATATTGTATAATATTCTAGATTAGAGAATAACATAATGTGGGATTTACACGCAGGTTGATTCACTACCTCATTAAAAATGTTTGCGATTCAATTTTACAAGTGCTTGAAACCCTAATCCTAGAATCAGCCACCTAATAGTCCGAAAAATCGACCCGTGTAAATGCCCCACGCAGCAAAAATAAGAACATTGATTTGAACATCATCTCTTGAGGTGGAGTGGTTACACAACACTATACAAAGGGTCAAAAATGTTTTGCGTGCTTCGCATACCTACCTTGAGTTTTTTTGATGTTTCCATGTAAGTAATGCTTTTATTACGTTAAGTATCTACGAAATCCACGATGGTATTTTCAGTCGTAGTCTTCAGAAGTCCTCGTGGAAAAATTCTACGAAATAAAACATAAGGAAGTTTCACGACGTTAAAAAAACTGACATGTAAAAGAGTATAGAAATATTTTTTTAGTTTATTTATTCATTTGACAGCACATGAAACATCGTATGTTAATAGCAGATGGCCAATATCAGGTTTTCACATTTTTATACATACCTTTTTTTTCATTTTCATTTATAAGCTCAAGACTTTAAGAATAGTGTTAACAAAAGCATTGCAAACGCTTAGAGTGAGTTTACCAGTAGGTAACGAAATTTGTTAAACGTTATAAATGAAAGATATGCCTTTTGATAGTTATGCGTTTTCATAATTATGCTGTCAGAACGCATAATAATTGTTTGGCATATTGTCTATAAAGCATTAAAATAAAATATAAAACAAGAAGGTAATTATAAATCCCAAACATGAAATCACAATAATTTAAAGACCGCCAGCAGGTCGGTTCTGGCACTTTGCTGGACCTGCCGCGACATGCTCGCTTCGCTCGCTCGGCTCGTGCGTTGTTGGTCGCAAAGGAACCTAACCTCCTCCTCGATCGCTTCGCTGGCTCGTCTCCGCCCCTAATCGTACGTTTATCAAAGATTCTAACATTCATTTAAGTTAATATTAAGTTGTCCATCA
This sequence comes from Catoptria pinella, assembly GCA_963556745.1. Lineage (NCBI taxonomy): Eukaryota > Metazoa > Arthropoda > Insecta > Lepidoptera > Crambidae > Catoptria > Catoptria pinella. Next base: position 10,749,813 of record OY750774.1, on the reverse strand, counting down.
ATTATGTTTTTTTTATGACAAAATGATGTCATTCAAAATTAGAAATTTTAACTATTATGCTTTAAAATATTTATTTGGCTTTTTAAAAGTAATTCAATATAATGTTTATGCGTATCAAAATGTATGGTAAACAAATAATATGCTTTGTGATTATTATGTTAATCGAATTAGGCCTAGTGACTTTGGCATAATTTTATTGAAATTATTCGATATAAAGATCCCCTTGGAAATACCCGTTAAATACCCAGCTCTCCTTAGCATGACCTCCGTAATACTATATTATATAGCGATTCATCACTTTGAACTGTCAAAACACAATGGATTTTGATCGTTGAGTGTCGATAAAACGCGATATACTCGTATATCGTGTTTCGGTGGTCGTGAGGGAGGCAGATTGAGCAGCTATTAATATTACCATAGCAAAAATCAGCTCATGTAAGCTGTGTCATTGTTTACCTTTTCTTATTGCATTCATTGCATTTTAGTATTTTATCTGAGCTTAGAAGCTCAGTGTCGCAGTCGTTGGGTTTACATGGTGGATTATTTATGACTCATCTGCCTTATTCATCTATAGGGAATAATGATGATGAAATAATAATGACAATTAAAGATTAAACATAAGTAGAACAAACAACACTAGAATATCTTTATTCGAAGAATCTCTTAAAAAACCATACTTGAACATTTACTTAGACTTTACTCGCGCACTCGCACAGCTCTAACTTCACATTAAGCTCAATACGCATTACACAGTTTTAATGTCCGGTTATCACTTAACTAGAACAAACAACAATAATAATCTCTTTATTCAAACAATCTTTTAACCATTCGCTGAAACATTTACTTAGTGTTACACGCGCACTCGCACAGTTCTAACTTAGCTTTAAGCTTCATACACACTACACAGTTCGAATGTCCCGTTATCACTTTTTGGAGGATCGGATCCTCATTTAAAGTCCGCACAGTTCTTTGGTAGCGCAGGTTACTTTGTTGTTATAAGAGGCTGATGTTGTGTCCGTTGGTATATTTCGTTGAGGAACGCAGTGATCTGATGGTAGTCAGTCTCATTGACGATGTGTTCTCAGCTCTACGAATGAGAGATGCGTGAGCTCCGCCAGATTCTCTGCAAAATAAAAATATGAATATATTTATTACACGGCTATTATTACAGATTATTATTACACGACTGCCCAAAAGTAAAGTGTATTGTTAGTATAGTAACAAAATCGCATCGGATTTTGTGTCTACTAGATCTGGAATACTATGAGGTTTGGGACATTTTTATAAAAGAATTTACATTCACTTACAAGAGAAATACATTATATAGATGTCCATGCAGCAGACAAGTTCGTAGTTACATGCTTTAGATTTTTCTAAAGTTACCCATATTGCATTTGTAAAACAATTTCTTGCAATAACAAGTTGGTCTCTATTACGTTTTGCTTAGTTGTTGCCATGTAAATTACCTTTTATAGACATTGGAGAGCAATGAATGGCAGTGCAATAAAAACAGACAGCATTTAATATATTACTATAAAGCAAGTAAATAAAAATGAAGCCAATGAATTCACATAAATGTACAAATAAATAAACTGTACTTTTATTTCAACCCCAAAAATACTAATTTATTTTATAATTTTCCTAAAGAAAAATTATTTGATATACTACGGCCGAACGTGTTGCCCAAAAAAACACGTCCACGAGCTTATTATAATTTTCAAAGCAAATGGAACCAACAACTTTGTTTAAAAACTTCAAAAGTAAAAAGTTTCACTATTTATAGTCACGTAACGCCATCACGAATTCTAAAACTTTACCCCAACACATTATGTTTGGTTATTCTGTTTTCGTGTTTTGAATTATTAAATGTAATGGGATGCAGCGAGAAATAAATATTGTGGGATTAGCTAATACAAGCGTAGCCTTAAGCTGCGCGTCCACTGCATCGGAATCGGAGCGTAAGGCGTGGATGAATTTGTTGGTTTGTATGGATTTCTATGGCACTACGTGCACTGCATCGGTATATACGCGCCATAGAAATCCAAACAAAGCAACAAATCCGTCCGCGCCATACACTCCGATTCCGATGCAGTGGACGCGCAGCTTAAGCGTCAGCGCCCACGATCGACTTTTTGTAGCTGCGATTATCGCGGCGTTAATCGCGGCGTTTTTTTTTTCATTGGCTAAGTAAACCCTTTGTCACACTTGTCAGTGTCATTTCGCGGGCGATTAGTCGCTGAGCTACTTTTTGCAGCTCGTGTGCGTTTACGTATTTAACTCTGTATGTTCTATTCTCGGCGACAAAAAATCGCTTAGCGATTTATTGCTCGTGGACACGCAGCTTTACAGAGTAGGTGCAGTGCAATGGTACCTAAACTGAGTTTTGTAATTATTTTTTATGTTTTAGCTAATTCAATAGTTTTCGTTTAGTGTAACCCTAGAGCATAAGCACGACACATGTTGATAGATAATCATATATTGGAAAATGTTGTCTTCTTTAATTTAAAGTACAAAATCTATCTGAACAAATATATAAAGCTCATTTTGTGGCTGTGTGTATATTTGAAAAGATTTACACTCTACAGAGATGATACATTTCAGGCCTTGTTTATTCATAAGTCACTTTTACTTGGAGCAGTGAATCAAGCTTAACTTAAGTAGCTTTGCAAGTGTCGCCTGAGGGCGCGTTTAGACGAAACCACATGCCTGGCGCCCGCCCCTCGCCAGCCCAGCGTGGGGCACGCGCCCTGAAATGCATCCTATTATGTTTCTATGTTATTAAGTCTCTATGTTATTTATGACACATTAATAAACTCCGAATTAGGATGCGGGCGCCCACGTGGTGTGAGCGCGGGGCAAAAATTAGAATTCGAAGTTGAGTAGTTTTTTTTTAAACATCTTGCACTTGTGCTATGGATATCAGATGCAACGGTGGTATCACAAACACCCAGACCTGAGCCAATATAGAAAAGTTCATTTTCTACATTGACCCAGCCGGGGATCGAACCCGGGACCTCAAGAGATGGTAACGCCTTGAAAACTGGCGTGCAAACCACTCCACCACGGAGGTCGTAAATTGTAAGAGATGCATTTCAATGCGCGGGGCGTGTGCTTGGCGTGTGAACGCAGTCATATTTGTTGAATGTGATTATGTTAAATAGATAGATGCTAAGACGGTACTGTGGTGTGTGATACTTGTGATTTTGATACTAACTTATACAATTGCAGTAGATAATATAATTTAAATATATTACAGTTTGATGGAATATGGTCTCCGCATTCCTTAAGGGACTGACATGAGCCAACTAGCGCCGCCAGTCGATTTTATTTTACTTATTCTAAATAAGCCCATTTTTTAAAAAGGAATCATTCAAGGTTTTGTTAATAACGTCTTATATTTATTGAATAACTTTACACAATTTGAAAAGGCATCCAAACAGTTTAAAACGCGTTTTTGTTAAAAGTGGCCACTCTTGGCCTTTTCAAATCCGTTTTTAAACTATTGCACGCATTTTGTAATGTATTCAATTAACATTAGACGTCATTCACAAAACCTTGACTGATTCCTTTATTAAGAAATTGGGCTTATTTAAAATAAAATAAAATATAATCGACTGGCGGCGCTAGTTGGCTCATGTCAGCCCCTTAAGCGTGTATGTATAGATTTATTTTCTATAATATTTTTATTTATCATAGATAGGTAAGCGCTTGACCGCTAATACGCCTGGTGGTGAAAAAACATAAAGAACAAGCGAAAGAACAAGAAACATACTTTTTAACTAACTTTGGCTTAGATTGTTGGCGTTACTGTTTAAAAGTAAACCTATATTAACGCTTCGTGTAGTGTGGAGGTACCTTATCCTTAGAGGTACATTTCCTCAACTGTAACAATTGTGTAACTAAACCTTTATTAACGCGTCGTGTAGTGTAGATACCCTTAGAGGTACATTTTCTCACCTGTCACACTTGTCACTTGTGTAACAAAGAAGGAAAGTCAAAATATTCTCACCTGTCACTGTGTCTTGATACTTTCTTCTTCGGCCATAAATGAAATGCTCCATAGATAACGGGGTTGACTAGACTATTCGACATTCCGAAGAAGAAAATCCCAGACAAAAGTTCGTCGCTCAGCTGAAAAAGACAAAAATATTTACAATTGTTTACTTTACAGTAAAAAATTTCAAAGTTTACACAATAACAATTTGAGAAAAAAAATCTTATTCATATTTTTCATAACTTAAGTGATATTGCAAAGGCTACAGAATATGATTACGCATATTTCAAGACAAAAGCAAATAATATTAATTTGTTATATTAATTTTGTTTGAAATGATCTAAGAATGTTTTCTTTTCACAATATAATGAATCCAATTATTTGACAAAAGAGAATCGGAAGAGACAATAACGCAATTAAACTTGTTTTTTTTATAAATAATTTTGGTTAGGAAATATTTTTCTTTAGTATAGGTTTTAAAGTTAAGTTTTTTGTCAATGAATTTTCCTTCGTAGTAGGTTTACATTCATATTTGGCTGTTACTGCCACTATACTGGGTCACTTGAAAAACACCAAACCTCACAGTAGTACGACTTTTCAAACAAGACAAAATATACTTTTCATACAAACAAAATGTTCACACGGACGAAGACGCGGGCAGAAACTAGGATCATATATCCGGTCCAATGCTCTGACCGCTGAGCTACCGAGTCACTAGTGGGAACGTCTTTTTTTCTAGTTTATCAACTCTTACGCTTCAAGCTAGCGTGATTTCCGTCCGAGAACATGATCTGGTGCGAGTTGTATCTTTTAGTAAACTTCTTCTATTTTGACTAGGTACATTGCATACATACGGGTATACATTGCAAAGTTAAATCATGTACTTTGGACACTTCGTGCTACATTAGGCACAAGGGTTTTAAATAATAAAATAATGATATTATTTAATAACTTAAAAATGAATGGAGTATGGAGTTTATGTGCATCATTTCATTGCACAAGGCACTGGTGTGCATTTATGTAGTTTTAAGTTTTTAAATTACATATTTTGTTCTATTTAAATTTTACAATTTTTTTACTATTTTTTTATGATATAAAACATTTGTAATATCGTGTTCCTTTACGCCAAATACATTATACAGAATTAAAAGACTGTAGGTACTCACATTTTCATCTGGATTCAAAAACGTAAATATGATCATCATCACATAATACGGTGTCCACCAGACAATGAAAGCCGCCACTATCACGACAGACATCCTTAACGACTTCATTTTGGCTCTATCGATGAGTTTTCTTCTATTTATATCCGGCGTCAAGTAGTTAGGCTGCCTTCTCACCTCTGGCTGGAAAACTTTCTCGCTTTCTGTAATAAAAAAGTTTGTCACGTTTAAAAGTTTTTAATGAACTGAGAAAAAGTTTCAATCGTCATAGCGACGAGTTGCTATTCAAAAAATTGAAGCACAAAAAAGTTAAAGTTTTACGCATCACAACGTAAGCTAGGTAAAATTAGTGCTCCGTATAAAAACTTTCAAGCCCTGTTAGCTTTATTTTGAGTATTGACGTGGAAGAAATAAAGTCTCTTATATTATTTTTTTCAGCAAATTGACTTTTTGGTGTTAATTATATGCAAAATTTTATTTTACGCTATCTGTAAAGACCTATCGTTATTCGAGTTTATGTTGTTTTTTTGATTTGTAGAAATATCTCTTAAAATACAGAATCTAAATATTTTTTTGGAAATCTGCTGAATAAATTACTATTCCTTTTATTTTTCCCTGGAAATATCTTTTCATTTGAACTTGAATTATTCATTACACAAAATTACGTTAAATTTATGTTATACAGTACTTTTTGGTATATTTTCAAACAAACATTAAGAATTCTGATGCTACAGAAAATAGGAATTTGAAGGAATATTACTAGTAAAAAATATCATTTAAGTTCAGTCTTATAACACCACAAAAAAAAGTTTAAAAAAATAACAATTTAGATAACAAAACTCGGTCCGAATTATAAACAAAAAAGTTATTCTGTTTTTCTTCGTCCTGTAAAGTCTGTATAAGATACGAGAGTTTACTTCTTCGATTTTAGTATATTTTGCGACACTAGGGATCTTATTCGCACTTTTCAAGCTCATATTTTTTACTCCGGCGAGCAAGGGCGAGCTGTCCAATATCACGACATTTGACGACCTCCGTGGTCGAGTGGCATTGTACACCGGTTTTCAAGGTGTCCATTTCTGAGGTCCCGGGTTCGATCCCCGGTCGGGCTTATTTAGAAAACAAACTTTTCTGTATTGGCTCAGGTCTTGGTGTTTGTGATACCACCGTTGTCTCTGATTTCCATAACACAAGTGCATTAGCTACTTACTTTGGAATCGGAGCAATGTATGTGTTGTCAAATATTTATTTATTATTTATCAATAGCAAAAAAAAACAATAATAACCCCTCTTAACTAAGAGTGTACATAATATTAAGTTTAAGATTTTTCAAGAAGCAGCAGTTTTGCAATACTTTTCTTTAATAAAAGGAATATTGATATTTTGAATACATTCAATGTCTCTACACTCATTGGCTGGCTTATTAAATTCCGTTAGCCAAAGCGTTATAACATTTTTATCTCGCAGTTGACCGTGCGCCCGGGGCGATTGCTATATGAAAAAACAACTCATAAAAAACCTATAGAAGTTAAATCGGTTTACTTATATTTTTTTCATATAAAATTAAATCAACGCCAAGAAAAATAAATATTCAATCCCGATGCTATGCTAATTGCTTGGTTTCTCAAAAACATCCTTTATTAGAAACAAATTTCGTTTCGCAAATTGGTCTTGGGAATTAATATCGTCCCTTTACGTTTACCGTTGTCTTGAAGAATTTTAATATCTATTTGAGTCGAAAATAACAATTTTCAACATTCAAGTCAAACATTTACCTATTCAAGCACGAAAGTAAGTATGCAATCAAAACCAAATTAAATCACAAGATTCAATACTTTCTGGACTTATCACATTTACCAACCTGATTAAAAATATTTAGCAAATAAATAGATTAATTCATCAACGTCCGAGCGGACGCAGGCCGGATAACAATGGAATATCTATGTCAAATTTTCCGGGTGTTTTAAGTTAAAATCAAAGTAAAATAGATAATATCAAATGATTAACTTACTTGCTATTGTCCTTACTGTAGACACGTATGTAGAAACAAGAATAACAAGCGGTAGAATAAACATGAAGACAAGAGAGAGGGTGGTATAAGCCTGTTCCTGCCATCTTTCGGTGTAGAACCCATGTGTGACGCACTGGTGGAAATCTTCGACAAACGGCCCTTTTGCTACGCCGAAAACCACTGCCTGTTCGGACAAAGTACACTGTAATTAGTACGAGGGCGGTTTGATAAGTCTACGACTTCTTTTTTTTTATAATTTATATTCGTTTCATAAAAATAAACTCTTTACGAAGCTTTACGCTATAATTATTTAAAATTTGGCAAACGATTATTACTTTTTGAAACAAGCTCAAGCGACTTCTAACTTTTCTTAATGACTCTGTCGACCCTCTCGGCTGCAATCATGACATCAAAACTCATCGAATTACGGTACGAATTATTGCTTTCCCTTTCCTATTCTCTAGATTTAGCCCGCTGAGATTTTTTCTCCTACCAAACATGAACAACTGTCGTGGCAAGCAGAGATTTTTATCAAGCCTGAAATGGACCCTCATTTCAGTTACAACATTTTTCAGTCGATGCAAGAAAAAAATAATGGGTTAAAGAAGTAGGAACTTCGTTGGACTGAGTACGCAGAGCTGAAAAAAGATTTTGTAGAGATGTAAAACAAAATATGCCGAATAAAGTGTCTCTTCTTTCCAAAGTCATGGAGTTTTCATAATAAAACCACCCTCGTATGTACATAAATTGTTATAATAAAAAACCGTTACCGCATGTGACTGGCTGTGACATAGAGTAAATATGAGGTTGTCTATTATAAACATGTATAGATTCGTTGCTGCATGATGCCGATTGCCAAATAAAAACATAATCCCAAGTTATTTGTTTAATAAAAAATATAATACCAAATAATATACTAGAAAAAATACGACTCGCACCAGATCATGTTTTTTCGGACGGGAATCGAACCCGCGACCTTTGGATATCCGGACAAATGCTAAGTTACGCATACATTATTGTTAACAAAATTTTTCATTTAATTAGTTTTAGTTTTAGTCAGCTAAAAAAGTCTTGAAAGGGTGGCAGGACAAAATTGACGATTGAAAAGCGCTTAATTTTTAGAGTTCCGTACCCAAAGGGTAAAACGGGACCCTATTACTAAAACTCCGCTGTCCATCCGTCTGTTACCAGGCTGTATCTCATGAACCGTGATAGTTAGACAGTTGAAATTTTCATTTTGTATTTCTGTTGCCGCTGTAACTCAGAATTAATAAATAAATAAGGGGCTCCCATTCAACAAACAATTGTATTTTTGCTCGATATTGATAACGACAACAGGTAGACTTTTTAAATTTTGAGATTTAAGCATTCACAATGCTATTTTATATAATACCAAATAATATACTAGAAAAAATAGGACTCGCACCAGATCATGTTCTCGGACGGGAATCGAACCCGCGACCTTTGGATATCCGGTCCAATGCTCTGACCGCTGAGCTACCGAGTCACTAGTGGGAACGTCGAATTTCTTCTAGTATATCAACTCTTACGCTGCAAGCCAGCGCCATCTCACCAATGTAGAAGGAATTAACCTCTACATTCAACTGAACATATTTCCAGATATTTTTAAACAGTTGATTAAGATGAGAAAGCTATATAACTTTTAAAATTTTGAGATTTAAGCATTCACAATGCTATTTATATAATACCAAATAATATACTAGGTAGACGCTTGAAATATTCACAAAATATTTAGTTAAATATTCACTTTAAAAATAAACAATTAAGATAAAATAAAACAAATATTTGAAGGGGGCTCCCATATGATACAACAAACGTGATTTTTACGGAACCCTTCTTGCGCGAATCTGACTCGCGCTTGGTCGGTTTTTAAGCTTTTCTGACTAAAGATGAAGTATTTTAACTTTAACCATCTTTGATTCAGTACATGAATATTACCGAAAACTATTAACAAAATTAGAAACACTGAGCTAACTTTACAAAATACGACTTAATCTTTAATCTTATTCAGTTCTATGTGAGGAGAAGGGTTACAAAGATAAGAACTAGCGATACCACGGTAAAGAAATATACCAGTATTCTAACTCGAACCTGTCCTTAAAATACTTACTAGGGCCGCCCGGTACATCAACATACGATAGGGCTGCCCGCATGTGTCAAAACTAGAAACAAACTCGAGTAGGTAGATGAAATTAAGATAACAGTAGTACCTATCTATCCTATTGACGACCTCCTTGGTCGAGTGGCTTTGTACACCGGTTTTCAAGGTCTCGCCATCTCTGAGGTCCCGGGTTCGATCCCCGGTTGGGTCAATTTAGAAAACGAACTTTTATATATTGGCTCAGGTCTGGGTGTTTGTGATACCACCGTTGTCTCCGATTTCCATAACACAAGTGCTTTAGCTACTTTCTTTGGAATCGGAGCAATGTATGTGATGTTGTCAAATATTTTTTTTATCTCTACCTACTTGAGTTTATTTCTAATTTTGTGATTGTATTGCATTTCGACCGTTTGTACTAAGTTAGAATACTGGTAGATTTCTTTACCGTAGCGATACTGCTTAGAAAACATGTCAGTTAGTACTTACAATTAGATTATCAACTTGACCAGGTATTGCACTATGAAGCTTTTTTATATATATAAAAAAAAACTTTTGAGAGTTACATTTATGACCCACTACGGATGTGAAAGGGCCATAACCCATCATGCGGGCCCAATGCGACTGCAAATGCAGCCGGGATCACAAAAATGAATTGCTGTTCGTAACTCTGGCTAAAAATGAAAACCGGACAAGTGCGAGTCGGACTCGCCCACCGAGGGTACCCTACAAACTAGATGTTTGATTAAGTACTTTAAATAAAGACTTTATTTTTTGGGATTTAATTACAAATGTAATGATATTACTTGCTAAATTTCATAGCTCTAGATCAACGGAAAGTGCCCTATAACTTTTTATTCCCTTGAGAGTGTCGAAATATGCGTTTTTTGCGGCAGTAACGGCCGTATCTTTTTTACGTCAACTTAGAATTTCGTTTTTTTTCACAGCTTCGAGGGACTGTAGACTTGAGTATATGGTTTTAATTTCAACTCGATACCTCCATGCGTTTCTAAGGTTCAGGGTCTTGACAGACAGACAGACGTACAACAAAGTGATCCTATAAGTGTTCCGTTTTTTCCTTAGAGATACGGAACCCTAAAAAGGGCTTGACCGATCGGAATAATTTCTTTTTTGATTTGTTCGCTATAGTACTGCGGTGGCTTAGAAACAAACAAGTAGAAAAACCTTTTTATTAAATTTTGAGATTTTAGCATTCACAATGCCATTTTATATAATACCAAATAATATTCTAGAAAAAATACGACTCGCACCAGATTATGTTGCTCTGACCGCTGAGCTACCGAGACTCGGTAGCTCAGCGGTCAGAGCATTGGACCGGATATCCAAGGGTCGCGGGTTCGATTCCCGTCCGAGAACATGATCTGGTGCGAGTCGTATTTTTTCTAGTATATTATTTGGTATTATATAAGTAGAAAAACCCCAAAAAAAACAGGTGAATAATAAAATAAAAATAGAGTTGATGAGGAAATGATTATGAGGAAGAGGAGGTGGGGTGAGGTTGTTATTTCCTATGAAGTACACGTTATCAAAGTATATATATTACTTATTGTTCTTAATCTCATAATTTTATTCTGATAATAAGTAACAAAACAACATTTTATCGAAGGAAATAAGAAAATCCAATATCAGGATTGTTTCACTTCCTCATCCTGATTTTAATAATATTACATTTGCGATATAATAATATTGTTTTAATATTATTTTTTTTCCAAGTGGTGGGATTAAAATGAAATTCCCTTTTAAGGGTTTTATGCATAATATAATGATTTTGTTCGTTACTTACTCTAACAAGGGACACAACGTGAGCACTTTAATAAAATGTAACCCTTTTTTGATTCATATAATGTATTGTGATATTTGTTATAGGTACCTAAAATAATGATTTTTCTTTTAATTTTTTTATACGTCAACATATAATAATTATTTGGGAGAATAGTTACGGCCTTATCACAAAAGATTTGAAAACACTGTTCAACAAGTGTTTAACATAGACACTGTTTAAATGTGATGCTGTCACTTTTTTGACGTTGAAAGAGACGGCATCACATTTAAACAGTGTCTTAATTAAACAGTGTTTTAAAATCTTTTGTGGTAAGGCTTACAGTAGGTAATTAAAAGATCTGCAAGTCTAAGTCAATTTATTTAGTTACTGTTACCAATAAAGTTTTGCAATAAGATTCAAATTTAATTATAGCACATCAGAAACTATTACTACTGATTAATTAATAAGCCGCCCCTACTAGACATTTAACCACCCGTGTAATGTTAGCCACACGACACCCTCCTTGGCCTCTCCCAAAAGAGGGGGTTTCCATCGCCACGCTAAGCGGAGCAAGGTTTTTTGTCAGTCTTTTACGACACCCACGGGACGAGGAAAGGTGAAATTCTAAGCCGGACACTATACAGTTACCGGTTTCGATTCAATGAAGGTATAATTAAACTCGATTTTATTGATCTTAAACCCGCCTGGTTATAGCTACCACCATTTTGGCAGTTTGACTCCCTAAAAACAACAATCATTATTGTATTGTATAAATTAGTGGTTGAACATTACGTATACCAAGAACCAGTCTAGTTAGGTAAGTCCAAATTCGAGAAAGAGATCTCTTGTCGAATCCAATTTGGATGGGCAGCATTCGGGAAGCTTCTAAAAATCTTCGCGTCCAACTTACCTCAGTATCTCAAGACGAAAGTCTATGACTAGTGTGTGTTGCCAGTGATGACTTACGGCAGTGAAACGTGGTCATTAACTATGGATCTCATAAGAAGGCTCAAGGTCACCCAGCGTGCAATGGACACAGTCATGCTCGGCGTTTCGCTACGTGATCGAATCAGAAATGAAGGGATCCGTAGGAGAACTAAAGCAACCGACATCGTTCAAATTGCTCTGAAGTGGCAGTGGGCGGGACACATAGCGAGAAGAACCGATGGCTGTTGGGGCGGAATGGTTGTGGAATGGCAAACACGCACCAGATGACGCTCCGTGGGTAGGCCCCCGAGAAGGTGGACCGACGATCTGGTGTAGGTCGCGGGAAGCCTCTAAATGCGGGCAGCGCAGGACCGATCGTTGTGGAGATCCTTGGGGGAGGCTTATACCCAGCAGTGGGTGTCGTGCGGCTGATATGATGATGTTGAATTAGAGGTATGATAGTTCGTTAGTGGTAGAGAATTCCGAGTGAAGTGCGCTTTTTACAAGTACTACCATGTAACTTTTCTTATTGAAAAAACTATGTGTGCATGCATTAGTTGCTAGGATATTTCTCTCTTTAAGGCAAGTTGGTAATGGAGACTTGTGTTTTTAATTACAAGTTCAGTCTTTTTTTATACTTTAAACAGCTAAGTTTAATTAAAACTAAATAAGTACCTAAAGATTGATGTAGGGAATTCTGGTCGATTGCCTTCCTATCTTTTTTTATCAGCAAAACTGCCAATACATAAGATCCTAATAGAATTTACGAATTCCCGAGTCGTATAAGTAAGTTTGCGGTTGACGTTCTAAATTGAGTGTTCGTGTAAATGTTTCCCATTTGATAATTTCTTTCTTCATACTGGTTTGTAGTTCTTTCTTTTACAATAATAATAAAATCGTCAAAATTATGGCTTGGTACTGCTAACTTATTTGGGAATAAGGTAAATGTTATTTTTTGGCCGCGCCCGAATTTGTATACGTGGAATGCCACTTTTTATAGGAATTTTCAAAAATGATTTCTTATAGTTCCCATTTCTTTTGTTTTTATTTACCATTTTAAGAAACAAGATAGTAGCAATGTTGATAATCACAATTTTAAACCAATAAGGTTTGTTTAATGCGATTCCATAGTATAAAACTTAATTAAATTTAAATAAAATTTAAAAGTAAGAATTGGGTATAATTACTCATGATATAATAATGACAATCACTACATAATATTTTTTAAACTAGGTACTTTAAAAATTGCGTGCTTGTTAAAGTACCATAAAATTCATTTAAAAAGAATCCACGAGCGAAATTTGTTTAAGTAACAATAACAAAAATATCCCTTGGGATCGTTTTTGATAAAGCACGTTATATATATTTTTTAAACATTATCTAATTTTTATAGAGGGATAAATAAACCGACTGACTGACTACCATACCACCAAGCCAAACTATCACACTTTTTTTGCTGAAGTATAAAAGAAGCATAAATTAAATGTAGGTATTTAAATAAATCACTTTATAAAAAAAATATTCTGTACAAAAGTTAAAAATTGACAACTGTTTCAATTCACGCTAATTAACACAACAAAAGTTAAAATTTCACTCGAGGTTTTTTTTCTTAAGCTTAGCTCCTTTGATTTTGTAAAATTAAAGTTTGAAAGATACTGTGAGTATTAAAATTTGTTGATGCGTATAATTGCCTTTACAAATTTATATTAGCATTGTTTGATGTTAACGCCATAGTATAAAATAAACGTGGGAAACTCATAACTGACGACCTGAGCGGTGCAGTGGTCAACATGCGGGTCTACCACGCAAGAGGTCCCGGGTTCAATTCCCGGCCGGGCAGAAATTGAAATGATGAATTTTAATTTCTGTGACGGGTCTGGGTGTCACTATGTACAATAAGTATATATATTAAAAAAGTAAATAGTAGTATATCAGTTGTCTAGCACCCGTATTACAAGCTTTGCTTAGTTTGGGGCTAGATGGCGATGTGTGTAATTGTCTAAGCATTGATTTATTTATTTTAACTCATAACTGTTGTTTTACCTTTTTTTTATTACTATGTACCTACTTAATCTCTATTTATTTATTTTTTTACTCATATGCGTTTCTTATTTAATTTCTGTGTAGTACCAAAATCAATTGATAAAGCCCCATAATAATATTTATATTGTATGCATTTGAGGGTAGGTATTTGACGCGATCGCTTCGAAGTGAGGGACTTTGAAAATACTGAATCTTCATTTCAACATCGTTGAAGTTTGTAAAACGTCATTTAAAGCCATTCATTTCCACTTAGTAAACTTAAGGGGGCGTACAACGCTGAAATAAATTTTCATAGTCAAAATTATCGAAATTAATCAATTACTAATAAACTTTCACTAATCACACAATTAGAGAGTGAGATAAGGTTCTTTTTCTATAGTTTTAAAATTATAGACGTATTAATGGTTGGCAAAGCATTGAAAAACTCCAAAATTTGAGGTCACTACGATTTTTTACTATCGAGAAAAGTTTTAGCTATCATGTTTCTGTCAGTCACATAACTGAGTACTTATAATCTACATTATTTTTTGGGACTAATAAATCAGTAATGCTGTATGAAATCGTTGCTCAATGGACAATACGACAAAAAAAAATAACAAGCCCTTATTTTAGCTTTCCGAAAAGAGGATAAAAGAAGATATATTTTAGTTTTTGTTAAATAAATTTTTTTCACTAAAATAAAAATGTTTTAAAAGATTAAACATTTTGCTGATATTTATTGTGATATTTTGAGTGACCTATTTTTTATGTGACCCACTGAGCAAGTAATCGTGAGCAAAAATGTAGCTTTTGTCGTGCCGAGCTGTGACGTCACTCAGGGTTTTTTACATTTCATTTATTTTCTCCGTAAATATTGCTTAAAAAATTCTAAAACTATTTTTCTCGCACTCCTGAGGGGCAAATCTAGAAATGTTTTTTTTATTTTGACAAAATATTTTTTTGTCGTTTTGTCCATTGTGTGTAAGTATTTGATGTTGTACGGCCCCTTTAAACAGCCAGGAAAACTTTAGATTGCCTTCAAATATCAAAGTTGAACGTGAAAGTTTGAACTGAAGCTTGTAACATCATCAAACCTTTAATAAAACTAGCATGTTTAAACTTACCTGTGGTATTAAGATAAATAATATATTAGAAAAAATACTAGAAAAATCGACTCACCCGTAGCACCTTAGACGGGGCTCGAACCCGCATGAGGTGTTACGGGTGAGTCGATTTTTCGAATCTCAAGGGTGCGGGTTTGAGTCCCGTCTGAGGTGCTACGGGTGAGTCGATTTTTTCTAATATTATTTATCTGCATAAAAATAGCATTGTGAATGCGAAAAATCTCAATTTAATAATTACCTGTGGTATGCTTAGAATAAGGCTGAGCACCCAAGCAAGAATGACTAATTTTCCGCTTCTGGTGGCTGTAGCTATGCTCTTCATAGGGTATTTGACAGCGAGCCATCTGTCCACCCCTATTAGGACTAGAATGAATGTGCTCAGATACAGAGCGAACATTTGTAGGAACTTGAACAGTTTGCAGGCTACATTCCCTGCATACCACTGCACAGCGAATGACCACCCAGCCTCACCGGCAATACAGAACACGGTCACTAGTAAATCAGCTATGCTCAATTGGAATATCAAACTATATATAGCTGTCCAAGAAGGTCTCGCTCTTCCTTTACTTCTTTTCCCTCTTTTCAAACTTATTATTGTAGCTAAGTTTCCAAACAATGAAAGTATCGCCATAGCTGTTAGTATACTCGCTCTGATTATAGTGCTTTTCGTCAAAATAGGAGCATGTTCTAAGCACGTGAATTGCGTTCCGTTATAAATGTGTACGCTTCTCGTTATATTAGCATTGGTGTCGTTTATTATTTCTAAGCATTTCTCTATAGGCCATGCTTCGATGCTTGTTAGTATTTCTTGGGCCGAGCTGAATTTTATTTGTGACGTCAGCTTACTCGGATAGAGAGTGTTGTTGTCATATAATGTGGTATTGTTGAATGCGCTCTCCATGTTTCTTCATGCGTGTGAGACACCCTTTTTAGGTACCTGGAACAAACAACATCTTAATCGGACTTTTGTTTATGTTTCAGTGTTCTTTATAACCTACACAAAAGTAAAAGCACGACTTTTTAAATTATTGTTTCATCACATTTTTAGCTTTTGGGCGTCAATTTTTATTACACCAGCAGGTGTGAAAAATAATACAGGGACTCTATCGGCTAACTTACACGGCTATCGTAATTGCTTTCATGTGACAGATGGATGTGACACGTTGCTACTTCTTTTTGGCATAAATTAAAACTTATAAAAAAAAGTAGCAATGTATCACATCCATCTGTCAAATGAAAACTATTACGATAGCCATGTAAGTTAGCCGGTAGGGCCCCATGTGAATTAAATCTACGACAGGGGTAATTGTTTATGAATATTATTGTAGTAGCCAGTATACTCTTGAAAAGTTTGTATAAAAATCAACAAAATAGAGTGTCTACAAACAGATAACGAAGGTTGCGAATAAGGAAAAAACCTTTAGTCGCAACTGGTTGCGAATTAAGCGAATAAGTTCTCTTGATTCGCAACTGGTTGCGAATAAAGAATATAAAAATTCTTAATTCGCAACTGGTTGCAAATCGCAGTTGCGAAAACAGCCTAAGGGGAGATTTTTTTCTTTTTATAAGTAAATGTAGTTTGATTGTTTACTGTAACTAGTTACTAGTATCAACCGAACAAAGGCAGGGAAATGACTCGAAACGAATGTACAAACGCACAATTTTTATATAACGTAAATGGCCGGTAGGGAACTTATTTTCTATTGAATTGCCCATTTCCCCTTGAGATTCAATTTGAAACTTTGTTGCTCACTTGAGCTGAAGATCACAATAATTCACAATAAATGACGTAATGTTCAAATAACTATCGTATTTGATAATACAAAAATGTTCAATATGAAGATAGTAGATGGATCACTAAGGTAAAAGAGTAATAGAAAAAAAGATAATATAAGTTTTTTATAACAAAAACATATTAATATTAGTTTTTGACAAAGTATTTACACAAAACACTAAAGCCTATTTAAAGGCTTGTTATCGAATTTTGAAAATACATAGGTTAGAGCCTTTTTGGATAGAGATAATGTAATAACGTCTCAATTTATTCAATGTTCTTTTTCTTATACATCCAGCATTATGTTGAGTGACGTCAGCAAAATACTGTTCAGATATTCTAAGCCAGGGTTTCACAACCTTTTTGAAGTCGTGCCTCCCTAACGACTTGCGAAAATCTTCACCCGTCCCCTAATAAAATTAGGGTAATTTAGCTTAGTCTATTTTATGAGTCTAGTATTTTTTTTTTGTAAATTATCAAATGCTTCGTGCCCCCCTGAAAACTGGTTGTGCCCCCAAAGAGGGGCGCACCCCACTGGTTGAGAAACCCTGTTCTAAGTGATCACTTTGTACTTGGAAAAGAAAGTGAAAATATGCTTGTATAACTGTTTAGACGCCTGTAAAAGTTTAACTCGACACAACAAATAAATAGCTTTGTTGGCGGTAAATTGAAAATAGGTTTTGTAAACTTGAACTGCCTGAAGAATATGTTTATACCTGTGATAGGTTACCAAAAACTGTAACTAGGAATATTATGCTATCAATGACTTCAATTACATAGACGATCTGTTCAAAATTAAAATTGTGTCACAACCAACCTTCGCGGCGCATCAACTGTTTCTCTCGGTCGCTCGCAATAGACTAAAGGAGTTGCGGTGCATGCACCATAACTTAAGGAATTTTTCGGTACGTTTTTACTAGAAACATATTTCATGAAAATTAAGTGTAAATAACATAGTATTATCTAGATTATGTTTTGAAATGACGCACTGAAAATTATGTATAAAATATTTTTCAGAAATAGTATGTATCGTATACCTTCGATGGTAAATTAAATATAGTTAAGATTATAAAGCGTACCATTTTGCTGATTATCCGAATAATGGGTGCTATTCTTTCATGAAAATCATAAGATTACTTCTTGGCAGATTACTTCTTCAATTAATATAACGTAAGCGTCAAACATTCGATAGATGTTTCATTAAAATACATGTTACAAAAATACCCCTAATGCCGAATATGGACTGGAGGATGAAATCGCGAAAAACAATCATCTGTTCATACAAAAATTAAAAACAAAAATATCAAAATGTATGAAACGGCTGATTTTTTTGGCGATTTGAGAGTTGGTCCCATAGTAAAAGTTGTTCAGTTTGATGGTCCCTATATACCATATTCGGCATTAGGAGTATTTTAGTAACACGTTGTATGTATAATTAGATGTATAATTTTCTAATAAATTATGGGAGATGGTACCCTTCTTAGGAGATGGTTTCGTTATAGATCTTTTGTATTCAAGCGTCGTCCCTCAGATAGGCGTGGTTGCCATTAAATTAGGCTTTGTTCGGTTAGTAATATAATTTTATTACTAAATTCTTTGTATAATCTTACAGCGAGAAGATATTTTTTTCGTGTGGGCAGTAAAAAATAAGTTTTATTGGTTTATTATTAAATTTAGATTTTTCGCATTCACAATGCTATTTTTATATTAAGATAAATAATATTAGAAAAAATCGTCTCACCCGTAGCACCTCAGACGGGACTCGAACACGCACCCTTGGGATTCCGGCCCAATGAACTGACCAATTATGCTACCGAGTCGCTAAATTAGCGTTAGCGATTAATTAGAGTTAGCGACTCGGTAGCATAATTGGTCAGTGCACTGGGCCGGAATCCCAAGGGTGCGGGTTCGAGTCCCGTCTGAGGTGCTACGGGTGAGTCGATCTTTTCTAGTATTTTTTCTAATATTATTTATCTTTATTGGTTTATTTTTGTTTTCATATTATTAAATGTGTCTTTATTAATTTTACCTTGACATACACAGTATGTATAATTATATTTCTGGGAAAATACAATTACTTAGATGACTGTTTTCATAAGCGATGGAAGACCTTCATATTAAAGCGATGGTGATAGATGTTGAGTTAGACAAAATAATAAAAAAATATCCCACTTCAAAAATGCATTCATGAAATATTTGATTTTCAGTATATATGAGGCCAGAACAAAGAAAACATCTAAAATGAAACCTTCTCTTACAAATGGTAAAATATGCGCTGTTTTCAATGTAAATTACATTAGTCTATACCTACCTAGCACGGTCGAACTCGTCCATGTCTATAGTGTAGTTTTAGATTAAGAATTTTGCATTTTCAATGCTATTATTGTCAGCTTTTTATACTATATTTATGCTCATCTCAGTACTGAGTTAGAGAAGATTTGTAAATTTCTTGCATTTCTTGCAGCATTTATCAATGCAATCTTACTTGCTTCATTGTAAGAGTAATGTTTGACACTTTTATGTAACTTGTTGTAACTTGGTATTATATTTTTAAGCGTTTTATAAGAAGAAAGTTTTTTCCACTCTCGAAAGCTAAGGGCTCAGATTAATGTTCAAATGAATGGGACTTCGCCGGTCTTCGCCATGAGGACAATAAGTAACTTAAAGTCTTAAAGACAACAAGTAACTTAACTTGTTGTAACTTGGTATTATATTTTTAAGCGTTTTATAAGAAGAAAGTTTTTTCCACCCTCGAAAGCTAAGGGCTCAGATTAATGTTCAAATGAATGGGACTTCGCCGGTCTTCGCCATGAGGACAATAAGTAACTTAAAGTCTTAAAGACAACAAGTAACTTAACTTGTTGTAACTTGGTATTATATTTTTAAGCGTTTTATAAGAAGAAAGTTTTTTCCACTCTCGAAAGCTAAGGGCTCAGATTAATGTTCAAATGAATGGGACTTCGCCGGTCTTCGCCATGAGGACAATAAGTAACTTAAAGTCTTAAAGACAACAAGTAACTTAACTTGTTGTAACTTGGTATTATATTTTTAAGCGTTTTATAAGAAGAAAGTTTTTTCCACCCTCGAAAGCTAAGGGCTCAGATTAATGTTCAAATGAATGGGACTTCGCCGGTCTTCGCCATGAGGACAATAAGTAACTTAAAGTCTTAAAGACAACAAGTAACTTAAAAACTTAAATCCTTGACCATGACCTTTTTAATGTCCCCACTGCTGGGGCACAGTCCTTCCTTATGGATGGACAAGGAGGATGGGCCATGACCCACTACGCGGGCCCAATTGGTGGGTGCTAACGACTGCAAATTTAGCCGGGACCAACGGCTTAACGTGCCTTCCTAAGCACAGAGCAGCTCGAGATAATAAATTTTTGGTCACCCATCCCATGACCGACCCTTGCGAAAGTTGCTTAACCTCCGCAATCGCTGGGCCAGGCGCTAAACCATTGCGCCATCGAGCTACTCGATGTTAATCCTCACTTGTTTAGTAAACAGTTTAAAAATATGTTGTCCTCAAGAATTTTATAATCATATTCTAGAGTCTTCTAAAATTCTTGGATGTCCTATTACCTATATTAAATTGACATTATGAATTATCAACTTCTTTTGTAATCTGTGTGTAGAAAACCATTTGTTGTATTTATAAAATGAATGAAATGAAATTTTAATAAAGAGTTGGGTGAAGACTGTTTATCAAATGGGACAAGTAAGGATAAACAGATTTTACGAACCGAAAGCTTATCACCACTAAGAGTTTTATGAGGGTTAGTATCATTACTGTATAAAGTAATGACAACAAAACGTTTTTATGTATAAAAATACATTATCATAAAAACTCATAATAGTCCACTGTAGGAAGTAGACCTCTCCCGGGGGAGGATGTTGCCATAATCTTTGCTTCGCTTGACAAAAAAAGGTGGGTTAGAGATTACATTGTTGGATTGTTTTCGGACAACGCTACTGCCCAATAACTGGTCTACGAAGGTGTTAGATTAACTATACAGTTGTTCTATCTCACGAAGACGTTTCAGCCATGAATGTTGTTAGGCGTGTGTACGCGTGTGTACGCACATTGTTTTAGTGTGCGTCTGCACGCTCTCGTATTACGCACACTAAAGTAATATACACTATTTTGACGACCTCCGTGGTCGAGTGGCTTTGTACACCGGTTTTCAAGGTGTCGCCATCTCTGAGGTCACGGGTTCGATCCCCGGTTGGGTCAACTTAGAAAACTAACTTTTCGATTTTGGCTCAGGTCTGAACGTTTGTAATACCACCGTTGTCTGTGATTTCCATAACACAAGTGCTTTAGCTACTTACTTTGGAATCGGAGCAATGTATCTGATGTTGTCAAATATTTATTTATTATTTATTTATTTTTGAGTTAAATTACAAAAAATGAATGCGTCTAGTGATGAAGATTATTTGTTTAAAAAACAGTTCAGAGAACAACTTTCTAACGCTGAATTTAGTCTTTCACCAGACGAGAAAAAACTATTCTTGCATAAAACACTTTTCTCGCTGGTAGAGGTGAAACGTTGTATGTTTACCACAAAACAAAATTCTGGTGATGTCCAGCACAAATTCACTTAGGTCTGTAATATAACAAATAAAAAAAATCATATTTTCGTTTGATTCAGGTAGGAAAAAATAAGTTTTGTTATAATTAACAGTTTGACAAATACAAAGCACAAATAAAAATATATATTTTATATTCTTTACCATTCTTTTTAGGATTCCGTACCAAAATGGTAAAAAGTAACCTTTATGGTGCGACTCTTCGAATAGAATTTTTATAATTTAGATAGAGCAGCATTTACCAAAAACTGGTAGTAGTCTTAAAATATCTCATACATAATAAATGAAGTGAAAGCATCGTACCCAGCTCATAAAAATATTATCTGCAGTACATTTTCAAAGAGTTTTATGATATACTTTTCATAAGTTACATCGGAGTCGCTGCTGCATAGAGACATCAGCGTTAAAATCTGTAAAAATATTCCTGACTGAAAATCTTGTGTAAAATATTTCATAGCCATACATTTAAGGCCTCATTTTAATTAAATTTATTGCTCGCTAAGTACATAATGTATCGAAAATTCACATGTACAGATTGAAGCTAAGGTTCTTTAGTTTATATACAAACAATAACCTCAGTATAATATAGTTCTCAGTATAATATAGCTAAAAGTGGCCACTTTTAGCACTTTTACGAACTACTACTACAATGAACAAATAAACGGATATTTTTGTTCGTTTAGTCCTACTAGTAGAACTAAACAGTAAAACTATATGGACTACTTCGAGTTTGCGGGTAGACAAACCAAAGTGATAGCTATGTACCAGCAATGCCAGTGGCACAAATCCTTCCGGGCCATAATAAAATATGAGATTTGGCATAAGCCAACCCTCTTCCTGGGCTACGAAAACCCATACGTGATTATTTTCTTAACCAGTGCATTTTACGAGCAAACCTTTTCCGGGAGTATTTAGTGAATCCGCCCTTTGTATCTTATTGTCAAACCCAAATGGTTTTTTCTTTATCGCCAAAAAAATATTTTTAAAAGCACTTTATTAGTTGCAACATGTATAGCCTAGACTCCTATTTTGAACTCAAATGCACGAAGCTTTGGTTAGCTGAGTGTTCGTTCTTGCTGGCATATAAAACATATAAGTTTATTAAGTTGTGAATTTAGTTCGAGATTACAATTTCTTTAAAGGGTATACCAAGATAGTCTTTTGAAAAGTGCCCACAGGTCCAGGCTTTGGGGGCACTTTTCAAAAAACTATCCTGCTAAATAATACCCTTTATATTTCATATAGGAAAATACTTCATATTTTGATAGACTTTCTAGAATTTCTACACATTTACCACAAAATGGAAAAATCAAATTAAATCTCAAATTCAACCATATTTTCCAAACGTTTATTTGAAATTTAGAACCCAATCCATTATGTGAAAGAAGATAAGTAAACGCATCGTATGGAGAAGCAATCAATCAATGAATCAGGCCGAATCGGTTTATCTAAGTGGTTAAAAATGTTGGAGAATGAACCCTCCATTTCAGTTAAGCGGAGTCTTTAATCTGTGCGATATCTATTGGGCTTGAGTTGAGTTGCTGATCTGCTAGAATTAACCTAACAAATTAATACAGTTATTGATTGATATCATTTTCAATTACCTTTATGTTCATTTGGTTTTCACTTTTTGTCGATTGAACCCCCAAGGGTTGACCAAAAATCCTTTTATATATAATGCTCACCGAGGTGAAAGCAAGCACTATGATAAGAATTGTTTAGGCTGCTGTGCGCTGACAATAATGTATGTCAAGTCTTTATCTCGTTTTAGATTTTTTTTCTTATTTGTCAGTACAGTATTACTGACTATTGTGACAAAAATGTGGCATACTTATAAATTTTTGAGAGTATTTTCAAAGTTCAAAATATTGAGTCAGAACTGTTTGATCGACTACTGTCGATCGTATGACGTTTTTTATGACAAAATTACGACGACATCCGTGGTCGAGTGGCCTTGTACACCGGGTTCGATCCCCGGTTGGGTCAATTTAGAAAAAAACGAACTTTTCTATATTGGCTCAGGTTTGGGTGTTTGTGATGCCACCGTTGTCTCTGATTTCCATAACACAACCGCTTTAGCTACTTACTTTGGAATCGGAGCAATGTATGTGATGTTGTCAAATATTTAATATTTTACCCAGATTACGGAAGCTCATCTATATCTTCAAAACCCTTAAGCACGTAGCGGACCGCAAAGTCATCAAGACGGTATATTTTGCGCTATGCCAGTCACTATTGGAGTACTGTATTGTGGTATGGGGTGGTGTTGCAAAAACAGATCTCCTCGAAGTAGAGAGGGCACAACGTGCTATTCTTAAAGTGGCCGCTGGTCTTCCTTTCCGGCACCCTACAGTAGACCTCTACAGAGAGTGGAAAGTACTCACAGTCAGACAGACCTACATTCTGAACACCATCTTAAAAAAACACACTCAGTTGAACTATGATCCTGATTTGTTAAAGGACAAGCGTAGAAAGGACATCGTTTGTCAAACTGTTTCTCTAAGGACAGCTACCTCACACAATTTTTTTGTTTTCATGGGTAACTACCTTTATAATAAGTTGAATGCGATTCTTAATATCTATCCCCTCCCCAGAGCCAGGTGTAAAGTAACGATCACAAACTACTTAAAAGAACAGGACTACCAAAAGACCGAAAATTTGCTTGTTCCTCTAAAATAAAAATCTAAATTACCTACTGCACGCATAAAAAATAATAAATACTTAAATAAAAAAAACAAATTATAAATTATATAACAAAAACTTAATGAATAACATTGGCTTCTCCTTTCGACTCGAGAAATGTCGGCAAATATAATAACATTGGCTCATATACACTCACACTTTTCACAATCATACACACTTACACACACAAGCACTCTTACACACACAACCACATAATTCTGCTACTATTTAAAATGATTAGTATGTACTAGTTCTATAAGTTATCTTTATTAAGTTTTCATGCAATAATTAATACCACCTATGCTATCTCTTCACATAGGTCTACAAATACGATTAGCTAAGAACACAATTGTATCCTTTTGCGGGGGTGGCCTGGTGACCTGTGTAACCGGTTTTCTTTTAAAACCTATTGCGGGCACCAGCTTCTCACACTTCAGGCCTACATGTATTTCAGTCAAATATGTTATAGTATTAAGTAACCTATTGTGTGATGAGGAAATAAATGATTTATTTATTTATTTATTTATTATTCAGTATCGGAAACCCAATACCTATTTACTTACGAAACTTCGTAACTTTACATAATGAGGCAAGTTATATAGAAGAGAATTATAGTTTCAGTTTAAGAGCTTACATAATATAACCAATACCGTAGTTAATATTACGGCAATAGCTGTAAATATTATGTAAGTTTAATCAGCTGTAGTTTAAGTTTATTAATAGGATAGTATGGAAAACAAAAGTTCCAGTTTTAACAGATTTACTTACCGTGGTACCTATACCATCATCAGATATAATAAAATTGCCATACATACAATAATAACTTCTTGGAAATATAAGAAGAGGTCTGGTGTCGAAAAGCTGACATCTGAAAACTTTTGTGGTTAAAATTTAAAATTTTAAAGTTTGTCATTTTCAGTGTCAACTCCATAAGTTATGAGTTGACACTGAAAATGACAATTGATGAATTGTTGACAATGAAGAAGTAGAAAGTCAACTAAGTTGCAGCAACATTTTAACCAACTTGAAACAAAAAAAAAATGAAAGTAGATAGATATTGATAATGAAATGTACGGTATTGTTTCATTACTCAAAACATACGGGCACTGCATTAAAATCGTGCAGATAGTGTAAATGTGGGCTCCGATTAGCCGCTGCAATACTACTGCGTTATTTATGACTCTATTACAAAATTGCATAATTTAAATTGTACCGTGGCGTGTTTTTGAAATTTTTAATTATTAGCACCTCGAAGATATTTTAACTTGTATTACTTTATTATATTACAAAGTAGACGTCTACCTACATACAAGTTTATGCTCCCGACTTGTAATATTTTCAAGGTCTAATCTATGTTTATATCAAAATTCACCAAAATTTGGTTAAGCTGTTTAGACTTGAAATCTTGTGACAAACTAGCAGATTATAGTTAGTTTTGCATTAAAAATATTATTTAAATTTTGTGATTTTAGCATTCACAATGCTATTTTTATATAATACTAAATAATATACTAGAAAAAATACGACTCGCACCAGATCAACACCACCAAATCGCACCGAGAACATGATCTGGTGCGAGTCGTATTTTTTCTAGTATATTATTTAGTATTAAAAATATTTATATCCTTATTTACCTGTAAACATGTTATTTTTATTATCGCTCAAGTTCAATTTCATTTTTAGTAAAAAAAATCATTTACGTGACTTCAAAATCGAGAACGCCCTTGAAATTTAATTTCTATTAACGTAAAAATATTTATATCTGCCGTGGTAAAATGTGAAGTGAATTCTAGATGAGGAATTATGAACTCTCTTGGCAGGAGATTTCTGAAATGTCTTTTATGCCAGAAATGTTCATTAAATCTCAGAATAATCAAAGTTTTTACTAATATGGATAAAAACATGCTTACATAATTACTAAAAAAATTGGGGTTAAATTTTATGAAAGTAGGTAAACTTATATAAGATTTGGTAAAAATATATAGAATAGTACCCCTAGCACAAAATGATTTTTATTTCGCCTCTCGACGATAGAATGGGATTTCCCATAGAGGACGATCCCTATCGAGTACTTTTACGCGCGTTTTTTCTCGATACCTAGCTGTTCGTGCTCTTGAATATGAATAATTATCCTCTAGAGAATAAAACACAGATAGCCAGTTCGGCCCGAGTTTAAATTACATAAATATTTGACAACAACACATACCTACATTCGATTCCACATAAAATAGCTAACTTGTATTAAGAATATCTGAGATAACGGTGGACCTTTTCTATGTTGACTCATCTGGGAATCGAACCAGGGCCTTCAGAGATGGCCACAACATGAAAACCAATGCACAAGACACTCGATCATTGAGGTATAATCAATTAAGAAAAAACATTACACTTATTATATAGTTGTTCTATCTCACGAAGTCCATTCGGCAATGATCATGCGGCATGCTTTCGTATTACGCACACTAAAACAATGTGTGTGTACACGCCTAATGGCCGAATACTCAAAAGATACTCAACTTTGAGGGGCGCTCAAACATCATGCTGTCTTTGTCGTATCTTTGACATTTAATGCAACAGGACGATGTTTGAGAGCCTCTCAAAGTTGAGTGACGTTTGAGTATTCGGCCATAATAACAGTCATAGCCGGACTAACTTTGTGAGATATAAATACTATACGAAATTTGTTGGCTAAATCATCCCATGCCTCTACTGCCTGCGTGGGACGAGTTGAAACTTTCTAATTAAATCCTATTTCCTTCCATCTGCCCACCCCGTCTTAGGGTTGACTAAAAATATAATGCATTAAAAGCACATCTGTTTTATGAAATCATTTTCTTTTTAATTGACCGAGCGAGTGCTTCAGCTTGGGCAAAAATGTTTTCGCATGTCCGTCCGGCTGTACGTTAGTTCTCATCTACAGGTCGCATTTCTCAACCGATTCTCGTGAAATTTTGTGAGCAGGTTCTATAAATTTAGTATTCCGCAATTTTTCTAAATGGCGGAGTTATGGGTACAATCATATTTTAGACATTTCGAAAAATGATCAAAAATTTAATTTTCACTAATAAATTAAAATATAGGGAAAGTTTAATGGAGTTATTCGTTTCATAGAAAACGAACGCCCAGCATAATTATTGTTTTCAGGGTTCCGTACCAAAAAGGAACCCTTATGGTGCAACACAGTATGTCTAATGCTATCAACTTGAAATTTGGAATAGTTTTAGATGACGTTTGCCCAACTATTTTGCAAATAAGAGAGGAATAAAAATATTTATACTTTTTTGCAACAGGGACTGAAAGGGGCTCTTAAACTTCGAAGTGAAGCTACTAGTTTTTTACTTAAGGCACAGCAAACAAGACAAAACACTTTTGATAGTGAGAAGAGTCTCGCAAATGTGTATTAAGTGTCTAAATTAGCATAAACCAATATAATAAATATATTAGTTGCTAATAGTGGTTAATTATAATTTCAATATAAACCATCCCAGTCAGATCCCAGTATATTACTTATGTAACGTGTCTTCAGAAACAATGCTCTTGTACAAATATCTACCGGCCTACTTTTATTTGATATCCGATATGGAAGCAACTCCCTATTGCAATGGAGTTCTTATTATATCAAAGAGAATACATTATCGTAGCAAACTGTTTCTTATTCTATTCTTTTATAATATTTTGTATCTTTTATGCAATTGTAATTGTATCACCACTGAATGCAGACCTAATCTTTTTTTGCATGCCTAGAAAAATGTTACGCATCACGCATGTGAGCGTGTGATGGTGGTTGAGGGACTTTCCAGAAAGGGGCAAGCCAGCACTGTCCAGCTATTACTGGCAGCGACGGCGGATACCCTCCAAGACCACCTCCATGACAGCCCCTAGAAGCTCGATGGAACCTCGGGAAGAAGGCCATACCCTTTAAAAAACCCCGGCACTTGCCCTCCGGTTGGTCCCGGGGGACCCTTATATGAATCACCTTATGACCCGTGCGCGGCGGCCTATCGGCAACCCAGGCAACTCACTGATAGAAGATGGCTGAGCAAGTTTGGCATACTGCTCAACCAATCGATGGGGTCGTGCAATAAAGGCGATGGTTCAGGGGGATGCCTATGCCTACATACAATGCGATCAATTGGATAGTAGACGGTGGTCCGCGGCAACTTCACTCGAGAATCAAGCGTTCTGAAGTTGGTCACATCTGTTGGACAAAGTCAAATTAATCGCATTGTAGCTGTGTGCGTCATGCGGTTACAATACGATGATTAGGTACTTTAGTTCATCTATATATATAAAAGGGAAAATCACTCACTCACTCACTGATCACGAAATCTCAGAAACTGCAAGTGCTAGGAGTCTCAAATTTTGCATGGGGTCTCCTTTTAGGGCGTAGGTGCTCACTAAGACGGGATTTTGCGAAATTCAACCCCTAAAGAGGTGAAACAGGGTGGCAAAGTTTGTATGGGAGAGCGCGATTCCTTGGCCCGATTGACTTGAAATTTGGCATAGACATTCTTTCACAAAATTATTTGAACACGTGTTTCGTATTTTTTTTAATATTTATCCCCTAACAGGGTTAAAAAGTGATAGAAAGCTACTTTTGGGGTGATTGACTTCGACGTCGGAATTGAAACTTCTTTGTGCATTTGACTGATTAATTAAGAAAAATAAATATCATTTGTGATCTCAACGTAGTATAACGTTCTCTTTGGTCATTTCCCCTGAGAGTAGGTAGAATGCATTTCATTGAATTGTACCTATAGCGTTATGTTGGCAGTGCTGACATTTTTTCCTTATTGCGTTGTAATAAGGTGCAAAATTATTCCATCTGATTATCAGATTAATTTTAAAAGAATACAATATCCGGTCAAGTCGCCTATGCTATGACAATTAATAAGGCTCAGGGACAAAGTTTAAGAGGGGCTGGTATAGATCTGCGCAGTGATTGTTTCTCCCATGGCCAGCTCTAATGTCGCCACCGGATAAAATAACAAGAAATGTGGTAGGTATACAACATGTTACAAAAATACCCCTAATGCCGAATATGGTATATAGGGACCATCAAACTGAACATATTTTACTATTAGGACAAAAAAATCAGCCATTGTGAAAAGATAAATATATACATATATTTCTCTTTTCACAATGGTTTGGGACTTCCGCCTATATACCATATTCGGCATTAGAGTTATTTTTGTAACACGTTCTATATTATACAGAAGTGTTGGATGATCGAGATTGATAATCCTGATAATGCACAACATATTTTTATTTAGAACTAGCTGCACCCGGCATGCGTATTGCAATGCTCCGTTTTTTTAGCCAGGGACCTTCTCGCAGAATTACAACTCACCAAAGTTTCATCATAATTGGATCAATGGTTTAAGAGTCCCGTCGTCTGTACATTTAGATCTTTTAAACTATGCATAAAAAACCGCATCAAAATCGGTGCATAAGTTTGGGAGCTAGGTTGCCTCAGACAGACAGACACACACAGTTCAAACTTATAACACCCCTTGCGTAAGTTGTGTACGTCGTATATACATATACATAGTGGTGGCCACATAATTAAGGACCCAAGTTGATTTTCATACAAACGAGGTAATTTTGAAGTGTTGGTTTTCCGCTAGGGATTGAACTAGCTGTGATCTGATGATGGACATCTAGGGAGTGAATGGAGAAGATTCAGATCGCAATACACACCCAACTGATCTGGTCAGCACTCTAAGAGATGTAAGCTGTAAATCAGAATTTTCAGTTGCAAGATTTTCATACATTTTTATGCTATATTCGCGGTTTTTTTAAACATATCCTTACATCTCTTAAAATGCTGGTCAGATCACTTGGGTTTGTATAGAAATCTGGATCTCCTCCATTCACTCCCTGGATGGCCATCACCAGATCACCGCTCGGTCAATCCCTGGCGGAGAAGCAATGCTTAAAAGTTACTTCGTTTGTATGAAAATCGACTGGTGTCCTTAATTATGTGGCCACCACTATATATAGATATCCTGTAGTATAGTCTAATAACTTCACACTCACCACATTAGTAACTACACTATACCCGTGCGAAGCCGGGGCGGGCCGCTAGTTAGAAATAAAACACTTTTTACGCATTACAGCGCGTATGTGAATCATTAGAATCATTATATTATCAAAAGGATTTATCTCTTAAACCTTATCCCAATTTATTTGTGGTCGATTCAACAGTCGTTTCATCATTTGATCCTTTTTCAATTAACATGCATGAATCGGTTTTTGTTGGTTAACATTATTATTGTCCAAGACATAATTAATTATTTAAGTTACATCAAAAGTATTATTATGAGAAGATTTCATAAATTTCAGTATGATGATAAACAGAAATCTGTAATTGGTTTGCGTCGATAATTTTCAAATCAACATGAATAGTTTGTGAAGAAATTAAAACATTTCCAAAGTATAGTTTTAATTAAAGACCTTCTCGAAATTTCATTACCCAATCTGACTTCAACTATTTCAAACTTAATTTGAGAAATCCCAAATATTTTCATAAAGTGTTAAATTGACCCGATATAGTTAGTTTGAATAATTTTGATGAAAACTGAAGTTTCAACAAAACTTTTAGGGTATTGAATAAGTGCCTTAATAAACGTGAATAGAAAAGGGTATTTTATTAAATTTGGATAGCATTTCACCAAAGCAATAAATCAATTTTTAAATAAAAAAATCACTTTTCCTTACGTTCGCAGCAAAAAACAATTTTTCTGCGAGTTTTACGTGTCAAAAGCGCCTTTTTTGTGCTGGAGAGGTGAAAATTATATTTCGACATAACAAATCAAATAATTACTTATATAAACGTTTATCCAATAATTTGTTACGGTACATACATTCCATGATTACATACTATTACCACTACATAAACCATACATACCTACATAACGGGTATCATTTTACCACCTACTGCAAATGGAAATTCCATGCTCAAAAGACAGTAAATACAAAAAAAGAAGATATTGATTGATGCAAAATTTGGCTATAACTTCCACACAACAAATGGCAAAACATGCAAGAAATCTAAGTGAAGCGAAACAGCAACATATCGCCAGCAACTTTCTTGCCTTGTACCAACCACTCACTCACGTGTTTCGCCCCAACACGGAGCACCATCAGGAGCTGTTAGACTGTGCAAAGCCGCTGGCGTTAGGGACAAATTCTGTGGGATGGCAGAAGCAGTTTCAGCATCCCGTGGTGGGCTTGTTTCGGTGAGCGACCCACTGACTTGGCTGCGGAAGCAGTGCGAAAGCGACTACCCATAGCCGAAGCAGATATGGGCAGAGTGCACAGCGTGTGGTTTTTAGTGGGTTGGCCCCCTATCCGGCCCCCCATCCAGCCTGCAGGGGCCGAGTGGAGGATCGGCTAGGCGGAAAGTGGGTGAGTCCCACATAGCTGCCGTCGCTCTTCCAAATGACGGAGTGAGCATTAGCATGCATTTTCCACTCGTAAAAAAAAGACTGCAAAGCCAAGCACCGAATGATTATTAGCACCCAGTAACGCTACTTTCGAATGTTGAATGTAGAGTTCAAAACTAATCGAAATTCACAGATTATTTTCTGGTGTACCTACGTATTCACGTAAAATACGACACAGCTACACTCAATTTTTTCGTTATAATTCTTAAGTTCCTGTATCAAATTATAAAACTTTAACCAAACTAACTGTCCCATAGCTTTGGAATATACAATTTTACATGCCATTAACTATTTTACTGCATATTCATGAAACCCTTATAACAAATCAAATTGCAAACTCGCATAAACTGTTGTCATTAAAATCAAATTAAATGTATGTGTCATCAAATGTAGCGGCCATTCCGAGTATATGACATAATACATACTCATTAAATGAGGAGATATGCAGTGTGTAGCTGCTGCATGAAGTGTGTAAGTTTGTGTTTAGTTGTGTCTCTGTCTTTTCATAAATGTCCTGTAAATTAAACTTAGTCATTTTCGGGAGGAAAAACTGAAAAAACAGCGATATAAGAAGTTGTTATTAATTTTCAGCGAGCAAAACAAAAAAATCCAAATAGAAGATGGGCTACTGTCGCTTATGTATTTCGTAATTTCGAAGTTTTCAAAAAGATTTAAAAAAGACTCATAACTTCTCTGGTTCCTCTGGATCTAAAACTTCCATCGGAATTACATTCAAATCGTTTGAATGCGGTCCGGTTAATGGCGGCTGCAAACTTCATTTTTGCATTTACCGCTCGGCATCTTCAAAATCCTGGTTCAAGCTGGAGTAATTTTTCTGTATTGTATTCTTTTGAATTCCATAAAAAATGCGCACCATACATAATTTGCGCCGCAAATCGCATAAGAAATTCGTGATTATCAAATCAAAAATGTTTCAATTATGTTTCCATAACAGCATTTTAAGGGGTTCCGTAGTCAACAAGGAACCCTTACAGTTTCGCCATGTCCATCCGTCCGTCCGTCTGTCCGCAGCCTAGCTCATGGACTCTTAGTACTAGAAAGCTGTCATTTTTAGGTTACCTCCCCTACACGTGAAGTGGGGATGTAATTTTTTTTCTTGTTACCCCATAGTGTGGAGTGTCCTTAGATAGAAATTTTAAAAATAGTGGGTTTGTGGTAACAGTTTTTAGATTTAGGCATCCGTTTATGTGAATAATTATTAAGCTTTAAAGTGCAAAATATTGTTAGAGTCAAGTGTCCCCAAGTCTGTGCGTATGGATTCTGATAATCAACACTATTTCGTCACTGGAGCATTTTGATTTTCTTCCAACTTTGGGAGTCTGAGAAATCATAGTAAAATTCGTCTAGGGGATTATTTTGCTTCTCTTTCTGCCCTCTTATACCTTAAAAGTAGTAGTATTATACCTCATAAGTTTTGTCTGCCTAAACTTTTTATATTACGAACGGATTATGGACATACGCCAACAAGAGTGCCAACACATAATGTAAATAAACCAGGCCAATATTAAAAGAGGAAAAAAGCCAATTTTTATCGATATGCGCCTTACATAATTATTAAATAACTCTTCAATACTTTTCATTCATTCAATAAATGTTGCCACTATTGTTCTACAATTGTCATCATTTTAATTTGGGAGAATTATTTAAAAATCTTGGATTTCTCGTAGTCACAATGCTATTTGTTATACTAGAAAAAATCGACTCACCCGTACCTCAGACTAGATTCGAACCAACTTAGGATTCCGGCCCAATGCACTGACCAATTATGCTAGTGTGTCGCTAGTAGGATCAGCGAAATTTTCTAGTACTTTATGCATTTTCGCTGCAAGTCAGCGTTATTTCATCAATGTGAGGAATACCCTCGACATTCGAAATAAATATTGTGAAATAAATGTTTGAATATCGATAAAAATGAAACTAAAGTATGTCAAAATAATTTTTTTATATTACCTGCTCGTCAATGGCATATTTTTTGTCATGCAAACCTTTCCTAAAGTAAGTCATTACAGCCCCACGGTCTAGTCGGGTCATAATGTTGTACTATACATGGGAAATAATGTGATTTGAATTTGGAATGCAACCCATGTAGTCGTGCTTGATCGAGGTTGGTTTCAAAAATGTTTAGGTGCAATGAGATTTTATTCTGACTTGAAAACTTTTTACGAAATTCATTTTCACCCGCGCACCAAGAAGGATTTAATCGAATGCCGAACTGACCACTACATAATAGACGACAAAAAAAAGAAAAAAAGGCGCCACCCGCTCAAATCGCTATGCTGTTATCTACACCAAAGTTGCCTCGCAGAAAGTATAAAAAGCAGAGTATGCATCGCGGGCTTAAATGTGTATTTGTTTTGGGCGATCTTGAATGAATATAGCACCGGGGACATAATACACTACTTTAGGCCCTTGTTGCATAATCTACTATTTTAAAGCAACCTCATTACTTGTTTTGAACTCTTTTCTATGCAACCTGTGACCAATAGCTTTATTAACCTATTTATTGCATTAAAAAAATAGACTTCAATAGGTCAGAAACTCAATTTCAGAATTCAGTTAAACCTTGATGAAATTAAAACACTGTAAAGTAGCTCAGTCGCGTACTGACGTACCGCGCAGCTGTACGACTTGACTCTAACAAAATTTTGAACGGATCCCTGAATCGAAACATGATGAGACATCAATTTTATAGCTCCTATAAATCAGATGCAACGTTTCTTTACGATTTAACCCATGAACACTGAACATTTGGATTTATAGGTGCAGAAGCATAAAGATTTTGTGATATTTACTTTG
The DNA here is from genome assembly GCA_963556745.1 of Catoptria pinella. Classification (NCBI taxonomy): domain Eukaryota; kingdom Metazoa; phylum Arthropoda; class Insecta; order Lepidoptera; family Crambidae; genus Catoptria; species Catoptria pinella. The sequence goes on along the minus strand of OY750774.1, from coordinate 10,715,357 downwards.
TAAAAAATGGTTTAACTTTGAATTGAATTGAACTGCAAATTATTATGTGAGTTAATTTAAAAATTTACACGTTATTATAGAAACTTCAATGAAATTTTAAAGTATCATCAGTTAAGTATTGACTTGAGTAACACTTAAGCTTTTAACTAGCTAAATAATTAGTAAGTCTTAGTAATAAGAAAAATAAAAGAGACGGTTACATTCCAAATGAGTATAGTTACTATTGTAACTGTAAAAAAAAGAATATTTACTAAAAAAACGGTCAAGAGCGAGTCGGACTCGCGCACCAAAGGTTCCCTTTTCATCATCATTCTGAAAAAGTTTACTATTTAGAGACATTGTTTTATTTTTCTATAATTTTTACATAAACTTCTATCACATAAAATAATTTCAGATTTTCCACCATGCAAACTTCGGAAATAAGGGGGAGAACAAGGTTTTTTTTAATTTTTCATCAAAAGTCGAAAACTATACGGCCTGAAAAAATAAAAATAAATGTTTGAGAATGTGCAAGCAGCACTCTTACATAACATGATACCCCATATGCCCTAGTAGCCTCACTACGCAGTTTTATGACCCCCTTTCAGTCCTTGTTGCAAAAAATATAAGTATTTTTATTTCTCTCTTATTTGCAAAATAGTTGCCCAAACGTCATCTAAAACTATTCCAAATTTCAAGTTGATAGCATTAGTAGTTCTCGAGATATACAGCTGTGGCAGTCAGACTGAGTCGCACCATTAGGGTCCCTTTTTACCATTTTGGTACGGAACCCTAAAAACAGTGGTTTTCCTTAACTTCGTTTGCGCATAAGCCTCCTTTTTCCCGGAATTGAGAATAATTAACTGTAGCTTCTTAACCTTTTACCCTAAGACTGGTAACATATAAAAACAATTTTAATAAATAAAGGAGCTCAATGGCGCAGTGGTATGGCACCTGGCCTAGCGAGTGCGGAGGTTAAGCAACTTTTGTGAAGGTCAGTCATGGGGTGACCAAAAATTTATTATCACGAGCTCCTCTATGCTTAGAAAGCACGTTAAGCTGTTGGTCCCGGCAGCATTTGCAGTTGATAACACCCACCAATCCGCATTGGGCTCGCGTGGTGGGTTATGGCTATGTTTTTGCGCGATTAAGTAACAAACTTCTAAACATCAGATTTTTCTAAACTTTCACATTTATAATATTACTTGTAGGATGGGAGATACTGTATGCTAAGCTTAAGCTTGATCCGTTTTGTGGCTTGAGCTCTGCCGTGATGAATCAGTCAGGACATATTTGTAAGTACCTAGTACCTATAAATGTATGTCATACACCTATATTATTTAGAAATAGTAATCTGACATAAAGAACATAAAGTCAGCCCGTTATTTTCCTCTTACGAATAAATTCTGCATTAGTTTTGTCGAAAAAGGTTTGACGTACCTACTTAATGACCTCATTAAGCCGTATCGAGACTATGTAATGGCACGCTTTGTTTATGCACAAATTAAGTTTCATATATGCATACAACAATGACTTGATTTATCAAATTAGAATAATGTTAGTAACATTGTTTTGGGCACAGATAACATCCAGTTTTTACTTTATTATGGGAAAAAACTTTCACTATGAAGTATTGTTTTTTTTAAGGAAATATTATTCTTCCTAAGCTCGTTTTGTTTACTAAGCAATCTGCTGTAAGTGGAGACAAAAGTCTTATTATTTATAAAAAAAAGTTCAAACGACTGATTGAATTGTTTTGACGACCTCCGTGGTCGAGTGGCTTTGTACACCGGTTTTCAAGGTGTCGCCATCTCTGAGGTCCCGGGTTCGATCCCCGGTTGGGTCAATTTAGAAAACGAACTTTTCTATATTGGCTCAGGTCTGGGTGTTTGTGATACCACCGTTGTCTCTGATTTCCATAACACAAGTGCTTTAGCCACTTACTTTGGAATCGGAGCAATGTATGTGATGTTGTCATCATTATTTATTAACAGAATTAAAGTGTAAACAAAATATCCAATTTCTCTTATTTTTAACAAATTTTGATATATTTGAGTTTTTTAAATAAACGTTGTGAATACAGACTTTGCAACTTTACCGCACTGGAAAAGGTATTAAAATATCAGGGGCCACGTTGTAAATCATTTATTTTTGAATTGATTCTATGTAAGTAATACGTAGTCTAATTAAAATTAAGCTTGCCTACTACCGCTTCGCATCGTGATATGGCTGTAGGGATGAAGCTCTAGACCGAATTTCAAGAGCTTACCGCACTCCGCCCAGGGGCCCTACCGGCTAACTTTTCGAACTTCGGCGGGTCTGCCGAGCTTCAACTTAAAACAGATAATTCGAAGTAAGGAGTTTCGTATTGTAGGGTGACCTGTCGAACAGTTAACCACATAAAATTCGAACCTTCACAGATCGTAATTATTCATCAAAAACAACCTTTTTTTTATTCTACCCAATACTCAGGTTTCTTGGCTACATATTGGCATTTAAGAAATGTTATTTTTAGTTAAACTTTTTGTTATACCAAAGATTTTTTCAAAAATGAGAATTGGCTAACTATGTCCACACTACCGTACACTATTAACCAGAGGGGTTTGCAACAGTTAACCATGGGGTACACAATTAGTCACGTATAATGATAAATTAATTGTCATTAAATAATGACAGTTTATGTTATGAAATAGACCTTTAATTTTTTTATTAAACAGTATTATTATGAAAATTAACACAAAATATTACTTTCTTATAATAATTACGAACAATTTAACGTGATTATAAAATCAACAATAAGACTCTTTGCTTTGGAATATTTCTTGGCTCTAAAAGCTTTAAAAGCATTATTTATTTTATTTATGTCACTATTAGGAGGTTTCATACATCTCAAATATAATATTTTATTAATTATCACGCACATTAGATAGTGGTGGCCACATAATATGGACACCGGTCGATTTTCATACAAACGAGATACTTAACTTTGAAGCCTTGGTTCTTCGCCAAGGATTGACCGAGCCATGATCTGATGATGACCACCCAGGGAATGAAATTGATCAGCATTCTAAGAAATGTAAGGATCAGAGTTTTCAATTTCAGGATTTCCATACATTTTTATGCTAAATTTGTGGTTTTTTTAAACATATCCTTACATCTCTTAGAATGCTGATAGATCAGTTGGTTGTGTATATCGATCTAGAATGGAGGAACATTCACTACCTGGATGACCATCATCAGATCACGGCTCGGTCAATCCTTGGCGGAGAACCAAGGCTTCAAAGTTACCTCATTTGTATGAAAATCGCCTGGTGTCCTTAATCATGTGGCCTGGCCACCCCTCTATATAACTAGAGAGATCAATGTAGTAAGATATCAATGTATTTTATTAGCATATTCAATTGCTTTTTTTATAGCGTCTTGCTGAATATCCTCCTACTTTTCGTTTTTGTTACTTAGTACCTACATCCCATCTAAAATAGAAAAAGAATATGAAATTGAACAATAAAACATAAAAAAAATTACACAGTTAACAATAGTTAGTCCACAATTACCCATGGTTGACTGTTGGACATAGAAATTTGGTTATTTGTAGAACACCCTTCTTCTGAACTCGTTACGCTAAGCTAATTTTTTAATGAGCGTCTCTACTCAGTTAATACAAATAGTAAATGAAGCACGCTTAGTAAGTCAACACAGCCGACACATAATGATTTGCAAAATATTATACAAAAAGAAGTGAAAGGAAAAAGAGCTGACGTTTTTTTTTCAACTTTTTCCACTAAAAAACACAAAATTCGACCTCACACAGCCGACGTTAGGGCAAGCTCTCTGGCAACTGGGGACAGGGGAGGGGGCATGTTTTGACATTTAAATCACGCGGCGGCACGAGTTGACAGTGTCGCATTTACGAAATAATCGACACGTGCAAGGAAAAACATCGTAACTCAGTTTTAGGCGGTATTGAGTTAAGATGATATTCTTACTCAGCAAAAAATGCGGAATTTTTCACTCTTATCGTCGTATCTAAATTCGTTATAGTTTAAAATATACACACAGTAATAACATCGTAAGTAGAGGTCAACTGCAGGTACTAAAATTGTATATTTAGTTACATGCGGTTTTTTTTTGCTTACCATTATTAGTTTACATGAATAAAATTGTAATTCAAGATACGATCTTGTTCTTAGAAAATTTGGTACTTTTTCGTGTGTTTCGATTCCACCGCGACACACGAAAAAGCACCAATTACAGAAGCAGGAAGTAGGTAGACAGCCAGTATTATCGCCATATGTAAAGGGAGTGACGGATAAGGTCTCAAATATTTAAAAAAAAGTATGCAATAAAAACTATCTTCACTCCTTTGAAAAAGGTATTGCAATGTCTACGGTCCCCGAAAGATAATTTTCCTTTGGAGAAACCTGGTGTTTATAAGATCGACTGCAGTTGTGGTAGTTCATATATCGTACAAACAAAACGCACAATAGCATGCCGTATAAAGAAACACATAAAAACGGTCAAAAACAACGATACGCAAAAATCGGCCATCGTTGAACATTTAGTACATTCTGACACAAATCACTGGATAGAGTTGTATGACCCTCAGATTATCTCAACAGAATGCCACTACATACCGAAAATGATCAAAGAAGCGATTGAAATTACCAAATACAAAAATTTCAATCGTGAAGATTGTTTTTTTGTGGAGTATCTGGAATCCAGGAGTCCGATTGTGTAAAAACAACAAAAAATCATAAAAGTGCCGTTTCGCGTACAGATCTGTATCTGTTGAGTGTCGTGTGTCGAGAACAGAGGGCCTAGTACAAGTTAGAGTTTTCACTTTTCGCTTAGTTAACTATCGGATATACTGCTCAGAGTCAACGTTAGTGAGAGAATGAGTAAAAGAGAAAACGATAATTACTATTCGAAAAGTGAAAATAGCAACTCGTACTAGGCCCTCATATTCGAGTTTGAGTTTGCAGACAGTGGTACCAGTATCTAGCGTAATAATAAAAGACTTAGACGGAGGGTAGAACGATTCGTCTGCCAATGACATCTACCCGCACGCAACAATCGACAGTTCTTCAGTGACCATGGCGCAAGCAACTGCGCCGAAATATCAGAGTCTCATAAGTAAACAGGTACATGGTGTAAATCCGTCGGTATTTACACCATGTTTTAATAACTATATAGTTTATTCTAATAACGTCGATCGATTGAACCATGGAAATATAAAACAATATAAAAACTACATTTTTATTTCCAATTGTAACCCTAAAACACATACTTAAACTATTTAAAAATTGTATCTCAGACATGCATTAATATTTTTCTGTGAATATAACAATTTCATACAATTTATAATTGTATGTCTGAGTTACAATGTCATTTTATAAAGTATATGTGGATGAATTTGATTGTAATTCACAAAAACATACAATAAATCATTCAATATATACATTTATGTCATCATAATAACACAATAGTTTAGTGCTTACCACGTTTACTTAAATGTTCAAGATCGATTGGCATTAGGACTTATACGAAATTAGTAAGATTTTTTTGAATCTTTGTTGCGCTCTCCTGTGAAATGCCAAAAACTTAGTTACGATGTTTTTCCTTGCACGTGTCGATATACATTTATGTCATCATAATAATACAATAGTTTAGTGCTTACCACGTTTACTTAAATGTTCAAGATCGATTGGCATTAGGACTTATACGAAATTAGTAAGATTTTTTTGAATCTTTGTTGCGCTCTCCTGTGAAATGCCAAAAACTTAGTTACGATGTTTTTCCTTGCACGTGTCGATATTGAGCTGGTTGATTGTGTCCGAGTGGTTAACTGATCAACATGTGACCCTACTATTCGCCGAAGTTATTTAGAAGATATCGATGTTCGTGTGACATCATGAGTTGGGGTTCGCCATTTTGGCCCGATTGGGGCTCGATTTATCTGTTCTGATTTGAAGCCCGGCAGACTTTCCGAAATTCGATGCGTTAGCCGGTACGGCTGACCTGACTTCGTTAGAGTCCGGTTTTTTCTTCTTTCTTGGACAAAATCATTAGACCTTTTTTCATTGTAATGATTTTGACCAAACCCTAGTTGCCACATGGCTGGGCTCTACACAGGTGGGTACTTACAAAGATATATGCATCTTTCAAGAAATCCCCCACTTGTGTAGTGTAGAATTTTACAAAAAACTAAGCGGGGTAAAGTTAAAATTAAGTTTGGGTTTCAAAAGAAATCAAAGTCCTAAATGTCTTGAAAGTCTAAGTCAAATGTGTTGATATTTGGTTCTCTATAATTAATAAAGAAATGAAATACCTACTCCTAGTCTTTTGTACATATTCTAAGGTAGGTAATAATCTAACACGTTGTATTTCAAGTTTTAAGTTTTATAAGACCGATACTAGTTTACTACTAGTCATTAGGAGTGAGTGGGGGGGGGCACAGGCGTGGATCCAGCTTCTGATGTTCTCATCTATAACGGTAACTAAAGTTTTAATCTGTTTGGGCATTTACATATTTTTAATCTACAGTCAGATGTCTTAATTTTCCTGTTTGAATTGAAGATGGAAACAAAATTAAGTAAAACGAATTTGAGTTTTTTTGTAATATCTTAATGAGTTTGTAAAAAAGGCATTGAATTTTTTTATACGTAATTATCAAGGGACATTCTAATTAAGTTTGTATTCGTTATAAAAAAGCTTTAAGCACTGTGTCAGCAATTAATTAAAGACATTGTAACAGTTAGGTATAATTACTGCGGAATATCAAAGCGTTGCTAGATCTTCTTTTTTTCAAAAATAAGAACAATTAAAGTGGAGACGTGTATAATTAATGCGTTAGAAATAAATGACACGTGTAAGTATTTAATGTAAATGCAAAAAACGTTTACGGTGTACAGAAAAACCCTCAAAGGTTCATAGGACACCGTCTTTGCATGAAATTAAATTGTAGATGTGTTTTTATAATAAATAAAAAAAACTTCATTTATTTGGAATGTTTTCATGTCTTAACATTTTTTTTTAAGAAATATACCCATACGTTCATCACGTGTTTCTAAAACTGGGATGGATCAGCGAAATAAAAAAACATCACGATAAGCGGAAAATGTTCGTCCGAATTGGGACGTGATACTATTAACTCACGAATAAAATTCAGTAGCAAGTGAATTGTTAAAGAATTGCGTCCGATTATCACGAATCTTTTTATGTATTACGCCTGCACTTTTTCATTTTATTCGTTCGTAAAACGACCATAGTATTGCAGAAACCAAACTCAGAAATGTGTTGCAGAAACTGAACTCAGAAAAGTATTTTTCTGGACCTACGCTTCAGAAAGTATTCGCTAGCCTCCACCATCAGAACACTAGATACAGAATTTAGCATAGTTCATAATTTAGCATTCAGTTTGTTGATATTCCAAAGATCCGCTCAGATCTTTTATAATGCGAACAAAGCTAAGCTAAGGAGTGGAACTTCTATGTTAGTAATACTTTTAAAGTCTCATCTTAACATTTTTTTCCGAAATATACCGTGACCGTATGTCACCACGTGTTTCTAAAACTGGGATGGATCAGCGAAATACCATCAGGCCTAATTACGTAAAAAAAATCACGATAAGCGGAAAATGTTCGTCTCACTTCGTGACACTATTAACTCATGAATAAAGTTCAATATCAAGTGAATTGATAAAGAATTGCATCCGATTATCACGATTCTTTTTATGAATTACGCCTGCAGTTTTCCATTTTATTCGTTCGTAAAAGGACCATAGTATTGCCGAAACCAAACTCGGAAATGTGTTGCAGAAACTGAACTCAGAAAAGTATTTTTCAGGACCTACGCTTCAGAAGGTATTCGCTAGTCCCATTCCACCATCAGAACACTAGATACAGAATTTTGCATAGCTAATAATATTTCAAAAAAAATATGAAAGCAAATATCGACCATTATTCTGGATAATGCTCAACCAATTTCCACCTTATTTGCTTGCGTCGGTATTTCCAAGTAAGTAGTAGTTACTTAGGCACTGAATAATAAAACTGGACCTAGCCTCAATTGTTATATCTGCAATTGATTAGCCTCGAGAAGAGCTGTGGGGTGCCTGGAAATGTTCGTGTCGTAAACGTCTGCAAAACTGACATATAAGGGCCCTAGAAGACTCGGCGATTTGCGTTTTTAGTAGCGATTGCATTGACGCTGCATCACAATTTGATGACTCTGCGTTCAGTCGTAGTATCAAAAAACCGGCCAAGTGCGTGTCGTTTCGGGCCACGCGCAGTATAGGGTTCCGTAGTTACCTTATACCATATGGCTATAAAACTTTATCTACGAAAACTTTTCGCTAAAGAATTCTTGAATCAAAAACTGGTCATCCCAAATTTACAGTATTTTAAAAGACCTATCCAACGACATCACACACTATGAGATTGGCGAGAAAAAAAATTGTTCATCCCCCACTTTACATGTAGGGGAGGTACACTGAACAAAATATTTTTCCAAATATTCTACTACATTTTGGTGTGGTTAATAATATACACATTCATGCCAAATTACAGCTTTCTAGTACTTAGGGTCTCTGAGTTAAGCCGCGGACAGACAGACAGACGGACATGGCGAAACTATAATGGTTCCTTGTTGACTTGACCACGGAACTGTTTCGGTGACTTGTTGCGTTCCGTCGCGGTATCAAAATCAATAGCTTAAAAGTACACCGGGTTCCAACTGCGAGGTGTAGCATTCGGCTGCGTTCAGACGATAACACACGACCCTACCTCACCCCAAACTCAACTCAAACTCTACTCAACCGCAGCCCACCTTGAAATACATCGCTTGCAATTATATTGTGTCCTAATAAGCTCCGGTGTAATGATGAGGTGAGTTCGGGTTGAGTTTGAGGTGAGTTCGAGTTGAGTTTGAGTTGAGTTCGGGTTGAGTTTGATTTGAGTTCGGGTTGAGCGCGGGGAGGGTGCAACTTGTATTTTGGCAAAATATAACGGAGCTTATTAATGTGTCATAAGACTCAAAATTGTAAGTGGAGAGGGCTGCGGTTGAGTTGAGTTCGGATTGAGGTCGGGTCGTGTGTTATCATCTGAACGCAGCCTTCAGTTGCTGTCTTGATCGCTGTCCGCGATAGTTTTTTTCTGCTCTCAACCTGAGGGGTTCGGAGATACCCTCTCCGCGAAGGGGGGAAGGAGGCGGTGAAGCCTGCATTGGACTTCCCATAGCCGGCTATGGGGACGTGTCAGACTCCTACTGACTAAGCACCACCTTGGACTTTGGTTGCGTGCCCGGGAAGGGCAACGAGTCTTCGACTGATGCGGTCCTAGGGGAGAGGACGGCGCAGACGTCGCATTTCACCTAGGACCCTAGGTGATCGTGTGAGAAAAACAACCGATTAACCCAGAAGAGGCGTCGATCGTGCTGTTGGCAATTGAGCTGACTCCCTGAGGGGGATCGATCCGTTGTTTTAGGTGTATAGTATGGAGTGTTTGGTCGCTGCAATTAGCTTCTGAGAAGCAGCTATAATATCGTCGATCACCGATGCTAAAAGTATCGTGTCTGCTGTGGACCTTATTTTTATTGGATCATAAGAAAAGTATCAAATTACGCGCAAATTCGATATTGCATGTTCAGTTCAATTATAGTTTGGGTACTCGATAACGAGTAGTATAATAATAGGAGACTCAGAAATATTTGGTGAAATTATGTAGGTATGTTATTAGTCGAGCTAAGTATGATTACTTTCATCAAATATGCTATATAATATAAAATATAATTAATGTTACTTACACTTTATTGTTTTATTCTACTTCACGAATTTAAAAAATTCAAATTATCTTTAACTAATAGTATTATCAATTTATCATTATTGTTCTATCACTCTTTTAGCTTGTATGTAGATTTAAATAATCAGTCAAAATAGTATCCACAATGTAATAGTTTCCAAAGTACCAAAATATCAGATATTTTGACGTAATTCGCGCCGCGACCGTTGCATAAGTACGTTTGTCGCGGTGGGTGCGACAAAAAATTTAAATCATAGTAGATATATGTCGCGCAACAGTGCATGAGTTGACAGCGAGACATAAATCCACCGTCGATAGTTTTATCTAACTAGCGACAAAAAGGCATTGCCATTGTAAATAAAAGCATTATTTTTTGCTGTCAACCTAAATCATTTGTCAATCTGCAATTCAAATCATTGTTTTTGGCTAAAGGCTTAAAGGAGTATTGTCTACAACTGACATTTCTCCGCGACATAGATAAAATATTATAACTGTACATACACGCTGTGACGTGTTATCTACGTAGACGCGACTAACCCCGCGACATACGACCTCCGTGGTTGACTGGCTTTGTACACCGGTTTTCAAGGTGTCGCCATCTCTGAGGTCCCGGGTTCGATCCCCGGTTGGGTCAATTTAGAAAACGAACTTTTCTATATTGGCTCAGGTCTGGGTGTTTGTGATACCACCGTTGTCTCTGATTTTCATAACACAAGTGCTTTAGCTACTTACTTTGGAATCGGAGCAATGTATGTGATGCTGTCAAATATTTATTTATTTATATATCTTTTATCGCGGCCTCATGCAAGGGGCGCAGATGTGAACTCGCTGTGAGAGTAGGATGGCTGTTTATTCAAAAATTTAATACTATCAACCTTTAACGACGTAATTAGGCGAAGTAATGAAGCGCTCATAGCGGAGCTTGACAGACTGATCGTACTCGATCACGTTTGTTAAGCAACGCTCGGTCCGGCCAGGTGTCGGATGGGTGACCGTTAAGTGGCATTACAACTGAGCGCTTCCGTGCTTCGGAGGGCACGTTAAACCGTCGGTTCCGGCTGTTGTCATCTGATAACAGTCGTTAAGCCAAGTTAGATGCCTTACAGGCGGCTTGATAAACTCTAACACCAGAGGTGGCCACTAATCCTCAAACGACAATAATAATAATAACGACGTAATTTATCAACATTTACCTTATATATAATACGTTGATATTGAGAGAGAAGCCAATAATGTCGATTATTTGCAAAATAGCACCCACAACAATAGTATTTACCAAACTAAGGTATGGTTTCTCCTCGCAAATAGTATACAAAACACCCAATAACAAATCAAACAAAAGAGCAAACAAAAGTGCTGTTTCCTATATAAACATCAAAAGGTTCCGTACAAGGTTGTATTAATAATAAGCCAGTATATACAGGGTGTTTGGAAAAAGCTGTATAAAGCCGAATATGGTAGAAAGGGTATGACGCATATTTTTGGGTTCAAAGACAGAAATCGCTCATTGAGCGAAAAAAAAGCGTTGTGGTCACTGACAAAAATCCACAACGCGAAATTCGTATTGTGGCGCTTCTAAAAACGCCCATGACGCGTTGTGGTAATCACAGAAAGAGAGGTATGATGGCATTGTCTTGACGCGTTCTGAGCATTTTTTATAATAAAAATAAATAAATAAATAAAAAGACATTTATTGTTCTCTCACACAGAGTAGGTAAATACAAGACATCGTAACCATAGACTTAGTTATATCGTAACCTACAGTTAAACATATACTTAGAAAGACTGGTATCTGAACTAGTAGAACTGTATTACAGATTACCAGACTCTTCACCATAATAACTTTATGGTTGCATGACTGGTCGTTTCACAGGCCACACGAACCATTTTTTTTAATCAGAACATTTTATTTCACTAACTTGAAAAGCACTAACTTCCGTACTCAGAAACGTCAATACAGTTTAATGCCTCATTAAGTATCGTGTCGTCTTATACTATCACTATGGAAAAGAAAGAGATAGCACCAATTTTAATGTAGCATTAAACTTAATTGACGTTTCTGAGTACGGCAGTAAGCCTTGTACGGGAGCAATTTGCATTGCCTCTCGCCTGTAATGTACTGTTACATGTTGACCCTGAGAACGTCTCTCTTTTTACCCGACTGTAAAGAAAGGGTTACGTGTTTCGCACGTGTCTTGTATATTTATAATGTAATATTCTTTAATACCTCATAATTATCTTTCAAACGGCTGAACGGATTTTTATAATTAATTATATCGTCAGATTTGTCTTGACAGCCCAAGTGTTCTTAGGTAAGTGACGTTAAAAAAACAAAATAGCGGCTGTGCAGTGCTTTTTAAAATGTTTTTATTTTAATTTTGTGATATGGGCATCAAATTAAAGGGCTTATCATAAGGATTTCAAAAAGGTATATCATGACCGTAATATATAACAAATGAAAAGACATAAATAAAAATAATAAAAAAAACCCGCCTGCACCAAAAGACACGTCAACTGAAAATTTGGAAACAAGATGGCAAACTTAAAACATATTGATGGTAGTGTTTAGAACTTTTATTCAATAATATGCAGTCAGAGGCATAGAATTTAATGATAAGTCTAATCATTCACAATATCACTTTATGCATACTGTTTTCACAGTACAAACTGTTTAATTAAGTTAAACAGTAATGGAACTTCGAAAACAGCTCTGTGTACAGTCGTGTGTACTTTGACTCGAGACGTGAAGTAATTTTTACTTTTTCAATTTGGCTTTATTAGATACTGTTCTAAATTATACTTTCAAAACAAATAGCTAAAGACCTATATACACTGTTTCAGTTCAAATGAACAAAGCAATTTCGCCATTTTCCCAAAGCCGTCCTAAGTTGACACTCCTATTATTATTATTCGGCCATTATAATAGAAACTCAAAGCTTCACGGCAAATGTTATAACATCTTTTTTATGAAACTCTGTAGCATAGTATTTAGAAAAGTCTTTCATAAAAAAAATACAAGTGTCATTATTAATAATTTTAACACCCGTGAATGGATTATTTCATTTCATAAATGTTTTACATTCTAAAGTTAATTACCCCGTAAAATATGACTGGTACTTCACGAGTATCACATCCTATATAACTTTCTTACTTGCATAATCGAGTTTAATTTCATCAAAAAATTAGGTCAATAGTATATTATATGCCAACTTTCAAAGTTCATTATAAATACATTAACGTAAGTTCAGAAAATCTTCCCTTTTATAAATGTTAACTGAGTTACGTCAGTGATGACGTCTTTTGTAAGTACCTCATTAATCAACATTGGATATTGTGCGTCTAGCATAAAGTTTACTTTTGAAGTAAAAAAAAAAAATATTTATTTATGTCTAAAAATTCTAGTCAATAAATAGATCCAGACTAATAAGTCTCATCAAGGCATTATATCTAAACAATAGTTTGGCCTAGGAAGCTGTTTGCCCTAAAAAAGAGATGCCGGAAGCAGTATGCCTGAAATACGATTTCTTTAAATAACTCTTTTTTATGGATATCTAATTGAAGTAAATACCTATTAAAAAATCAGAATGGTATTCAATTATTTCGAAATAAAAATGATTTTATTATGCTTAGACATAGACTGTTTTCGATACCGTAAATAAATCTGTATCTTCAGTGAAAACTGATATAACTCGAGTAATATCGATTTTGGAATTAATTCACTATGTAAGTCATAGAAAAATTTGCTTTTTTGTGTCTAATCGGCGTATGTTTACGACATAAATATGTATGAGGTTAAACCATTGATTTTACATATGAAATTGCTCTTTCTGACAATGAACTAAATTGGGTCATGTCGAACTGGGTCCCATTATTGTCTTCATATAATTATATTATTATTCATAATGGTGATAGAAATCTTATATCAACTGTCAAAGTGATTGGCAGCCCTATACATTGCAAAATTCGTCTAAAATATCGATCAAGATTGCCAGTTAAATCCAAATAATTTGTGGCTGTCTGGGTTTTAGTCTAGCTTAGTAAAGTGAGACAATAAGGTTTAAAATGGGAGTAAAGTTAGTTAGAAATCAGTTACCTAAATTGACCGAACTGTTGGGAATATTGACTCTAAAAGTACACTGTCTATTAATCAGTCAGTCTGTCTGTCTAATAATGTTAGTTCCAACTTGTTCATATAAGTTTCAAGTATGTAAGTACTATGATAATGATTATCTTCGTATAATAAATTAAAAAACCGGTCAAGAGCGAGTCGGACTCGCGCACCGAGGGTTCCGTACCATCATCATATGAATACAATAGTAGAATAATTTTATTATTGCCGTTTTAGGTCAGCGCCATCTCTTGACTGATAGTGGAGCTAATGAAATTTTTGTTGATGATTTCTGAAAAAGTGTGCTATTTAGAGACATCTTTTTATTTTTCCTTTTTTCTTTACATAAACTTCTATCACATAGAATCATTTCAGATGTTTTCTATGCAAACTTCGGGGATAAGGGGAGAACCGGTACCTATTTTTAACCGACTTCAAAAAAAGGATGAGGTTCTATGTTCGTCTGTTTAATTGTTTTTTTTTACATTTTTCATCAAAAATTGAAAACAATGAAGTTCTTTTTACCTTTATGGATTGGAACCCTTATAGGATCACTTTGTTGTCCGTCTGTCTGTCTGTCAAGACACTTTATCTCGGGAACGCTTGTAGGTCACTATCATCATATCAGCCACACGCCACCCACTGCTGGGTAGAGGCCTCCCCCAAGGGGGAGTAGACACGTGGAGGTATCTAATTGAAATTGGAACCGTATACTCAGGTCTATAGTCCCCTGAAACTGTGATAAAATCAAACTTCTTAGTTAACGTTTAAAAACCCTTGCAGGAATCTCCTCATTAGGCTCGACGGCAAGCCCAGCTTTCTGGGCCTCCTCGCGGTTGGGAGATGGCCAGGCAAGTTTAGCCATCTCTCCAGACGATAGAGACCGTGCCAGACAAGCGATGGGTCACCCCCACCACTCGCTTGGCCTCGTTTGTATATATAGAAGAATACCAATAATAACTAAAACTTTATTATAATGTAATAGGTACCATGTGCAAAAATCGTCAAAAGTTTTCAAAGTGACGTATTTGGTTTTCCCTCGGGGAAAAGCAAAGGATCATTATGATGCCGAATCTGTTGACCTTAAAAGAGTATAAAGTTTGTCTTGAACCAGTAGTAGCTTTTTAGAAAACAACCTAAAAATTATCTCAAAGTTCAAATTAATGTAGAGGTAGGGTGGGTACCTATATAAAAACAGTGAGAGTTAAAATCGTATTGTTTTTGATAGCTTTGTACATTTTGCCATATTGCGACATCGGACAGAATGGAAAAACCCTTCATATTGTTTTTTTTATGCCCGAGGGAGATGCCTTAATCCTGCAGTCCAATTATTGATGGTCCACACAGCATTTATACATACGCTTCACTAAGTTATGTAATAACATGAGCAGCTACGTCGTACGTTGAGTTTTATTGGCATAACATTTCGTTTGCACAAAACCAAGGGTCAAATCACTCGGAACTTTCTGGAAGATCCGAACGTGAAATTGTGATAAACATGTTATTAGTGATACTAAATAATATACTAGAAAAAATACGACTCGCACCAGATCATGTTCTCGGACGGGAATCGAACCAGCGACCATTGGATATCCGGTCCAATGCTCTGACCGCTGAGCTACCGAGTCACTTGTGGAAACGTCGAATTTCTTCTAGTATATCAACTCTTACGCTGCAAGCCAGCGCCATGTTATTAATAGTTGGTACATTTGATGCGGAACTAAGTAACAAAGACGACCCAACTATTACCGCTTCACCGAATTTGAGTTTAAGCAAATTAAAGGTACCCATATGCGCGGCGTTTTTACGGTTAAAATCATGCAAGTACAAACGTATGAACCAGTAACAGGTTTGTTTTATTGCAAAATATCAATAAAAATATAAGAGAGCTCCTGATTTACCACTCCAGACGCATCCCTATTTGTTACGTTAGTGCTGGCACGCTCTACATATGTAGAACAATTGTTTTATTGTAAATGAAATGCAGACAATTTATATAGATTGAATAAATCTTTCACTAATATTAAATATTACTTTATTGAAAATCTTTAACAAACAAAATAGTGCTTTTAGAATTATTAATAGGAACTTAGTACCAGACTTGAACAAAAAATTAACAGTTTTTTGAAACTTAGCATTAAAAGTTAAGATGTTTATTATACGCCCATATTTTTTACCCGGTTTTCATTTTGCTTATAACTGTCAGAACACTGAAGAACCTGGTGTTTAGGACAAATCCACTTTGGCACGAAAAACAATATTCCTACATTTCTTCAGACAAAAAAGTTTACGCGAGTAGTCGCGTGCTTTACTATTGTAGAAATCTTGTTTTACGGTCTCTGTTTGTGTTCACCAGTTAGTAGTGCGTTATTTACCCTCAAATTACGCTGAAATAAACGAAGATGCAAGCTTGTTCTACAACGGTAGAACACGCGACTACTGGAGTGTTAAAGGAAGACTAGAGGCTAGCAATAAAAATGGACAAATCAACTGAAAAATGCTCTAACTGCGAATATAATATTTTGCGAACAAAGAGATCAGAAAAACTGTATTAGTTAAAACAGGTTATTGTGTGCATTTTACATGTTAATGTATCGTTAAAACAAAAGAAGTATTTAAATCCCTCTGAAATCAGACATTGAATACTGAACGGTGACCATAGTTCTGCGTTAAGAGCGCTTAGTCTGCACACTAGTGCCGCCATTGGAAAAAAAATCATAGTGCTTAAATAAAGACGAAATTGTGAATTATCTCTCTGTAGTGCACTTCAAAGAAGCTTTTTGGTATTTTATATCGCTTAAACAATAATTTTTAGCCTTTCGATTAGTTTAATGGAGTTTTTTTTGTGAAAAGTGCTTTTAGCAATAAAACTCACAATTAGCAATAAGTAAAGAAATAAAATATTGTTTAAACGAAAAGTACCACAGAGCTTCTTCGGAGTGCACTACATACAGATAACTCACAATTTCGTTTTTATTTGGACACTATGATTTTTATTCCAACGGCGGCGCTAGTGTGCAGACTACGCGCTCTTGAAATAGAAAAAAGTTTTCCTTCACTGATCTGACTTTACCCCAGATATGACGTCAAACCGGAGCACGGAAGTCATTAATTATTGAAAAGTTGGAGATCCCAGGGCCCCCAGACGTTACTTATTTTCTTACACAGCAAAATATATTTCGTCAAAATGGCCCATAAAATGTAACTTAATTTGATGAGAATATTATTGTCATTGACGAAGCGCAAACACTTTTAAAAGTGCGTACTTACTTTAAGCACGTACCTACTCACTTTCAGCACAGTCTATATAATTCTTTTAATTCTGCTAATAAGTTTTTAACACTGTCAGATTAAAGCGAGAATATTTAAGAGATTAATTTCTTTTGCAACTTACTTGTTATTAAATTTAGATTTTTCGCATTCACAATGCTATTTTTAACTTAATTGTTCATTAGATTTATTGCTTATACTCGTAGTAACAATCTGGTTGGTAAGTTTGTATTAATATAATTTTTATACAGTTTATAAATTTGAAATTTTAGCATTCACAATGCTATTTTTATACAATACTAAATAATAAACTAGAAAAAATCAAGGTAATTCTTCACATTGATGAAGATAACTTTGGATTGCAGCGTAAGAGTGGGATATACCAAAATAATTTCGGCAATGCCACTAGTGACCTGGTAGCTCAGAGTTGGTAAGAGCATTTCCAAAGGTCGCTAGTTCGATTCCTGCCTGAGACAATCCTGGTCACAAGTCGATTTTTCCTAGTATATTATTTAGTATTGTATAATAATGACCTCAGGACAATAACATCGTGAGCAATTTATTTCTTATAATTTTTCATAGATTTAAATATTACGCCAAAAGAATTTCTTTCATTCTAACATACGTTTAAAATGAAAGTAGCTGTCAAATTATTTGTGCGTGAAATTGGGGTTGCGCAGTGGGGACCGATCGGTTCAGTATGATATATTATGTAAAAAAGGTTAGCCATGCATTAGCATGAAGGTCAGCTTAAGGGATGACTCACGCTACAACGTGCCGTGTTCGAGCCGAATCTCTGTTATAGCACGGTCTATTTGTAACGTTGTATTTTTATTTGAACGCTATCTTTTTTTATAAAATAATTAATTTTTCAAAACCAAACTAATTAGTTTCGTTGAGTTTAGTTCTAAAGTGCTCTCACAAAATAAGTAATCATTCGATAATCAATGCTTTTGTTATGCCGTAAAACGGAGTAAAAATTTATTAAAAAGTAAAAAGCCGATTGACAGTGTGTTGATCAGCTGTCAGTGAAGACAACTTTGTGATTGGCAATGTCATCTCGGAGTAATCATTTTCATTTTCTTGATCGATCGGAGCGTTGATGAAAAAAAGGAGAATGGGCAACACCTCAGGGCTAATTTTAATCGTCCGGACATCGGCTCCTCATTTGAAAAATAATTAAATAATATTGCAATAAAATATTGGTAAGTTAATTTCTAAGCATTTTCACCGTTTATTTTTTGGTCAGATTACGAAATCATGTCGTGCTTCCAGATTTGCATGATGTCTTGGGCTGAACGATCACAAGAGCCCAAAGACTTCTATTTATATACTACACTAGACAGGCTGTACAGTACCAAAAACTGCTCATCTAGTTATGAAAAATTGCTCATTAAGTTACGGTGCATGCACCAAAACTCCTTTAGTCTATTGCGAGCGACCGAGAGAAACAGGGGCCGTACCGGCTAACGCATCGAACTTCGGAAAGTCTGCCGAGCTTAAAATTAAAACAGATAAGTCGAAGTAAAGAGTTTCGTATTGTACTATTCGCCGGAGTTATTTAGAAGATATCGATGTTCGTGTGACATTATGAATTGGGGTTCGCCATTTTGGCCCGATTGGCAGACCCGCCGATGTTCGAAAAGTTAGCCGGTACGGCCCCTGTTGATGCGCTGCGAAGGTTGGTTGGAACACAATTTTAGTTTTGAACAGCTCGTCTATGTATTGAAGTTATTGCAAGAGCCGTATTAAACATGAAGTACAACGGTCGACGCTCGTAGACTTGGACCCGGCGCGGTGTAATGTGATGTAGAACATATTTTTTTACAAGAGAAATACATTACGTCTATTTATCATGCATTGGCGGCGTTTGTAACGTATTTCTCTTTTGTTCACTTAATTAATTATGGAAATGGTCTCACAAAGATGGAATTTGGACAAACGTAATGTTTTTTACTTTTGCTTTTAATCAATTAGACATACAGAAATACGAAAGCCACATCATTTTTATACTTGATACTGTAATTTCTTTTTGGTTGGTTTATTGTGAAATAATAATAGTAAGAAATAGAAGAAAACTAAAGATTTGTTAGCTCAGTGCTATGAAACTTTCTAGGATTATGATACAAGTTTCAGTATTACACCGTGTTTTAATTTATCAACGCCCGAGCGGACGCATGCGGCCGGATAACAATGGAATAGCTATTGTGTCTCATTTTCCGGGCGTTGAAGGGTTAATAAGTGACAGCAATAAAATTCAAAATAAAAGCTTAAAATACAAAATGTTCTCAATAAAATATAACTGAAAGCAACAATTTATATTGAAAATGACTTTAGAACAATGGAACAAATTGGACAAAAACATTCCCGATTTCTCAAATGGCTTGAAAAAACGCCAAATATTCTTTATTATGTTTCCTACAAACGATAATTTCTGTAGTACCTACATGCTTTTGTTAAGAAAGAAATATTTTTGTCCTTAATCTCTCGAGAAATATTTAAGAACTCGTTTGCAGTGAGTTTTGTCTTTGTTTTAATCTTTTAACTCTGACTCGAGTATTTGCATGCACCTGTATTAACTTTTAATCTTGGTATAAGGGGTTGATAAAATAAATTGTGATTATCTTTTCGCATATGAATGTTAGAAATGGGGTCTATTTCATAGGTTTTGGATACGTTCTAGACAGCAATTTTTCATTTTTTTTTTAAATGTTTAGGACAACCAATAAACGCCATTTACATTCAATACAATAGAACGTATGTTAGAGGATACATATAAAAGCGCTATCGTACTTACAGGTTGCCACGGCATGCACTAAAAAGATATTAGTAAGCAAAAACTAACTAATTACCAACTAATTACTAATTAATTACTAACTAATTAAAATATCAAAAGAATACAAATTAACCAGTTTGTTAATAAGATGCTACTCAATAATAACAAAAGATACTTACAAGTTTTGTTTGTTAAACAAAAAGAAAAGAAAAATTTAAAACCGCATTTACACGCTTGGCAAGTCTCGACAAGCGTTCACAAACACCGAGCGTGTGAACGGGTGTTTGGCGTGGCTTGCGTGAGCTTGGAAGAGCTTGTCGCCGATCCGGGCCCGCGTCGGTTTTTGAATACAGATCAAAGGAGCTTTCGACAAGCGCATGCGACTTGCGCAGGCGTGTAAATAGCATCAAAGCGTTTGTCAAAGTTGGTCGAGGCTTGGAGCTTGTGAAAGCTTGCCAAGCTTTGGCAAGCGTGTAAATTCGGCATTACAGATGATGTCATAAAAATTCTGTTCCTTCTTAAAAATGTATGCCATCTACAACTGGTAACACAAGCTTCTAAATTATTATTGATCTCTTTGTAATTTCTATATTAGGCCACACCGATACCAAACCTATTGATTTACAAAAAAAATGTATTAAAGCTAAAGGTAAATTCAAGTACTTAAAAAAGGTACTTAAGTAATAAATTAAAGTGGCATTGATTTTCCATTAAGCAATTTTATAAAAAGATTTCAGATTCTGAAGATTGTAAACAATGAATCAGTTTTACAATCAGATTTGTAAGTTAAAAGCGTCAGAAAAAGGAGTTAGTAATTCAGGGTTGGAATATTCATACTGATATACTTTTATTTTTAAGGTTAAAACTCATTATAGCAGATTCATCTCTACAAAGCAAGCGTGTGTGTGTACATGATAAGCATAGCTGAGATTTGCGTCTTTCAGTCAAAACAAAAGCCAATCCACAACCTTTCTTAAATTGTGGTATTTACACGGGTCGACTTGGCAGACGAATTAAATAAATAATTTAAATAAATAAATATTTGACAACATGACATACATTGCTCCGATTCTAAAGTAAGTAGCTAAAGCACTTGTGTTATGGAAATCAGAGACAACGGTGGTATCACAAACACCCAGACCTGAGCCAATATAGAAAAGTTCGTTTTCTAAATTGACCCAACCGGGGATCGAACCCGGGACCTCAGAGATGGCGACACCTTGAAAACCGGCGTACAATCCACTCGACCACGGAGGTCGTCATCGATTTTACTCAACTCATCATTAAAATTAGGTTTGCGATTAGATTTTACAAGCGATTGTCGATAAATAGCGCTAATTGACTAAAATTGGCTAGCAAGTCACCTACCAAGTCAACCCGTGTGAATACCATGCGCATCCTTTATATGCACAAAGTTAGTTTCCTTTCCTTGCAAGTTAGAGGATGTGAACTTAATTAAAACTTCCAAGAACAAGACATCTTAGTGCTGTAGTGGCTTGGGTGTCAGAGGGGTGAATAAAATCTTCAGTTCCGGTGTTTTTGCTCACTTTTTTAGGAAAAAAGAGTAAGACCATTTTTTGTTTCCGGTTGAACGTTTTTTAAATCAATAAAATTAAATACTTAATACCTTTTGTATGTACTTTATAAACATTGGTTTAATGATGTCGTATACAACGTTTATTAAGCTCTAGATGGTAATTAACTTAAAATTCTTAACCCAATTCTATTAACTCGGCTTTCAAACAATGTCGCTCTAATTTTCAACACGTTTGTGTGTACGTCAAAATGTTAGTGTTGAGTTTACTGAATGTATTTTCTTTATCTGTCTATTAAAACATGTCAATTCAACGATACAAATTTAAATTAAAAACTAATATTATATATTTTTAAAACGTTTGATATTCCTTAATCAAGAAGTGAATGTTAATGAAAGAGTAGTTAAGTTAAGTAGTTGGTGAACTCGGGTCTAAGTTAAATGTTATAAATTATTCCTTTTTTTATCTTGGCGCCAAATTTTTCTTTTAATGAATTTGAAAAATATTTTTTACTTTTTAAATAAAGTTTTATTGGACCCTTTATTTACTATTATTTTGACCTAAAATATTAAATTAATTAAGGTGGTTTTTTTTTCAATATTTGCAATTTATTTTACCAGGGGCCTAATCGCGCTAATTCTGAACGAATTTAAAGTGGGGTAAGACTGGAAACCAGCAAAATGTGGGTCCAAATGAGATGTGGGTCGAAAAGGTGGGTTCAAATAGGCATAATTGGATAAAACCAAAACTGTTACGTTGTCATTTAGGTTGTATTTAACTAAAAATATTTGGTTTAGCTCTAGAATTCTCAATTAAATTGTCCCAGATTGGCATCTTAGGCTCCCTAGGCATATTTTTCTTCAATTTTAACTTTTTAAAACAAAAGCGACTATGTTTCTGTAAACCAAACAGAAACGGTAACATTTAGTTTTGTTTTTATCGTTGAAAATAAGCGCGATTGGACCCCTTACTTAATTAACTTAATAAAATGACGAGGAAATAAATTTCACCAAACCCAATAAGAGCTATTTGAAGAAATTGTAGTGTTCAGTTGTACACGACAAAAATAATCACTCAACCAAATTCTTTTATTCTTTACAAACCACCAAACCACTACCCGAAATTACACAACATGGTCTTAATAAAATAATGTTCCAAAACTTGATCCCCGAGGGACGCTAGTATTTAGAGAACTATTCTTAATATGTACCTATGACTTTTTAGGACACTTTGTCACAAAATGTTTAATTAAAAAAGTAGAAAAATCTTTTATTATTTTATATTATAAAAGAAAGACGTTTTTGAGTTTTGCAGTTGTCGATACTTTCACATAACTTTTTTTTAATCTCTCAGACTCACTTTGAAAGGACCTTGTTACTTTAAATCAATTATTGTTAGGGTCAGTAATATTCTGACTAAGTTCTTTAGTATTAAGTTTTTATTTTTATTTTATTGAATGTTTATTGTTTTAAAAATTGGGAAGCCTACTGAAAAGCCTCTTTCGAAATGTAAACAGCTGTATCTTAAAATTTCATCCTTAAAATTAAAGGCTTTTTTAATAACTAGCTTTAGTCCGCAATTCTGTCCGCGTGGACATTGGAGAAATTTTTAAGGAACCTTTAACCAGGATAAAAGTAGGTACCTTTTCTATGATTTAATTAATTTGTATACAGTTAAGCAATAAAACTCTATGCTTTTTGATGTTAATATTTATGTAAATGAAAGTATGCGTAAACATTCATTCGGTATCAATGTTATGCGATTTGATCCTTGCAATCTGCCAAAAAACCTTATGCCGTAGTAAGTATATTATGACTAAAAACTTTATGCATTCAACTAAGGACCCTTATAAATAAGGAAAATTTAGATATCAACGGTTATTCTAGTCTAGCTTTATTTTTGCATGTGCTAGAGTTGACAGAATAAATATTTTACCGTATTGATGCCGGAATTCAGATACTAATTGAAGTCGGTTAAAAATTAGAAAATTTCATGTACTAGTATTCACGATTCGTACCGTACATATTCTATTTTTATAATCCTACATTTAGGAAAAATTTATCACCTGTTTTTTAAAAATGCAATATTTTATTAAAACACATTAACTGGAAATATTTCATTACAAATGTTTCCTTCAATAAACTTAAACTATGAAACTTCTTTTTGAACTGAACTCATCAACTTTTCAATCAACTTAAAAGAGATTCTAACTTGTCAAAGAACTAAATATTTCTTGAAATAAGAAGAAATTCTTGAGTTGTAGTCTTTCAATTTTATTTTAAACAAGCTAGACGCTTTATCATTTCTTCTAATGAATAGGTACTTGGAATATTTAGAGAGAATGAAAAGTTAAAAAATTCTAGTCAAAGAAATAATAAGCTATTAGATATGAAAATAAAACGACATTTTACGTTTTAACCATAATCTAGACTTTAAGAATAGTGTGAAACAAAAGATTTTTTTTATTATATCGTTTTCCACATTTATTGTTTAATAATTTTAAGTCTTTTATAAACCGTATTTTCCGTTTTATATGTGATCGACTTCCAGCAATAATAATTGACAAGCGAGCGCGAGTTTTTCTTTATTCTATGAAAGATATCATTGTTGACATCTTAATTCGGGGGGAGAGTTTATTAGGTTAGGTTAGATTAGAACTGAGCAAGCGGAGCGAGCGTGCAGCTGGGAGCTGCAGCCGGCAAAGCGCCAGAAACATCATTTTGTAAATTTTACTTTCAATAGGTGATTCGATTTCGTCGACAGATGTACTACTTTGGCGAAAGATTTTATTAATTAGGTCATTGAACTTGCATTTTTTGACGATAGCTAAAATCATACCCATAAGAAAAACCGATTTATCTGAAGAAAGACTGTAAGATTGAGATAAAGTCTTTCAAATAAAATAAACAAAATCTTTTGAAGATGACGCTTATTAAAATCAACTGACGGATGGATTCTCAGAAGGAAATTCCAAATAAAATGATTCATTAGATTAAAATCACAGGTAATAAACGCGTTTAACATAAACATAGGTTTTTAAACACATACCTTTTCCCGAGTTGCATCGGCCGTGGTGCTGTGTGCCTGTGATTTTAACCTAATAAATTGCAACGTGAAGTATAAAATGATTCATTAGGTAAGGTCGAAAAAATTCCGTTACATACTTAACTGAATTGATTGAAGAATTCCAGAACATGAAAAAGGACCGATGAAAAGTATCCGTTTTGTGTTAGCAAAACCCATACTCCCGATTACATTAAATCAGTTTATTGACCGAGCGAGCGCGACCGAAGCGTCTCTGTTTCAGCTTGGGCGAAAATGCTTTCGTATGTCCGTCCGGCTGTCTAGCTTTCCGTCTGTTCTACTACAAGTTGCATTACTCAACTGATTCTCGTGGAATTTTGTTCGATAATTATATAGATTTTTTAACATTGATTTTGCGATCACCAGTATATGTGCCCGTAAAATAGGAAACGTAAACTCATACTGTTATTTATAAATGAAAATAATTTATGGGCATGACAATGGGGAAAAAAATACCCTGCCACTCTAGAGCCAAATCACACATAGATTATTATGAAAATGTGAAACGTGTCGTTGAATATGTCATTTCCCGTCAATAATAAATTCACAATCTTTGGCAACCACTCCACGAAAGAGATTACGTGTATGTGACGTGTCATATGATGGATTTGTGTCGAATTTAATATCAAATATTATAAAGAGGATTGAAGTGAAAATCGTAAGTGATGACTGACGATTTCGATCGGACCAACCAAAAAATTGTGCCGTTGAGAAAGAAAGAAGTTGATAAAATATTCCTATCGGACCAACCAAAAAGTTGTACGGTTGAGAAAGAAAAATAAGTAGTTAATCCGTTTCAGTTGGTCGGTTTAGTTGGTCGGAGAGGAAATTTGCTGTCAAGTAAATAAGTTGAAGTTTGCCTACTTGACAGCAAATCTCTGACTGTTTTGTAAAATTATTCTGTCAACACGCAAAAAAGTATTTATATCTACAGGAGGAAGAAAAACCTATTTCGTATAATATGGCGTTACAGTATGACCACGAGGACATGTATATCCTCGTGGCTATACTGGTATGACAAACTAGTATGACCACGAGGAAACGGGGGGTGCGCATGCTTCGCCCCAGTTCATACATTCTAAACTAACCAAATATGGAAGTGACGGCGCGGCGTGCAAGCGATTTTAACCTTAGAGGTGGTAAAGCACTAATGTGGTCATACAATTGTACATACAAAATATGGGGGATATGATTTGACCGTGCAACTGCCATGATTTGGCTCGAACCCGACACGGTGTAGCGTGAGTCATCCCTTGTTTAGTAAATAAGATATCAAATAATTAATGTAGCACTTATAATACTAAATAATATACTAGAAAAAATAGGACTCGCACCAGATCATGTTCTCGGACGGGAATCGAACCCGCGACCTTTGGATATCTGGTCCAATGCTCTGACCGCTGAGCTACCGAGTCACGAGTGAGAACGTCGAATTTTTTCTAGTATATCAACTCTTACGCTGCAAGCCAGCGCCATCTCACCAATGTAGAAGGAATTCACCTCGACATTCAACTGAACATCTTTCGAGATATTTTTAAACAGTTGATTAAGATGAGAAAGCTATATAACTATTTTAAATTTTGAGATTTAAGCATTCACAATGCTATTTTTATATAATACTAAATAATATACTAGAAAAAATAGGACTCGCACCAGATCATGTTCTCGGACGGGAATCGAACCCGCCGAAGTCCTTACATCTCAAAATTTCAAATAGCACTTATTTTATTTACAAAAAGATTGTGCTTGAATACCAAATTCGTGCAGATATTTTCTCTTTAGAAAGACTGTATCTGCTGAACATTATCTTTGAAAATTTATTGTGAAACAAATTAAATACAACAGCGGCAGCGGGTCCATTTGGCAGTGAACATTTATCGACAATATTATCATGTTTTTTTTTAAATAAATAAATGCAATGGAACAGTTAAGTCATTTTAAAATCAAAATGAAGGCTTCTTTCAGTCAACTATCGTCAACATTTGAAGTACTTTCCCTCCATGTGGCATAGCCGTGGGACACCCTATATATTTAGACCAGATAGTGAATACATGGTGTTATCACAGCCTGCCACGGCCAACATTGAAGGTTATTTCATAAATCTAAAGGGTAATATTTCAACTTAATGACGCATAGCAAAGTTACTGACAGTTTTGCGTCATTGATGTATTGGGCTTCAGCTACGAGAATTTCCGTAAAGGGTAGATAACCCAAACATAAAATATAAAGAAGTCAGAACTGCCGTTCGGTTCAAATTGCGGTTATCCTTACACGTACACATAGACATTACGCAGAGGCAATCTGGGGCCAAACCTAGAGGTAAAAACTAAGGGGCTCATTTATGGGGAAAGAAATGGCCTTTTTGAATAAAGTTCCACAAAATGTAATTGAACTGCCTTTGCATGAATTCAAAATACATGTTAAAAAGACGCTCATGAGCAAAGGTTATTACAAAGTAGAAGATTATTTAAAAGACAGCAATGCATGAATGTAACATTATCAGTAACATCCTTATTTTCAGTTTTCAATAACTTCATTGTTTTTTTTTAATTATGTTGTTTTAAGTGAAGGTATTTGGTAACGACATAATTTCTTTGTAAATATCGTTACTTCTGATTTCTGACAAAGCTGATAATTTTCTTGCGCCCTTTCTTCTTGTCTGTACTGTAGCAGCACACATGGGCACCGCCAGGATTTTTTCAGGGAGGTGCATCGGCGTCTTCACATTAACTTACTTAATAACAATACTGAATTTATTGACAAGGTGCTGAACAAATTTGGACAGCAACCTAGACGCCTTCAGTTTTTATTCAAACAGTAACTTAATAAAGAAAATGTAATTTTGTCTATGTATTTTTTCCTGACAGGAAAGTGGCAAAGTGAAAAAGCAGGGTGCAAGGGATGCACTGCTGTCAGCGCCCATGGCAGCACAAAATTGGAATCAGAAAAATAAATAAATATTTGACAACATCACACACATTTCTCCAAATCCAAAGTAAGTAGCTAAAGCACTTGTGTTATGAAAATCAGAGACAACGGTGGTATCAGAAACACCGAGACCTGAGCCTATATAGAAAACTTAATTTCTAAATTGACCCAACCGGAGATAGAACCCGGAACCTCAGAGATGGCGACACCTTGAAAACCGGTGTATAAAGCCACTCGACCACGGAGGTCATCAAAATGTATTTGTGATGGTGTTCAATACAATTATATAATACTTTTGATCATAACATTCCAACTATTAAACGTCTTTTTGGAGAATCTTTGTAGTCAGCATAATTCTTTTATTCCTTTTTGTTTTTCATTATGAAAAAATACTTTTCCATTTTTGTGATAACTCAGTGATTTTCCGCAATCAGGACGAGTGGTCTCGTCAACTTAGTTAATATCTGTGAAATTATTTTCTAAGGTAAGTATAAGTCAGTGTAAATGTGATTTAGTTTAGATTATGGTATCAATATGCAATAATATGCTTTTTATTTTTAGCTAATAACAATGTTTTAAAATAAATATAATAAGATATATAATAATATATATAATATATATTTAATAAGTACCTAAATAAATGCTTTTTTTTAGAATATTTTCCCTTTCTATCAACTTACTTAATGTGTGGCAAATTGCGATAAAAAATAAGTTTTATAACTAGAATTTGGTCACATTTTTACGACCTCCTTGGTCGAGTGGCTTTGTACACCGGTTTTCAAGGTGTCGCCATCTCTGAAGTCCTGGGTTCGATCCCCGGTTGGGTCAATTTAGAAAACGAACTTTTCTATATTGGCTCAGGTCTGGGTGTTTGTGATACCACCATTGTCTCCGATTTCCATAACACAAGTGCTTTAGCTACTTACTTTGGAATCGGAGCAATGTATGTGATGTTGTCAAATATTTATTTATTTAAACCTTCTATCCAAGTCGTGGCATTTTGCAACAAAATAACACTAGTTTCTTTGAGACTATAATACAAATGTGCCTTGATGGAACACAACTGATATTTAAGCGCAGACTCCACTTGGCTTGAGCACAACTTCATAATGGAACTACATATAACTTCACTTTACGTTCGTTCGTTCGAGTACAATATGGTAGTGTATTAAATTAGCTGGATGCATCAGTCTATTCCATTCACACAATATAATCATTTCATAACATAGGTAAGTGTCTACGCCGAAGCTAAAATATTTTTTCTACTTTGGCAACATTGACAAATTTTCACAACTTTTATTTGTTTCCTTTTTTTAGATTGTGTCAATTTTGCGTTTCTATGCTGTGGCACAATCTGTGTCTATGCCTTTGTCTTTTTTCTTTTTTTTTCTCTAATTCACGAACTTTTGGCGCGTTACCTTGAAAATATTCTCTTGTAAATACTTCCCTTTGTTTTCCTTAACTTCAATTATATTGATTTTATCTCTTTAAAAATACGTATTATTTCACCTACATCAACATCACATCGCCAAATCCCCCGCCGCTACAGTAAATGATACTCGAAAATACTATAACACTTTTGATCGTCAATTAATTCTTCAAAGCCCGAGCGGACGCATGCGGCCGGATAACAGTGGAATATCTATTGTGTCTCATTTTCCGGACGTTGAAGGGTAAAGTTTCGGTGGCAGGAATCTCGATTTTTCTCATCAATTACAAAACATATAAAAGTGATATTTAATAACCTGATGCTTTATTTCATTGACTTCACTTTGTCAAAAACACGATTCGTTAACTTTTATAACAAAGAAAAAAATATCAAAGGAACCTTTTATGAAACAGAGATTTGCATTTTATAGACTAACCTGACTGATTTTCTTAGTAGATTAGTCTAAACACACACGTTAAAATGCCAGTTGGATTTTTTTTTAAATATATTATATATTTTTATTTAAATAAAAAAAGGGTTTGGCGTCGCAGAACTGCTTGCCATGAGTGAGAGAGTTAAGTGTGATTTGCGAGAGTTTGAGCGAGACATTCGATACGAAAATAGTTTATCGATGCGTCGCCTTAAGCAAGACAGGTTGCAGTCATTGGACTCACTCGTCTAGGCAGTACCTGATAATAAAAAGGTTCCTTAGTTGTTGTTGAAGAATTATTTTTTTCTTTGTCCAGTAAATCTCTACAGGGAAAAACTAAACCAAAATCGGTTCATTTGTTTGGGAGCTACGATACCACAGACAGATACACACATAAAAAAATACACAGATACACCGACACGTTAAACTTATAACACCCCTCTTTTTGCGTCGAGGGTTAAAAATAGCGCCGCTTTACCAAATGTGAAGCGGCGCATGAGCCTAATATCAAAGGAAAACTGCAAATCGATGTACAGGGTAGTTGTTTGGCACACGTATGCCTTAAGTCAAACAATATTTACATCTGATGTTTAAAAAAATCTCCCTTAAGGGAAGAGTTACGACGTCACCTTTTTTTTGTATGTGAAAAACTTTTTTTGTTCTAAAACCTGTCATGTGTGGTATCCAAATAAAGGCCTTTCTAAACCGATTCTAAAAATATGTCACATCATTACATTTCAGCAACTTCTTTTAAATGATCCCTTACAGAGCAAAAGTCGAAGCCGATGATAGGGACATCGATGTAAAAAATCAGATGAAATTTAAGCGTACATTTCATCTGTTTTTTTTTTCATCTGATTCTACAGAATCACACAAAAGAATCCGTACAGATACAGAAAGAAACTGACTATTATAAATTCTATATCATAGGAAGGAAACAAAGTCGAATCTCTATAAATATAAATTCGATATTTTGCCCTATTTAATTTATGACCATTTTTTATTTTGAATAAAATTTAAACATTTTAAGTAAACCTTTGGGAATGAAAATATTTTGTTAACTTAAACCAAATAAAAATAAAATGCTATCAACTATATTTTTTTGTTGTTGAATCCCACTTTCATTGAAATTGAACCTGTCCACTTGTTAAAAGTACATTTATCCGTTTCAGGTAAGATCAACAAGAATAACAAACAACTGAAACAGAAACAACAAGTAAATCACGAGCTTATCAAACAAGAAACAACAACCAAGACATTCAGAACATACCTATAGTAGAGGAATAATTAATATAAATTTAACGAAGCTACAGTGGGCAGTGAAACCACAGTATATATATTGGACCTTAATTATATACCTACTGTGGTGTAACCCTACAATCAATACTTATTATGATTATGAAAAACTGCTTTCATTTATCACTTCTGACAACTGTGAATAACATACAATTAAATTAATGTCTTAAGATCTCCAAAGAGAGTCGGCTATGCCATAAATTGCAACGGTTTCAGTTACCCTGCCATTAGTATGCCACTTAGACATTTCGTCGATACTCTGATGCTCCAATCACACATTCGTGCTCGCCTCGCCACTCGCGCGAGTCACTCATCAAAACAATTTTAAGGTGCGTACAGACTATGTAATATGTTATATAACTTATTTTATAACACGTCCACATGTAACCTTTTTAATCAACATTGCAACATAAAACAATACTGTACACATTAGAATAACAATGTAACAACAACACTGACTAAGTTTTTTAACATTGTTGTACATATTAATAACATATTATTATAACATGTTTTATAACATTCAGTGTCCTATTATCTGAAACATGTTATAAAACAATGTTATATAACATGTTATGTTATATATTCTGTACGCACCTTTAGACGCACGCACGCGACCATAGAGTACATTTCCCGCCGTTTAGGCTACGTTCAGACGATAACACTATTATCACACATAGTAATGTTAAAGTTATTAAAGTTTTACATAATAGTGAAATGTATAAACAATAGTTGAATCAAGATTACACTTGATTGGTTGGTTCGTGAGGCTTCCCTAAATGGAGTATGTAAAGGAAGATCGAAATACGATAGTGCGATGAATATTTGTGCGAATGTGCGTTTGTTCGGAGCACGTTCGTGTAAAAGAATGCTTGTGCGACAAATCTTTGTTCGAATAAAATAAGAGTGAACAATTTAAGTAGTATTTCAGAAAAAAACAGATTATTATTTGTATGTGAATTTCAAACTGATAATATTTCATCAGCTTACTTTATTCCACAGTAACAAAGTCTATAATATTGCCACAGCGTTAGACTGTGATCTATTGCCATGAGTTTTCCTCAAATATTACAATGTTTGAGGAAAACTCACTCACTCGTACGAATTACAATTCGTACGAGAAAAAAAGCCGCATATCTTGCAGAACTTTTCCATAGTCATCACAAAACAATATTCTGGAATAAGTACGATGGCCTCTCTCAGTGAAGTAAATTAAATTTTTATGCCAAAATATTTTCGCCTTTCACCAAAGCGTTCCCCTAAAATCGGCAGAGAAAACACAATAGGTGCCTACTCTCTTTTTTTGCATTCTCATGGTGGTTTCGAGTTATTATGAAATCCGCATCATTGCTTGGGTTTTAATTTCATGCTTCATACCCTCATCCCTGTTTTTCCACTTTGATTTTTATACTTAAGATAAAATAAGTTTCATAAAGCTTCGTACAAAAATACTAGGAAGAGTTTATTCTGTAAATAAAATCAAGAAATATATCTCAAAATATTCTTTTAAACTGCGTTAGTAAAATGAAAAGTCAAGTACTTATATTGAGTGAGTATAAAAATACAAAATCTTTTAACTTTGACAAAAAAAATGTAATTAGTGGTTCTGTAGAGCTGTGGAAGAAATGAAGCCCAGTAAAACTTATGTGTCGTTTTAAAGTTCATTCGATTTTCAGTTCGTCGACTAAACGTTCGATCGAACATAAGTGTGTCGTTTTAGAATTCTTTCGATGTTCATGCAGTTCATCGATCAAGTGTATTTCGCGATCAGGTTACGGACTCGTAGACCAAGTACCTCATGTTTTTGTGTAATTTTTTAACATTTTTCGGAATGGCTCAAATATTATTTTCCCCATTATTTATATCCGCCATTTTTTTCAATTTCAAAAAACTGAATTTACATAAAATTTTATATAATTAAAGAACCTGCTTACAAAATTTCACACTTTTTTCGGTTGAGAAATGTGATCTGTAGAATTGGAGGAAAACAAAGGGATAGCCGGACAGCGGGACAGACAAATGAAAACATTTTGCCCAAGCTTCGCTCGCGCTTCGCGCTTGCTTGGTCAAATATTATATTTTTATTTTCTTATCTCATCTTTGTGACCATAACTGATTGAGCGCGAAGCGCGAACGAAGCGTCTCCGTTTCAGCCTGGTTAAAAATTTTTTCGTATTTCCGTCCGGCTGTCCGTTTGTTCTCCTCTAAAGATCAAACGGACTCTCCATTTCTCAACCGATTCTCGTGAAATTTTGAGAGCAAGTTTTATATTATATGTATTGATTTATTTGTTGATTCAGTTTTTCGAAAGTTTTTGAAAATAGTGGAGATATGTGGAAAATCATATTTCAGCCATTTTGAAAAATAATCAAAAATGTCACATACGTGTGGTCTAGCCACTTAGTTTTATTAAATTTTTGTCAATCTTGTCTGTTTTTTAGGATAACAAAAGTTAAAAATAACCATTTACAAGAACATATTTATTTCAAAATTAATCTCTAAATTCACCTCTACATCTCTTATCTTTAAATAGGACAAGCTTTAGTGTAATGGGAAATCAATCAGTGGTAACTCTCCAGAGATAGTCTAATTTGTCTTCTAAGCTACCGTAGCATTATTAGAGGATAGAGGAGTTGCTTTAAACTTATGCCATTAGACATTATATTGCTCCAAAATATTGAATAATTTACTTCAAGTAAATTATTCAATACTGATAAAGATAGATAAGGGAGCTCGCCCACGAGCGATAATCCCTAAGCTACGCCCACGTGCTAAAAAAGTCGCCCATAAACAAAATCGCTGTAAAGTGACGCGATTGTGGCTGTCAAACGTTCGGAAATGTAGGTTGCTACTAGTTAAATGTTGCTACACATATGCCATCGGATTTTTCCTCTGGCTTTTGTCAAGCTAAAAGCTGTGGCAAGGCCGGGGCGGCACTCAACTGTGTGTAGGAGCTAAAACGCACACTGCTGACTGACAATCAGCCGTCTTCTCACTTCCAACGATAGCTAGCGAAAAAGTGACGACGTGTGCGTTGAGTCGCTCACAGAATCGCTGACAAAAGTCGCCAAAAAATATATTTTTTATTGTTTTAATCATAATTCACAAATATATGATCGTATCAATTAAACTTCCATTAGCTTAATTGACCGAGCGAGCGCGATGCGCGAGCGAAGCATCTCCGGGTCAGCTTGGTCAGCTAAAATGCTTTCGTATGCCTTTCCGGTGTCCGGATGTCATCAGGTCGCATTTCTCAACCGATTCTCGTGAAATTTTGTGAGTAGGTTCGATAATTATTAAGAATTTTTTGGTCGATACAGTTTTTGTGATTTTTTTAAATGGCGGAGATAAGTAAAATAACAAACCTATTTCAGCCGTTTTGAAACATGTACAAAAATAACACAAACCTTTTTTTGTTAGTGGTGCAAAGCAAAGATTGTTTTTTTTATGTTTTAGAAGACTCACGGCCTTACCACATAAGATTTTAAAACACTGTTTAATTTAGACACTTTTTACACAATGTGATGCTCTTACAAACAATACTGTTAAACAGTGTCTAAGTTAAACTTGTTGAACTGCGTAAGGCCGTCAAAGTTCATAGTTCAAAATCTATCAAAATATTTCTGGCCAATAATCGAAATTTGAAAATAATAAGGTTGTGACAGAACTTATAGCTGCGTATTATTATTTTGATTTGAAGTTGTGAATGACTTTGGATTTTAATAATATTAATAATAATAATAAATGCTTGGACAATTTCACACCGCGCTTTTTGCCCCAAACTAAGCGAGGCTTGTAATATGGGTGCTAGACAACTGATATTGTACTTATATACTTTTTAAATATATACTTATTCTACATAGCAACACCCAGACCCGTCTCAGAAATTAAAATTCGTTATTCCTATTTTCTGCTCTGGAATCGAACCCGGGACCTCTTGCGTGGTAGGCCGGCATGTTGACCACTGCTCCACTCAGGTCGATTTCTATAAGAACTCCGTTGTTTTCCTCGTTAGTCCGGGAAGGTTGCACCGAGCCCTTCTGGTTGAGAGTGCAAAAAAATGGTTGGAATATTAACATTATTCTGGGAACAGAGTTAAAACGTTGTGGGACCGATAAATCAAGTAATACTGTGTGAAATTGTTGCTCAAAAATGTGTATTTGACGTACGCCCCCTTAGGGGGTGAATATTGACTCGCGAGGTCTACAGCTCACAAAGCCACTAGTAATATAAGCGATAAGAATATCTGCACGTTGTTTTGTTCTATTGTTTGTTTTTCTGATGTTTTTAGATTCGATCGAGCAAACTCAAACGTGTGAAACAGTAAAACGCTTATTGCGAAATCAAGCATTTATATGCTAGCCTGATTAAACTTGCTCAGCGAGCTTGCTTTTGTGTAGTCTATATTTTATGACAATACTTTTTTCTTTGAAAATTCTATACAATATAATTTATCTCATTTAAATTACTATAGGGTAACGTTGTGTTTTGCTCTTTACAAAAAAACAACGTGTCATTCTCATATTTACTAAGAATCCATTTTATTTATTTATTTACAAACATTAAACACTAATTTGTTTTTATATTTTATTAATTTTCCTTATTATATATTTATTTCATACATGCGACCTCATTTCATCCATAGTTCTAACTAAAACTATCAACCTCCTTGATATCTGTGTATTTTATTTTTTATAACTTTTTAATTCATATTCGACAACATTTAAAAATAGTCACTGACCTGAAAAATTGTTTTATGGAGGTCAGGTGAAAATAGTTAAGTACCTATTCTACTATCCTTTTCTTACACATCCATTTTGCATCATTCATCTATTTTTTTCTTGTGTTGGCCGTCTTCATCAGTTTTCCCGCCTTTTCTTTGAAAAATTTCCACATTTTACGGCGTGAAGCCATTTTTCACTCCAACTTTTTCGCTGGAGACAACTTTTATGGAAACATTTTCTTTTGATAATTCCTGATACGAATCACTTTTATTATTTAGTAAGTAATCTCTCATGGTGTATTTTTTATTTACTTATAAAATATTTCATATTCATTTCGATTTTATTGATTTTTTTGTAGGTTTAAAGTAAGGTACTGTGAGAAGATGTCCTTCGAGAAGCAGACGCTGATCCTTTTTATATAAGTATTTAAAATTCGATTAAGGGTACGTATTATTAAAATAAAATGAAATGATTTTTCTTTTTTGCAACTAAAACATAATTTAAACATAAACAGTAGTAGTGATCATTAATGGCTGCAGTATTTTAAAACTGTGTCGCAGTCACTAGCGCCCACCTCCAGAGTACGTAATGTATTTTCTTGTATGTATTTTTATTGTACATATATTAAATATACCGCATTCGTGACTATCTGTTCCCTAAGGGTTGACAGGGAGAGAACATTATTTTACTATTGCACAATAAAGAGATCAAATATTGTTTTATGTGTTTTTATTATTCCTTTTCCACACCTTTGCTTTCAGTCCTAGGGGGGAAGAGTAGGGATTATACATATTTCCCTTAGATTTAATATTATTTCGAGATTTTACGATTTCCAGACACCACGAGGTCAACGAGCTATTCTCTTACTGCCTGACGGAAGTACAACGGTGCATGGTGCTACCTGCTGTTTTCTTTAGGCATAGCAACAAGTAAGGGCGTTCTTTTATTTTATTTTGCGAGGAAAACTGCGACTTCTTTGCAACGACGAAGCTTAAATTGAAACCTAGTAGACCACGATTTAGTCTTAATACTTTTGATGCCATAAACTAAATTATATTCCGTATTTTTTCTTATTCTAAGAGAGCAAAAGTAAAGGTACCCTCCCCATTTATTCCTTTAATATCATACTTACCTACTTCCTATAAATTGTACAAATGTCAAAGATTTTTTTTAATTTGAACTTTTATAGTTGAAGTTTGTAGGTACATGATTTAATTTTATTATAACATTTATTGTTAACCAAACTTGTTGTTTCATTATTAGTTTTGAAATCAGCCCACTCTATTTTTTGTTCTTCGCCGGGAAAGAGCCGTATGTCACATGTCACATTTACAAATTTCCGCTATCGCTTCGCGTCGAAAAATGTATGGATTTGACGTTTTAAATTTCGATTGATAACGAAACCTTATGTCAATCTCATACATGTTTCAAAAGCGAAGCGATAACGAAGATTTGCAAATGTTACTTTGGCTACACCGCCAGGGAATAGTTTGACAATAGCCAACGATTTCACATCTTTCTTGGAATTACTTACCAATAAAAAAGGTAAGGGAATTCGTTGAATACTTTTAATAGATTTTCGTAGGTATCTTATTGTGTTGAAGGGTTTCCTTAGGAATCGGACACATTTGTATATAAAATCCATCATTCATTTTCTTTTTCGTGGTTCCATCTCAAAGGATAAATTACAATCTTCTGGGTTTTCCCCTTAATTCTGCTATGAAGCTTTACATTTCCAAGATTCCGTTAGACGACAACAAAGTTGTTGACTTTTTTCTCTTTTGAGGTACGCAACTCTATTTATAAAAAATGTGACATCTTTTTTACACAAATTGGAATTCATTTGAGTGTTAAGGTTTTTGCAGCTCTGATAGAGCTGTAGTCACTGCAACAGCAGAATACATAATTGTACAAGTCTGCAACCTAAAAAATCTAAGTTACTCACCTCCTAATTAGAGTACCATTGTTTTATCTCACGAGTGCGGTTCGGCCATGAATATCGTAAGGCGGGCACATGCACATTGTTTCAGTGTGCGTCTGCAAGCTCTCGTATTACGCACACTCAAATAATGTGCATATGCACTAGGGTTGCCACCCGCACTTTATAATAAAGTATATACTTTATTTCTGGGTAATTGTTTATACTTTATGAGGAAAATAAAGTACGTGAAAATACTTTATTTCACATGGCTTGTTTTTTCTCTTAGATAAATTGCCAAAAGTAATAAGAAGTATGTTTTAAAGGTAGAAATAAATAATACTTTATTTCCCTACAATGTACTTTTTTCTACCTTTAGGTCACCATTGTGTACTTTATTAGTCCAAAAAAAAGGTGGCAACCCTAATTCATATACAGCCTCATTCATAGCCGAACCGCATTCATAAGATAAAACAACAGGAACTCTAAGCCCTGCGGCGTCCAGGAACTCTAATATCTTCCTGGATTTAGGAGTTGATTGCGTGTCGCAGGTTTTTATAGTATGTTTCATAGTTACAACTGATTGTGCCATATCTAATAACGCGCATAATTGTAATCTAACCCAGCATCTAACCCTTTGAGATACACATCATACAAGCCTAATTTCCACAGAGACCGTCGTTTAAGTAATTATATAATGAATCAGCTTTAAATATCTATAAATTTATGATTATGCTCATATTACAAATATGTAATGATTGGGAATAGTTTAATTGAATACATGCATACTAAAAATATGGCACTGGTGCTTCACATTAAAGAGTTTTCACTCTTAAATGAACAGCACAGTGCCAGCTGTAAAACAGTTGACAAATTAGTTCGGTACATTTATGTCTATTCATAACAGTTTTTTTTTATAAACAGTAGTATCAACAAACATTCTCTGATTCCAAAGAAAGTAACTAAAGAACTTGCGTTATGGAAATTAGAGATAATGGTAGAACTACAAACACCCAGACCCGAGCCAATATAGAAAAGTTTGTCTTCTAAATGATTAAGTAAATGCTTTGACAATTTCACACAACGCCATATAGCCCCAAACTAAGCAAAGCTTGAAAATAGGGCTTGTTAACTGATATACTTATACTTAAATATACCTTTACTTTTTAAATATATACTAATTATACATAATAACACCCAGACAAATCGCAGAAATTAAAATTCTTTAAATTTAAATTATTAAAATGAATATTTAATTAAACTAAAATTGAATTATGTGATTAAATTAATATTTAAATAAATAAATTAAAATTTAATTAATTAAATTAAAAAAACCCGGTATCTGTATGTTGTACCCGTTATAGACCGGAATGTTGAGCACTGCACTACGCAGGTTGTCAACTGACCCAGCCGGGCACCTCAGAGATAACGACACGTTAAAACCGGCATTACAAACCACTCGACCGCGGAGGTCTTCGAATTTAAAACAATACACTCCTTTTTTGGGGAGCCACGTAATATAAGGGTCATTAAGAGAAACAAAAGCAGCTACTTCACTACTTTAAAAATTTATATATTTTTAAAATACCTAAATTAAAACTCTATCCACCAAAAGCAGCGAGTATGTACGAGCCCTATGGGTATTTGTAATATCTAGAGAATGGATGAAGAGGGTAAGCTACGTTTATTTTTACGTTTATTGTTCTTTTGGGTTTGACGTCGGAGATTTTAGATTCATCGTTGTTGTCTTGTGTAAAGGCGGCTTTATTGTTAAGGCCAGGAAGTTCACGAAATCCACGCTTTCACTATATAAAAATACATATTTCGACTCTCTCAAGGGAATCAAAATTTATAGGGTATTTTCCGTTGACCTAGAAGTAAGCAATTCGCCAAGTAATATCGTTTTATAACAAGTACGGGGAAAAATCTGAAAACTATACATTTGTAATTATATATAGTCTTTATTTAAAGTACATGTAATCAATCATCCAGTTTGTGCGGAACCCTCGGTGGGTGAGTCCGACAAGCACTAGCCCGGTTTTTTGTATAAAAAAATCATAATTAACACTGTCGTTAAAAATTACGATTACGATTGGAAGTTTTTTTTTTGTGATTATTAAGTTTTTATTATGGACTTAATTTTTCAATACTCTGTTCAGTATTTTTTTTTCTTTATTTCTTAATATGGAGAAGAGATAGCTTTCACTAAGACTCCTTCTTTAATTATAGGGTATCTCATCCTAAGGCTTGTTCTGAACTGAAGGCATAGCTTTCCATAACACAAAAGTTTATTCATTTACAATAATATATAAAAATATTAAATATATATTATAATAACAACATTATTAGGTCCCACCTGAGTAATCTGGTGGCGTGTCGATTTTTTATCTAGTGAGTATTTTTTATCTAGTAAGTATATTACTTAATATTATAAAAAAAAATAATAATAATAAGTGAATTCTAAAATCTCAAAGTTTAAAAACATTTATTTAGGATACATTAAGATTAAGACATTAGTAGATATTATAAAATAAAACATGTTTGCTGAAGTTGTATAATGTTGACATCGGAAAAAATGTGATTGTCGCGCATATACTACACCTGGGGACGAGGATTGTTTACCCTACCGTGGCACAGTTTTATACTAATACGGAGGGTACTTGAATTAACTCAGTGGTTCAGTTCGTAAACTAACAGCCTAATCTTGTCACTTATCCATACTAAGATGCTTTATTAGTTGTATTTTTCTAAGAACCTTGTACTGTTTGATACTGTTTGATACAAATAAATAATTATTATTATTTAATTTGTAGTCAGCCTAAGCTGATATAACTGTTAATAAAACTGTTTTAACAATGTTTTAACAAAACAGTTAGTATAACTGTTTTTATTTTAATTAAGTAGGTTAGTATAATTATTTTTACAATGCTTATTTCAACCTGTGACAAAACTGAGACAAAAGCTACCAATTTCAATACAAACTAGGTACTTCTAACACTTATACAATAATGGATCCCCAGTGGTAGTAAGTAAAGTAACAAGTATGACAAAATGTGAAGGAGATGACATATTTAACGCTAAGTACGGTCCTGACAGGCAATTTATCTAACATATCTTTACGAAAGACTTGGAATCCGCGCCTTCATTTTATTTCTTTACCACTTTGGTACCTTCAAATCTGGATAGACGTTGTGTCATACTATTATATTATCTGGTTGTGTTTTAATAGTATATTATACAACAAGTGAATAAAAAGGAAATTTAATTCGACGTACTAAGTTGGATCCCGAGAGTAGCGAAGGATTCTATATTATATAGAGATCTCTAAAGAGCGAGGGATACAAGGACCAAGATTTTTTTTTTCACTTTACCATTGACTGCGGGAAAATAAATAGAAGGTATATTTACAACATTACAGCAGACCAATCGCTAAGTCATCGGTCACCACAGATAACATTTTAACCATGGAACTTTCTTTTTACTTTCTATGGTTAAAATGTGCTCTATGGCGATCGATGACTTAGCGATTAGTCTGCTGGAATGCACCCTATATCTCTATGGTACCCTCACCCTATAGCTCAATGCTGTACTCGGTAATACTTGAATAAAACGACAACTTGCGAATAAAAATATGTTAATAGTTTTGAAAATGTATTTACATTGTGCCTTAAAATCAATATAATTTCATGCGTCGTCAAACAATTGACGATCGTTAATAATAAAAAAGGAATGTCACTTCTAAAGAGGTTGCATACCTTTCTCGTATGCAACCTGCGTTGTATCGAATCTGAACAACGGAACAGTATCTTTTTTTTTACATAATGCATTATGATGCGCACATGTTCCAAAATAAAAATATTTTTATTCACTCGGTGAATAACACTGCGTATTATTCACTGTTAACGATGAATTACACGCACTTTTTCGAGTGGCGATGCTAAAAAATAATAAAAATACATATTTTAGTATGTAAATAACGATATGATTTAAATTTGTAAATTAAGATTTTTGCATTCACAATGACAATAAAGCAAAATTGAATACTACAAAAACAACTCCTATTTTTAACTACGTAAGAATTGTAGGATATAAAAATGTAAATGGGAAATAATTTCCCATCTGCAACATAGTAATGGTTAAAGTTAAAAACAAGTTTTAAATCAACGATT
Source organism: Catoptria pinella (assembly GCA_963556745.1). Classification (NCBI taxonomy): domain Eukaryota; kingdom Metazoa; phylum Arthropoda; class Insecta; order Lepidoptera; family Crambidae; genus Catoptria; species Catoptria pinella. The sequence continues at coordinate 10,673,917 of OY750774.1, read as the reverse complement.
AGTTCATACAAGTTAAACAGATAATCTACTACAGGCAATTATGTTACTTAAACGCAGTAACTAATAAGGTTTCTTGAATAAGATTGTTTCCAATTAAAACCATTTGCGTTTACAATCAAATACTTTGAGTTCAATCATCTCAAATTGAATTGAAACAATCTTTATCAGCCCTATCATGATCGCCGAAACGCAATATGATACAGCGATTTATCGCTTTTATTGAGTGTAGATCAAACGCTAGAATATGTATATATCATATTTCGGTGGTCATGCTACAGAGGCCCAAGTGACATCCTTCATGGTCGAGGAGCTTGCACACCGGATTCCATTGCGTTGCCACTTCTGAGGTCCCGGGTTCGATCCCTGCAAAGTCACTTTTTTTCTATAATTATTGTCTCGTTTCTTAGTGATTGTGATAAGTACCTTCGTTATTTTCAGGATTTCGTACCCTTTCTCGGGAACGCGTGGAGGTATCGAGTTAAATAAATAAATAATAATAAATATTTGACAACATCACATACATTGCTCCGATTCCAAAGTAAGTAGCTAAAGCTTGTGTTATGGAAATCAGATACAACGGTGGTATCACAAACACCCAGACCTGAGCCAATATAGAAAAGTTCGTTTTCTAAAATGACCCAACCGGGTATCGAACCCGGGACGAGTGAGATGGCGACACCTTGAATACCGGTGTACAAAGCCACTCGATCACGGAGGTCGTCAAAAGAGAGTTGCAGTTAAAACCATTTACTTAAATCTACAGTCCCTTGAAACTGAGAAAAATCAAACTTCTAAGTTAACGTAAGAAAAAAATACGTACGTTACGAAAAGCCTGAAAACTATTCATTTGTAATTAAATCATAAAAAATATAGTCTTTATTTATGGCCTACTTTGTACGGAACCCTCGGTGGGCGAGTTTGACTCGCACTCACCTGTTTTTTTTATTTCCAAAACACCTAGTGCTATGGTTAAATTTGGATCAGAGCAAATTTGTAAGTGGTGATGTTACATTCAAGGTATAATGATTTATTGTATTTATGTTAAACTTGTTCTGAGCTTAGAAAATATGAAATAGTTAGTTGATAATCTGTCAACTATACTATTTCGGCATCATTATTTTATTGTGTTCGATCAATTTCTGACTAAACAATACGTCAATAGAAGTTATTCTTTTTCCAAGGTATTTCTGACAGGATAAAATATCCCACATTTGGTAAAATATTCTCGTGTTAGTAAATTCACTTTCAGAAGTATTAGTAGGTAAAGGTTATAGTATACAGTATGTATGTATGTTAAAACATACAAGATAGCATTGTGAATGCAAAAATAATAAAATAGATAGAAGTTGGCAGGGATTTCTTGTAGTTGTCAAAAAAGTGACAAAGCGTCATAGCATGTACTTTGTTCCTGAGTGAGAATAGGCTTGCATATCAGCGCAAAAAGGGATCGGTATCGCCTCAAAGTTTCTATGGTTACCGAGGTGAGATGATGCCGCTACGTCACGGATTAGGTCTATGCAATATGGAGGTACATACAAAGAATATTGAATGGCTCGAGTTGAGGCGTAACAGATCTCTTTCTGTCGGTACCAACAAAAATAAGCTTGTCACTTACGGCCCGGCCACCGCCCGCTATGGCAGGCGGCGCCGGCGAGGGCGAGTGCGTCTGTTTCGGATCCCGCATGTGCAGGGTAGCCTTTGAGAGCGCAAAGTAGGGAGTTTAGTGGGTATGGTTTCATCAAGGCGAGTCCCACATAACCCGTTGCTATCCAAGCACGGGGCATGCGTAGATGCATTCTCCCTACTATAAAAAAAAGGCGGCGCTGGCGCGGCAAGCGAATTCAACGATCACGTACTGCGCGCTATCTCGAAACGGCATCTTAGCTCGTCGTCACGACCGCGCTGTAATTGCCGAATTCAATTGCCGCGCCGCCCGCTGATCCGCCCGCCGCGGTGGGCTGTGGCCGGATCGTTATTCATCGCTACGCAGGAAATCAGCAACGCGTTGAAAAGGTTTCATTAGTCAATTTGTCCTTCTTATCAATTCCTATACGCCATGTATATACGCAAACAGAAATGATAAAATAACATACATAAAGCCGTTCACAAATAACTTTTAAGTAAGTTTTTTTGCATTCTTTTTCAATTGGGTAGATACTTAACCTAAAAAGTAATTTTTGGACATAATTTCTCTTAAAACCATCTTTATTTAAAGGCTCAAAATGCGATTAATTTCCTGAAAAGATTTTACATAGATAAACCATATCGGGCTAATTTTCAACGATAAAACCAAAGCTAAAAATACTCCCTTTGGTTTTGTTAAAATTGTTGAAATCTGTCCCTGGGGAGCTTAGGATGCCAATCTTGGTCAATTAAAATGAGAATCCCAAAGCTAAACCAAAGATTTTAATGTAGTTAAAACCTAAATGACAACGCATAGTTACGGTTTTGGTGTTACCGTTCAGAAAGCGAACTTCGAATCACTAGTAAACATGCCTTTATTTGTGCTTTCTTTGTAAAAATAAAGGAGTACACTGTTATAAACTTCTACAAAGTTTGTGATCTCAAAGTTTAATATGAATCATCATCATTTAATATCAAGCATCAGTCAAGGTGGCGCCATCTGAAACATTGAGTTGGCAAACAAATAAATAAGTATAAATATTTGAAAACATCACATACATTGCTCTGATTCCAAAGTAAGTAGCTAAAGCACTTGTGTTATGGAAATCAGAGACAACGGTGGTATCACAAACAGCCAGACCTGAGCCAATATAGAAAAGTTCGTTTTCTACATTGACCCAGCCGGGGATCGAACCCGGGACCTCGAGAGATGGTGACGCCTTGAAAACCGGCGTGCAAACCACTCCACCATGGAGGTCGTCAAACAACGACTAGTTTGGACGATAAAAATTACTGATGTGCTAACTGATGTAGCTCAGGTTCTCATTTACACGGGTTGATTTTCCAGGCGACTTGCTTGACTTTAGTCGACTAGGGCTTTTTATAGACAATCTCTTGTAAACTCGAATCGCCACCTCATTGAAATAAGGTTTGCGATTCGTTTACAAGCAATTGTCGATAAAAACCATAATCGACTAAAGTCGACTAGCAAGTCGCCTGGAAAATTGACTCGTGTAAATGCCCCATTAGACAACCATTTTGTCCAATATGGATTATTGGGTGTTAAAGACAGCAAATGAAGCCAGAATCAACGGCATACCGTGTCTTTTGAAGCTCGTATAATAATTCCGGTGATAGGACTTATCGTGCCTGAAGAATGTAGAGGCACTAAAAGTTATTGATATTGATGACACAGCTAAAAATTTTACAAACAATTTTATCTCGACACTGAATAATTCCAATGCCCGATTTTTTTAAATTAGCCCTCGAGAAAAACAGACAAATCTTTTGTTAAGAAACAAATTTGTTATTGTCTTCGAAATAATGTTGAAACATTGTTCAACTGAGTTAAAACAACATTATTCGTATGAATTATTTAATATAATTAAATTCCAAGGCCCAAAGTCTTCTTCAGTTCTCGGAAAGATTTCAATATTGATTTCATTTTGTCTATTGTTAATGGCCAAGTCGGTAGTTTTGAGTAACTTTAATTGGGACTCAATTCTAATAACATTTTTTAACGAAATGTAAAAGCTTCTGCAGCAGAACTTTCACATTTCCCATTTTACTAAAACTCATTAGCAGTAGAGGAGCTCGGTGGTGCAGTGGTACAGCGTCTGGCCCATCGATTGGTCATTAACAGTGCATTAATCTCACAATTGTACTGTTACGTAAACCTTGCTAGGCACTTCATTGGAATGTTTTGATGCGAAATGAAACAAGCAGACTTGTAGATAGGGACATACCCTCAACCAACCCATGGTCCTTCCTACCTTCACGGTATACGGACCGAATCACGGGAAGCGGCGGACTTGCTAAACAAGCGGACTTACGTAGGTATATGATGATGGATGTAATGTTAGGTATAAAATTCAAATGGCAAACAAAGAGACAATAATTAAGAGACACGTATGCGTGGCCGTTCGAATGCCAAGAGTGACGCTGGTTGGCGGACCCGCCGCCGCCCCCGCTCCCCGCTCCGCTAGTGTTGGGACTGCTGTTCTTGCGTTTGCGCGTGAACAGGAATCTAAGGATTCAACAAATTTTTGGATTGGGTCTTTGTAAAACATTTTCACGTAAAGTAATACTTACATTTGGGTTTGATTTAAGTCAATTGCAATTGCAATTTGGCACAGCGCCTCTGGCGGTAAGTACACTAAACTTAAAGTTGTCATACAAATGTCAACTACAGACAATAGCGAGTACAGAGGGTCTAGCCAAAGTAATATTAGCAAATTTTCGCTATCGCTTCGCTTCGAAAAATGTATGGATTTGACATTTTAAATTTCGATTGATAACGAAACCTTATGTCAACCCATACATGTTTCAAAAGCAAATGCCCCAGTAGCTCTATCATGAGTTGATATATACTGTTTACGCTACCGTAAACTATCGGATATACTGCTCACAGTTAATGCAAGTGACAGAGAGAAAACGATAGTTTATGGTAACGAAAACAGTTTGCATCAACTCATGGTGGGGGTACAGTATAAAGTCATAATACGTCTACCGTATAGGTTATTTAGTTTTTATATCCCTCTCATCCTACATCCCCCTCACTTTACCGCTTGCAACTTCAAACAAAACTCTCTTGCGATGTATATAAGGTTTTGTTGTCTGTGATTTTAATACAAGCTTTTGTTTCATGGTAAACATTGTAACTATGCTACTTATTATAAATGTGAAAGTTTCGGGTGTTAGAATGTTTGTTACTCAATCACGCAAAAACGGCTGGATGTATTAGGATGAAATTTGGTGCACTGATAGTTTATATCCTGGATTCGGAACACGAAAGAAGTCACGGGTGAAAGCTAGTTATCAAATGAAACCAACACCCTTAGTCTATTAATTTCACGAAACAAGAGGCTCACTGATCCGAAATGAAGAGTAATTATTTAACCACGCGATCAGTTTCCTCATAAATTAGGTCAATTTGACCTTGCCATTGCGACCCGATAGCCAAGGAAACCTTAGCAATATGCTAGAATGTCATTCCAGATTATTCTTATCGAATTCCGAGAACTTCGAAGAAATTGCTTTGTTGCAAATTCGCGATTTTCGATAAATGCTAATTACTTTTTACCCGACTACGGCAGAGCCAAGGAAGGGTAATGAAGTTAACAGTCTATTTGTATTGTTTAATCAAAGTTAGATCTGAGTAATCAATTGCTAATAAACAAGGAAGATTGCTATTGGAAACAATGAGAAATGAACCTATCTATTTATATTAACAGCAATTTACACCGAAGCACGTAGATCTCTTTGTCTTTGGAGGAAGTAGCCATAATCTCTGCTCTTGGAAGCTTGGTTAGAGACCGTTGTACGGCAGAGAGATCGCAGTTTTTTTTATTCACTACGGGATATGTTGCTTGGCCTTCACCTCACCTGATGTTAAGTGACGATAAGGCTGAAAATGTAAGCGCATTAAACCTGGAACCCTCACCAATGAGGAACTACTGGCTAACTGCCGGAACACAACAATTTTTAAATTGTTGTTATGGTGTCAGACTTAAGTAAGATGATGGTAGCTAGCCAGGCAGACTTGAAATAAGCCATACCACCAACCAAACCAAGTTTAAACTCTTGGGAATCCAACCTGGGACCCCTGCGTCGTGGACGAACCACTTTACTACAAAGCGGTTATTTGGCCGTACTGAAGACTTTCGGGCCCACGTAGGAGTTAGGACTATCTCTAGTCTATACAGGGTGTAAGGGGAATAGAAAAAAGGCAGGTGGTAGCGTTATTGATTCTGGATAAGATAGGTAACAATAAAAAATAGCTTCTCATTACAATATACATTCCTAAGAAAAAATTTTTTTTTCTTGCTACACGTAAGTATTGAAAGTAAATTTAGCAGATCAGCTGCACTGTAGCGGTTACCCACGCGAGACTCATACGGAATCATTTCACTTACACCCTGTATAGTGATTTAGCCAATATTGCATCCGCGACCTCATCCGCATGGGATTCTCCTTCCCGTGGGAATTTCTGTGACAAAATATAGCCTATGTCCGTCAGTATTACAATTTTTGTAAACAGTTCAGTTGTTCCAGAGATTGAGTTAAAGAGAGAGTTCCAGAGACAATTAAAACCGTTATTTAATTAGTATAAATAATCAGCATTTACGATTTCCCTACGTCGACACACATAAACGGCTAAAAATATGTACCAATAACCAAACCTAACGCAATATTAATGATGTGAAAAAAATTTCATTTGAAATTGTACACACAAATCACGTAAGGGTTAATGTAACATAGCATTTTCATGTAACGCACTTCGAATGGAAATGCGTTACATGAAAGTGCTTCCATGTAATGTAACGTTTTGGTGTTACAATATGACGAGTATTGTGATAGGAATTCTGTTCATGACAGGTTGATACATAAAAGTGGCTCTATATTCTATAACATGTAATAAATACTTAATTCTAGTTTATACACTCGTTCATAATATTATGATTATTATCCAATGCAAGGATTTTACTTTTGGTATACAACGTGTTACAAAAATACCCCTAATGCCGAATATGGTAGATAGGGTCCATCAAACTGAACAACTTTTACTATGGTAATTATGTTATGGCTATTTTACCAACTCTGAAATCGCGGAAAAAAAATCAGCTGTTTCATACAAAAAATAATTACGAAAATATCAAAACAGCAGATTTTTTTTCGTTAAAAGATAACCACCCGATTAATACATTCAATGCATTTTGGTGTCTTGTCTTTACTTTCGAAGGTATGTTTTTTAACTACAATCTTGCATTTGATTTTCAAATATACACTGTTCATTTTTAAGTATATCTAAAAATGAAATGGGGATTTCAGAGTACGTGAATGAACAACTTTTACTAAAGGGCCAACCACAGAATCGCGAAAAAAATCAGCTTTTCCATACATTATTAGTCGAGTCGATGTTGTTCTTTTCTATGGAACAGCTGATTTTTTTTCGCAATTCCGTGGTTGGCCCCATAGTAAAAGTTGTTCATTCACGTGGTCTGAAATCCCCATTTTATTTTTAGATATACTTAAAAATTAACGGTGTATTGCTGTCATGGACTTCAACCATGCGCAATATAATCTGATCCATACAGATATTATTATAAAGACAGCTGCTTAAATAAAGGATTTACACAGAGAAATACTAAGAAAAGTGAGTAATATAATGTACGTATGTTAAAATGTTGAATTATGCCCAAAACTGCGTTAAACCAAGGTCGAGTTATTCGCAGACATTTTTTTATTTTTACATACAATTGTAAAGAAATCAGTACCTACATGAATAAATAGTGCAAAAATATCAATTGTAGAACTTCAGTTTTCAGTTTTATATTGAAACTGAAACTGAAATAAATTATTTAGTCTAGCAAGGTTATCAAACGCACCTGTGAATATCAAAAAGCTACGCAATTGGTTCATAAATCAAGCAAGATACTCGGCAGAGTTTTTTTTTAAACATCTTTTAATAATATCCTCATTTATAGGCGTATTGTTTTAACTTTCATTTTATGATTGACAGTAATTCAGTCAGTACCCATATCATTATTGTATTCGAAAAGGCTCCATTTACACAAAGTAATTTGCAAATAATGTGCTTGGAGACAGTGGCCTATGTAAAAGTGCGATGCCTGGGCCCTATTTCATAGACATGACAATTTGTCACCTGTCATGACAATTTTGTATCAATTGCGTCAACCAATTTGAAAATAGAAAAAACTATTTATAGCTACACGGAAATTTAAACCAAATTGTTATGACAATTGACAAATTGTCACGTTAATTAATAGGACTGGTGATCCAATACCGTCTTCTGTACTATGCACTGTGATGTTGTTGGTCATGCAATCATTATCACTCTATGAATATTGGCAATAAAACTTTGTGGCGAGTACAGACAGTGTGATACACATGTAATTTTGGATTTACGGGTCGATGTTCCGGTCGATTTACTGGTCGAAAAATCGCTTTTTGTTTTTTAATCGACTATTGCTTGTGAAATTGAATTGTAAACCTAGGTAATTTCAATGAGGTGGCGATTCGATTTTACAAGCGATTGGCGATAAAATGTCAATTAAAATCGAACAACAAATTGACCGGTGTAAATACCCCATTAGTTCCTTCACAATGCCAAAGTTTACGCTCAACTGGGAAAATTAATTAAGAGCGTAACTTAGAAACGTCTGCAGGATCTTTGCTCTGGTTAATCGATTGTAAGAAATTCTTGCTTGTATGGACTTGAACTTAATAGCTACATCCTTATGGAAAAAATATTGGTTAAGTGCTTCTATGAATTTTCCGATTTGTATGGAAATTTTAAAAGTTGCAGATTCCATATATACTAACATTTTTTACATTTATTGAAAAACCGTCAACTCTAATATTACAAAACTTCTGAGTAAAGCTAACTTAAGGTTAACCGCCTTTATGGTCTAGTGGTTCGCCCACCCCTGTAAGATGCAGGGTTCTGGGTTCGATTCCCAGTAGGGGGGTACATTTTACTAGGTTTGGTTGGTGGTAGGGCTTACTTCAAGTCCGCCTGGCTAGCTACCACAATCTTACCTAAGTCTGAAACCATAACAGCAATTAAAAAAAAGTTGTGTTCCGGCAGTTAGAGGTAAGATAGCCAGTTCTTCAGTGCTGAGCATTCCGGGTGTAGTGCGCTTCCACCTTCGGCCTTATCGTCACTTAACATCAGGTGAGATGAGAGCGAAACACTAACCCGTAGTGGAATAAAAAAATCTTATGCCACAGTTGATAAGTATTTAAAATCATGCAAAATATGAGGTTATTGATGAATGACAATTTAATAGATAAGGCAAGACCTTATATAGGCAACTGGTAATGTATTTTGAGGTTTTGTCGAATTTTTTTTTTAATTACATTACTAAAAATAGTTGTCAAGTATGATTAGGAGGCATTCCACTTATATGGGAAGTATGGAAGTATATTTCAAATGGAATTCATAACCAATAACTAACAATAACAGAATATCCAGGCAAACTGTTACGTCAATAGCGTTAGGTAAGTTAATTTAAGTTTGCTAGGCGAACTTAAAGCAATCACAAATATAAGAGGCTATCATCATAGCTAAGTAATGGTATATCCATTGGCAAACGAAATTATTGAACTTCAAATTAAGGAAAACATTAGTAAACCGTATGAACAAGCATAGTCTTATCATGCTAAATCATTATAATATAAAGCAAAGCGCTCATGGTGGAGCTTGACAGTCTGATCGTACTCGATCACGTTTGTTAAGCAACGCTCGGTCCGGCCAGATGTTGGATGGGTGACCGTTAAGTGGCATTACAGCTAAGCGATTTAATATAGATTTTTTATACCGTGTGTTTGGTCTCGTATTAACAATAATTTAAAGGCATGAAATACACCTAATTTTATCGACAAAAATACCCACATGTTGGGGTCCATCCTCTCTCCTGTTGGAATGACCGCCATTTTAAATTTGACTTTTTATTTTAGATGGCCCTGCCGAAAAGTATTAATTTCTCCGTATTTAGAAGTGCTACAGTCATAAAAAAATACTAATCGAAAGCTAATAATACCACCTATAAAATAAAAACAATTGCGGAACCAATAATAATTTTATTTTTGAAAATGGACAAAATTTAAATGGAGGGTATGGACTCCAACATGTGGGTATTTTTGTCGATAAAATTAGGTGTATTTCATGCCTTTTAATTATCGCTAGTACAAGAACAAAGACGCAGTAGGTATAATACATTATCATTTTTATCATTTTTAAATATTATATTAATTACAGTTTTATTATATTATTTACAATAAAATTAAGTGAATTTTAAATATCAGCATTGTAAAGATCTATTATTATCAATTTATATTGTATCTTTTGTGTTTAATTTTTATTTTTTTATTTGAGCAAATATGAACCTTGTTGTATTATTCATAAATACCAAAAGAAACTAAAAAATACTACAAACTACGAGTAAACTGTGTAAACATATTCTCTCATGTACTCGAATCTGAAGCTCTTTAAGATATGCGAGATGTTTACGTGGTTAGCATTCTGCTTATGTACGCACACACTAAAATTTGATCTGTGTGCGTCCATCAATTTTGTACCCGAGTATCCAGTGTACCTAAGTAATTAATTATATTGTTGTGTACCTTACCGTACAAAGAAAACAGACTATCCTCTTTATAAACCAGACTATTAGTAGACTTAGAGTAATGAAAAATGTTTTATTCCATTTATTTCATAAAAACAAGAGGGTAATAATACAAATAAAATTTGACAATATCATATACATTATTCTGATTCCAAAGTAAGTAGCTAAAGCACTTGTTAAGGAAAATCAGAGACTATGGTGGTAACACAAACACCCAGACCTGAGCCAATTTTCTATATAGAATTTTCTTTTCTATATAGAAAAGTTCGTTTTATAAATTGGGATCGGACACGGGACCTCAGAGATGGCGACACCTTAAAAACCGGCGTGCGAACCACTCTACCACGGAGGTCGTCACAAGACCAGTTTTACCTGTTATAAAAATAAAAAAACAAAACTATTAACCCTAAAATGTGTTTGTGTTTGTGTGTGTGTGAGTGTGTGTGTGTGCGTGCGTGTATATGTGTATGTGTGTGTGTGTGTGTGCGTATGTGTTTGCGAATGCGTGTGTGACCTCGTGATATGAAAATGTATGATACTACGCACATCATAGGTTGACTTTAGCTTTCAGACAAAATACGCTCGGAATTGTTTACAGTGTTTGAGTGTTAGTGAGTGTAGTAAGACAAATTAGTCAAGCCTTTGTTTTCGTAGAAACAGAACAAAAAGTTTCGAATTTCGGGCCTGCTAATTGTGTGTGCCTGGGGCCTAATCGCGCTACAGTTATATGCAGCATAGCTTTCAAAAATTTAACCAAAATAGATCTAGTATTTTTCTGTACTTCAACGAAACTGAAACTGAAAGATAATGAATGGAGCATTCAAGTAAAAATCTAACAGTACGGTTTTTATGATTGACACCGTAGTTCTGAGGGCACAAAACAACCAATAAAATAATATAAATCAGATAGTTTGTGGCTGTTTCACAAGTAACTAGGTACTGCTTTACCAGTCTAGAATGGTACTAAGTAAATAAAAAAAATGTATTATAATTCATTATTTTCCTATAATGTAATGTATGTAAATGTAATGTATAAACATTTTTAGAATGATGAACGTACTGATAAGTAAGCATACTTCTACAAAAACCTTTTTTATGATTCGGCTAGAAATGTTTAGCTTTCTATTAGTAGAATTCGTAACAGGAACCTTTTTACTCGAAATGAAAAAAATAACAGTATTGTCCTTTTGAGTTGGGAACATCGGGTAATTTGTGCGGGAGGACAAAATAGTTAAACCTCCTACTCAAAATCTAAATGAGTCCTCGGGACTAAGTAATTGAATTAGGCGATCCACACACTGCCACGCATGATGCTGCATGCGTGTCGACGCACCTACACACGTACTTGTGGGAGTGCAGATCTGCATCATCGTGCGGGTTTTTTACATTTTGTGGATTCATGGCGGCTCTGACTCATTTCATTCAAATATCGAATTCCATTTTCAAACACACGTCAAGCCCTTCCAAAATCACGCACGCATCTGCGGAACTCGGTGTGCTATACCTTGCGTCTCACTCCGCACCCACGCGCGTGTGTGTATGTTTCTCCGCATGTAGGCGCGTGATCTGCATGAACGCGCGTGGATGCATGTTCAGTGCGTTAGACTGTGCGTATTTTTTATACAAACGGAGATACTTGCAAGCAACTTTAAAACACGCATTCACGCATGATGCAGCTTCATGCGTGGCAGTGTGTGAATCGCCTTAACGTTTGTACGACTATAATACGAGAATATACTTCACGGCTGTTAACAAATCTGTTGAAAACTCAATGCCCACCTCAAAAGGGGTTTCTTTATCCTTATAGATAAAGGAACCCTTATAAGTAAACTGCAAAGTATTAGAAAGAAAGAAGGAAAAACATTTATTAACAACTCTTATTAACTACATTCTTCATAATAAAGCATACGGCTGCTCAAAACCAGAACACAGTAAGCCACCTTTGGAAAAATTTGTCTCATACTGTGTTTTGATTTTGTTCCTGGGACAGACTGTGTTTGTTTTATGCTATTACGTTTCGACCAATTTGAAATAGGGTATCCCACAGGGAATCCTTATAAATTTAAGCATCTGTTTTGAATACTAATGCACACATCAAAAAGTATATGACGAGTACAAAATGATTCTGTAATATCTTTTATTCGAATATATATTTTTTAATGTTGGTCCGTACGAGATGAGCCCGTTACGTACCGACCAAATTCACGGTTGCCGTTTTATAACAGTCGACAAGTACAATAAAATTTTGGTGAGTACTAAATAGAACATTTAGAGTAGATCACGTTGAAATAATCCATTATCAAAAACATAATTTGGTCGGCACCCAACGTATCACACTATTTTGTCTCTTACTAGGTTTTAAATTGTTTTAAGGTACTAGGCGACGTAGCGCTACAAGGAACAGTCCAGTTTGTAGAAAGTTATTTTTTGAATCAGAAAAGCAAAAAAAAACTGTATAAAAAGTTTTTTTTACGTATTTAATGTAAGAGCAGTGAAACTTAGCTAAAGTAAAGTGGGTTTCTAAATAATGAAAGGTGGGTTTAAATGTAGTTTTATTATTGTAAACATAAGTAATAAAAAACACAGAGTACAAAACCAAAGAAAAATATGCTATAGTATAAAAAGTACAGAATTCAAAAATATAAATTAAAAGTAAAAAACCATAACCTAGTAAAAAAGAGGCCGGCTCGGCAACAAGCAGCATATGAATAGTGCAAACCTACCTTTAACAAAACGTAATTCTAAACAAAAAACCAATTCTGTTTTCCATTTGCTAGGATAAAGTAATAATATGAAGAATAAAGATTTGCAAACTTCGGATTCTTCAGATTCTTCAGATGCTTAAAGCATACCATTTTTTTTATTTAAACGAAATAGCTGTACACACATTCTTGTCTCGCTTTAATATTTATAATCGGAGCAATTTGTGGAAAGTTCCAGTAAATTTCTCCAACTAAGATTAGGGGGCTGATTATGTAACTCTGTTGCTAATAATGTTTAAGAATCAATGTGACAACTATGTTACTTAAAGCAGCAATGTAACTGCGATTTATAGACCTGAGTGGTGCAATGGTCAACATGCCGGTCTACCACGTAATGGGCCCCGGGTTCGATTCCCGACCGGGCAGAAATTTAAACGTGAATTTAAATTTGTGTGACGGGTCTGTGTGCTAATGAGTATACAACATGTTACAAAAATACCCCTAATGCCGAATATGGTATATAGGGACCATCAAATTTAACAACTTTTACCATGACACCAACTCTCAAATCGCGAAAAAAAAATCAGCTGTTTCATATATTTTGATATTTTCGATTTTAATTTTGTAACAACCAGCTGATTTTTTTTTCGCGATTTCAGAGTTGGTGTCATAGTAAAAGTTGATCAGTTTTATGGTCCTTATATACCATATTCGGCATTAGGGGTATTTTTGTAACATGTTGTATATTTAAAAAGTGTATAAGAAGTATATCAGTTGTCTAGCACCCATATTACAAGCTTTGCTTAGTTTGGGGCTAGATGGCGCTGTCTGAAATTGTCCAAGCATTTATTATTATTTATTATTTCTGTCAGTTTCAATAAGAAGTTGATTGCATCAAAGTTACAAAATCAGGGGGCTGAACACATGCCGCGGGTAAGGGCAAATGTATTTATTACTATCAGTTTTACTTCCTTAACATTTTAAGTAAGCTTTATTACTATCAGTTTTACTTCCTTAACGTTTTAAGTAAGTGTTTACAACACATGTTTACATAAAATTAAGTTTATAAGTTCCAAAACGAAGTTGTATTTACTAATTCATGTTGACATTTAATTTATTGTAAGTACCACTACAAATTCCTGAACCAAAGCATTAAGTAAGTAAGGTACTTAATTATTTTAACATTGAGACATCAATCATGTTTCAAGTTAATATTTAACTTTAAGCCAATGTCAAAGGAATGTTCCTACTTAATATTATCTATTACTGACACAAAACAACGTTAAGAGCAAGTCTTAGGGCGTGTGGCGGCGCGACCATAGATACCGCTACATAAGCAATCGACGAAGAAACGACAGGATCAGAGAAAAGTACAATATGTAAATACTAGCGACCCGCCCTCGCTTCGTTTCGTGAATTTTTTTACACTTAAACTTACACTTGCTATCGCCGCAACCATCACCGTCCCCACCCGTCCCCCCCTCCCCTTTCCCCTTTCCCCTTCACCTTGCCCTTCCCTTTATAATTTTAAATCTTTATCCTCAGCTTGAACACAAAATTTTAACATCCTAGCTTTGAAACTAAGAGACTTCCATACAAACTTTCATCCCCTATTTCATCCTCTTAGGGGGTGAATTTTCCAAAATCCTTTCTTAGTGCTCACCTACCCCATGAAAGGTATCTACCCTCCAAAAATAGTGTCTCTACTTTCAGCCGTTAGGGTTCCAGCCGTATCCCAACAATCAATCAATTTAGAGTTTTATATGTATAGATTACGCAGATGCGACGTTGCTAACATCAAGGCAAAATGTATGGCGACCTGACTCACGACATCGAAGTTTTCTAAGCACTTCGCATAAATACAAAATCCAACGTACAATAGTCAGACCGCGGTTCCCGAGCAAAGACGCCTAGCTTGGCGGAAGTACTTCCCTTTTCGCTGAATATATGGAGAAGAGATCCTGCCTCAGCTGGGTGCTTATGCCGTGCACTACACATCAATTTCGAGGTGGTAAATTCTTTAGAGGTCGGTTTTGAAAATTGGACTGCCGCCGTACAGTAAAATTCCGTGTAGTGCACAAGCGCCCTTAGTGCCTCCGCAGTTCGCACACGAGTCAAAGCGTAATTGTTATTGTAATCGTATTTGTTAATTAAACGATATGATAACGAAACGTTTGGGTATCGTACTGGTATCGTATAGTTAAAAGATACGATTGCGGTTACGCTATGACTCGTGTACGAAGGCACTTAATATTCACTTAACCTAATTACTCAATGCGATTATATTAAAAACATCTACGCAGATGTTTAAGTAGGAATTTCCCAGTTTTCCCTACAATATATGTTCTATATCTCCTAATAACTGCGTGTACAATATTACTCAGAATTATCATGTTTAGTACAAAAAATACGATTTTTTATTCAACCGACTTCAAAAAACTTCAAAACAGGGGAATGTTTTCAATTTGACTTTTCAATTTTTTCGAGTTGCTAAAACATATTTCTTATTATGGAACAATTTTGTTGAGTTGAATCCGCTAGCGGGAGCCACAAACGTATAGTTTTGGTTATGAATGGAGCCCCCCTAGCATGACTACCGAAATGCGATATTATATGAAAGAAAGAAAGAGAAAGAAAGAAAAACCTATTGACCGCAAAACAACAGTAAGGTGATTAGACCTACACGAACTTAGAACTAATTTGTGTGCGGCCAACTAGGCCCCAACCTCAGCAATGCTTCCGTATTCATCCCATGACGTCACATCCCACTTATTATTTTTTCCTTACTCAACCCAGTTTTGTTCCTTACTCAACCCACAACAATAATATCATTTTAAATTCCTTATTCATCCCAAAAGTATTCCTAACTCAACCCATTACGCAAAGCCACCCAAAAATTAAAGATTTATGTGTACGGTCTGAATAAAAATATTATCACTTATTAGAAATATTTTAAACTCAGTTCATTTTTGCTTTATTGTTGTTATATTAAAAAAACATATATTTCAAAAATAAAAAAGGTAAAAGAAACACAAATAATATTATTAATAATAACATTTCTTTTACAATCACATCAATTATTTAGCTGATAAGTGGTTTTCATTAAAAAACTGTGTTATGGAATCTAGATAGTGGATAAATATATTCTTATATACTTACTTTTTAGTAAATAAATACTTAATATATAGGTACATAGATAACATCCAGGCCAAGATAAATAGACATGATCATGCACACAAATATTTGTCTTGTTCGGGAATCGAATCCAAAACATCTGGCGCAGAAGAACTAAGCGCCATATCGGTCGTCAAAAATGTATTATTTCGTTCTCACCAACAATTTTTACTTATCTATTTGATAATCCAAAAAAAATAGATGTTATAGACATTAAAACTTAAGTAAATTAACACTTATAAAAATATATATCTTTAAGATGGTACAATGATAGGGGTCATAACAAATCGGGCTAAATCTGGAAATTTATATTTAAAATAATTTTAACTTAAAAATAGATTTTATTATAATTCGGGGGCAGTGAGGACTATAATATATAGGGGTCAGTGGAGAGTAAAAAATCATAAAATAAAGTATTAAACTACCCCGGGGACAGTGGTGAATAAATCTGCCTATGTGAGGTATACTTTTATTTACAAAACATGCATATTTAATTTCTAATGAGTACATAAGTACTTAGTATTACTTAGTTCAATTTATTGTATTCCTATATAATTTTCTGATAAAATATTAATCATTGTATTGCTATCCATACTTTTTAGTGATAAATTAATTTGGGATGAGTAAGGAATGCAATTGGGTTGAATTAAGAAAATATATTAAAATAATGTAATGGGTTGAGTAAGGAATACCAATTTGGGATGAGTGAAGAATTGGGATGAATCGTCATGGGATGAATACGGAATAACCCCTACAGTGGCATACCGGAGCAACTGCAACGCTGGTATTCTGGAGGAGCCTAGTTGGTGACGACAACGGACAGACAAACAAACAAACAAACAAAAAAAAAATAAAAAAAATCTACTCCCTATAAAATACATAAAAGACAATTTTAACAAAATTATATTTAACAAGAGGATTTTTTTTTTTTTAATATATATAGCAATTTACCACGTTTAACAATGGGTTTTGACAGTTAAGTGTCGAAAAACGCTATATCACGACGATACGTTTGTGGTTCCCGCTAGCGGATTCCACTGAAATATAAAAATAGAAATACTAGTCTCTTCAAAGAAGACTAGTTTTTCTTGAGGTTGGAAGAAATTGTAACATTAAAGCTATTTCGAAATATTTTACGTAACGTACCTACGACCTAAAACTTGCTTGCCAAGGATACTTTTACCTATTATTATTATTATTTGGAAGGGGGGACGACAGCGAAGCCGGACGGGTGATCAGTCTCCCTAATCGGAACCATTTCACCCAGTTCCCCAAGTCCCCTGAAAGCTGGAAGCTGGGGTAGGCGGGTTATCGTTTACCCCACCGGCGTCGGACCCTCGAACCTACCTGTGCGCTTACAATACCTGCTGAGTTGACTTATCGTTAACTGCTTTAGATCATTTTCTTTTAGCTTGTCCGCTCCAAAGAGCTCCCAACGCAGCGATGCGTACATCGGGCATTCTGCCATGAATTGGTAGCTTGTCTCTTCTTTTTCTTTACATAGCGGACAGATGGGGTCCTCTGTCCGTTTGATAACTGCCAGGTGTCTGTTTAGTGTACAGTGTCCTGTCAGTACTCCTACTATGGTTCTTATATTTCTTCTGCTTCGTTTCAGCAGTTCTCTGGTTTTTTTCTTGTCAACTGATTTGATGAAGGTCTTAGACTGTCTGCAGTCCTTTCTTTCCCTCCATCTACTTTTACCTAACTAAGTCTGTGACTGACTGTACTTTTGCTTTTCAGGGAAATGGAGCGTACTTTCAATATTTTGGGTTAATGGGGAATTACTCTTACATATTAAAATAAATAATATTAGAAAAAATCCACTCATCCGTAGCACCTCGCAGACGGGACTCGAACCCGCACCCTTGGGATTCCGGCCCAATTATGCTACCGAGTCGCTTGACTCGGTAGCTAAAGTTCCGAGCGGGTAATTTCATAAAAATATGAACAGCCATTTTGCTTTAGTCATCCCGTGACCATAGCCCCTATAAAAAGTGTCGAAATATCGGGAAAAAGAAAAACCAATAAATCCAAACTATATAATTCTAAAATAACACCTGAATTAATAATATACGCGCTGTAATCCGTAAAAAGTATTTTACTACTAGTTAAAAATCTATTTCACATAGTCCGATGATTAGCACAATAAAAATAAAAAAAAAATACGTCTACAGAAACTGTAATGAGTCTGCAGAACAGTTATTACTAAATCATTATTATGCAAATAAAAATGTTAACAATTCAACAACAGTATTTGAACAAAAAATAAATACTTTTGTTGTTTGCTTCCAATATGTTGTCGACACGGTTCTAATGGATAAGTCACATTACCACAGTCACAGATATATCGCTCTGAGGCATGTTGGGAAAGACGAAATGTAAAAATCTGAAGGTTTATCCTAATATAGGGAAACGTGAATAAATGGAGTGGATTAAGTGAGATGAATTTGAAACATGCGTTATTTCAATGTATGCCCTCATTTCTCAATTGTTTTTTAATCGCAACTTTGAACAATACTGACCAAACTTGGTTTAATTAAATAGATTATAGTTGTTGGTTAGGCGTTGGGACATGTTAGAGAACTTAAAAGAACATTGTCTAGCAGATCAAAAATATGCATCACATTAGTCGGCGTTCATAGCACTTATACATTTTTATGGTTTTGGTATTATTATTTTTTTTTTTTAATCTTTTATTGTTTAGAGGCTTTTAACACATAAGGTAACCAATATCAATTAGAGCAATAGGACGGGTAGTAACCTATCCTATTACTCTACTTATAATTTGAAACTTCATAGACATAGCAACTATAGATGCAAGTTTAGGTGATCTATTTTCAGTTGCTACAATTAACGTGAAAACAAATTCCAAATAGCAACCAAGTTTTCCGCAACCTGCAACTCCAACTTGTAGCCCGACTTAAATAATACCTATTAATACATTATTTATTCCAGGCATCGTTTGCCTGACATAAGTACCTAATTAAATTTTTTAATTGATTTGAATAAGTATTGATTAATAAAGATTTTAAAGCTATAAATAAATTTTATAATAAGCTTAATTTTCATTTTGTGAGAGAATTCTGGGCTCAATAAATCCAGAAACATCAAGGTATTATTTATTTCCTATATCCAGTCCTGCACATAGAAAAACGCTTAGCAATCTAACTTGATTTCCTTGCTAAGATTAAATTGTAATTACAGTTGCACACTTTATGTTGATCAAAATTAATCAACATCTTAAAAACTATGAATTAAAACAATTGCGTCGCCAAACAAAAGACAATTGTAAAGATTCGGAGAGTTAAGAGTTACACTACATCCACGTGTATCCACGCCTTATGACGCGATACCACATCACGCGACGCAACGAAAAGTATGTTTTCTGACGCGTCCATAGAGTACATTATTGGACGCGCCCAGATCTGCACCAATGGAACCCCTTTAGTTTGACTTTCAAACCAACCTTTTTGGAAATACAACCACCAAATTGTGTTCTAGACACACATGTCTAGTTTTCATTTGTTTTGTAGTGCTACTAAACTGCTACAGTACTGGCTATAGCCCGGTTTGGTCTGACATTTCCTGTACATACGTGGTGGTTGGCGCTCTGCCACCTTGCAAATAGTCCTTTGAACGTTTTCGGCAGTTATTCGCGCGAGCGTTGGTTACTGCGTCGCTAGCGCACGCAATTTTGGCCTTAAGGGTACGTTGTCTACATAGTGTGCATGCATCAAAATCGAAGATATTATAAACGTTCTTCTGTCTTCTATTTATTTTGTGGAACTATTCAATATGTTGTATAAATACACCACATATACACCAAATTATAAAAATAAATAATTAACTGAAATTTTTGACAGTAGCTTAATAAAATGAAAATGTCGAGGTAACAGTTCCTTCAAAGGCCTTTAGGCCTTCAACAAAGGCCTAAAGGCGCGGAATTGAACAAACACCCTCCAATCACAGCTCTATAGTGTAATCTGTTCAAGCGTGAAATAAGGACATCTCTCTTAGGTAGTCTTTAGAAATAAATTCACTAACCGACGTTTTAAACTTAAACCTTTTCAATTTCAAATTACTAGAATCTGATGGCTGATTATAAAGTTTAATCACTAAAGCTATGATTTTTTACTTAACCTACATGACTAAGTTAGTTGATAAGCATTGCTCGCGAAAAAAAAAAACAAAGAACAATAGTTTCAGATTTCTGTCTAATAATAACTTAGCTTAGACAATAGCATAAAACTGAAAAAAACCCTAAGTAACCCATTAAATATTTAAAGATTGTTGCCGAGTAGGCCTCTTTTTTACTAGTTTATGATTTTTTACTTTTAACTTTTATTTTTGAATTCTGTACTTTTTATACTATAACATATTTTCCTTGTTTTGTACTCTATGTTTTTTCTTCCATATGTCAAGTTGTGTTCATCAGTTTACAATAATAAAAGTACATTTACTACCAACTAACTTTCATTATTTAGAAACCCATTTAGCTCAGTTTCAAAGATTATTCAGTATTCTAAATCACATAAACAACTTATACTAGAAAACAACAACCACTGTGTATCTTGTAAAAATATTAGCAATATTGACCAAGTGAGCACGAAGCGCGAGCGAAGCGACTCCGTATCAACTAGTGCAAAAATGCTTTCGTATGTCCGTCCGGCTGGACAGGTGGACAGGCCCCTGTACGTTTTCCATCTGTTCTCCCCTACAGGGGCCCTACCGGCTAACTTTTCGAACTTCGGCGGGTCCGATTCGCCGAAGTTATTTAGAAGATATCGATGTTCGTGTGACATCTTGAATTGGGGTTCGCCATTTTGGCCCGATTGGGGCTCGATTTATCTGTTTTAATTTGAAGCCCGACAGACTTTCCGAAGTTCGATGCGTTAGCCGGTACAGCCCCAGGTCGCATTTTTCAACCGATTCTCGTGAAATTTTGTGAGCAGGTTGGATTTTTTTTTGTTGATGTAGTTTTTCAAAATTTTCCAAAATGGCGGAGATTTGTTAAAGCTAGATCTACAGCTCACAGAACCATTAGTTTTGTTGGTTTCATTTCAATGATCTCATATTTGTTCCAACACAGTAACCACCTACACTACAACCTCTATAATACAAATTAAGCGACTTAGACAAAACTTAATCACTAAACCTCTTCCCAGCAGTGGACGTCGTGTAGTTGTCGTGAAGTATAAGCTACTTACTTACCAAATAATATACTAGAAAAAATAGGACTCGCACCAGATCATGTTCTCGGACGGGAATCGAACCCGCGACCTTTGGATATCCGGTCCAATGCTCTGACCGCTGAGCTACCGAGTCGAGCGTCAGAGCATTGGAGCGGATATCCAAAGGTCGCGGGTGCGAGTCCTATTTTTTCTAGTATATTATTTAGTATTATATAAAAATAGCATTGTGAATGCTTAAATCTCAAAATTTCAAATACTTACTTACCTCTCCTATGGCAGTATTTAATACTATCACCACAGTACTAATAAACTTTAACCATGTAGGTAATATAAGTAAATGGTTCCTGTTCAGTTATTTAAATTGTTATTTATTATACAACTTCTTTCCATATTTTTTTTATTTCTACGAACTTTCATTTCTATTAATAATATTATTTCAAGTATCACTATTGTAAATGAAATAACTATACACTTTAAATTGCTTATATTAATTCATTTTGGATAAAATTTAACCGTTGTTATGATCTTTTTGTTTCATTTGGGATTATAAAGTAAATGTTATTGAGCGAAATTTATTAAACTAGTAATAAAGTTTTAACTTACCAAATTAACAACAATCACCGAGAAACTGACATCAGATAAAAGTTAAGAGCACACTTAATATTTCCGAACAAAAGTTTCAAGTCATTTCAAACTTTCAGCACTTTAACTTAGCACAACAACCATTTCACACTAATTCATAACAATCCTTATAAAGTAACTTTAATCTTGTTAAAAAAAATACCATTGTTTATTCAAGTTTTCGTCTCACAGCGTTGTCACAATCACACGTCCTCTCTCTGGGACACTAAAGGACATACTGACTCACTCTGCCAACTGAAATTTCACTATACACTTGTTCAAACCAACCGTCCAGTTTCACCAATTATCCTTTATAACCTTTTCTTAAAGTTGAAAACTGTGCAACACCACGCTTAAGCTGTTGGTTTTGTTTTTCCAGCTGTTATTATAGTTTTCACCATACTTATACTGGCACCGGTAAATTTATTATAAAAAAGATGATATAAAGTGTTAATATCGGATGCCATCAATGTTTGCGTCTAATACCATCTTTATTTATGAACAATGTAGGCTAAAATGAATTGTTATTTAGAATTAAATAAAAATGAGTCATTAAGAACCTCCACTATTGTGTTAAATTGTTTAAATAATAGTGATTAAAAAAATGTGAAAATATGTTTTTTTAACGTCCATATTTCGTAGTCTACTAGTAGAGGGACGAAAGAAAAGCTTTGCAATTTATAATTTGAAGAGTCAATAAACTTTTAAAACATAATTTACAATAATGTACTTACTCTGTTTTCAGTGAATAAAAGAATTTCATTTCATTTCATTTTATTTCATTTCATAAAAGATATTATTTTATCTTTGAAAAAATATATGTCCGGACTGATTCATCATCGCAGTTCTCTGGAGGGATCGGGTTGAGTTGAAACTTGGCTTAAAAAAGGTTATTATAACGTAGGAATCCACTCAGAAAGGAATTAATTACAGTCGAGTTCATTAATTTGTTGGCACTTTCGAAAGGATGTTGACTTTTATTACAGAGGCATAAGGGTTGTTGATCTCTCTAAGGTTCGTACATATTATAAATCTAAGGAGTGTAAACCAATTACTGCAAAAATATGAACATATTCCTTTGATCTCCAGCAAATAAAGTTTTATCTTGGAATCTTGGGATGAATGATGATGAAGTTTTATCTCTAGATTTTTCAATAAGGTACCTTTTTTCTTTTTTTCTTTTCTGTAGCTAATACAATACAACGTGTATGCAAAAGTTTATGATGATTAGTTGAGATAAAGCGTTACAAAGAAACAAACACATTTTAATTTTAGTAAGGTAATAATATACAGTATGTACCAAAAGAGCGTGACTGGCAAGTTTTAATGAAAACCTTAAAAACGATACATTGTAATCACTTGGGTGTTTATTACTGTAAGATGCTTTAATATTAATACGGAGTTCAATCTCCATTATTGTCCATTATTGCTTGGCAACTTCGCGGCATGTTTCCCGCCAATTTTTAGTAAATAGCTCCACGCGGACACGTATCGTAATCCGCTTTCCAAGTGATGAAGATCCGACTTCGCGTGTTTAGGGTCATTATCATCTTGCAGAATCCAGAAATCATGGGAAATGTTATGTTTTTTACAAAGCATTATAGGCAACAGGATTTCTATCCAGCCTAATATATTTGGAAATAGGATTTCTATCCAGCCAAAATTTAAAAATATTCTAGTCACGCTCTTGTTGAACTCACTGTATTGAACATTATCAAAATATAACACATCGAAATCGATTATAGGTTATTATGTTGTTATTATAAATTATCTATATATATAAAAGGGAAAATCACTCACTCACTCACTGATCACGAAATCTCAGAAACTACAAGTGCTAGGAGTCTCAAATTTTGCATGGGGGCTCCTTTTAGGGCGTAGGTGCTCACTAAGACGGGATTTTGAGAAATTCAACCCCTAAAGGGGTGAAACAGGGTGGCAAAGTTTGTATGGGAGGACGCGATTCCTTGGCCCGATTGACTTGAAATTTGGCATAGACATTCTTTCACAAAATTAATAATATCATAATCTCATCATTCATTATGTTTGAAGTGATTGATCTTTGATGAGGTGAGAACACGCAAGTTTCACGTTATTTCTTCATTATTGACGTTGGTGTTTACTTTTTTCACGGTAATTTTCATTCGACACATTCATGTATCATCTGCTACTTTGATTACAAATAAAACAGATTTACGATCATCTACATAATGAACCAGTTTTTGATTTTAAACAGAATATATCGTAACTTTATCGTTAGTAAAAAAACTATTAAAGTTGATAATATTTACTATATTTTCAGTTTAATAAAATTGAGGTCAAATACAATTTTAAATAAGTAAATCATTTTCTAAGACTAATCGATTTTACAGTGTATACCCATATTTATTTATAAAAAAAAAAATTCGGAGTTCTATACACCGTCATTTAGTAGTCGTTTTAATTTATGTTTTATTGAGTATTCTACCAATAAAACTAAACATTTTTGCAAAAGAAACATGGATCGACATTAAAAAAAATACTTTCCCATACTAATACAATGTTTAAGCTGTCTAGTAAAGTAAGTATGGGAGGACCAAATTTTTTTGTCTTTATGACCCAAGTTTCTTTGGCAAAAATGTTTAGTTTCATAGATAGAACACTCCGTTAAGAGTCCGGCGACCAGTGAGCTTCCCATACAAACGTAATATCAAAATTATTTGCAATTTGAGCATAATTAACTCTTCTTGTGATGTTATTAGGATTAAGACAGTATTTGTCTAGGTTTCATTGAAATAAAAAAACCAAAATACTATACTGTAATACATGTTCTAGTTGTGTGATGTGTGGTTATAAAAAGTTTCATTCATTCATTCATTCACAGTTTGTCAGAGTCTTAAGTCAATTAAAACGACAACAAAATGACGGTGTATAACTTATTATGCGGTGTATAACTGTACGACTGTATGAAATATACAGGGAGAAAAAAGCAGCCCTTGACGAGTTTCTTGCCGGTTCTTCTCGTTACAAGGTCTCCCGCTTAGGGTTTGCGAACCGATGGCGTAGCTTCTTTGACATTCACAAGTGCTTGTAACAGCCTAGACTGAATAAACGAGTTTTGATTTGATTTGATTTATATAATGACCATCAGCCATTTTTAATGTCTCCATTGCCGGGGCACAGGCCTCCCTTATAGGTGGAAAGGAAAATGGGCCATAACCCACCACGCGAGCCCAATGCAGCCGGGACCAGCGGCTTAATGTGCCTTCCGAAGCACAGAGAAACTCGAGATATTAAATTTTTAGTCACCCATGATCGACCATACGAAAGTTGCTTAACCTCTGCAATAGCTGGGCCAGGCGCTAAACCACTGCGCCATCGAGCTCCTTTACTTTATTGATCTTATCTTTAAATATCTAAAACTGTGTCTTCTTTAAAATGACTATTTGTATTTTTATTCATTCATTATTATTCATGATTATGAGTATTATTAGGACTAACGAAGTAAAATTTATTTAAAAGTACTTTTAAGTCATTTTATTTCAAAACGGTTATAATTTTGGAAAACTTAAAAAATTGCAGACTAATAACCACCCAACGATGATATGAGTATAAATACACCACTGACTGATTTAGATAAATTATTCTTTAGTCTTGTTCTGTAACTTTGTGAAACTAAAGCAGCTTTAGTAATTTTCCGCGGTTGCCTCACATTTAGACAAAGTTAAAATTAGACTCAGTTTGTCATTAATTTCAAAGGTTTTCAAGAGGCTAATCCGTTGAGCAGGGTACGTCCTTTCATAAATTTAAAATGGAGTGTTTTCAAATATTTAAATATGAGAGAAAATTAATTTAAATGTATGCAAAAAATGTTTTATCGCTCATACTCATGCTAACAATGTCTATTGTTTTATAGTATATATTTCAGCGATTTACATTTCCTTTGTTTTATGAAATAATAAAATAAAAAAAAAACCCTTTGCATGTTTAATTTGCTTTGAATTTTTACTGTGAAAAGTATTTGGTTTTTAATGTGAATGTTTGCATTTGTTAGAATAATATAAGTAGGTAGTTTAATTTATTTAAAAATAGTCTTTTGATTTAGATACTTAATAATTGTGTCCAAAAGAAATTTTGTTATATTAAGTACAGAGTGCTACTTCGAAAACCAAAGTACCACCTTCGATCCGCTTTTCAACGAGTTATTCCCATCTGATCCCCTGCAACCGATCCCCTGGTGGATCGGTTTTATTTTTTATTCCCATCGGATCCCCTGTGTAGGGGATCAAGAATAAATATTAATATTTTATTCCCATCTGATACCTTATAGCACTTATTAGCTTATTTTTAGTAGGTACAGTGGTACAGTCAACAAGTCACATGCTCCATAGCCCGGGGGCAGTTTAATGTTTTATTAATTTTCTTTTTCAGTGCCTCCTGACCCCTACAAATAGTACCCATTGCCCCCAACTCATGTGCTCAACTGCATCCATATATTTTATGCATTTTATTTTTGTACAGTCATGTAGAAAATGTCTTTGAAGTTTTATCTTCATAGTACGGTTTCCTATAGAATTACCTTACGTACTACTACTTTAACAATTTGATATTTGTAGTCAAAATAAAATTCGTTTGATAATTAAGCAAAAGTGATCGATTCAGTGAAAAGTATAACCTTAAATTGACGGTATTATCGGTAACAAAAGCCGACATTTTGAAGGGTTCAAGTTCAAGCCTTAGAATTTTTTTAGATTATATTGTTTGAAAGTAATTATGTATGTTAAGCTAAGTACGTGCAAATAAGAATAATAAAATTCCAGATTAAGCCCGATTTTTATGACCCTTAAAATTGCTATCTTTTGTTTCATGGTTTTACCGCGTCGGTGGCACTGAGTATAGACAGGATAAATAAAACACAATAATAAACTTAATCTCAATTGTCCCCAAGTTAGAAACTATTTTTTGTGTATCGCACCAGGTTCATCTTGCATTTTGTGACCTATAGAGACCTTATTATTTTTTTATCTTATGGTGTAAAAAATGCATGTTAAAAATATAATTATAAGTTTACCATAAGTGACAAGAAATATTGTAATTTAACGTAACAAATTCTTCCAAATCATCCATTGATGTGGAATTGTTACGTTTAATTACAATATTCGAGAAAATCACTTTTTTATTTTATTCATATTTGAGTTTAGCCTAATGAAAGGATATTTCATAATTTTAACATGTTAATTATCAACAATTATGGCAATATTTTTAAAACTGATTTATCTGTGATATTTATTACATTAATAATAATTGCTCAATAAATAATTATTTGATTTTAATACTTCTGTTTCTTCTGACTGTACTCACCTACCTTTTCTTGCTTAGAAATAAAATGAGGGGATTAAATTGAAAACTATAAGGATTTTTAATTCTTGGTGGATCAGTTACAGTGGATCGGATGGGAATGACTCTTTTCAACTCACGATGTCCAAAATTAAATAAATACTACCAGCGTCCGATTATTCCAATTCTTTTTTAAAGTAGGTCCTTAATTTAAAATGACCTCCAAGGCCGAATAGTGGTACAGTCACCTTATAGATATGTATACATACAACTATTATTATAGGTTTATATAGGTCTTAATTTTTTTAACTCAATTCAAAAAAACAATTCAAATATCAAAACAAGACAAGTAAAAATCTAGACGTTTTTAGGGTTCCGTACGCAAAGGGGACCCTATTACTAAGACTCCGCTGTCCGTCCGTCTGTCTGTCTGTCTGTCTGTCCGTCGGTCACCAGGCTGTACCTCATGAACCGTGATAGTTAGACAGTTGAAATTTTCACAGATGATGTATTTCTGTTGCCGCTATAACAGCAAATAGAAAAAAACTAAATAAAATAAATATTTAAGGGGGCTCCCATACAACAAACGTATTTTTGCTCGTTTTTGCTCGATATTGATAACGGCAACAGGTAGACGCTTGAAATATTCACAGAATATTAAGTTATATACTCACTTTAAAACGAAATAATACAACAGTCATGATTATTTTTTGCCGTTTTTATAGATAATGGTACGGAACCCTTCGTGCGCGAGTCCGACTCGCACTTGGCGTTTTTTTACGTTTCCACAATGAATTGACCGAGAGAGCGCAAAGCTTGAGCGAAGCGTGTCTGCTTCAGCTTGGGCAAAAATGCTTTATTTTGTCTGTCCCGCTGTCCGGCTGTCCGTACTTTGTTCTCCCTACAGGTCACATTTTTCAACCAATTCTTGTGAAATTTTGTGAACAGGTTCTTAAATTATATAGATTTTTTTGTCGATTCAGTTATGGCAGAAATATGGGAAAAGTAATATTTCAGTCATTTCGAAATATGTTCAAAAATGTCACAAAAGTGCGAGGTCTATATAGCTCTACAGAACCACTAGTATCTGAGTATACTATAATTACTATGAAAACAAGTCCAAAACTCCATTTTGTCTTAAAAGTTCAAAATAAATTGCTACAATAAATTTCACTAATTACATTTTAGAACAGATTATTTCAGGGGTCTGGTTAACAAATTCTCGCCTTGTCTTATTACCAAACTTTTACTTTTAGCATCTATTCATACTTACGTTCCTTCAAAACAAATTCGAGAGTACAATTTCCCTGCAATATGAAAATTGAAGGAAGATGTTTTTTTTAAGCTTATAGAAATTCTGCGGTAAGTATATTTTAAAGTCTATGGTGGCTGATGGAATTTGACGTGAATTTTGTGGATGGAAGCTTGTAGTATATTCAGTAAATTAGATGCAATGCTATTATGATTCAAAAGCGCTTAATTGATTGAGCGAGCGCTGTGTCTTTACTTCAGCTTGGGCAAAAATGCTTTCGTATGTCTGTCCGTTTGTTCTCATCTACAGGTCGCATTTCTCAATCGATTCTCGTTATGTATTTTGAAAAATTATTTTGTCGACCCAGTTTTTCAATTTTTTTTTGAAAAAAAAACTACATTCAACCATTTTGAAAAATGATCAAACGCGAGGTCCTTGGCTCACAATACCCTAGTTTATTTGAAAAAAAAAATCCGATTTTGAATTGATTTGCGAAGTCCCAAAATTATGGATTCTAATTTATTTTAAGGATTATTTCGAAACAACAAAGAAAAAGCTAATTAATGATTTAGTATCATTATACGCATTATTATGAATGATAGAAAACATTACTCATCTGAAGTGGATAGCCTACATAGCGAAAAGAACCGTTGTTCGTCGAAGCGGAATGGTTTCGGAATGGTTCTGCCATTCACTGGATGATGCTCCTAAGGCTGGTTTCACAGCTCTCAAGAAGCCCGGTCCAGTCACCCGCTCCGGGCGCAACATGTGAGGCGCTAGAACATCGTTTCACAATTGAGTGATGTGGATTGTTTCGTACGGGACCCGCTCGTCGCTGTAAAACGATGTTCTAGTCACTAGTGCCTCACACGTGCGCCCGCCCTGGGGCCCTACCGGCTAACTTTTCGAACTTCGGTGGGTCTGCCGAGCTTCAACTTAAAACAGATAAATCGAAGTAAGGAGTTTCGTATTGTACTATTCGCCGAAGTTATTGAGAAGATATCGATGTTTGTGTGACATCATGAATTGAGGTACGCCATTTTAGCCCGATTAGGACTCGATTTATCTGTTTTAATTTGAAGCCAGGCAGACTTTCCGAAGTTCGATGCGTTAGCCGGTACGGCCCCTGGGCTCCTGGAGCGGGCGCCCGGACCAGGCTTCCGGAGAGCTGTGAAACCAGCTTTTAGTGTGGACAGCCTGATGAAGGTCGTGAGAAGCCGCTGGGTGCAGGCAATATAAGACCCATCGTCGTGGAGACGAAATCAGGCTGTTGTAAACTGTACCGACGTTATTTTGGTGGCAAGTTTTTCAGACATAAAATATGTTTGAGAATATGTCATTGTATAAACAGGTTGTGTGACGAATTCAATTGGAATGTTTTCTTCAATTTCACACTATAACCATACATATTTCTGTGACACCTAATTAAATAAACATTACGTTATCACGCTCTTGGCTTGATTCACGTTAAAATAAATATCAGTTTGAAAAAAATATAGATATACTATAAAATTAGATGATTTTTTATTTGGATTAACGGTTAATTTAACGTATCCAAAAAAAACATGGGTTAATCATTAACCCATCAAGGCCTGGAAAATGAGACACAATAGATATTCCATTGTTATCCCACCGAATTCGGTGCTCAGGCGTTGATAAATTAAAAGAAAACTACAATTTAAAGTCTTTTTAATTATTCAAAATGTAATATAAACATCTACCTACAATAAGATGTTTGGTGTTTAGTGGGAATAAGAAAAAAGTACATCAATCATCAGTCAATACTTATTCGTGACTTCGTGTGACACGACAACCACATATTAAATCACTTAAGCTTAATGTTACACCTTTTGTCCCATATTGTCCTTGGCTTTACGTTTACGTGACATGTCATGTAAGAGTTTACATGACCTTCGGGTTTGCCGCGTAACTATATTGAAATTGAAATTGAAAAATTCTTTATTCAAATAAGATCACATAATAAGCATTTTTAAATCGTCAATTCTTTTATCCTACCACCCATTCTGACGTCTTTTGGCTGACAAGAAAAATGGGCGAAAAAATCTTATCAGCTTTATCAGATGGAACGATATTTACATATATGTATATCGTTTTCAGACATTACATTCATACATGTTACAATTACATAGATTCATAAATAAATAACATTATTTAATTAGCTTAACTCAAAATTTAAGGTTCAGTCTAGGCTGTTACGAAATATATATACAACTCATACAATTCAATAAACGTTAAGACAGGTAGGCAGAAGCAGACCCATTCCCACTGGCAGCACTCGTTCACGAGCATGACGCATGAACCAGCCATCGCTTCGCTCAACCATATTTGAGGGAACGTAACGACCCGCCTCAAATGACACCACCGCAGAAATGATTAAAGAGAGCATGACATACTTAGGCTACCCATGTTAAGGCATCATCTGATATATGTATTTATGAATAGCGGCCGCTCTTTCTGCGCTTCGGTGAAAACAATAGATTTTGTACATAAAGATTAATCTTTAAAATGTTTTGCGTTTGCGTTAAAAAACCTTATGCTTAAAATATAAGCCGACTTTACTGTCAAATTTGCTGTATAATTTCTCCTATTCTCCGTGTGCCAGTTAGAATAAAAATTTATTATTAATTATTATTAATTTGATGACCTCCGTGGTCGAGTGGCTTTGTACTCCGGTTTTCATGGTGTCACCATCTCTGAGGCACCGGTTCGATCCCCGGTTGGGTCAATTTAGAAAACGAACTTTCTATAACAATAGTGCGTTTAACATTTTTATATTTTCAAACTGATACATGGCAAATAGGAGAAAATATACAGTTTATTCAACAGTAAAGTTAATTGCCTATTACAGCTTTGATCACATTGAATTTATCAGCAAAATATCCTCTTTTGTATGGAAATTCGAATATTATGATGGCCCCTGTTTTATCTGAGCAGCATTTTTACCACTGCTGAACAGATAAGTTGGTGATTTAACTTATGTTTCTCGTCGGCCATAGATAAGTCTTCATGAGAGTGAAGACTTATCTATGGCTTTTTTTTACTAGTTTAGTGCTTTTAAACCGACTTCAAAAAAGGTGAAGGTTATCTGTTCGTCGCGTATATTTTGTTTTTATGTTTTGATGATGATATTACTCGAAGACGGCTCATTCGATTGAAATGATGCAAACGTTATTACATAAGGTTTGTTCCCAAACCGGTCTCATTTTTGGAAATTTTTAAATTCTGAAAGTTAACTTATTGAAAAAAAAACTTTTCCGGTGATCGACCATAACATTTTTGTTTGTGAACCGATTTAGATGTTTCTTTTTTGTTTTAAAGAGGAAGGATACTTCTAAAATGACATAATTTTAATTTTATTGGCATTGGACCTTGGACTACCTCAAAATCAAACGGGAACCGTAAAGTGATTAACATTTAGGTACCTAACTATGGTCAAGAAAGTTTTGAACTAGACTAGAACTGCGAAGGCACAACTGAACTCCTTAAGAGAGCTTAGTCTGCACACTAGTGCCGGCATTGGAAACTAAACGACAGGCTAGAAAATATTATCTAAGCCATAAAAAGTACCACAAAGCTTCTTCGGAGTGCACTTCAGAGAGATAATTCACAATTTCGTCTTTATTTTAAGCACTATGATTTTTTCCAATGCGCGCGCTAGTGTGCAGACGCGTTCTTAACAACAAACAGCGCGAAAAGTAGAAATTGAGTTATTAGGGGTGTTTTACCATTTAAAAGTATGAAATATTAAAACTTTTTATTGTTAACATCATCGCTAAAATTCACAAATACATACCACGAAAAATAAAAAGATCCAATTGTGTTATGGAAATCAATCCGCATTGGGCCCGCATGGTGGGTTATGGCCCTTCCTCCTTATCCGCCCATAAGGAAGACCTGTGCCCCAGCAGTGGGGACATTAAAAATGGCTGATGGTCTAGGCATGTGTATCTCAGACATGCTATAAAGAAGTATGCTTCTGAGGTCTATGCTATAATGAGAAAATGCACACACTCCGAGAGCATGCTTTATATGAGCATACTATCTAGAAGCAAACAAGCGTGTTTTTCAAATATTAGTGTATTCCAGGCTTTATGAGCGTCACAAAACAGAAAGCGGCCAGCGACAAAAATCTATAAAAAAAACCTGAAAACAAAAACAACTTTAAAATTAAATACCTCTTAAAAGCAAGAAATAATATTCAAATCTAATGATGGTTACGCATATCAAATTAATAAAACACGTGTATTAAGATTTTGAAGTGGTTTCTGCTTTCAGGTTTTTTTAAGTCGGTTTTTGCTTTTTAAACATTTTTTTCTTTTTTTCTTTTTAGTGTACCTTCTGTATTATGTCAGTAGATGTACGGGTGCGTACTTTATGGTACCCAAAAGGAAAAAAACAGTAGGTACCGCTATATTTCACGAGTTATAGCACTTTTCTTGTGGCCCGGCCACACTACGTACAAGTGGCCTGGCCCGGCCACGCTTCTATCAACAAAATAAATAGCTAACTTTAATTATTAGTCACCCCTCATATAACGCGGGCCCAATGTGGATTGGTGGATCTTTTTATTTTTCACTTTTTTGTGGTATGTATATGTGAATTTTAGCGATGATGTTATAAATAAAAGTTTTAATATTTCATATTTTTAAATGGTAAAACACCCCTAATAACTCAATTTCTATTATCTAGGGTATTAATGACTGCAGATGCAGCCGGGACCAACGGATTCAGCTAGAACAAAATGCTAATGTTTACATAGATGATTTTACTTATTATTATTCTAATTATTCATGACTCCCATGACATTAGGCCCCATATCTCCAAAGATTATTGTCGGATCTCAATGAAGCTTATATGGGACTAAATTGAATGTATACCCAATCGAACAAAAAATCATTTTTTCAAATCGGCACACCAACGCCAGAGTAATCGGTGTACATACAAAAAACAAAAAACTAAAAAAAAAAATACGGGTTGAATTGAGTACCTCCCTCCTTTTGATCGGTAAAAAGAGGGACATCAAATGTCAATATTTACTTAAGCGGTAGGTCCCTGGCAAGTAACGCCCGTGGCTAGTCAATAAAGACAAGTCGCTTGAATGGATTAACCCTTACTTCGCTTACGTGGCAATGTATATTATACCAACATATACATATAGGACAACAACAAAAATATTGTCGCAATTCCAAAGTAAATAGCCAAAGCACTGTATTATGGAAATTAATCAGAAACAACGACGCGACGGTAACTCAAACACTCTGGCTTACTGCTGGCCTAATATGATAAAGTTATTTTTAGGGTTCCGTACCCAAAGGGTACAACGGGACCCTATTACTAAGACTTCGCTGTCCGTCCGTCTCTCTGTCTGTCCGTCTGTCACCAGGATGTACCTCAGGAACCGTGATAGTTAGACAGTTGAAATTTTCACAGATGATATATTTCTGTTGCCACTATAACAACAAATACTAAAAAACAGAATAAAATAAATATTTAAGGGGGCTCCCATACAACAAACGTGATTTTTTTGCTCATTTTTACAGACAGTGGTACAGAACCCTTCGTGCGCGAGTTCGACTCGAACTTGGCCGGTTTTTTTATATTGACCCAGCCGGTGATGAAACCATTTTCACAGATGATGTAGGTATTTCTGTTGCCGCTATAACAACAAATACTAAAAAACAGAATAAAATAAATACTTAAGGGGGCTCCCATACAATAAAAGTGATTTTTTTGATATTTTTTATAGACAATGGTACAGAACCCTTCGTGCGTAAATCCGACTCGCACTTAGCCGATTTTTTTTTATTTGACCCAGCCGGGGATTAAACCCGGGACTTCAGAGATGGTGACAACGGAATAACACACAACATGGAAATATTTTTCACAGTATTAATATTGTATAAATTATATTGTAGTAATGTTATGAAAGCCGGAGCGTACTACCCAAGTATAGTTTAATAGAAAGCGTATGAGATTTCCTTTTATTCATAAATAGTATACTGTAGAATGTTTTGCTCGTGTCATTTTGTATTTTTTAACACTTTCGCGATACGACGGTATGTTTTCACTGTAACTTTTGTTAGAACTGTAACACTTATTTAATATTTATGAGCATTGTTTCTTAGCAGACCAACATAATACGAGTTATCTCATATTGTATTCAAGCTTGTTAATTAAGATGGACCTTTTGAATAACAAGCTATAAATTAGAGACTGTAGTTTAACAATGGCAATTAGTATAAGTGTTCCAAAGGCAGCAGGAATAGAAACTTACGATTAATCAATGCCTTTATTGAAATAATCAAAAGCTTTTGTTTATTCTAAGGGAAGGATTTGTATCAGTAATGCTTTGTGGAAATTGGACTTTAATTTTTTGCGTTGTTATAATTATTATTCATCTTGACAGCAATTTGGATCCATTTCCGTTGTCTTGAGATTCTCGGGAAATCGTTTCGTTTGTATCAACAAAACAAAGGAAATGCGATGTTTCCGGGTAATTTACCGGTTTAAATTTTATTAAGACATTTAAATTCAAAACTTGATAGACATCAATATATCGCAATCTAACGTTCTTTAGCAAAATGTTTGAAAAAATCATGAGTCAACTCATAATGTCAAATAATTTGATGAAGTAATTAGCTTTCTTACGCGTCGTGGACATTCGGAAAATTCCTAGGGAACCTTTGATAAAAGTATCCTTTGTTTTAATCCAGGCTGTAATCTATCTATGTGATATGATGACGAAGTTCTTTTAAACAAGAAGAGGAAGAAGTTCTTTAACGGTGCTAGTACCAGGTGTCTTTTTGTGCGCGCGCCAGACGCATGACTGACATCCAGTCAATCATTGAGAAAACTTTCTGTTACCTTTCTAAATAACTTATTTAATAATGAAATGCTTGATGTAAAGGCCCTAAATGAAAAGTTTATCAGTAACACAAGCAAGGATAAACAGAAACGTACAGAAACGTTTTTATCTGTATTTACAGAGAGAAAAATGTAAGGTTGAAATAAAATATTGAATAACAATTTCCAGGCAAAGTTAAATCCGTTAGACTCACGATGGCTCGTACTCCGTATTTGACATTTGAAAAACAAGAAAAAGTGGTTCCTCGAACTAAAAAAAGAAGATTTTAGGAAGAGCATGGAACATGAGAGAGTGATCCTGAAACAAGGAGAAGCGATTTGATAGCTCAATATGAAGCGTTTGCTATTCCAATTGTTGGTCGCAATAGTATCATACCCCAAGAACACATGGTATGAGTCTCCATCTGCTAGCAAAGACGAGCAATCAAAGTGAAGAAGAAACGAAATACGTTTATGTTTGTATTTTTAAATAAATACGTTATAGAAGTATGTGTTAATGCATTAGTATGACTCTTTTTTGTCTTAATTGTAAAATTAAAAAATTGTGTAAATTAAAGTTACGAATAACCATTAAAAACATCTATTGATTTTTCTAACATTAGTAATAAATTAACTTACTGGAGTTATTTTTTTAAAAATAATCCAGACTCGGGTGAAAAGTCACTAACTCTATTGTAAAACTCATTAACTAAAAATGTTGTTACAATATTTGAGGGTAAAAATAACAAAGTTTGTTGCTTTCACTATCTCAGTAATTATACGCATTAATCTTGCTGTAGATTTGTGTCAAAAACCCAGATCTTAAAACAGACCTGTTATGGCCTGTCAGGGCCCCATCTGCGTGTGACGCCGCCTTAAATCTTGGTACTAAAAACCTTGGAGAGGTAAAGCCTTTCTTTATCTGGGTTTTATGTTGCAGAATAACAATAACCAGATGCTGAGATTTCTACCAGAATAGCGAGGGCTGCGACTGTTTTTGGAAAATTAAATCAGAAGAGTTTGGAAATCCCATGATTTAAAATTAAAGACCAAGACCAAGTATATTGTGCAGTTATCTTGTCTATACTTTTATACGCCTCTGAAACATGAGTGTTGCCGAGCCGGCCTCTTTTTTACTAGTTTATGGTTTTTTACTTTTAACTTATATTTTTGAATTCTGTACTTTTTATACTATACCATATTTTCCTTGTTTTTGTACTCTGTGTTTTTTCTTCCATATGTCAAGTTCTGTTCATCAGTTTTCAATTATAAAGGTACATTTACTACCAACTAACTTTCATTATTTAGAAACCCATTTAGCACAGTTTCAATGAGTTATATACAATACTGATATTAGGCGCTTGGATGCTTTCCATATGAAGACAGTGCTTGCGTTCAATTCTGCGTATCAAGTTCAGTATTTCGAATACTGAAATATAGCACAGAACTAGTGTAAATGGTATCGAGGCGCTTCTCAGCTTCGTTGGTGTGGACACCATGTGCGCATGGACGATACTCGACTTCCAAAATCGACATTCTATGACGAGTTACAATTAGGCAAGTGTTGTGACATCACAACACCTACGTGAGGGCGCTGGCAGAGGCGATCGCAACAACAGCGCCTCCTACGATATTTGCCTCGTACGGAACAAATGTTTGAGTATACCGGAAGGATGTTGTAATTACTTGTTTTGACATATAAGGCTCGGCATCCTTTTATTTTAAATGTGTTCATTTTATTCATTGTGAGAGCATTCTGGGCTCAATAAACTCAATAAACCAGCAAACTACATCTATTCATTTCCTCATCAAGTCCTGCACACAGAAACAGCAAGCGTTATATTGGCGGACAATATCTCCGTTACAAAGATATTCTGAAGGAACTTATCAGCGTGCAACATCTCGTCAAAAGATTGTGAACATCTCCCTTTAAAACGGTCCGAGTGGCGTAGAAGCATGAATGAATGAATGAAGGTGTGAAAAACTTCGAAGAAACTCGTCTCAAACATCTAGATACAAAACGGCAACTTATAAAGACCCGACCGAAACCGACTTATTACACTTACGATTTAACTGGGTAGTAACCCAGTTAAATCGTAAGTGTAATAAGTCGCTCCCGCAGTATAGTAATACTGCGGGAGCTGCGACCGTCGCTTCAAAACTAAGTTTGGCTTTTTTTTTTCTCATAAATGGGTTTGCTCTTGACGCTTTGCAAGTCACATGCGGGCTCATGCTCTAGGAACTAGCAAGTGTGTCGCCGTCCACGGATGTCGCCTCCTTGCAAGAGGGATTTTATAATTCGTTATGGCTTTTAGAAAAGAATTAATATTTTTTTTTACTTGTCATTCAATCTGAATAAAAAAAAGAGTTAATTTTGTGAAAAGTTGTGAAAAATGTTTAGGCAGTTTCTTCATCTTTAAAACCTGTAGTAGTTAGTGTCCAGCTCTTCAGGCATAACAACGGACATGCCAAGGAAGACATCATCGTCATCATCATCAATCATACGTAATTCATTAAAAGTAATAATGTTACCTTATGGGCAAAAGCACATAAGATTCTCATACAAAATTGAAAGCGTGTGACAATAAATGTTGCTGTTAAAACTTATTATTCACGTGGAATTCAAAAATGGAACAAACTTTCCGATGAAACTCGACAGCCAAGGAGGTTTGTGATCATCATCAATATCTGTATTTCCACTCCAACCAACTGAACCGACCAACTGAAACGGATCAACTATTTTTCTTTCTCAACGAAACAACTTTTTGGTCCGATTATTCAAATGCTTACTAAAAGATCTTATAAAAAACAAATTGTTTTTATACTGTTATTTACAATTTTGTCTTTGTCCTATAAAGATTTATTATTAAAGAGGATTTTTTAACGTTATTAAAAATCAGTTATAAAGTGGATTTTTAATGAGCATCTTGTTTCTCGAGGGCGTAGATTCGTCAAAAAAGTTTTTCCTGTTGAATGTTATGAAATTTGAGTTTGACGAACGCCCCCGCCACAAATATTTCTCACACGGTTCTTTCGGTAAATTTTATACGATACGTATAGTACGACTAGCTTTTTGAAAACTTCAGTCCAAACCAGGTCCAGTAGTTTTCAGGAAATCCTGAAAACAAATAAATAAAATAAATATTTGACAACATCACATACATTGCTCCGATTCCAAAGTAAGTAGCTAAAGCACTTGTGTTATGGAAATCAGAGACAACGGTGGCATCACAAACACCCAGACCTGAGCTAATTATAGAAAAGTTCGTTTTCTAAATTGACCCAACCGGGGATTGATCCCGGGACCTCAGAGATGGCGACTCCTTGAAAACCGGTGTGCAAAGCCACTCGACCACGGAGGTCGTCAATACTGTCGTTTTCGTTACCATTATATGAACTTATACGGATGATCGACCATAACTTCTTTGTTTATGAACGTTTTAGATGATTCTTTTTTTTTTAAAGAAGATGCTTTAAGGATAATGACAATCTTAAAAAAGTTATGTAGCTAACTATGATCAAGGATGTTTTGGACTAGACTTAAACTGCGTAGGCACAAGGGGACTTATGGGACACCTTAACAACAAACAGCGCAAAAGTGGAAATTGATTTATTAGGAGTATCATTCCATTGAAAAGGGTGAAATATTAATAAAATATATATAAATATATTTTATTAATATTTAATATCAACGCTTACAATTACATATGCACACCTACCACAAAAAAGTTAAATATGTAAAAAGCTTTTAAAAATTCAAAAGAAAAACCCCCTTAAAAATATTGCTTAAAAATAAAAATAGCTTCGTAAAGAAACAGCTCTAAAAAGCAAAATTAATTAAATATTAAGAAAAAATTGCAATTATTATTGCAAATTGCACTTTTTATTATAATTTAATTTGAGCCTGGAATAAGGTTGATTATAATAGGCCACTTTCTAAAGTAAAGATTATCTTAGAAGGCTCTTTTAAGATAATCTTTACTTGTGCGTACGTTAAATTAATAGCTTTTACCGGGATAATTTGAGGACATTAAAGCCTTTGATGAATTGAGGAATAGACGGTACATTTTGTGGAGTTGTTTAAATTAATCACTGATTACGTAAATACATTTTCCTGTAGCTCGTTTTGACCAAATTAATCAATTTTGACAAATCTTCTCTTTAACTTTGCTAAATTATATACTTCCTTTATCACGTCTTGTTTGTATTAAGCATTTACTAATTAAAGTTGAATTGTATGCATATCATTGGTAATAAAATTATTCTTAAAGTAAAGACGGCTTAGGTTTGAAGTGCTTTTGCGACGAACGGAAAGAACAATGAAATTAAAAAGTTGAAATAGGTATAAAAATATGTCAAAGATTTTTAAGGCTGTTTTATATTTGTCCGTGCTAAAGAACTTTTTTTAAACTGATGTTACTTTGAGATTATTCGCCTGCCCTGCAATAATTTTATCTCTGAACTGATTTAGAATATAACGAAAAATTTCTCAGCATCGTATCGACTTTTCAAAACCTTCAGTGACAGTTTTCGGTTAATGAAAGCAGTCCGATCCGGATTGGATTAACGTGTTTGATAAACGTAAAGTGGTGATTGTACGCGGACATTATCGGGTTAAGCGCATTTTCTCCTTTCACATAAACTTTTCTACTAATACACTAATGGGTTCATACATTATACAATACATTCAACAGAGTTCAAATTTTTAAATTGTAAGATTTTAGCATTCACAATGCTATTTTTATATAATACTAAATAATAATTATACTAGAAAATGATTATCCAAAGGAAAACTTTTTGGTTTGCTTTTTGGATTATTAAACGTTTTAAATATAAAAAAAATATTATTTAATTTTCTGGAAAATAAATTTTGTGACCACATATATTAAAAGTAATTTAAAAACATAATATACTAGAAAGCATACAACTCGCACCAGATCATGTTCTTGGACGGGAATCGAACCCGCGACCTTTGGATATCCGGTAATAATAATAATCTCAGATCGTTTAGCCATCAGCAATAGCATGCAAATATTTTACAAAGTAATGTTATAGTAATTTAGTTATTATTCACTACAATAGCACAATCACAGCCATTAATAATAAAATATTCAATTTCAAGATGACTAGACTAGGACTTAAGTGGCTTACACCTGTATTCACAAATATTACTATGAGTCTCTCAGTGCTCGCGGACGCACAGCGTCCCGACTACATATCACACGTCACACGTAAACAAATGAACAAATCCAAGAGCTCTATTTCAACACAGTGCGTTTGCATAGTCAAGGGTTGTTTAAGTATTGTTCTTGGATACAGGTGTAAGACCTGACAGTGAAATAAGTAGTTTGTGATAATAACGAATAGAGTGTTTTAATCGCGAGTCTTTCCACAGTCAACTGGCGATTTTCCTAATACAACATGTTACAAAAATACCCCTAATGCCGAATATAGTATATATGGACCATCAAACTGAACAACTTTTACTATGGCACCAACTCTGAAATCGCGAAAAAAAACAGCTGTTCCATACATTTTGATATTTTCGATTTTAATTTTTGTATGAAACAGTTGTTTTTTTTTCGCGATTTCGGAGTTGGTCCCATAGTGAAAGTTGATCTATTTGATGGTCCCTATATACCATGTTCGGCATTAGGGGTGTTTTTGTAACATGTTGTATACCGTTGACATTTTTTTTTCATTATATAACGTTCAACCGGCAACTTGGGTATTAAACTATACTTATTTAGAGGAACCCATTAATAACTAAATACTTTTTAAACATTTTTTTTTTTTAATATTTTATAATACATTACATTACCTACGTTTTTTGTACTTATATACCTATAATTATAACTGGTTGAAAATAGAATAAATCGCCAGTCGAAACTGAAAATTATACTCTGCCGGTACAATATAGAATAAAAACCGGTATAAAGTGGAAAAATTTACACCGGTAGAAAAATCGTCGGTTGAAAGTGGAAAGACCCTAAATTACACTAGCCCCCTTTATTATGACAAGCTCGAGAGCTTTTATGTCGGGTGACGTTATTCGGGTTCATTACCTATAATACGCCAGCAGGAATTTTGCAGGTAATAATAACACAAACAGTATGAAATTGAATCCTATAATATGGAGAATAAAGTTTTTCTCATCAATCCATACGGGAATTTCATACGAATATTAACTAGACACTTGAATATAGATGTAGTCTAAAAAAGATTGCCATTTGTTTTTTAATCATCTGAGGAAGAAACATTATGAATGTCACGACCTTCAATACTGATTTTTATCTAAAAAAATGAGGGACTGTCCTTGTTTACTAAACACACGGTATAGGGGTTCCGTTAGGTTTTGAGAGGACAAGGAAAATTCTAGATTTGTGTCAGTAAGTGATTTATTGAATAAACATAATAGTATCTATAAAAATATAAAGGTGATAATGAATTAATTATTGTCTAATTAATTTTATGTACACCCATTCTTCCTCTTTAGAGGATCTGAAACCGTTATCTTATTGCCAACTTTAAAACAACCAGTGTCTTAATAACCATAATATCATCTTCCCGCCCGAGTGGCTGGACGCGGGCGCAGCGCTGCCAAACCCAAGCGACAGAGCTCACTACACGGGCCGCCGCCATTATATCATCCAAACGAGTGTTATAATGTTGTACCAAATTTCATAATGATACTCCTTCGAAATTATGGTTACTATGACACTGGTTGTTGTAATGTTGGCTATAAGCTAACTGTTTCGGAACCTTTTAAAGAGGATTCATATCATGGGTGAAGATAAAGTCGTGTATGCAACAAATGCACAATACGTGATTAGGTATTAAAACACTCATTATACAACAGTTGCATAAATAACTATTAAAAGCTTACAAATTAGAACACGAGTTAATTTATAAAACTAATTAACTGAAAATTTCGCCGTATCAGCCGATTTTCAGATGCAGTACTGGAAAAAACGCTATTTATTCAAACAAAGTAATCCAGGATACAATATAATAATGTTTTTATTTAACTCTATGCAAATCCTCAAGATTTTTTATCACCAAGCACGCTGTAGATCAAGTTATTGTCATGAGTTGAAATATGAATGTTATTTGTGTTTTGTCTTTTTAGGTTTTCATCGTAAACCTTGGACACATAAACGATAAATGAGAAAACTCAGGTGACCATGAGTCCTGGACAGAGAAGGACAGCTACGAGTATTGACTATTACAGGATTAACACTTGTATCGTATTTACGATATTATGATATTATGATCATGACAAGACACCTGCTAGTGAAGATTATGTATTTCATTCCAATTTACAACAAATATTTTTTATCATTACATTAAAACTGATTTTGTATTACACTTCTAAGACTTTCACGCGTACAGTTCATTAGAAATAAAACACTTTTTACGGATTACAACGCGTATATTATTTTCTAAATAGATAGAAATAGACTCTAAAATAACACCTGAATTAATAATTTACGCGCTGTAATCCGTAAAAACGGTTATATTTCTAATGATTTTTTATTTTTTATTTAATGTTTAAA
Organism: Catoptria pinella; assembly: GCA_963556745.1. Taxonomy (NCBI): domain Eukaryota; kingdom Metazoa; phylum Arthropoda; class Insecta; order Lepidoptera; family Crambidae; genus Catoptria; species Catoptria pinella. Next base: position 10,630,966 of record OY750774.1, on the reverse strand, counting down.
CATTATTATATGAGTATACCTATTCGTAAAAATGTTTCTTCTCTTCTTCTTGTTTGTTCAAACTCAGTTCATAATGCGAATGAAAAAGACAAAACAGGTACCTATGACATTAAAATGTTTTACTTAAATAAAGAATTCGCTATAGCATCTGCCAGTACATTTTTGTTTAATGAAAAGGCTAGGCCGCTAATAATAATTGAACAGCTGATTATTAATAATAAATGCTAGGACAATTTCACACAGCGCCATATAGCCCCAAGCTAAGCAAATGTTGTAATATGGGTGAATATATACCTATTATAGTTACACCAAAACCCGTCACAGAAATTGAAATTCATCATTTTAATTTCTGCCCGGCCGGGAATCAAACCATAGACCTCTTGCGTGGTAGAGCGGCATGTTGACCACTGCACCACTCAGGTCATCAGCTAATTACTTGCTATTTATATTAGGTCCGTACCTATGAAATTAACGTTTTTTATGGAGATTTTTTTTTTAATTGCATTTTCCATACTATCATTTTTATAATTTATTTAACAACCGTGAACGCTATTGTAACAAAACTTTTAAGTACAAATGTTTGAACATTAAGTTAACAGAGGCAACATAAACTTAAGCGAAAAAAGTTAAGGTTAAGTTACAACGGATAAAGTGGTCATTTTCGCTAACAAAAAAAGAAGTCACTTTCAAGGTATTTTTTTAATGCAAAGAAAACAAAATAAACTGTGTTTTATTATGCCGATAGTTGACGGTTATGGTCATTATTTTATGTTATATCCAATAACTGATAAGTATTTTAAATCATAGTTAAGTTTTTCTGTGTGTGAGAAATAAACACCAATTTCATAGGTAAAAACCCAAATAGTAAGCTGGTTCCCTGCGATATTTGTATGATTTATTGAACGAAAAAAATTTATAAACTTTCACTTTAGTACAGTTGGACATTATTATTATAAACACGACGGCACGACAGACATTATGTAGCAATTTTACTGCAAAAAACAAGTTTTATTACTAAGGGCATTAAGGCGATCTCAAGGTCAACATGTCACGTCTGATGTGCCGTCGTCTGTACAATAGCAGAAAATACCATAATAAATTATTATATCGGTCTTTTATTACTGAACAGTAATTAATTAAGAATTTGTGGGAATGATTTTAGGAAAAACCATTTTTTTGATTTCTCTGCAACTTAAAAACCATTTTCGTGAAGTGATTCAGCAAGACAGAGATAAGTGATTACTTAACCTCCCGAAGAAAGCACTCAGACAGCCAGAAAACCTTTATAGATCATCTCAACATAAGAATAAGTGCCATTTTTATTATTCTAAGTTCTCAACAGTATTTTTATTTCAAGGGCGAGTATTTCTAATTCATATTTTTTTCTCCACAACGGGATAGTGCTTGGCTTTCACCTCACCTGATGTTAAGCAACGATAAGGCCGAAAGTGTAAGCTCACTGCAACCTGAATCCTCACCAGTTTCCTTATCTGTTTACAAGAGACTCAAATTATGATTAATTATATTTAACTAGCCATTTCAAAGATCCCTAGGGAACCTCTGATTAAGATTAAAAGTATCTCAGGTATGTGTTAGTAGGCTTTAAACTATATACAGTTTAAGTGCAAGCCTTATCGCCAAAAGTAAAAAAAAAAAAATACCCCTGACTCAAAAAACTTAAAAGAAAATAATGGCTCTTCTACTAATACTTTGATATTTTTATGTACCTAGTAATATTTAAATCTGGGCCGTCGTGTCGGTGGTCCGCTAAGTAAAAAAATTGTTGTCGCTGGGCGCTGATAAATCTGGGTATATTTGCGCTTTATCTGCTGTAAGTTCCTGTGGAACTCCTCAGGGTACCCCAACTGGCTATTCCACACACTACCTGATGCTGTAGCATCAGCTCAAGGTTTTTGTGTATTGGAAATACCACCAATATGTAACAATACACCAAATTTCAATTTAATCTGTCCAGGCATTTGAAAATCATCAGCTTGTGAAGTAGAAAATGAGCTGATGATCTTCATAAATTATAGCTAAGAACCATCAGAATCGGTCCATTAGTTTGGGAACTTCGTTGCTTCAGACTGACAGTTTGCGCCAGGGGTTAAAAAATGTTAAAAAACTACAAAATAGTATAACACCACTATAATTTTCACAATCAATACTATGAGGTCTCACAGTTCCCGCGGATGCACAGCGTCCCAACTTCCAATCACACGCAATACATAAAACAAGCGTATTTCAACGCAGTGCGTTCGCATAGGCGCAAGGTTCGTTTGAGTATTGTGTTTTAAAGGCATCCTACATTAATAAAGATAAGTAGTTGGAGCTTTGTTTATTTCCTGTGCTAAGAAATAACAAATCACTTAATACTGCATTGCATCACTTCTGAGGATAAATTGTGCTATTGTAAGCTAGTAAGTAGAGTTTAAGTTCAATTAAGTAATTATAGCAATTACTTGCCTAGTTAATTGTAAATTACCTAGGCAATTTGATTTTCCAACCAACGACCCGATATTTTTAATGATAATATTTTATTTTATTTTTTTTCAAAACTACTTTTCAATCGACGACGTCGACACACAAGTGTCTCAGCCCTCAAATGGCCGTTCTACTAAAATTAACGCTAGTAGAATAGAATAACAATATATTATTATAGGAATGACATAAGCTAACGCTTAGCTCCTGTCATTCCCACTGTCATTCTATTCTCCTAGCGTTAATTTTAGTATAATGGCCAGTTGAGTAAACCCTCAGGTCGGGCTGGACTTTTTTCTAGTAATTTTAAGTTTTTTTTATGTCCCCTGTCCCCACTGCTGGGGCACAGGCCTTCTTTATGGGTGGATAAGAAGGACAGGCAATAACCCACCATACGGGTTTACTGTGTAGGACTGTTATGTTATATTTAATTTATGTTTTATATTCTTCTATGCTAAAAAAACGTAATATTTGTTATACTAAAGTTATACTAAAAATAAATAAAATAAATTTAAAAAACTCGCCTGCATCAAAAGACAAGACAACTGAAAAGATGGAAACAAGATCAAATATTAAAGGCAATATAATAATATGCAATCGGAGTCATAGAATTAAACGATAAGTCAAATCATTCATAATGCCACTTTATACATGCCTCCGACTGCATGTTGTTATGTTGTCTGTAATATTTGATCTTGTTTTCATCTTTTCAGTTGACTTGTCTTTTGATGCAGGCGGGTTTTTTAATTTGTTAAATTAATTTATTTTACTAATGTCTTTTTAGTGTTTATATTATTATGGTCATGATATATATTTTTGAAATCCTTATGATAAGCCCTTGAATTTGATACCCATATTGCAGTATTCTAAAAAATATATTTTTTCACTTCAAATAATAACACCGCAGTCGCCATGTTGGTTTTTTTATCGTCACTTATCTAAGAACACTAGGGCTGTCAAGACAAATCTAACGATATATTAATGATAAAAAAACGTTCAGCCGTTTGAAAGTTATGAGGTGATAAAGAATATTACATACAAACATACATACAAGATACGCGCGAAAAACATAACCCTTTCTTTACAGTCGGGTAAAAAGAAAAACCCTGACAAATAAAAAGTCTGAACAATAAAAATAAGAAGCTGTAGTGAGACGAATTTTAACTTTGAACTTGACCTAATTTTTCCAAACGACAAAAATAACAGGTGCCTCAAATATTTTTCTTTGGTGAAATGTAAACAAAAACAAATAATATTGTGTTATTTGTTTTTCATTTCACTTCTAAAGTTTCATAGCAATGTTTAGTTCGGTAAATTATAAAGAGATTTAGGCCTTTTCTACTATGTCAAGTTACTAATATCATGTTTGGGGCAGCAAACTTGATAAAGATTTATACCCTTTCGGCTGACAGCGTCCGTCTTAACTTATGAAGTTTATTAGTTCCCTCGAGAAATTGTTCTCTTTATAATTTTAATGTATTCAAAAAGGTACAGCCCGCGCAAAATAACTTGACCCATATTTTAGTACCACATGACTTGCGCACTACAATTTTTGTACTGAAAATTGCTACTGCGCAAGCCTCATTGTCTATGATTTGGGTCAAATTATTTTGCGATATGAGTACCGAAAACTGCCGGCCAAATTAAGGCACGCGGGCCACGAAGTAGCCCACCAAGGCATTAGGATTTACCCACTAGAGATCAGCCGGCTGGCCGGCGCAGCGTATACGGAAGCCCTTCCAGTATTCAGCACCACTGATCTGAGATGCGGGAGGCTTTCAATTGTTGATTTCAATAATGTTTTCCAGTAAACCCTTCTGTTATTTAGATCTAAGTACGATCTGGATTCGAGTATTGTTTCCAGTGTAGTATTCAAGACTTCATAATTAAAACGCTTCCTCTACTCAGATCCCTAGAAAGCATAAACTTTCGCACATTTGACACGTGGGAGGGATTTCTGCGCTATGCTCCCCGATCTCAGAACGCAAGTGGCACGTGAGAGAGTGTTAATTATTTTTATTCTATTTTGATACATATATTTTAATAATGACCTAATGCATTACTGATTTAATTTTTTTACAAGTTTTTTGCACCCGTTCTTCTTGGGTGATAGGTAAATATAGACGATTCAAAAGTGCTTAATTATTAAGTTTATTTGAGTAAAGATATATTGACTTTGATTTGACTTTTAACAATCTAATTTATTTACGAAGAAATTTTAATCAATTGAATTTGATAATTTATTGTTTCTCAATATTTTGTAATTACTGAAAATCATACTAGTTATTCAATAACATTTTTTGTAACTCTATGCAAATCAAATTATTTTTATTTCCTGAACGTATGATATTCATTCATCTTCGCTCGTAAAATTCAGCGGCTACCCGCGACATTCAAGATCTTCGATCCTTGTCGAGGGTCTACCTAACCGGGCGTCGGTCGTCAAGTGCTCGGTCACCTTTCCAGAACCTTTCTGCCTCAAACATCATCGATTCGTTTCGCGATGTGTACCGCCCACTGCCACTTCAGTAAAACAATCTTTCGAATACGTCGATAGCTTTATTTCCCCTACAAAGTTCGGTTAGCCTCAGAATTAAATAATTCATAGCAGTTGTAATTACGCTTGTTTATTGATACAACCCTACTTTAGGGAGTGTGACATAGTGGTGTCGAACAACTCTCAGGTCAAGCAACAGTAAGATACTTGTATCAGGATACTACAAAGTGAAAAACCTTGTCAAACGATTTTTAACTTACCTTCTTATTATGTGTACAGATGATAGTATATCAGACGAAACATGTTGATCTTGAGACCGCCTTTAGAGGGCATAAAGCTTTACATAATAAAAGTTGTTTTTGCAGACCGAAAGTTACATAATAACATGCCGTCGTGTGTAAATTGGTGTTCATTGACCTTTCTAGGGATCAAACACGAAACCAAAAATGGCGACATACAAGCTTGTTTCAAATATCGGTCAAAATAACTTAGAGGAAGAAGCTGAATAAATAAATGTGTCAGTAAACGTAATAAACAGTTACGGTAACAGCGTACTTTATCGTAATAATTGTTTCATCAACCTTTCTGCGGTTCAAAGTACAACATTAATAAACTTTAATGTGACATGGTACTCTTGAAACCACCAAATTATATTTGAATGTGCTCATTCCCTAGCATTTAAATAATTTTAATAATTTCCACAAAATGGCGTTTTGCTTCAAATAAGACAAAATAAAACATTAAGTATATTGCTTTGGAATGTCAATGTTATTGCGCATTATTTGCAGTTGAGTAAATAAAATAAACTTGGTAATAATATTAATAGTATTAACACTGTCATTGAAAACATTCGATAAAATATTCTTATTCAGACATTCCTTTTCAACATAACGTTTAAAAAAATAAAAAGGTAAATTCTAGGCAATTTCTAAGTAAGATGCAGATTGAAATGTAAATACAAATAGGTATATTCTCAGTTGTAAACTAGTGGCTCTGTGAGTTGTAAACCTCGCGAGTCTGTTTTTGCATAGCTAAATGTTCCATCTTAAAACGAAAAGCTGAAATTCGCTTGTAATTTAATGTGACACAGGAAAAAAAACTTAAGAATTTTTCGTAGTTAACGCACTTTGTATTATTTTTAACCATTAATTGAAAGTCCGGCGAACAGTGAGCTTCCCATACAAACGTAATAGGTACCAAAATGATTAGCAATTTTAGCATAATTAACTCTTTTTGTGATGTATTTCGGATTAAGACAATATTTGTCTAGGGTTCTATAAATAAAAAAAGAAAAAGTACCAAACCAAATAAAAATTAATGCTATTTACAGTTTTGTATAAAAAGTTTAACTGACATTAATTTTGAATTGGGTTAGTATTTTGGATTTTTGATTTGATAGAATCCTAGACAAATAAAATTGACGCCTAACTCGAAAATAGTGAAGTGACTTATAAAAAAAGAAAAAGTACCTTGGGATACCAGCTAATGAGAACAAAATTAGGAATTCATTCATGATTCATTCATTTCACGTGTGTTTCATTAGAAGCACATTGCTGTGGTAATTAAGAAATAAACATCTATCTAGCGTTCATAGACACTAAATAGATGAAGAACTTGTTTTGTTATACATTTTTCTTACTATACGTCTTAATTACATTACGGTCCTTACTTATTGAACTATCGTTGAATACAAAAATAATTTAAAAGTACTTAAATATCGATCACGGAAATATGAATTAATGTAAGGGACAAAGGTCTACTTTTCAGGAGGAGCAAAAAACAAATTTTATTTATGATAATTGCTTGTATTTTTTTCACTTTTTATTCTACTTACTTGATGCCTATAGCAAAGTTGCTTAGGTTTGAGAGCTCTATAAAGCTATGCAAGCAAAATTAAGATTATCTTTATGGATTCCGAAATAGCATGTCTCTTACATTAAAAATAAATGTAGATGCGTTCTTTACCTTAATTGCATTTAACACAAAAATACTCCGCAGTAATGTAACAGTCATATTTACAAAAATTATATTAGTATTTTTTAAAGTAAGGTACCCTTTTGGGTTTAATTATTGCTGTATCCTAACTAAATACTATAATAAAATTTTACTTTCAAAAGCAAATTGGTTAACTTGATTTAATTTAGATAAAAAAAAATTGCTATTATTGTGAATACATAAAATGATACAAAAATTGATCATTTAAAGTATTTATTTTTATTCAGCGTTAAACATAATCAGTCTCAATGTTAACAATGATGGCAGATTATAGAAAAAACATTTTTGAATGATAATCAACTGTTTATATAACTAAAAAAATAGTTTCCAAAATTTCAAGTTCAATAGATTTTTTCAAGTAATTATGGTTATTAAATTATAATTAAAAAATCAATTCTATTTGAAATTTGAGTATTATAGCAATTTAATATAAAGAACTTAAGCAAGATAATAACAATATACACACTACTAATTTATACTTAACCATATTAATTAAGAGCCGATTGTTCCAAAGTCAGGTAAAATTTAATCGTAGGGTAAAATTTATAATGTAATACGAACGATTTTTAAATGTCACGTCAAATATCAAGGCATTGAACGATGGTTAGAGCTTACTCAACGACTAAATTTTATCTGACTTAGGAAAAATTTGCCTAAAGCGAAAATACTACAACCTAATTGTTAACTGCAGCAGTTTGCATTATCAACAATCCAACGAAACATTATAAACAACATGAAAACGTTATCTACAATCCAAAAAAAGAGGAGGAAGAGAAACAGGTCGCGATGCGATTAAAAATAAGAATGAAAATCATAAAAATTTAATAAGTGGAGGAACTTATTCCCTTCTAGAGTCTTCGTCATCAAGTTTAATGATTTAATAAAACTTTGTGAAAAGGGTATTATACCTCAAACATATCAGAAGGATTACTTAAGTATTCCTTATAAAAATAAAATTAAAGACACTTTAAATAAGACTAAGACGAAGACTCTAGTAGGGAATAATTTCCTCCACTTAACCTGTTTGAGCTTTTTTTGGATATTTGATAACGTTGTTATGTTGTTTATAATGTTTCGTTGGATTGTTGATAATGCAAACTGCTGCAGTTAACAATTAGGTTGTAGTATTTTCGCTTTAGGCAAATTTTACCTAAGTCAGATAAAATTTAGTCGTTGAGTAAGCTCTAACCATCGTTAAATGCCTTGATAATTGACGTGACATATTTAACAATCGTTTGTATTACATTATAAAGTTTACTCTACGATTAAATTTTACCTGACCTTGCAACAATCGGCCCTTAATTAATACGGTTAAGTATAAATTAATAGTGTGAACATCGTTATTATCTTACTGAGTTCTTTATATTAAATTGCTATAATACTAAAATTTCAAATTGAATTGTTTTTTTAATTATAATTTAATAACCATAATTACTTTAAAAAATCTATTGAACTTGAAATTTTGGAATATATTTTTTTGGTTATATAAACAGTTGATTATCATTCAAAAATGATTTTTCCTATAATGTGCCATCATTGTTAATATTGAGACTAATTATTGTTAAACGCAGAATAAAAATAAAAACTTTTAATGATTAATTGCTTTTGAAAGTACAATTTTATTATAGTATTTAATTAAGATACAGCAATAACTAGTACTAAACCAGTTACTTCTAAAATTACTAATATTATTTTTATTAAGGTATACAACGCATTTAAATTTATTTTTTATATAAGAGACATGCTATTTTGAAATCCATAAAGATAATCTTAGTTTTGCTTGCATAGCTTTATAGAGCTCTTAAACCTAAGCAACTTTGCTATAGGCATCAAATTAGTAGAATAAAAAGTTAAAAAAATACAAGCAATTGTTATAAATAAAATTTGTTTTTTGCTCCTCCTGAAAAGTAGACCTTTGTCCCTTACATTAATTTATATTTCCATAATCGATTAATGTTTACCTACGATACACGAAGCATGCAGCGGGCGGAGCAGGCGGGGACGGGCTCTAGTTTTCTGTTTTGCTCTCTACTAGTTATATTGTAGTATTAGAAAAATAAAATGAATTCATATTCTATTAAAGTAATGTAAGAAACACGTAAATTATTACACACGCTGGCATATTAATGTAAGGGACATCATTGCCAAATACATAAATCATAAAGTAACGTAAGGCTGATTAGGTTTAGAAAAACGAAAACGTGGTTAGGGTAAAGGCCATATATAACTTTTTATGAGACATACCTTAAAACTAAAAATGACATTTTGTACAAGTGTATGATACGTCAAAATTTGTCGTAAAGATTTGTTTAGGACCTCTCAAAATGTGTACTGTAAGGGACAAAAAAATGATTTTTTTTCAAGATATCAACATTTCAAGTATACCATTCGATGGAGCGTAAAATTCCGAATCCAACGGTGTATATAACTCATTTTCGGTATATTGTCCCTTACATTAATTCATATTTCCGTGATCGCTATACAGGGTTGCTTTGTATTGTAACACGACGTATTCTTGGGTCCTAGTATGTATATTTATTTTAGGCTATCGCCTAAAATTAATCGTTTTCGTGTCAAATACTATTATTTATCTATCTACCCACCCGATGGTGGTAAATTCTATTATATTCGGTATATGTAGGGTTTTTCATTGACCAATCCGGGACGTCTCGACGACCAAAAAAAACGTCTTTATCCTATCCAAGTAATATGAACTTCATAATAAAACCTCCTTACTAATAAAGATTGTATAGCAGATGTATAAGTTACACAGTGGTGACTCTCTGTCAAACTATTTCAGTTTGACATTAAAAAGAAAAGGACAAAACACTGTGTAATTATACATCTACTATACAATCTTTATTAGTAAGGGGGTTAGTATGTATAATATGAAGTTTTAATTTTGTCATTATTGAAGAAGCAATGGTGTTAGCGTATGACGTAGGTATCTACCACCTTCGCGCATACTGGGCATTATATAGTTCGCTCGTTTTTCTTAATAGACGTTCCGACGGTTGTACGGACCACGTCTAAACTTAACCGGGACAAAATACCAAATCGGCCGGGACGCTGAGACCAATGCATGAAACCGGGAAAATCCCGGTCAAACCGGGACGTATGGTAAGCCTAGGTATATGTTCACTTACGCCTTTATTTATAACCGTGTCTCTACTAGATGTGTACATGTGAAATTTATTAACGTAGTGATTCTCAGTTAAACTTTTTAACTAAAAAGAGTCAAAATATTGTATGTACAACTAATCGTACACTTGCTATACTCGTACAGTTGAGTTCATTAATATGTTGGCACTTTTGATAGAATGTCGACTTTTATTACAAAGGCATAAAGGTTGATGAACTGTCATAAGTGTGTACGTATTATTGAACTCAACTGTACAACCATTACTGTAACTTACCGCTCGTAACCAAAGTTGCAATGAACTTTATTAAAAGAATAAAGTTGTTTTTTCCATTTTTGAAAATTAACATTTAGACAGCCTTTGTATTTACTTACAAGATTTTTTCCGTATCCGTATTTATTTGTTGTCTCCTAATATGTCTATAAGTGGCTTGGCACGAATAATTTCTTCATAACAGTGTATTGTGGGAGTTGTCTAATATGTGCTTGATTAATGTGAAACCGGAAGGTAACTTTGTCGCCAGTTGTTAGTAATTGCTATTTACTTCCAATAATTACTGTGGTTTACATTATTAAGGGACTTGGTATATATAGTTACATTTATTACACTGAATAGTACATAATAATACTAATTCAGATGAAAGACGAGCCATTTACACAAAACCTCCATAATAGTCTAAAAAGTTCCTGACCTGAAACCTTTTTTAAATTTTTGTATTTGGTAATTTCAATCGCTTCTCTAACCATTCTTGGTATGTAGTGGCGTTCTGTTGAGATAACCTGAGTTGCATAACCCTCAATTTTTTCAATTATTTCAATCGTGAAGATGGGTTTAAATTGTCGAGTGTTTGGAACCCCGTAATCCGTTTGTGTAAAAACAACATGAAATGTAAAAGCGCCGTTTCGCGTACAGATACAGTGAGTGTCTTGTGTCGTGAACAGATTCGAGTGAGTAGTGAGTTTGCAGACAGTGGTACCGGTATCGAGCGTAATAATAAAAGACCTAGACGGAGGGTAGACCAATTTGTCTGCCAATAACATCTACCCGCACGCAACAATCGACAAATCTTCCGTGACCATGGCGCATGCAACTGCGCCGAAATATCGGAGTCTCAAAAATAAACAGGTACATGGTGTAAATCCCGATATAGTTTATTCTAATAACGTCAAAAACCATGGAAATTTAAAACATTAAATTAAGATAAATAATATTAGAAAAAATACTAGAAAAAATCGACTCACCCGTAGCACCTCAGACGGGACTCGAACCCGCACCCTTGGGATTCCGGCCCAATGCACTGACCAATTATGCTACCGAGTCGCTAGTGGGAGCGGCGAAACTTTCTAGTACTTTTAACTTCTTCGCTGCAAGCCAGCGCAATTTCATCAATGTGAGGAAATACCCCCACATTCGAAAGAAACATCTTTCCAGATGTTTTGACAATCGATAAAGATGAAACAGCTATATAATTATTAAATTTAGATTTTTCGCATTCACAATGCTATTTTTATATTAAGATAAATAATATTAGAAAAAATACTAGAAAAAATCGACTCACCCGTAGCACCTCAGACGGGACTCGAACCCGCACCATTTGCAGTGCATTGGGCCGGAATCCCAAGGGTGCGGGTTCGAGTCCCGTCTGAGGTGCTACGGGTGAGTCGATTTTTTCTAGTATTTTTTCTAATATTATTTATCTTAATATAAAAATAGCATTGTGAATGCGAAAAATCTAAATTTAATAACATTAAATTATTTAGTCTATTCTACACATTTTATGATCGTATTTTTTTTATTTCAATGGCAAAATCATTAAGTTGTTAACCTTCTGGCAGATTATTTTTACATTTTTACTTTCAACAGTATCTCGTTTCTGCGACAATCGATCCCGCGACCTTCGCTCGGTTTTATCAAACTTTTGAACTTGAATTTTAATTCATCTTATTTAGATCACTAAATGAAAAAGAAAAAAAAATGTAGTTATTAAAGTGTAAAAAAAATAATTAAATCAAAGAATAACCACAACAGCCGCAATTGAAATAAACGGAGTCAACTGCAATCATCTAATAACATCTATGTGTAAATCAGAGGGCGACATACAAATAATCTAAGCAGAGGGCCTATTAAAAAAAACTCGGGTTGCCGGACGATGTTCGTCGTTCCTTTTTTTATTCTTGATGTCGTGGTAATAGTTTCATATTCTCATCATATCAGCCGCACGACACCCACTGCTGGGCCTCCACCAAGGATCTCCACAACGATCGGTGCTGTGCTGCCCTCATCCAGCGGCTTCCCGCGACCTTCACCAGATCGTAGGTCTACCTTGTTGGGACCTACATGCCCACGAAGTATCATACGGTGCGTGGTCGCCATTCCGGAAACTTTCCGATCAGATCGATACTCTCAATACCTTATATTAATATGTCAATGGAACCATTAATAATATGAGTGACATCGGGAGAAAATAGCTATCAGATTCAGATTAGTATAAATAAAATAAATATTAGACAACATCACAAACATTGCTCCGAAGTATGTGATTTTGTTGAAGTTTTTAGAAGTTTAGTAAATAGACTAAACGGTGCCCGTAGTTCATTTAAAAGCAAACGGCCCATCAATAACCACACAAAAAGCATTTTCTTAAAATCGAATAACTTTCATTCAGCTGCGTCTGTTTTCGTAAAGAAATTCAAGAAAAGTTGAAACGTAAAAAAGATGCCATACGTGATCACTGAACTTTCATAGATGGTATACACATGCACGTTATGTGTTTAAAGAAAAAACATTTAGTGCGCTGACGTGATTAGCCCAACCTGTGTGAAATTTGTTAAAATTGGTTGCTTGCAGATTTTTATTCTTTTTAGAGCACCATACAAAAGAGTGATTCCCTACCGATCCATTTTTATTATTTGACCGGATACCACATATAACTTTCTCAATACCTAGTTATTTGGATATTATTTATACTTGAATTTTATTGGAGATAGATACAACTAAAGTTTCACAATAAAGTGTAATTTATGAAATATGTGAGTAGTGGGACGTTCTTTAAGGCGTAGGGAATAGCATCGAAAAAAAAACAGCGGAAGATTTTTCCGGGTTAACTTTTATAATATAATTATTATATTTCATTATTTCTATTATTATTTTGCAATATATTTAAATATATTATAATATATTTTTCTTAACTAATTTGTAACAACTAACCGATATCGCGATTCAAAAGTGAACAGGTGCCATCGTAAACTATAACGCGATTGGGTGGATTAAAACATTTTTTTTAATATATCATAGAGTGAGACGAACGTCGACCGATAGTCGCGATTTGTTTTTTTAATAGACCTTCTGCTGCAATAAATAATTAACCATTAATTGCCCGCACTAGTTGACGTTATTACTCATGAATGAAGTTTATGAATGAACTAATGGAATGTATCTTTGTTTTTAAATGCAATCTTATTTTATTCACAATAATTTAATATTGTGTAGTTTTATGATAGGACTTAACGTTTATATTGTGAAAACCTCCTTGTTGGAGAGATATTTGATAAAATAAAATAACATCAGAAAATGCTTCAGGAATTAAGTCCGTCTTTGAATGCACGATTTCTATCATTTTAGGTTTTAGACACGTTTATTAAGCTTACGGTAAAATACTCAAACGATTCTTAAACTCAGAATTAGTTATTAATTCTTCTGAGATACTAAATTCAAAAAAAGTTGTTAGATTTGACAGAAACTATGAAACTGACAGCTTCCTTAAAGTTAAAGAGTCTTCAACCAAACATTTTATTAAATTTAGATTTTTCGCATTCACAATGCTATTTTTATATTAAGATAAATAATATTAGAAAAAAAAATTGTTTCCAATTATTATTTATTCAAACATTTAAGCTAAGAAGCCTTTGAGTATTCGGCCGTAAATAATTTATTTCACACAAATTATAGCATGCAAATAAATTATTTAAATTTAATTTGATCTCTCTTATTTATCATTTGCGACATAAGTGAATTGACTACACTATGATCAGTATGCTAATGAAGTCTTAGTAAATGTTTCCTTTTATAAAATATAATACATAATATCATATATTTGACGACCTCCGTGGTCGAGTGGTTTTCAAGGTGTCGCCATCTCTGAGGTCCCGGGTTCGATCCCGGCTGAGTCAATTTAGAAAACGAACTTTTCTCTCAGGTCTGGATGTTTGTGATACCACCGTTGTCTCTGTTTTCCATAACACAAGTGTTTTAGCTACTTACTTTGTAATCGGAGCAATGTATGTGATGTTGTCAAAATATTTATTTACTTATTTATCAAATTTGATAATGGTTTTAAAATAAATGTCACTTAGGCCGCACACGCACCGACAGGTGGCTTGCTTAGCGCCATATATATTTAGTAGGCGACTAGCCCAGCGCGGCGCCAAGCGCATAGTGCGGCCAGTTGTGAACATTCGTGAACGTTCCTTTTACTTAGATACTAGGCGCTAAGCAAGCTACCTGTCGGTGCGTACGTAGCCTAAGTGGGTTCACACACTTCTCTGCGCTTCTTCGCCTAGCGTGGGGTTGCAGATTTTAATATTATATGCAAGCATATAGTAAGTAAATTAGTATAGATATCACGCCTCGTCAAACACACTGAAAAGGTGACGCGGCGCGGGAGCGCGCTCCGCTAGCAGATTTTGCCACTAGGTGCGGAGGCACGGAGCGGTCCGCAGGGTACAACACACTGAGTATAGGGCCGGTTTTCGTGCGAAAGCGCGGGGCTGTCGTACAACGACGCCCGACGAAGAGCCGCGATAGAATTACCATAGAAAACATCCTATATACGTTTTTCACTATCCGGGCAACTATTCTAACCATTACGGAGAAAAGCACTGAGCAAACCAGGTTAATTTTTGTATGTAAATAGTAGATTGTTAGACAAGGTCATAAGGAAGCAATTCCCACACGAGATATTTAGATGTGTATGTGTGTACGTGTTGTAGTATGGAATTGATGACTTTTACCCGTGTTCGACACTCTACTTTTCATTTCGAATATAAGGAAAGTAAAATAAATCGTAGTTTTTCCAAAATATTTATTAATGAAAACATGTAGTAACTACATAGGTAGACCATATTTATTTGTCTTATTTTAAATTTGGAACAGCTTTTTAGGTTTTTAATTTTGCACTGGCTGTTATACCAACTCTATGGTCGACAAAGTAACCAAATTCAGTTCAATTTTTAAAATTCTTTTACACCCTAGGGTGGAACGCAGAGTTTTTACCCGCGGCTCAGTTTAAATATACTTGACTTTCCGAATATGAGAAATGAAAAATAAATATACTTGAAAGATGTAAATATGTACGAGTACTAGATTGAATAATAAGATTTAATTCAATAACAAGAAAAACTTGAATACATCACTTTATAAGCTTATGGTTTTTGTATGAGTTTACATGGAATCGATATTGTAGTCAAGGGCATATGACGCAGTTCAAGGTAAATATGAAAGTGTGTTAGGTGCAGAAAGCTTTATGACACAGATATTTTGTACGTAAAGAAGAAAATGTTACCTTTACTACATATCAAATACAAAATTGTATTTTATCAAACTTAAAGACACAAAGATAGATTACATTAGTAAACGACATAACTAACTTCAATATAAATATCCTTTGTCAAAGAATGCTTATGTCTTAATCCACTATGCACTGTTTTGTACTTTTCTACTTGTTAATCTAAAACTTCAGATGCATATCCTGTACATTCATTGTCCTCAAGCTTTCCAAAATATTTTCAAACTTCACATCGAAGCAAAGAAACTTTCTTGTTTCCTTCTGGTGAGAAAGTAGAAAGTAAAGCTTTAGGGGCATTTCGCAGCCTGGACTGAACTTTAGCAATGAAACCGTTTTGCTCCTTGGCAAAGATGTTCCTGCTTACTGTTTCTGAGGCACATGGAATTTGTTTCTCGTTAATGTATATGTGATCATAAGCTGATCGTGTCGACTGCTTCTTATCTATACTTTTTTCAAAGTTGACAATTGTTTGTCTGATATCATAAAAGTGAGTAGATTTCCTATCCAACTTCATAATTCTGTGTTCAAGATTCTTTACTTTTCCGTTCACATCCTTCATGTATGTGTGTGCATTAGATGACGAAGCTTTCATATCAACAAGGTCTGTTTTCACTTGCTCCATATCATTTAATAAATTGTTTAATTTTTGTTTAAGATTAGCTATATCTTCTAAAATGTCCTTTAAATCAGGATCTGGAGTTACATGCAACTCATCTATTGCACCGATTGGGTCATTTATGCAATATTTGCAATTCCATCCGTATTTGGGAACAAGCTTGTTATATTTTGGAACTATGTAATCGTTACGATCGTTACATATATCAAACACGTCTGAACACTTAGTACAAGGAGGCATAGTTGCTAATTTAGTTTTGCAACCTTGACAAGAACACATGCTCGAATCAATTTTATGTACTTTCACTATTGACTGTCGGAAAACTGGGGAACGTTTCACCTCCACCACACCCA
The DNA here is from genome assembly GCA_963556745.1 of Catoptria pinella. NCBI lineage: Eukaryota > Metazoa > Arthropoda > Insecta > Lepidoptera > Crambidae > Catoptria > Catoptria pinella. The sequence continues at coordinate 10,614,321 of OY750774.1, read as the reverse complement.
AAGGCAGACTGTTTGTGGTGGTAGCGAACGAACCCATGCATAATGATGGTTTAAAAATAGCTTCCAAATGACGTGAACTATCGCAAACCTCATTTTGAAGAGCGTTATCCTTCAGAATTTTGTTGACTACATCAATAAGTATAGTAATTAAGGTATTAGAAATAATCGAAAAGCGTTTAAATATTTATTTTCTCAAACATGCTTGGAAATTCGAACATTATTATGACAACCTTCCTCGTGCTAAATCAGAGTAGTTGGACGGCTCTAAACCGCTCTAGCAATTTTGTATGATAATCCATTACTGTTTCGTGGTAATGGATTCTTATACAAAATTGAAAGCATGTGAGCATAAATGTAACTATAAAACTCATAACGCCCGTGTAATTAAAAAATGAAACAAACTTTTCAAGAATCTCGACAGCCAAAGAGGTCTGTGACCATCATCAATATTTAAAATTAGAACTGGCTTTGCAAATGGGTAGTTACGAATCATGGTAACAGAGCTTCAAGAACGCACTAACGCTCACCCAGTCCGATTCATGGTTATAAAACTTACGTGTACATCATAATATGATTCGGACAGGCGGCATAAAATTACGTTTTAGTTATTGTTAGATCGAAGGCGAGAAATAATAAAATCTTTTTCACTTTAAACTGCTATTTATTTTAACAAAAGGTCAACCCGTCACTATCACGGCGTAGCCTAGAATGATCTTCAATAAAACAAAAATAGCGAACTGCCGATCGTATTCGAATCTAATTTTATATTCTCACTCGTATCATTCTTCTCACTCGTATCATTTTTCTCACTCGTATCATTCTTCACACTCGTTTCATTCTTCTCAATTGTATCATTCTCCTCACTCGTCTCATTCTTCTTACTCGTATCATTCTTCTTACTCGTATCATTCTTCTCACTCGTATCATTCTTCTCACTCGTCTCTTTCTTCTCACTCGTCTCCTTTTCCTCACTCGTCTCCGTCTTCTCACTCGTATCATTCTTCTCACTCGTATCATTCTTCTCACTCGTATCATTCTTCTCATTCGTATTATTCTTCTCACTCTTATAATTCTTCTCACTCGTATCATTATTTTCACTCGTATCATTCTTCTCACTCGTTTCATTATTCTTTCTCGTCTTATTTTTCTCACTCGTATTATTCTTCTCACTCGTCTCATTCTTCTCACTCGTCTAATTCTTCTCACTTGTATCATTCTCCTCACTCGTCTCATTTTTTTTATTCTTTTTACTCGTCTTATACTTCTCACTCGTCTCATTTTACTCACTTGTCTCACTCGTCTCATTCTTCTCACTCGTTTTGCGTTTTATAAATCCGCATTTTTAATTGAAATCATCGATAAGGCTGTTATTAATTGTGATTTCATAGATTCAATTTTATTTATTGAGCTACTAATCAATGGGACGAAAATAAATGTTTTAATTGTTATTTTCATACATAATGTTTAATTGCATTTAATGTTAGGGATACTATTACTCGTAGGAAATAGTGCCACTGAGCATTTAACTTTTTTCCAATAATGATGAAATATGCCTCTGGGCTGGGTGGGGCGGTCGTGGATAATTAATGCTGCGATACGACCCTTTCTTGACGAGCCCCATATACGAACACCGTGGGTGAGGGGGTGCGGGGTTACGATGCTCATTATCTGATTTCATCCTACAAAATAAGGTTAGGATGTTCCAATCGGAAGATGTGGATAGCCTTTAAATAAAATACAGTTTAAAAAATACTACAGCTCATATAATCCAAGTTACACTTTCATATCATCAACATTAATCACAAATGTTTCACTTCTTCAGTTATGCACCGCATAGAACAATCAGTTGGCATTAAAATCAAAAATTTATTATACAATCGAAAGTAATAATTTATAAATAATTTACTGGAACAGTGTTTTTTATATACATTAAAATTCGCAAATACAACTGGTATTTACATTTGTCTTAATTTTCGCAACTATTATTTACAAAGTCTAATTTTATCAATCTTAAACAACATTTGGTCAATTCTTATTCCAAATAAATATTTTTAATTTAAAATTTCGCTTACATAGAAAACGTAGTCACAGAAGTATTATTTAAAATGTGTCGTTTTCAACAGTTTCCATTTTAATAATTTCTTCTGTGACTAATATTAACAGACTAGAAAGCAATTCTTTAACGACTAGATCATATTAAAACTTTTATAGTGGGGGCAATTTGAGGCTAGTAAGACGAGTTTTTTTTTATAAAGTATGCCACTATTAGTACTATTGATGAGTCAATTAATTTATTGTGCGTTGGAAAAAACTAGTTACTCTAATTTGGAACTTATAGTTAAGTAATCATTTTGTTACAATACTACACTGGCCTTCAAAACTTAGTACCACACTTTTAAATTTTAATAATTTTAAAAATACACAAGATTATAATTTCGGAATAAAAATAACTAAAATAAAAGTTTTTTTAATAAAAACTTCACAATCGATAACCTTTTTGAAAAAAAACCTTTAGTTATTTTAAAACTCTAACTTTTATTGTTTAAGAGAAATTACAATTTTAAAAGTGTGGTACTAAGTTTTGAAGGCCAGTGTATTTTGTCATTATTTGAAACAATACTATTTCGTAATTATTTGATACATAATTGTAAGTTAAGTTTTCGTTGTTAACACATTTTGAAACACCACAAAGGCCAGTTACTTTTACCCAAGAGTATTTTAGCTCAACATAAAAAAAAAATTGAACGGCATGTTTTGACCACACTTCGTTCCACGAACCGAACTCCTAGGGAACAAAATACTCGCAGATCATTGTTCAATGATGCGCGCGACTAGAGCGGCTAGGCTATTGAAGGTAGCGCGCATTAACCAACGGGCGCACACGGACCGATTTTCTTTGGGCACTCGTTTCGTGGAGTGGACTTTACTTGAGTAAGTTTCGAAGTTCAATTCTTAGCATACTGACCCGTTATAGCCTGGATATACCGATGGGATAATAGTTCATATCAGTAAGGTATAGGTAATACATAACAGTATAGGTAGCTCAATTTTTTTATCACGTTTTCTGGGGTAAAAGTAATCCGGTTTTACTAACTCGCTTGCTTTTCAAATCATATAAGTGGCAGTTATTACTAATATATTGATAAAATTACCTATGACTTGTAAAATGTCGAGGTAGTTACAAATACTAGGGAATAGAAGGTTTAAAACACTGTTAAGGTAAGATTTAGGAAAAGGTTTAGATGGGGTAGGTATTATAATAAATAGTATGCAAGAAAAATTGCCTAATAGTACTAAGTTGATCGTATCACTAAATATACTAATTGGTGTTTCGTGAACGATTAAACTATAGGAATATTTCTTTTCTTAAGGTATTCATTAATTTATTTAATAAAAGTATGCATTGTTTAAGTTTGTGTAACTAATAAACAACACAATAGACAAGCCATATTTTTGCATAACTGAGGACTGATTTATAAATCCCCAGATAACAGACATTAGTCAGTTAAATTATTAACCAAATAAAATAAAAGTCATTCAAAAAAATTTACAGACAAACGAATGACAAACATTTTTGATCTGGCGGTATGATACGTTATCAAACGAATTATCTGGGCATTGAAAAATCAACCTTTAGTTAAGTATAAGTAAATCAGATTTGAGTTAGGTTAGGCTTTTAACGCCATGACAGATAACTTTTTGACAATTAGATCACTCGGCGGCGTTACCTAGAAAAATTTTTGGCAGTTAAATCCCCTTTTCACTCGGCTCTTTTACTTAGAAAATATTCAATGTTTATGTTAAAAATATTTCCGATATTAATAAAACAGGGACCGAAAGCCAGATAGATATTTATTTATCAAGGTATAATTAAAATATCTATTTCACTTCTCATGCTCGTAAAGTTTATCTCTATGATGGGTATAGGCTGCATAAAATCGCTTTTCATGCTCTAGTGCATAAAGTAAAATCTTCGTCTACAAAGGTCGTCAGGTAAACAACCACACACGCAATTAAACTTCGTTAAATAAACTTGTTCTTGCAATATTGCTATTTAATTTTCTCACAATCGAAGTGAAAAGCAGAGTGTATAACTCGTACATATAACCCATTTTATATATTCGTCTCGGGTGTGTTTTATGCACTTATTGTACAATTTACTATTTTTTTCATGAAACAGAAACGCCGTTGTTGGATTTTTTCAATTAAAATACTGTTATTATAAAGTCTATGGAGTACATAATATAACAATAATGAGCGTCTTTTCTTATTTCTTGCAAATCTATTTTTTACTCCGGAAGCAGAGTAAAAAAAAGGTTTGAACACATCTTTTCATGTTGTTGCATTAATGTGATTAAAAACTTATTACCAGATCAATTCCAAGCATTCTATGAGAAGTGTTCATACAAAGACGAATACAATTTAAAAGAAAAGTACTTAAATGTGTTGCATTTTATTTTAGTTTTAACATACTTATAAAATATTCATAAACTGTATTTTAGTTAGAAGAGATTCGTAGAGCAGAGATTACGCTTAAATGATATTGATTCAAGTAATTTCAGATTTCAATAAGTAAAAGAAGGGGATAGAGAGAGAGATATTCGAAAATTTTAAGTAATTTTTTAATTTTGAGATTTTAGCATTCACAATGCTATTTTTATACAATACTAACTGTTATACTAGAAAAAATACAACTCGCACCAGATCATAAATTCTTGGACGGGAATCGAAGCCGCGACCTTTGGAACTTTAGTGACTCGGTAGCTCAGTGGTAAGAGCATTGTACCGGACTTCCAAAGGTCGCGGGTTCGATTCCCGTCCAAGATTATGATCTGGTACGAGTTGAATTTTTTCTAGTATATAATTTAGTATTAAAGTTAGTTGATAAATAAAACTTTTTGTAAGTTAATTACATAAATTACTGCCAGCATGCTTTGAGCATGAGTCTTAGTTACATAAGGTACAACATTATTTATCTATTTAGAAGCCGTTTAAAACGTTTTCAGACAGTTGGAGTAGATAAGATACTGAAATGTTTGAAGAAATGTTATTACCAAACACCCTGTACACTTAAGATGAATTCTTAAGTGTACAGGGTGTTAGGTAATAGCCTTATAAAGCTCAATATGGTAGATAGGATAAGTACCTATCATGTATACAACCTCGGAAAAATATTGAAAACCACCACTTTAAAACAATCTATCACAAACTGCATATTGGCAACCCTAGACCGAAATTTTGGTTTGCTTTTGCCCATTAATTGAATTGATTATCGAATACAATAGTCTATTTGCGTCTAGGATTGAAATTTTGCATTTTTCCACACAAAGAAAAAAAAAATCTCAGCAATGTGGCGGTTTCAAGAGTTTATTATAATTTACGAGGTTGTAAGCATGGCATCTTATCTACAATATTCGGCTTTATAGAGCTATTACCAAACAGCCTGTATATAATTTAGTTTAGTTGATGCTAAACTTAAACTGGCTGCTAAAATTAAACGTACAAAGAAATTGTTCCCATTATACGTCCTCATACACCTACATAATTCAGATAATTCCTAAATATCATGCTCTTAAATTTAAAAGTTACCTATTTACATTTTCATAAGTTATTAGGATAATAAAACTGAATTATCGAAATTTTCGTAGTGTTTTAGGCACTATTTAGACAGCCATCAATCTTATGTCTTACATAATACAAGCCTTTACTTAAATTATTCTTAAAAAATATCTATAATCTACATGTCAATAGGCAGGTAGTAACAATTTAATTATTTATTAATAATTTACCTATAACCTAAATAAAGTGTGTATACAGGATCATATTAATTTTGATCACGAAGTCGAACTTTATTATTATTTCGTTAACAATTTTAAGGTATGACCTCTACAACATACTATGTCCAAATAAATTAAAAATGATTATCAGACTTCAGTGCTAGATCTGTCAAGTGATATTAATATAGGTATTTTGTGTTATTCCAAATAGTTTACTTGTAATAGTGATATATGTTTAAATACGGGACAAAACCAACGATTGTTCAACCTTGATAATTGTCCAGAATAATATTGTATTCAGTTCAATTAGATACGGAGCCAAACTCTTTGAACATATCGCTGGTCGATAAATGGTAACATTATATTTAAAACTATTGTAGATATTTAATCCCAATATTATTATTTCATAAACTATTTTGTCTATTTCTGTCACATAAAACTCTAGTTCAGCGGTAATCTAATTACTTTAGACTTGGTGCTCCAATAGATTCAATATGCGACGTAACTATGACTTGTATCCAGAATAAACCTTAGTAAAAACACACGAAGTTTATATAAAACAGTGTAATTTGGTTCCTTGAACTTCAGATAAAACGTGAACAGACGTGTAGTACCCATCTAATTAACCTAATGCTGATAATGTATTCAAAATATCTTCTAACGTATCGTCTAAAGCGTCTATTGATAAAGCATCATGTATAATCACAACGAGTCCTTTCCGCCTCATTTCATTCACTACCTAAATATCACTAGAAAACAGTCTGGCACATCCGAAACTTGGAGAACAGCGAAGAAAACTACGGCTGGCCTTATCTCGCTCCGCGGCATGGTCCACGGCGCGCCGGAGAAATTTTCTCTCGTGGCAACACTCATCTCATTCACCTCCATTATAAAATATTGGCAACTTTAGGAGGTGACACCAAAACTCTACTTTAATATCATTCACACGCTTTTAATTGGTTCAAGTTTAATTCCATCACTGAATTAATTTCTTCCATAAAGGAATATTGGGAAGCTATTTTGGTCGTTGATGAGACAGCGATGTAGGTTCAAAATCTTGATCAAACTGTCTGCGGAATCTTATTTATGATTTGCTTTAGAAAATCTACGTGAAAAGCAAGTAAAACATGACTTGGTCCAACTTTTAATATTGCTCAAATTTAACTTCAGGTTGAACTGTACAGAATCGCATAAGTTTTGACGCCACCACCGTATGATAAATTCGTAATAACAAATCAGTATTTAGCATACGTATTTGTACAATCACACCTTAATGAGTGCAATAAATTTCCCGGCGGCCTCGCTGGGGCGTAGTCTTGAAGGGGGGGTCAGAGAAGGGGCGCCGAGTTTCGTCGAGTTCAGCACAGCAGTTCGGAGTTGGAAGGCGGTACTCAGCTGGGTAGAGGGGGTCGAGTCGCGTGTGGAGCGGGGCTTGATGGCTGCGGCACTGGGGTGGCGGAGGGAGTGGTGGTGCTCTCCGGAGCTGAATTTGTCCGACCTGCTGGCTGGAGCACAGGACTCGGCGGCCACGCGTGGGTTGTTGTCACTAACGTTCTGAAAACATTTTTAGAGGAACACGTGTCAATAACTCGAGTATTTTGACGTCGTTTTTTTATTTGCTATCATCACTCCTTAAAAAGCAAGCTTTCATGTAGATGTGCTTAACACCTTCATATGGCGAATAAAATAATATTAAGAAGCACCACATTTTTTACGAATGATCATAAGATCATAACTTAGTTTTACTTCATGTTTCTAAATGTACCTATCTGTATTTTTCACAGGATTTCAAGTTTAAGTAGCAGAACTAAGTATTTTTATTAGATTCAATAAAAACTAAAACAAACAATAAAGAAAAATTTGCTTTGTAGCTTATTTATTAGCTTACCTAGCATAAGGCGCTATCGAAGACGATGGTGGCGTAGGCACAGCAGCAGTGTCTGGATGTAGAAAATTCTTCCGCTGTTCGGCTCGCTCCCAACACTGCTGAAGACACCGAGCCATCACATCAGGCAGGGTGTTTACTTGTTCCTAGACAAAAATGCAATATCTTGAACGTGAGAGAAGAGAAAGAGAAGTAGTCACTGAATTTGATATACACATTCCTTGTAGGAGGTACACATTACATGCACAGTGCACATTTTAGAGCTCGATACAATCTTGGCTAAGATTTGAATCCCATAATTTATTTATACTGATGAGTAATCACCAAAATTTAAAAAGAATCTCGTAGGGTGCTTTTTTATTAACACTGGGTCAATTCTTGGCCTATCTCACCTGATATTAAGTGAAGATAAAGCCGAAGGTGGAGATGCTTTGCATCCGGAAGCCTCAACCACCGAGGTCTCAAATTAGTGGTGAAGCAGAAGTTACATGGTAATTAGCACTATTTTCCTACAAAATATAGAAGCGTCACAAGCACGACACTGCGGTTCTCCACGCCAATAATTTTAAAGGAACCTTTAAATCACTTTTCCTAGAGAACCACATTTATGCAATAAAAGAATCATGTTCAGTTTCCAGAGAAATCCATTTTTTTTTAAATATCTTTTGGATTCCATAACATTACCTGTAACGCTGTGAGCTTTTCTTCTAAACTAGTCAGCCTCTCTTCTATCGTGTCTTGTCTCGTACTCATGTCCGAGACGATTTCGTAAACAGTATTCTGCGTCTGTAACAGGAAGGGGTCCTAATATCACTCGTTTTGCAGTTCATCGTTCACTGTTGCTTTGAATCACAAATATCTGTGAAATCTGTATTTGTCGGTGTAAATGCAATATCAAGGATTCTGCCTGCCTGTATATGTATGAATGTTTCGTGAATGTAGTGTATTGTGTTTCTGTCGTTGTGTTTATTGTGATAAGTATCGAGTACATCCACATCTCTAGTATCATCTATTTTACTATCTAAATCTAAATCACTATCATAGCTAAGTCTAAATACATGCTTTACCTAATTAACTTTTTTTATTGAACATGCGCTAAGCGTTTGTGTGTGGATTGTAAATGGTGCCATGCCAATTGATAAAAAGGAAATTTAGAAATTTTAAGTTGATCTATCAATTTCTAGCTTTCATAATTATAATAGGACTTTAAAAATCTAGCAACTAACTGTTTAAGCACTAAAGGATAAAAGTGGGGATTTTCTAATTCTCGATAATTATGTAGTGCTAGCTAAATGAAAGTGTTCAAATATAGTGTAGCCTTAGCAAAGAGATCAACTTGTGGGTCAACTTACTTTTGCCATGTCTGTTATTGTGTTGGCGTTGTCCATTAGTTTTCTTTGATCCATCTTAACTTTTCGTAATCTGAAACATTGGATCAATAACTTATTATTAATATAGTATAAACGAATCCTAACTTGCTAGCTATGTGAAGACTTTTTGTACAACATACCTTAATAGTAAACACAACATTTTTGATAGCTTCTATTTATGAGAGTCTAATTATAGTGACTATTGCATTAAAATAAGCAATAAAAACCACATATATATTTGAAAATGCAATAGTAATGTATTGGATTCGTTAACTTTTTTCAATTCTCAAGAATTAAGTAAAGTTGCAGTATTTCATTTGGTTTTTAATGTCACTGATTTTATTTAAGGTGTTAAACTGAAATGGTCGTTTCTGGCCCTTCTTTTAAATATATTGTACTTACGCGTAAATAGCTAATAGGAATTTTCTTTGGTGTGTTCTAACCCTGCCTGGATGGACTCTTTTTACAAGTCTAGTGTGCTTGTATATCAACCACGTCTCTCGTAGAACATTCGCTGCAGCGTTTTTCAGCTGGAATATTCAACATCACTTCATTAAAAGTATATTTTCTTAATAGTATTGTTATTGTGTAACATAAAGTGTAGTGTTATATTTTATTTTTATTTTAGTTACTCATCAAGCGACTTCAAATGTATAATTATTGGATTTTATTTATTATATTTATAATGTTTAATATTCCATTAACACCAGCTACGGTATTGTGATGTGTATCAATACAGTTAAGAGTACAGTTTTTGCAGTGCATGCTGCCAATGTATAAATTTTATGGCTGCACGTAGTAAATATTTCAGTTTTAAGCACGCCACTCCGTTCAATAGGCAGATTGTATAAGAATAGGTTATTTGAACTTGATATTACCATTATCATTGTTACTACAATTGGATGTTTTTTTTAATGATGCGCTGTCAAAATTTGAGTAGTAGATACTCGTCAATATATGCTATCTCATGATAGCATAAAACAAGTATCGACTTGTATATGTCTATTTGGTATGTGCGATAGGCAACTCACGTTCTTTACTACTATGCAGTCGTAAAGAACGTATCGCTCGTATGCTAGTGACTGCACGGCGTGCAAGAGATTTTAACATTAAGAGTAGTAAATTGGAAGTGTTGTCGATAACATATTTTGTGTTGTCGATACCTTTGAAGTCGCTTTACCTCAAAGTAATTTAACCCTTCAACGCCCGGAAAATGAGACACAATAGATATTCCATTGTTATCCGGCCGCCTGCGTCCGCTCGGGCGTTGATGAATTAAAATAGTTTTGCTTTATATTAGTTTATTAATTAGCAGTTGTGTCAAAACAATCTAAAACGGGTGACTATAAAAAACTTTAACTGGTTAATGGGATATTTTACAGAAATCAAGATTATAAGGAATATAAGTTTATTTAGTGGATTTAGGAATGGAGATAGTGGCGAATCACAGGCCGATTAAAATGATGATGTTAGCATAAATAAGGAAAATAAATTAGTAATTAGCATAAACCAAACCCAAATTGGAAAGGTTAATCCTTTCACTCGGACGGATTTTTGTCTCGACTATTACCGATTTACTGACCAGCGACAGACAAACAATACTTTCTAAATTATTGTGTCTTGTCTTGGCAGTTATTGTGTAAAAAGTTAAAAATAATGAAAGCGTTATTAGCTTCTAAATAAGGGTTCAACTATATTGGACCACTAGGTTCCACATTTATCGTAGCTCTATCTTTTGAACCAACTTCAAAAAAAGGAGGAGGTTCTCAATTATACTGAATTTTTCACCACTGAAAAACTGTCCTGCGACGACCGTCTCAATGCCGAAGAGCGCGGACGAAGCTAAGTGGTTTTCTTGCTTTATAGTGAAGGATGTTTCTTTGCAATGAAAAGAGATGAAGCTATGGTAAAATGTGGTGCTGGATAGGACAATGTAGTTAAACCACGAGTGTTATGTCCGGTTTACATTATTGCAATACTTAAACATTGCGGTCCAGCACTGAAATAATGTGAACTGGCGGCACTGGAATGCACCCATTCCAGTATAATCTAGTCTAGCATAGCTCCCGTATTACAAGCTTTTAAAACTTATCAGCTTTCTGTATAGCAAATAAACGAGACGCTTGTAACTTGTAAAACAGGGGCGTGACTGGATAGATTCGTTAGGCTACTGGACTGGAAAATAATGTGAACCGAACATTAAAGGAATTTTGATTGAGGACGTATACAGGCCTAGCGATAAATTTCTTACCTCACTGCGTCCCGTCACTCTTTCAACAGTGACCTTACCTTTTTCGTGAGTTGAGTCTCCATCATGAAGTTATGCACATGTTTCTCAGCTCGAGTCAACTCTAGTTTTCTCGAAGCAACAGTGACTAACAAGGCCGTACATCCTGCTCCCTGTTAATAATATTAACAATAATTGTGATGAACTTAAATACCCGCAATACTTACTCTTTTAGTAAGTTGTGTGTCCATCATGAAGTTATGAACGTGCTTCTCAGCTCTAGTTAATTCTAATTTTCTTGAAACAACCGCGACTAATAACGCAGTGCATCCAGCTCCCTGTTAAGTGAATATCTTAATGTAAAATGCAAGCGATCGTGTAATAAGCATTCAAGAATTTTGTCATTCCAATGAACAGGCGTTATTGAAGGCTAAAAATCAAAATAAATTATACTTTTTAGCTATGTGCTATTCTTTTTTTTAAAAAAAGGAATGATTTTATTTTTATTTATTGAAGTCAAACGAGATAATCGATGTTGTTTCAAAATCAATAAAGGTTTGATCTATAAGTGACTGTCTCGATTGACTTTTAATCTTTATTGACATCTCAATTATTTATTTAGCGGTCTTGTTTTATATGTTTCATTTATTTTTCTATGAGAAGTTTTCGCTAATATGCATGGTCTAAAAGTATGAAGAACGAATGAAAGTGCAAAAATCGTCATTAAGAATACCTATTGTGATAATTATGAATAATAATGAAATAACGATGTTTTACACTTTGATCGTATATATTATTGTCTTATTATAACTAAACTTAAATCAATTGTGAAATCATTTCAAATCAGTGCATATATTTATCTAGTTAGTGCTTGATTTATTATAACGTTTACTTCCATTTAACATTAAGAACATCTATTCTTTTCATTTTAACAACACTTATTACAAACACTATTTAGGTGCAAAAGATTTAATGTACACTTCTTTATTTATAGTTTAAGGAAAAGTGAGCCATTTTAAAAACAAACTTATTGTGCAATTCAGTGAAATATTCAAGTGAAGAGAGAACTAGAAAGAGTTAGGAGAAATGAAGCATTCCATAGGTACTACAAAATATAATATTTACTAATAGCTGGCTTTAACAGGGAAATGGACGTTGGTATACTCAAAAATCACTGAAGTCGGTACTATTGTAATCGTCGCCAAAATATCATATCGGCATCAAGAACTACAGTTTATCTGTTGCAGCAAAAAACAGAAAAATAATATAAAAGTGGTTAATATGTATCGTATAAATTGTGTACATAGAGTGTTGGTTACATAAAAAGTGACACTTTTACAATCATGTGAGAAACAATTTGCAACAACAAAAGTTGACACATTCAAAAGTCGGAGTACTTTCAAGATTGAAACATTAACGGCCTTATTAATAAACAAAGGGTAAATTTACACCCGGTTTAACCAAAAAGTTGGCTTAGCAATATTACTCCTTACGCATGACGTCTCAAAGCGTCATATTCCTAAGCAAACTTTTTGGTTAAACTAGGTGTAAAGTTACTCTTCGTTTATTAATAAGGGGGTAAGAGCTGAGTGAGTTTTGCATTGACTGTCATCAAAGTGTAAAGCGATTTGTTTGAGTGTGTGATTGTTTGTTACATTCAGACGTATGTTGACTGACTTAATTAAAAAATTGATACGCAAAAGCATTCCAACGTAAAGATGAGTTGGCATGCTTTTCGTAAACACAAAATAATTATCAATCACTGTGCATAAAAAAGTGTCAGTCAAAACAGTTACAAAATCTGTTTGCAAGAACTTACCATTATGCCGGTGCTAACAGCTATACCTCTGCCGCAATATGTGTTTGGCACAATGTCACCAAAACCGACGGAGAGAAACGTAATCGCAATAAGCCACATTGCATTCAGTAGATTAGCATGTTCTTCATCGTGAAACCTGAATGGTTAATAAATTTCATAGCTTTACTCATCCGACCCGTCCGCTGACCAAATTGGATAAAAATAAGCCTAGCAAAAGTGTGTTAATATGCCTACCTAATATGCGATATAAGAAATGTTGATGTTTAAGTGAGGAGGGTTGCAAAAAGTGATTAAATCAAAGTAGATAATAAAGATAAATTCGATGCAAAAGAGTTTGACTTTGATTAAAAATAAGTTGACGATTGCTTCAAACGTTAGTAATTGTAAGGCACACATAAAATGGCTCACCTTTACCGACCTAGCTGTTCCACTAGACAGAGCAAGATCTACCTAAAGTGTTTGAAAAGGTATTGAAGTTGCTGTTTTGTTTCTTGCAGTGCCTAGTGGGGACAATCTATGCGCAAAAACTTTCAAAACATTGGTTGATACCTCAACCAGAATTTATCCTACTGATCATACATACCACCATACCGCATGTGAGGGTAATGCCACGGCCGCAGTAAGTGTTCGGGACTATATCTCCGTAGCCGACACAGAGGAAGGTTATAGCTGTCAGCCACATGGAGTTAAGCAAATTGGCATGGTCTTCATCATGGAACCTGAGAGCCAAAATGCCCGACAAGAACCACAATAACCGTTTGTTAACCAGACAATAAAAAACAAACAAGCAATTTTGATATTCACCACTTTCTTTAGACTGGCGAGATTTAAAGCAATTCGAAAACTCTAGTCTTGGCAAGTATTGAACCAATGAGATGACTGTCAAGTGAATCGACGCATAAACGAAAGCACAAGACTTTCAAAATTCATTCCTGAAACTTGCAGCATGCCCAATAAAATTGATTTTGATAACAAATTTCCCTCTACACATCAATTTATACACTAACACCTTAAGTAACTTTAAAATACCACGTGCATTCTAAACATTTATTGGTTTTGAATACGATTAATACTCTTAGCCATGCGTGAATCAAATTTTCAATTTGCCTAGAGGTGAAGGGGTATGGAAACACAGACAAACATTTAGAAGAAAGAAGAGAAGAAACACATAGTGACAGAATTTTAAGCGTTCTGCTTAGAAAGGGAAGAGGTAACTTGTTTGATGCATGAATGTGACACATGTGCAATATTCCAGTGCCTCGAACTGCTAATGTTTACGGAACAATCTTGTCTCAATGGTATTTCCATAGTGGTGCTATTTAACACAAATTGTTGTTACTAAAACACAAAAGCACCATCGAGACACGGTTATAACGCTAACATTAGTAGAATCGAGTTCGAGGCCCCGCGCGTGTACGTGTTTCAGCACATAATAAGCTAAGTGTATTTTATATTACGTTATAGAGCCATTTTGTGCGTAATGCTAAAATATTGTTTGTCAAACAAAACATTAAAGCATAATTGTAGACAAACAAATCAGGTATAATTTATTGCATTCTTTTGTTTGTGCGTTTTTCAAATGTTACAAACTCTTTACAATTTTATATTCAGTGCGAAGTGTTCATAAACAAAATAGTGTATCACAACAAGCGTCCTCTTTGTGGTCACATTAGTTACTACATCTAACATTAAACTAATATTTATTAGCAGTGTTATTTCATTAATGTCTTAAAAAGCTACGGTTGCGGAAATACTCAAAGTCAAACTCTTATATTTCATTGTGATGGTAATGGTCCTAGCTTTACTACTTAAATCCTCCGTAAAAATATCAAAAGGTAGACATATAGTACTAAATACAAAGTGGGTTGAAAAGCGAATATATAATTTACAACGCCACAGTACAAAAAAGCCACAGCATGCCCACGTAGGCAGTACAATGGTGATTTATGAAAACATTAAATACACAACGTGAATTTGTGAATAAAAATAAATGTCATGGAAGCGAAAACATAGACTAAACACATATATATATATAAAAAATATAGCGTCGAAAACTATATTTCCAAAAAAAGATGAAGGTAATAAAAGCAATTCATCAGAAATAAACAATTTATTGTTGTATAAGTTAGCGATTTGTTTCTTGATGTTTGTTACAATGATAATCGAATAAAACGATTAGTGATCACATCGACTAATTATCTATAGGTACTAACCTTTCGCACTGCCTTAGTGTCCAACTTGCGATTATCCATAAAGATACCATAAAAACTAACAAGACGGTGCCGGGGCATATCGTCATGAGAGTCTTTAAAACGAATCTGAAATAATTATTTTACCTTGTAAAATATCAATAACTAACTAACATAAGGGAGGCCTGTGCCCCAGCAGTGGGGACATTAAAAATGGCTGATGGTCATTGTGGGGTTAAAGTAAACAACGGTCTTACCACAAAAGATTTTAAAACACTGTTCAACAAGTGTTTATCTTAGACACTGTTTAAATGTGATGCTGTCACTTTTTTGACAGTATTGTTTGAAAGAGACATCATCACATTTAAACAGTGTCTAAATTTAACAGTTTTAAAATCTTTTGTTGTAAGGCCGTTGTTTACTTTAACCCCACAATGACTATCAGCCATTTTTAATGTCCCCACTGCTGGGGCACAGGCCTCCCCTTATGGGGGGATACAGAGGATGGGCCATGACACACCACGCAGGCCCAATGCGGATTGGTAGGTGCTAACGACTGCAAATGCAGCCGAACCAACGGCTTAACGTGCCTTCCGAAGGATGGAGGAGCTCCAGATAATACATTTTTGGTCACCCATCCCATGACCGACCCTTGCGATAGTTGCTTAACCTCCACAATCGATGGGCCCGCTATTACCACTACGCCACCGAGCTCCTCGAAGCCCCAAAATATGTTAAGAGAACTGACAATATTCGCTGTATATCTCAATGTAGCAGATATTTATCTCAAAAAGTAGAAATGATTAAGTCTTCCAAAAAAATTATGTTAGTGATATAACTTTACGAAGAAATATTAATAAATTTGAATTTCATATTCAATTATTAACCTACCAAAAAAAATCCTTGGAAAAGAAAAAGTAAAACATTTCAAGAAGCGAATTTGCGCGCCATTTTGTTAATACGAGGCCTTCTTCATTTGGAATTTGTCAGTTCGTGAGAATAAAAAAAAAAATTTTTACAAGAATCTGGTACCGTCATGCGGTTTTATACATCGCACGTTATGTTTTACAATATTGTGTTACTCGTCAAGTTTCGCCTAGTAAATACTTGGCCTGAATGTTCAAGTACAGTTTTTTTTTGTTATCACCTTGTATTAAAATTAATCCTGTTTAAGGCTCCTATACTTCTGGAAGAAGCATCTGTGAACAATTTGCTGTGCAGCAACATGACCCTGCATATTAGATACAGCCGAAAGAACATCGGCAAGGACAGCGTGACGTCATACGGCACCTGAAATTAAACAAAAGAAGAACTATTTTAATTTTAAAATTCAATAGTGAATTATTCATTTATTCACTCTTCATTAAGTTCTTATGGTGCTTAGGAGGTTTGGAATACGGTATTTACTACTGTTGTTGTGTCACTTCCTATATTGTATAAAGACATTTACATATTTCTCAACATTATTAAGAACCAGTGCGTCTGCGCGAGCGCAACAGGACGAAATAGATCAACGGAAATACTCCTGAATAGAGGTTCATTGTGATTAAGCTTGTATTCTAATTGTCTATTGTATTTTTAAACTATTTTTGTTACAATGCAACTAAAAAATAATTTCATGATGTTATCGTCATGTCAAAGGTTTTTCTTTTTTTTCTCGCGATAGTGAAAAAACATAAAGTGTCACACATTCATGCTTATTATATGAATTTCTATTTAAATTTGAAATATTTTTAGGTGTTGAATTTTTTTATACAACTGAAAAGTTTTGACAAACACTGTGTACAATGATAACATTCATTACGTGATTTCACAACCCAAACATTTATCTTAAGATATTACTAGTAAACAGCACGCTCAAAGAGATTTGTGACATGTATATATGTATAACTTCAAAACAAACTATTCCGACAATGACATTAATCTAGTACCCATGTTACAAGCTTTGCTTAGTTTACTTAGCGCTAGATAATGCTGTGTGGAATCGTCCAAGCTTTTATTTATTTTAATCTCTTTCCACCAAACAGAAATGAGTAAAGAGACAAGAAAATGGGACTAAAGATAAGCTGTCCATATTGACAAAAAACCTTTTAAAGCTTAAAATTTATTTTTATATGTTAACTATACCGATGGACTGATAAATACCTGTATAATCTGCGCGCGATTAGAATGGGATGGGACCTGGTCAAAGTCAACCGAAAATGACAGTTAAGCAGTCAAGTAGCGTAGGCAAAAATTCTGAATCTATATAAATAAAAATGAATTAAAAAAAAGTAAAAAGTTTTACCCCTTTTTTCACTCATTATTAATCAATCACTAAAATAATAACACAATAGTATATGAATCTCGCATTTAAAATATAACTTGAGCAGAAATCTCCGCGCACAGCACACAACTAGCATCTACGCGAGTTTGCCGACGCTACGGCTGGCCGACGGACCGTGCGCGACTCAGTTCCAAAAGGTAGCATCCCATTCTCATCGCGCGTGGATTATACTAACGTACATGTGAAGGTTTGTACATGTTCAGTCAAAATATTATAAACGCAAACTGACAAACACGAATGACAGCCATTTTGTCTTTAGCGACATTCCCAAATGACAAATTGACAAAACGAGAGCTGGGGCCTTATTGCTAATTCTGAACGATAAAACCAAAACTGTTACGTTGCCATTTTGGTTATATTTACCTAAAAATCTTTGGTTTTCTTTTAGAGTTGTCATTTAAATATAATAATATACGTAATAATAAATGCTTGGACAATTTCACACAGCGCCATCTAGACCCAAACTAAGCAATGCTTGTAATATGGGTGCTAGACAACTGATATACTACTTAAATTCTTTTTAAATATATACTTATTATACATAGTAACACCCAGACCCGACACAGATATCAAAATTCATCATTTCAATTTCTACCCTCCCGGGAATCGAACCCGAGACCTCTCGCGTGGTAGACGTGTTGACCACTGCACCACTCAGGTCATCAATTGCCCAATATTGGCATCCTAGCCTCCCTAGGTATAGCTTTCAATAACTTTAACAAAGCTTATGCGAATATTTCTCTGTAAATAAAACATAAAAAGTAACGATTGAGTTTTGGTTTTATCGTTGAAAATTAGTGCGACTGGGCCTTTATGGACCAGACCCCTAGCATGACCACCGAAACGCGATATGATATAGCGACTAATCACGTTTAACTGTCAAAGACAATGGATTTTGACAGTTGAGAGTCGATAAAACGCTATATCACACGAAATATCGTGATGTCATGCTAGGGGGCAGGATTTTTAAAAGGCGGCGAGCGCTTTTTGCTATACTCATTTTCATCGCATGCGGTGTAATGTCACATTTGACAACATGCACTCGAACAGCACAAACATATCTGACTCGGTGAAGGCATCGCTGTCGTCTATGTAGTCGATGGCGTAACATGTAATAACTAGAGCCCGTTATCGGAGGTACAGTATGGGAGCAGACGTAGTTAGGGATGGGGTAAATTGTTTTGGTAATTATTTTGGTTTATCGATAAGTTAACTCAACTAGACTATAATTAAACGACATGACAAAAAAAGATTTAATTTATTTTACAAATAAACAGGTTCGTACATTTATAATATTAATAAAATAAAAAAATAAATTAAATGTTAAAGAACCTGTATATTCGTAACATTTTTTTTTTTTGTGTTGGGCTCCTGAATAATATAAAAATTGACAATGTATTATTACTCGTAATTTAAATGAAGAATAATTTGTTTTGAAGAAACCAGGGCCCTATTAAATACACGTAACAATTTATCACCTGTCATGACAATTTTTTATCCATTGCGTCAACCAATTTATAAATAGAAAAAACTACTTATAGCTACACCGCAATGTAAACCAAATTGTTATGACAATTGTCAAATTGTCACGTTATTAAATAGGGCCCAGAAGTCAGAAAGAACATTAGACGGTGACACTTTTTTAGGTCGCTATTGCTTTTTTTTTAATACAATCAAACATTATAGTGTAAAAACCTAATGTGGCCTAATGTTTTCTCACACAGAAGAAATTAATTAAAGTTCCTATTAAAAGTCTGTTACAATAATTTATTTAATTTCATTAAGACTATGTTTACTTTCAAGAACATTTTAAAAATATTTTCTTAATCCTATAATACTTTCTTTATGTACATCAAACAATATCCCATTTTAAAGTATTCCAAAACAAAAAAGGTAAAAAGCGAAGTTCTGTCAACTTGTACTGCACCCAATTTATTTAAATTCTGGCATTTTTAATTTTATATTAATACAAAAAAAAACTTCTTTTCTTACAACAATCACCAAATTATAGTCCAAAATGCAAATTTAATATTTCTTAATACAATGTTGGTGCTAGGAATTGCATCAACGACCTTTCGCAAGGCTTAATTTCAATCTGAATACTAACTTAGAGATGTTTTTTCTTCGCCACACTATTAAAATAATCATTCAAGCAAATAGCGACCTTTCTAACCACAAACATAGTACAAATTAACATCAAGACCAGAAAACGTCACTAACAAAAACGATACATTTCTCAGTTCAAACACAAATCCAAAACATGCTGACACACTAACAATTTTAACTATATTTTTTAATACAGACCTGAATTTGCTTATACATTGTGCCCTACGGAGAAAACCGATAGGAATGTCAGTAAGCAAAATAAGAAAATGCAAATTAATAAAAACACATTGATTTCCAAAACGTGCATTACCTAGATCGAAGGTTTATACCTTCGATGCACTTCTAATACAGTTAGATAATAATGCATTAAAAGATTGATAAACAGCAAAAAACTTCCGTAGAAATAATATTTTCTTAATAATTTCATGACTTGGAATTCTACAATTTATAGAAAGCTTTAATCAATACCTAAAACAGAAAGCTTACTCCAAAAAATATGCACAACAGGTACCTTTAACATCGATAAATAAAATAATTGCGGCATATCGATTCATTGCTCACACTAAAAGCAATATTGTTTCTTTTGAATTTCAATTTACCAATGCACTTTGAGCTTCGATCAATTTTTGATCGAAGGCTTTGAGGACTACAAAAAAATATAGCCTAAACTAATTCGCCAGTCTTTTGTTGACAGACCGCAATTTTGACTATCAACGATTGTCATTTGTTTTATATTAACTCCTTTTGACTTTGAGAAAAAGGTTGAATGTTTTCTTTTATTTTGTCGCTGCAGTTTTTATACAGAGAACTTACGACTTCAACTCCTATAACGCCTCCTTTGTTGGCCAGCTTTGTGGTCCAGGTGAAGGTGTACTGCCCTGGGATGGGGTGGACGGCACAAATGGCTAGCTCCAGGGTTATCTGGGCTATCCTCTGCCACGTCATAGCTATCCTCCAGTCGTCGGCGCAGTTGTCTATCATAAATAACTGGAAATTAGAAAATACAGGGTTAAATAACAATTAAATCCTTGCCAGCATTGTAATGAATAAAAATTTAATGTTTGTTCTAAAATGTATCATCACTGCTATTAACGAGGAATAAATTGCTTCTGCATTAGGCTCATAAGCTTTCATTGTTTAATTTATCTTAGCTTAATTTAGGAAAAAACGTTAACCTCGTTACTTCGCACAAAACCACAATGGGTCAGTTTCCGTTTCAGGAATCACCCAAGGGATCGTTAACTCGTTTCAGAGGAAAATAGCCTTTGTAGCTTTTAGCATAACCCTATCAGCTATTTTTAATGTCACTAGACGAAGTTAATAATTTTTTGAAGATAATTCTTTGTCAATTCAAAAAATATCAACGTCATCAGAAATTTTTAATGTCCCCACTGCTGAGCCACTAGCCTTCTAGGTGGATAAGATAAATAACCACTGGGATTGATTCGGATAGCTGTATATCTAAGACGTTTGTGTACCTAAATACATTTTTTTTTCGCTGGAAACGCTATTTGACTCGCGTATTTTTTTACGTGTGGCCAGACTTGATAGGTAACACTTCTGAGAAAAAAAATTGTATCAACTATCTACTTGCTTTATAAATTTTGAAAATTTCATATTATCATTTGATATCTTTAGCATATTAATGGAACGTATTACTGCCACTATGCGGCAGTAATTTTCGTAAGTAGTTGCTCGCAAGTTATTGTTTTTTATCTAGAGAGGGTAGTTCGATAATTTTCATTGATGCTTCTCGCTGGTGTCGTGTTCAGTAATCGGGTCGGAGCTGCGCGAGCAACACATATCAGTTGAACCGCGTTATTGTGTTTTATCAGACATTTTCGAAAACAGTTAAACGTAGTGTATTGTGCCTATGTGTTGTGTATATGCAAATAACTTATAAGCCTGTGACGTCAACTCTGATAGGCGTAAATATTGTAGCTGAAGAACGGTGAGTAGGCTTTCGACTTTTTACTATTGTCATTGAATGATTAAATGGAAGAAAACAAAATTTAAAAATATTACCTGTACTTCTAAAGCGTGATACGCGACGATTAGGCCAAGTAAAATCACAGTCGACATTGATATAAGCGTCTTGAGCGCCTGGGAGTAAATTGATGCCTGAAAAATAAATATAAATCTCATAAATTTTTAATCGAGTTTTTAAATGTTTTATAGTTAAAACCCTATCATGGGAGGCGGCTAGGAAATTCGATTTTTGAAAAGTATTTAGTCAAAATTGCTACCTACTTTAATGCAAAAAACTGCACTTTTTTATCTTCAAAATTGTACCTATGTTAAACGCCATTTTTTAAAGTAGATTCCTATACAATAAAAAGTAATGTAAGTTTTACGACAAAAAGGTTGTTAATTTGATGGATTTCGTTTTGTAAAAAATAAGGCTTCCCGCCCACGAGCGACTTTTTGTCGCCGCGATAATCACGGCGTAAGTCGCGACGATAATCGTGGTGTTAATCGCGGCGATAGTTATGGTGTTAATCGCGGCGATAATCGCGGCGTTTTTTTGGTGGCTGGCTAAGTAAATCCTTGTCAGTGTCATTTCGCGGGCGATTAGTCGCCGAGCTACTTTTTGTAGTTCGTGGGTTTATAGGTATTGAACTCTGTATGTTATATTCTCGGCGGCAAAAAATCGCTCAGCGATTAATCGCTCGTGGGCGGTGACGCTAAGAAAGATTTTTCATAGAAACATCTTACCTTAGTATAAACGCCAGCACTTGAAAGTTCATTTTCTATAACCATCATTATTATACCAAACATTCCCATCACTAAAGCATAATCACTTATTCGTTTTCTTTTTTCAAATAGCGCCTTTCTTCTACCTAATCTGAAATGAAAAATAAAAGCAATATTAGAAAAAAAATTGACGGTATTATTGCACACACATAATATTGGCACACTTGCGCCGCCATTGGAAAAAAATCATAGTGCTTAAAAAAACTCCATCAAACTAAACGACAGGCTATAAAATATAGTTAAAGCTATAAAAAGTACCAAAAGCTTCTTAGGAGTGCACTACAGAGAGATAATTCACAATTCCGTCTTTTTTTAAGAAGTATGATATATTTTCCAATGGCGTCGCTAGTGTGCAGACTATGCGCTCTTAAAGTTGTATGTCCACTACACCGTACCATACCATGAGCGTACTAGGAACGTATCATACGTTCTACTATGCCCACTGAAACGGATAGACGGTGTTCTGTGCCCGTATAGGTACATCCCGTATGATGCCCGTATCCACCGAAACCAATAGGAATCCGTTTCATTCTTGCATTCTGATAAGATAAATTTACTAGCTTTTTTCAGTGACTTCGTCCACGTGTACATCGTTAGGGTAGGTACTGCTTAACCAATTTAAAAAAAGGAGGATGTTCTCAGTCCTCTAGCACCATATTTAACCGACTTCAAAAAAGGAGGAGGTTTTCAGTTCGACTGTGTATTTTTATTATTTCTTTTTTTATTATTAGTCATCATTCTCTTATGTCTTAAGTTATGGAGAGGTATAACCTCTCTGTACGTGCCTCATACAAACCTGTTTAGTCATAGGTATTTTTGCGTGATTGAGTAACAACAACCTATCATACAATGCAGGATTTATCACGAAAATCATTTAATTGTTTTATGAATAACACGGTGAGAATCGTGTTATTCATAAAAAAGTCAAACTATTCATAAACCTAGTTTAGCTTAAACTGGTTTTGTTTTTTCTTTTGTTTTATAAATTCAGTTTGTACGAAGAAGGTAAAAAACATTTTAACTAAAACATGTTTATTCATCATTTGACTTTTTTATGAATAACACGGTCAATCTTTAACAACTTACACCAGAATTATCATATAGCTGATATTATCTTAATATGCTTTTCAACCGATCAGCATGTAAGTTATAATCACAAGTACAGTCACGTCTATTAATATGTATACAGTTTAGAACTTTGTCACTCTAAAAACTATTACTTTTTTGAACAGATATCAAGCACAAATGACAAGCACAACAAAGTGACAAAGTTCTAAACTGTATACATATTTTTAGACGTGACTGTACATATAGAAACGCTCCTTATCTTATAAGAACCTCGAGATCAAGACAAGAGTGACTTATTAGTGAAGTTGTACCCTCCAAGTGATAAATTAGGAATTTACAGCTTAGGACTTGTTTTTCCTCGTTATGACTCCTAATTGAAGTTATAAGTATAGGAGATCAGAGAGATAATTTTGGGTAAAGTAATATGAAGGAAATAAATAAACTTAGTGGTATAATTAAAGAGGACTTAAGCACATTATTTGTATTTACTGTTAGCAATTAAGTGTCAACACTGCGTTTAGTAATAATAATATTAATTAGACACTCATTGCAACTATTAATACTAAAGGAAACAATTTAACAGACAGCTTGTATACTAAATACTCAAAGATTTAGAAGCATTTATAGTAAGTTCTAAGGAACCACTTAAAATTGGAATGTAAAATATTTTAATAATAGTTAAAAAAATCAAGTAAAGCGGCCTACTCATAATCCAAATCAGGCAAACGAAAGCAGCTTATAAGTTAAGCCCCTTCGCACACAAGTCGTTGCAGAAACGTATCGTATGCGACGCGTATGCGTTACGAGCGCATTTCTTGAACATGTCCGCAGACGACGACGCTTCGTCGAGTACGAGAAGCAACGGCATCGCGTCGTCTTTGGATATGTTAAGAAATGTTAAGAGACGCTTTCGTACAGCGTGCAGCATACGTGTCGCATACGATACGTTTCTGCTACAACTCGTGTGCGGAGGGGCTAAATCATTAAAAATTTGGAATCCAAAAAATGTCTTTTTAAACCTGTCACTTCCAAAATACTAGCACCTTTTTGAAATCTGATGATTCATTTTTCAAATCTTTCGCAAACGAACCGAGCCGTTGATCTATTTACCCGTCAAATCGTCACAATCATGAAACAATTTGGCTCCATTCCGATCGCACGTAAACATTAAGCTTAAAGCTCAAAATCCCGTGCCAGGGTCCAGAATTCATGGATTAATTTTATTGATGTCCCGTTGTTACCTTCGGCGGATTTACAAGTGAAATTGGCTTATTTCGATGGAACACAAAATTGGCATTATAATTCAAATGCCCCAATAAACGTCGACTCGGAATCTAGATTGAAGGAAGATGCTAATGATGTTGTGATTAACCTATAAACAACAACCTCAATCGAAATGATCGAACGATGGAATGACAGACAATAGGAAGTATCTAGTTAGCAAAAAGATTATTTTTTGTTTCCAAGTTTGAGTGATCAGTAATCAAAGATTCACAAAGTAGTCACTAAGAGTCCTGACTGACATAACCAAACCATCATACTAATCACCGCCAGCCAATAAGGATATACAATCCAATGAGGATTATCATCATTGAGGATTTCCGCCCCCTTCTCCTCGCGCCCGGAAAGGTTCTTCCGAACCTGTAGTTAAATTAAAGTCGATTGACTGCGACGAATAAGCACGTGTAACATTTCTCAGGTTACAAAATAAAATAGGTTAAATGCTGCTATCTTTAATTTGATGTTACAAACGTAAGCTACTGTGTTGTTTTTAACAAATTGTAACTATAGCGAGCGTTTGGAAGGGGGTATTGATACTCGAGTAGATGTTGTAGAAGTATTTATGCGAAGTGCTTAGAAAACTTCAATATCGTGAGTCAGGTCTTCATACATTTTTGCCACGATGTTAGCTTGACGTAATGTTTACATATTGTACTTTTCGCTGATCCTGCATTTCTTCGTCATTCGTCGATTTGCTTATGTAGCGGTATGATCGCGTCGCTACATAACGGCTAGATTTCCCGCCCACGAGTGACTTTTTGTAGCTGCGGTTATCGCGGCGTTAATCGCGGCGTTTTTTCGTCGCTTGCTAAGTTAACCCTTTGTCACTCTTGTCAGTGTCATTTCGCGGGCGATTAGTCGCTGAGCTACTGTTTGTAGCTCGTGGGCGTTTACGTATTGAACTCTGTATGTTCTATCCTCGGCGACAAAAATCGCTCAGGAGTAATCGCTCGTGGACGGTGTCACTAATGCCTTTTGTCCAACTTCATATAACGTATTTTCACTATGAGGACTCAGTTAGTTTTATGAGTCTCTGATGAAAATATGAAACTATATCAAAGGAAGTGCATGTGTGCACATGTAATGCATACAAAATTAGCTTCGGAAACCTTACAGCTGCACTAAACCACTCAATTACTAAAGCATTAGGTACTCGAAATATCAAAGATTTTATTTCTTTAAACCAAAAAGACACTTAACACGTTTGGTTTAGTACTATTATGAAATATATTCTGTGACTTGGAATAAAGCAAACAAAACGTCTGAGTGGAATTGTGACAACACTAGAAATTGCACTTTAATAATTCTGACAGCAGCGTACAAAATCGATGCGGCCCTGATGCAAGCTATTTCCGTAGGTTCAAGGATAGATTGAAACGTTTAGTCATTATTAAAAAGCTTTCTAAGCTGCGTGCGCGACACGGAACTAAAAAAAAGCAAGATTCGTCGCCGATAAATTAGTTCGTAATGTTTGCGTCAAGTTAATTAGGACAATTTAGTACAGCTTATCTTGGCTTTCATCGAAACAACAGAGAAATAATCATTGCGGTTCCGCTTCTGTTACGATTGCTGCGTAGTCTGCACGCTAGCACTGCCATTGAACAAAAACATAGTGCTTAGATAAAGACGAAATTACGAATTATCTCTCTGTAGTGCACTCCGAAGAAGCTTTCTGGTACTTTTTATAGCTTAAACAATATTTTCTAACCTGTCGTTAAGTTTAATGGAGTTTTTTTGCGAAAACTGGCCACTTTTAACAATAAAACTTCGTTAAACTAAACGACAGTTTAATTCACAATTTCGTATTTATTTAAGCACTGTGATTTTTTTCTAATAGCGGCGCTAGTATGCAGACTGCGCCCTCTTAAAGATAATTATATTATAAATAAATAAGTACTTGGACAATTTCACACAGCGCCTATAGCCCCAAAATGTCAGTCAGGACTTTTTAAATATATACTTATTATACATAGTAACACCCAGACCCGTCACAGAAATTAAAATTCATCATTTCAATTTCTGCGTGGCCGGTAGTCGAACCCAGGACCTCTTGCGTGATAGACCGGCATGTTGACCACTGACCACTCAGGTCATTTATAAATTCATGTTTATAAATCAGATTGTGTTTCAATAATTATTTGACTTTGCAATAAAAGGTAGCACTTTATTATGATATTTTTTTGCTTTTGAAAATAATAATATATATAGAATAAATTAAAAAAAATGAAAAGTTTAAAACGTAAAGATAATATTTTTATATTCATAACATAATATAATGGCATATTATAGCATGCATAACTAATTATGTGAAAACGAAGACCTATATCAAGTTGTTCTTGTCAGTGTTTTATATGTATAGTTATAAAAAAATATGTCCAATATCGAATGTTTCAACATGTTTATAGCATCGGCCTATCTTTGAAATCACTAATATTTTTTGTATATACGTAATTAAAAGTCACTGTACAAACGACAGCTCAAGTTAAACAGTTGAACTGCAGAAACAGCTTTTATTACGTAGACTAGAGAGCATAAAGACAAGGACAAACATGTATAGTCTGTACATAATATTTATATGACTACCTTGAGCTATAATAAATCCTTTGTTCATTAATGAATTCTGATCTGAAAGGGATAACGTCGTTGGCGTCGGCCAACTATTGGTTCGGCTTTATTAACCAGCTTATTTGTTCCGTATAACCCAGGAGAGTTCGTAAAAATAACTATAATAATAATAATTATAATAATAATATATCGTTTATTTTCAGTCACAAACCAGCCTTTCTATTGTCTAATTTCAAAATCTACCGCAATCGCTTTCAGGATGACACACATTGATGCTTCTTTTTGTCACAAATAAAAACTTACCCAAGAAATGCAGCAATATGTCGGATCCAACTGTCAAATGAAAGCGATTGCGATAGATTTTTAAATTAGACAATTAGCCCCCCGGTAGTACATTATTTAACTATCTTATTGTCTAATTTAAATTAAGTTAGTACACCTTGTTTATGAAAGACTGGTGCCTAACAAAGATATAGTGTCTAAATATCTATGATATATATGACTATAATATCTATCACCAAAATTGGTTGCCCGATCATATTTATTATGAAATTAAAAAGATGAATCTTAATTTCTGTGACGGATCTGGGTATTATTATGTATAATAAGTATATATTTAAAAAGTACATAATAGTATATCAGTTGTCTAGCTCCCATATTACAAGCTTTGTTTAGTTTGGGGCTAGATGACGCTGTGTTTTTTTTTGTTGCCACCTGTACTCTAAAAGAGAGTATTGACCTTTAATTTGTGTAGGTGTACTCTATAACCTGTGATAGCAATAGAGTACGCAAAATACTCAATTCACGTTACTCTAGTGTTTAACTCAAAAAAAGACAAATATTTGTTAAAAGTTGAGAAAAGTAACACAAATATTATGCTTTTAAGGATATTATGTATATACTATGAAATAAATAATGTATCCTTATTTATGCTGCGTACTTCATTTTTGATCTACCTAAATGAAAAAATGAAATATTTTCTGAAAAAAAGGTGGCAACTCGACTTAAGATCTACTCTATGGTTTTTTATTTATTTATTAGGAAGCTTAACAGCCCTTTTGCTACAATCATGCTTAAAATATATTTAAAAAACTTACTTTTATAATTTATAAAAATAATATTTGTATAAAAGTTACGCTTAGCCAATAAGATAGTTTCACCGCATGTTATCGGAACTAGGTACCTCAATTGTCAGACAAAATCTTAGATAAAGTTTTCAACAGTTACCAAGAATTAATGAACAAATAGTTGTTGTTTCCAACTATAAATCGGTTGGTGATGGTCGGTTCTACGAATTCAATCTAGTAGGACTGGTTAATTCCACAGTGGTTTGCGGTTTAGCGGTTGATCGGACTCCAAACCTGTTTGTTATCCCTACTACCTCGATTTCCATTGCCGAAAACCACAATGGAGTTCAAATTTCAAAAAACCGGACAAGTGCGAGTCGGTTTCGCTCACCGAGTGTTCCGTAATTAGTAGGGACTTCTTTAAAACGGCTGAACGGATTTCTATCATTAATATATCATTAGATTTGACTTTACAGCCCAAGTTTTCTTAGGTAAGTGACGTTCAAAAATAATATGGCGGCTGTGCGGTGCTATTATAAGAAGTAAAACCCTTTTTTTTCTAGAATACAATATGGATATCAAATTAAAGGGCTTATCATAAGGATTTCAAATAGGTTTATCATGACGGTAAATATAAGAATTTAAAAGACAAAAATAAAAGTAAATTAATTAAAAAAAAAACAATAAATCTCGCCTGCATCAAAAGACAAGTCAACTGAAAAGATGGAAACAAGATCAAATATTAAAGGCAACATAATAACATGCAGTCGGAAGCATAGAATTTAATGATAAGTTAAATCATTCATAATATCACATTATACATATACATGCCTCCAACTGCATGTTATTATGTTGTCTTTAATATTTGATCTGTTAACTTGTCTTTTGTTACGTTAACTTGTCTTTCAGTGCCCGCGGACGCACAGCGTCCCACGAACCAATCACACGTAATACGTAAAACAAATGAACCAATCACAGAGCTCTATTTTAACGCAGTGCGTTCGCGTAGACAATGGTCGTTTGAGTATTGCTTGTGAAAAATCAGGAATCTACCTGACCAGAAAATTTGAAAGATTCCGACAAGGAAATCGTCTTTTGTAGAAAAATCCATTTATCTTTAGTGGATTTTCATAGTCATTTTTAACTGTAAAGCGCAGATTTATGGACAGCACAGCCAACTACTGTCGTATCACGCTACTGGAAATCGTTTTCCAATGATCCATGAAGATGAACGACCCACTTTACAGCGAAATTTATAGATATTTTTATGCTTTAGAAGTATAAAAATCGATGTATTATAAAATGTTCATGTGGCGATCTTTTTTCGTGTAAGGAATATAAAACATATATCGTTTTCAACATTAGGAATATAAAAAAAATATAAATTGTTGGAACTTTCGAATAGGTTGGATAATTTTATTGTCATTTTAAGAATTACTGGAAATGTTTGTCACCTAGCATTGCCATATTTTACATTTAATTTTGCTTTTTGATTATCATTACTTATCAACCTATATTCTATTTAGCACTATGGTGGGTTTGTGCTTGGTTCCCCCGCCCCGAGCGCCCGCTCTAGGCTGAAGCGCAGATTACTCGTTGTGCACACCGCCCGACAATCATGACTGCATCCCATCCAAGGATTTCAAATATGGAGAACGTTAAAAAGATATACCAAATTATTCTTATATTGGGTATGTGCTTGGCCATTCTAATTTAGGTGCCAGCGCCTGCTCTTCGCCAAAGTGCGAGTATTCGCTATGCACTCTAACGAGGGTAACTATAAGCGAGGAAGGGCGCAAAACTCCAAAGAGGTCATCAACATATTTTAAAGGTAATACTAACCTATATCCTATATTGGGTTTGTGCTTGGCCGCTCCCCCGCCCTTGTAAGTACCACCGCCGAGCGCCCGCTCTTCGCCAAAGCGCGGGTACTCGCTGTGCACTCCGACGAGCGCGACGCCGGCCTCCTCGCTCGCCGCGTCCCTCCCCCCGCCGGAGTACGCCTTCATCGCGCCGGGAATCGACAGCGTCGAAACCGGCTTGCGCAGCTGGAAAAGAACAAAGAGGTTTTATATATTGGTACCTACTCGTATCTGCCTCATATAAGAGGGGAGGCTGAGGCAAAGGCCGTCCTTGGACATTAAGTGCGCTACACACTGGGATGCCATGGCGACGTCGCTGGCTACGTAGCCATGGCTACCTCTGGTACCTAGGTACCGTAGCCAAATAAAGTTGCCATATAAGTAGTCAGTGGTTACCTACAGACTCTAGCGCGGACTCTCGGACGGCATCAGGATGGGATCATTAATTATTTTAGTATCAACGAAGATTTGTGGGCAAGAGGAAACGCTAACGAATGCTTAGCAATAATTATATTTGAAATTAACACTGACTTTAACTAACGATAGATGCCTAAAGGCAATAGTTATCGGGAACGGATAACGAATCCATTCGTTCTGTATCGAAACTCAATTGTTTTCGCACAAAACACGAACACAGCCAGAGTCGCCAGAAAATCCAGTCTCCACGTAGGAGCCGGCCGTTCGTAGCTGCCAAATTTGGGACGTCGCCAGACCGTAACCAAGTGTGTTAACTGTCATACATTTCAATACAAATTGTTTGTATACGTAGTCCCAGTGTGTTAGCGCTCTAAAACTAAAGTTCTTGCTCCGTGCAACCACAATGATCGCGGATGTAAAAGAAAAGCTTTTTCACAGATTTACAACATATAATGCGGCCCTCCTTATAAACTGGGTTGATAATGACTATTGATAGGTACTCTATCTATTGACAAATAAATTAAAAAGTAGTTTTCTGAAATTGATCGGAAGTTATCTCCACAAAAACACATAATGTCTATAGTAGATACTAAGAGGTAACTAATTAAGGTTTGAACATCCCGTATTAACCCTTAACCACCCAACTTATGCGAACTCTATAACTCGTTGTTTATCTTTTGAACATCCTTGTAGAACATTCGATATTCATTAAAACTTGGAGAATTGTGTTTATATGAGCTAATGAATTAAGCCTATTAAAACATAGATATAAATATATATAGTTACAAAGGTGAAAGTGAAAGTCTGATTGTTTGAGTGGCAAAATTATTCTATTTGACGACCTCCGTGGTCGAGTGGCTTTGTACACCGGTTTTCAAGGTGTCGCCATCTCTGAGGTCCCGGGTTCAATATAGAAAACGAACTTTTCTATATTGGCTCAGGTCTGGGTGTTTGTGTTACCACTGTTGTCTCTGATTTCCATAACACAAGTGCGTTAGCAATCGGAATTTTCGGAATCCGAGCATACATTGCTGCATTGTGATGTTGTCAAATATTTAATTTAAAATATTTAAGAGGTACGAGAAGAGATTTTAACTTATGGAGTTTGTGAAAATTGTATTGATTCATTTAAGCTTCCACCCGCGACCTTATCCGCATGGGATCCCAATCTTCGTCAGAATTTCGACAATTCTTTTCATAACGAATGATTATATCATAATAATTGAGTATCCCAAGTTTCAAAGCAATCCGTCCAGCCGCCCTACTCAACTGGCATTCTATTCGTTCGCCAACTTTAAAATTTAAAACCTCTCTAAGCAGTGAATCAGTGACCACCTTACTAATAAAGATTGTATAGCAGATGTATTGTTACACAATGGTTACTCTCTGTCAAACTATTTAAGTTTGACATTAAAAATAAAGGAAAAAATCCCTGTGTATATCTTATATAATACCAAATAATATACTAGAAAAAATACGACTCGCACCAGATCATGTTCCCGGACGGGAATCGAACCCGCGACCTGTGTATATCTGCTACACAATCTTTATTAGTAAGGGGGTGAGTCAGTCAGAATATAAAACGAATTCGTATATATATTTTATAAATATTAGCCTAAAAATTAAGAAAACTTCCTTGTTTCCGTTTTTTAAATAAAAGTCTGGCTTTACAGTTAAAAAAATAATGTTTTAATGGCTCTAGTAAATCCTTGACAGGCTCATTAAGGTAAACAACTAAAAATAACTAACGACATAATTGTGAGACTCGTGAGACGTAAGAAGACTCTCGACTTTCCTCGTTAAGTACACACGAATGCTGCTGCGAGTTCTTATAGACGCTACATAGCGGAACCTCTTATTTATTCTTGTTAGCTATGTGAGACTTTGAATTTCTGCCTCAATTTATGGATGAGTTCTTAGGGTAGGTAGGTACTTACCCTAAGAACGTAGGTAGGTACTCAGGTGAGTACAATTGAATGTTTATTACCGAATTAAAAGAAAAACGCTGATTCGAACATTGCTTACGGAAATTAAACTAATAAGCAGAAAAATGAGCAACAAAAAGTATTTACAATTCTCATTCATAACAGAAATATGAAATTGCAGATGAACCAAACTTTCAGATATGTTAAAATTAGAATAACAAATACATAAAAAACAAATTTTTAGAGTAAAAATGTGAATAAATGGAAAACCATCTCTGCACCCGTTTGGTCTTTTCTTAACTCGACCAACATAATTTAAAGGAATGACAGCTGCATGACAGCTAAGTTCATGGCACCGTTTTAATTTAGACGAGTTGTAGTTAGGAAGAGACTTAAACGATTCTTAAGTTTAGTATATATAATATAGGGTTAAATGTGGTTGGAATGAGATTAGCTTTTATTTTTATTTTAAAGATTACTCTCAATTTTGTTTATCTGGTATATACCTACATAATATAAGACTTTAAACTTCTCACTGCTTCAATTCAGCAATACTGTAACAGCGGGCATTATTGTGTTTTATACGCCCCTCTCTAACTGGTTCCACATAACACCATTGCATAACATGGTGTGGCATTTTGCTGAGTGAAGGCCCTTTCGGTAGCATAACAATACTCTTTAAAATTTTAAATATTTTTTTAAATTTAAAATTAATTAAAATTTTACCCTCGACTTGACTATCCACCCGAGCCGTCACGGGTAAAATAGAACTTTTTATGCATTTGTTGTACAATCTACTATTATATAAATGTGTATGTTCCGAATAAATATATTTTTCTTTCTTTCTTACTAATTGGTTGGAAGTATGAAATCTAGATCTTGTATAATTATCACAAGCTTATCTCTTTCCCTAAAAACTAGGTCCTGAAATCGAGGATATCATCTCTATTTATCTAAATAAGTTCCTTATCTTAATAGATGTGGGCTAATTATCTCCTCAAATGCCCACGTCTCGTTTTTGTTGCGTAATTGTAGGGATTTGGTTGGTAGGCAAAAACTAAATTACTATTTTAACTAAAAGGGTTTAAACTTTGATAAATTAACGTCCGCTTGTTTAATAATCACTTAATTTGCCTATTGGTTTGGATACTTTTACTAATTATTAACGATGATTTATTTACTATGATATTCTAATAAACCAGTAACCAAAAAAATTACGACTATGCTGGCTTCTGATTTTAGGTTTTAGACTTAGTAATGGTCTTATTTAGATTGACACAGCTGGACGTGTGCAGCACTACCAGTGGGACAGAAGGTGGTAAATGAAAGAGATAATTTGCAATTCACCAGAATATATTTAAAGTTCAGGGGGTGGGATACACAGATCATTTCGCTTTGTGGTTCTTGTTAAAAAGGGGATATAGCTTCTGTTTGACGACCTCCGTGGTCGAATGGCTGTGTACACCAGTTTTCAAGGTGTTCCCGGGTTCGATCCCTGGTTGAGTCAATTTAGAAATACGAACTTCTCTATATTGGCTCAGGTCTGGGTGTTTGTGATACCACCGTTGTCTCTGATATCTATAACACAAGTGCTTAAGCTACTTACTTTGGAATCGGAGCAATGTATGTGATGTTGTCAAATTTATTGTTGTTATTATTGTTTTTCCTAGAGGAGGCAGAAGCGCATGCGCAGCATAAGAGCTACTCCCGCAAGTGGAGCGAAATGTTCTACCTCGGTAAATGGCCGGTATGAAGCCGAGGCTGTTAAATTGCATAGTTGAGGGTAGATATCAATCAGAATTTCGACAATACAGTAAACAATAACAAGTAGTTTTAGTGACGTGAATGTGATGTATTTTTATGGATAATTAAGTAAGTATTAATAAGTGGCAGACTTTTAGATACTGAGATACCCAATCAATATTTTTTTTCATAGAAAAATATGATCCACTTTTTCAAGGAAACTTTTAAAAGCCCCGTCTTATTGTTTACTGTTAGGTAAAACATAACTGTAGAGGTAACTTCATCATACAGTATTAGGTATTGATTTTGTGATTATTATATGTACTTAAGTTGTGTAAACCATGACAAGGTAGGTGAGGTAGAAAACTACCTGTTTTCTACTTCGTTCCAAATATAAATGTAAATGATAAATTGGTTACCCAAACATATCACGTCGGCGTCGGAGAAGGACAAACCTGGGGCCCAATTGCGTTAATTCTGAACGATAAACCAAAACCGTTACGTTGTCATTTTGGTTATATCTACCTAAAAACTTAGATTTACATAATACTAAATAATATACTAGAAAAAATACGACTCGCACCGATCCCCTTTCGAGAACATCATCTGGTGCGAGTCGTATTTTTTCTAGTATATTATTGTAAAATCTTAAAATTAAAAAACAGATTTATATCTCACTTAAATTGTCCAAGATTACATCATTGTCGTCACACAATCACCCATCCTAGGCTACCTAGGCATAGCTTTTAACAATTTTAATAAAACCAAAGCGACTATTTTTCTGTAAATTTTGTCTTTATCGTTGAAAAATAGCGCGATTGACCCCCTGGGCTAGCCTCAAATTACTCGGTGCCATCTGCGTCCAAACTGATGGAGAGACTTGATGACAAGTGACATGAATTATTATACACCAAATATTTCTTGAACACTCAAATATAATAAGATAAATAATATTAGAAAAAATACTAGAAAAAATCGACTCACCCGTAGCACCTCAGACGGGACTCGAACCCGCACCCTTGGAATTTTTTTTCTAGTATTTTTTCTAATATTATTTATCTTAATATATAAATAGCATTGTGAATGCGAAAAATCTAAATTTAATACTCAAATATAAGTTTTTTTTTGTAAATACAACAATATTTTGTCTGAACAACGTTATTTTTTGCTAAAACGAAACCTGAAAACCATTTGTAGTGTTGATAATGAACAGTTTTTTTGTATGGAATTGTTAACATAAAAAATATGTTTTATTAAAAAACCGGCCAAGTGCGAGTCGGACTCGCGCACTAAAGGTACCGTACCATTATCTATAAAAGCGGCAAACAAATCATTTCTGTTGTATGGAAGCCCTCCTTAAATATTTGATTTTTATTTTAATTTAATTATTTATTTTTAAAGTGAATATATAACTAAATTTTATGTGAATATTTCAAGCGTCTACCTGTTGCCGTTATCAATATCGAGCAAAAACGAGCAAAAAAAATCACGTTTGTTGTATGGGAGCCCCCTTAAATATTTATTTTATTCTTTTTTTAGCATTTGTTGTTATAGCGGCAATAAAAATACATTATTTGTGAAAATTTCAACTTTCTAACTATCACGGTTCGTGAGATACAGCCTGGTGACTGACGGACAGACAGTCCTGTCTGTTTTAGTAGGACAGCAATCTTAGTAATAGGGTCCCGTTTTTTTCCTTTGAATACGGAACCCTAAAAATGGACTCCGATAAAATATATGAAACGGCTGAAACTCTTTCCATGATTTCAGGGTTGTTTCCAAACAAAAAGTCGTTCATAATGATCAACTGTACAAAATGATTTTCAGGATAATTTTGTATAAAAGAATGAATTTACCATACAAAAAAAAAATAAACCCTTACGCAAGAGACAACTTGTCTACAATCTAAAATAAAAGCAATCCTTACGAACAACATCAATTATTTTGGTGTAAACGAGCTACATTTTACATAGCTCATAAATAAACCTCCACAATACATATTTATGTTATGCTAATGCAACACTTGGAATAAAGAAACGTTATACTTTCATTATGTATCTTCTTCTTCATAAATAATAAAAAAGTGAAACACAATAACTCGAAATGCCCGTCAAGTAATTACGGTGTAAAATTTTCATGGACTGGAATGTATGCCGATGAAAAATCAATAAAATCGAAAATAGGTTAATTCAACTTTGTTCAAACTGCAAATTATGAAAGTTCTGCCTATGGCAGTTTGAAATTAACTCGTTCATAATACAATTAAATGATTCAGCGCAAAACTGTATAGTAAAGTATCAACGTTTTCATTTAATTTTACAAAATCATATCACATCTAAAAAAATCTACCATATTGGTAGGTTTTTTGTTATAATGTTTTTGCAACTGAACACTGTTATTTAGTGCGTTTAATTGCATAGTTTAAAATTTAAACACAGTACTTAGTTTGGGAACTAAATTGTAGTAAGACAGCCAGAATAATTTCACCCAATGACGTCACAGTTCAACCCTAATCATGTATACGTCATCGATCTTTGTCCAACGGAACTACGTTGATCAAAGTAAGTACTCAATCCACAGAGATGATGGATGAGGCTGGTACATTTCAAACCAAACTATCTCTCACATAACTAAATATTAGGTCCTTACCATCCATAAAATCCATATTTAATTTTATACTTATCTAATACACGAAAAAAAAAACAGCTGTTTCATACATTTTTATATTTTCGATTTTGATTTTTGTATGAAACAGCTGATTTTTTTTCGCGATTTCAGAGTTGGTCCCATAGTAAAAGTTGATCAGTTTGATGGTCCCTATATACCATATTCGGCATTAGGGGTATTTTTGTAACATGTTGTGTAAAATTCTCGTGTCACAGTGCTTGTAACAAATCTGCTCCGAAACGGCTTGACCGATTCTTATGAAATTTTGTGTGTATATTCAGTAGGTCTGAGAATAGGAACTACCCTTAAGTGATAAGAGTGGTCAACCCCAAACAAAAATATATTTATTTTTAGGACAATTTCTTTTTTATGATTCGGCATTAAAAATACAGCCTAAATTTTTACCCTTCTACCACCAACCCGTATTTCTTAAAAACAACGTTTGTCAGGTCAGCTGTTATATTTATAATATTATAAATGCAAAAGTAACTCTGTCTGTCTGTTACATTTTCACGCCTAGATCGCTGGACCGATTTTGACCTAATTTGGTACAGGTATGGATGGGACCTTGGGGAAGGACATAGGCTACTTTATATCCCACTGCTGGGCTCGGGTCTCCGCCCGCACGATATGAAGATAGTACACGGTTGAAGCTGAGGGCGGAAAGCTAAGAATTTTCATGAATTCATTTAAGCAACCATGAATGCTAATGTAACAAACACTTTTTTGTATGTACAAATACTAGTTCAAGTTAGTTGTCTCGATCAAGTTACATGAATAAAGACTTATTTTTGCTATCAAAAGTTGTATTTTACAATGCTCATAAAACAAAGACAATCGAAATCATGATCATAATAATTATTGTATGATTAAATTTAATATTCAGCAACGGATGAATCTTTTAAATTATAGAAGTTTTAGGTTAGAATTGTAAGAAAATATTGATCCGAAAAATTTAATCCGCTGAACGGATTTTGATGGGATTTACACAGTTTGGTAGATCAGAGTCCAACTTAAAATCTAAACTATGTTTCATCTGATTCAGGTAGATGAAACCAGGGGAACAGCTTGAACTCTCCGTAGTATTAGCTTTCATGCACTAATGAGGTTATTGAGGTTTGAGACATTTGTTTCTCTAAAAGAATTTACTTTTACTTAAGAAAAATACACTTATCTTAAAAAAAATCATAAAAACTATTAGGTGCAGTAAACAAGTTCGTAGTTGGTCTCGACCAGTTGGTCTCAATTACGTATCACTTAGTTGTTGCCATGTTAGTTACCTGTTATAGACATTGGATGAAAACAAATGGCAATGCATTAAAAACAAACAATATTTAAACTGGTCACCATTTACTTCTACTGTCCACACGGACGAAGTCGCGGGCGGAGTCTACCTAATCCTAAATATTGCCTGTAGATTGAAATTCTATTTTCATTTTCTCATCTTACCCGCCTTAAATGTCTTGTCGGGGACAGGCGTCCCGGGGGTAAGAACAATAACATATGAGAAATTGGACGATAACTAACTATTCGGGATAACTGTGCGGTTTTAGATGTCCCTCTGCTGGGATTTGCATTGACTGGAGTTTGTATTCACAAAGGTTTAATGTTTGGACTTTACGAAATTCAGGTGACTACTCACTACAAATCTTTAAAATATCTTTGATGTTTATCCTACTTAATATAATAATAATAAATGTGAAAGTCACGTGTGTGTCAATCACGCAAAAACAGCCGAATGGATTTTGATGAAATTTTACACTCAGATACTTTATTAGCCTATAAGATATTTTTTTTTTGGTCAAAGATTTTCCGAATGTCATAATTAGTACAAAATTGCAAACGAATAGTAATATTATTTAGTGGGTAAGATTACACAAATTTAAAGCTATAAAAAATAAATATGAGCTTAGATTTTACTCGTTGAATATTATATTCAGTTTTCATCACATAAATATTTACTCACATACTCTATGAAAAAAATACCACTATTTGTGATAACGGTTTTTATTAAATATACCTATCTAAGCATTTTTACTAAATTTTGCATTTGATACTCACTAACTAAAAAATTAAAATAATGGCGGGCGGTCGCAACCCGAAAAACGATTTCTGACAACAGTCATCACACTACTGTCGGAAAAAACAAATGAACGAGCTTTCCAAAAATAGTTTGCTGTCAGTTGTGCGGCCATTTTGGAAGAGTTTTATTTTTTTAAGTTAGGAATATTTTAACAGTTGAGTGTTGTGTTCGCGACACATAACGAATAGTTCAAGCATTAAAATAACATTACCCGTTATTACTCGTACATTACTTAATTATGAACCTATCTAATAAGTTTTAAAACTCCAGTAAATTAATCATGTTGATATCAGTTACAATCGTGTTCATTGCAATACTGTAAGGTGTGATCTTGTAAACATAAATAATTACAGTCTTT
The DNA here is from genome assembly GCA_963556745.1 of Catoptria pinella. Taxonomy (NCBI): domain Eukaryota; kingdom Metazoa; phylum Arthropoda; class Insecta; order Lepidoptera; family Crambidae; genus Catoptria; species Catoptria pinella. The sequence goes on along the minus strand of OY750774.1, from coordinate 10,574,832 downwards.
TGTTTCACTACCGTAAATTGCGTGTTTCAAGGTCACCCTTTTTCTAATTAACATAAATTTAAACTAATAACGCTCGTTTGTCTGCGTCTAGCTTAGCAAAGCTTTTCCATTAGACAAACAAAGTGCTATTTCCATTAATATGAAATTATATTAAAGATATCGACATCAGCCATTTTTAATGTCCCCACTGCTGGAGCACAGGCCATCCTTATGGGTGGATAAGGAGGATGGGCCATAACTTACAACGCAGGCCCAATGCGGATTGGTGGGTGTTAACGACTGCATGCAGATGGGACCAACGGCTTAACTTGCCTTCCGAACATGGAGGAGCTCGAGATGATAAATTTTTTGGTCACCCATCCCATGACTGACCCTTGCGAAAGTTGCTTAACCTCCGCAATCGCAGGGCCAGATGCTAAACCACTGCACCACCGAGCACCTCATTCCATATTAAAGATAAAATTATACAAATGTTGAAGTTCTAACTCGTAGATCCTTATGAAGACATTAAAATAATTGAGGGTAATGAAACGAAACAATTCTGATTTTCTTTTGTCATTAGCCCCATTTAAGTTATTCAAATTAGTTCCTTCGATGAAAAGGCATTCGTCTGATAAGCATAACAATACAGACGTTGTTTTACTACGAAAACAATCAATTATCTCGCTGTCATTCGCTTTTATGTCGGATACATACATCTGTCAATGTCAGCCCACCGCGTACCGCCCGCACTACGTTTGCAAATGAGTCTGACACCCTTACGTGTTCAAACGACCCTTGTCTATGCGAACGCACTGCGTTGAAATAGAGCTCTGTGATTGGTTCGTTTGTTTTACGTGTTACGTGGGACGCTGTGCATCCGCGGCCACTGTTATACCTCATATTACTTTGTTTGTGAATAGTGTGGCGTCTGGCAGAGTAAATTAGCACTAACCCTTACGGGGGTTGTACAAGGTGACTTATGACTTATAGGTATGTAGTACTTAGCCTTTACGTGACCAAAATGTACAGCAGCATTTTGCGATGAAAACGGTCCAATACTTCAATGTACACTACTATAATAATACTACGACAACAGAGAAGCGTTCACCCAAATACTATCTAAAGATGTAAACAGCATCTTAGTTCTGTCAGACATCTTTATTAAAAATTAAAGAACAAGGTAGTGATAGCAGACAATGTGGCAGATTGTTGCTGGCCAGCCGCCACATTGTGATAGTAGACAATATGGCGGCTGGCCAGCAAGTGTAATGCATGCATGTGTCATGACACTTGCTGGCCAGTACCAGCCAGTCCACGCATCTTCCAATAAATTATGGCATCCTCCTGCGGGATGGAATAGTTCTGCAGTGGGTTAGGAGGACATTTATGATGATGACTATGAGCTTTTATTTCTAAAGCACTCATTTTTGTCAATGTCACGCTGAAATAACCACTTTACCAGCAAATTGAATCTGAATTAAAGGTTTCATTAAATTTTATAGTAGGTAGGTTCTTCGCTTTGCTGCAGTCATTGAATGATTTATGATTTGCTGATTTTAAATCTGTTTCAATTCTAACCTCTAAGGGAACGGAAATGTTCAAATGTTTTATAGAAAAGGTATTCTAATTTAAAGCGTGTTTTCATATAGAGATTTCCAGACTATTCGATTAATACTGTAGTTAATAATTCGAAGTGTAAATTATTGTGTAGTAATAAAAAAATCAACAGCCGAATGACAGAAGTATTATGTTTTCGCTTCACCAAAATAAACGACAATAAAGTAAGTAAACAACCACGGCCATAAATTTATGCTAAAAATAATATATTATTTAAAAAATAAAGAATATCCATGCGTACTAAAAGTGGACACAGATTTTATCTCTTTGTTTGCATTCCGCATTTTGTAAGCCATAAAAGAATGTCACGCAAATGAAAATGGCCGCTGTTTTCGGACTACCATGTAGTTTTAAATGTTTAAACATTTTTTAAGTAAAATGAGCAACGATGTTATTTTAACGAAAACTCGCGGCTTGGGATGTTACGCGAGTGAATTAAAATTGGGCATGAGTTTGAATGTTTCATTCCAAATCCATCCTTAATTTTATTCTGGTTAATTTGTATAATATTTAATAATATACTAGAAAAAATACGACTCGCACCAGATCATGTTCTCGGACGGGAATCGAACCCGCGACCTTTGGATATCCGGTCCAATGCTCTGACCGCTGAGCTACCGAGTCACTAGTGGGAACGTCGAATTTCTTCTAGCATAATAATTATCAACTCTTACGCTGCAAGCCAGCGCCATCTCACCAATGTACAGTCAGCGGCACGTCAGACTATACATGTTGACCTTGAGACCGTCTTTATGCCGTACGTTAGAAAAACTGTTTTCGTAATTCAACTGTGTAACTTACCGTGCTGTTCTGCGTACAAGGAATTACCTCGACGTTCAATTAAATATCTTTCCAGATATTTTTAAACAATTGATTAAGAAGAAGAAATACGACTCGCACCAGATCATGTTATAATGTATAATATTTTCTATTATTTTCAAGTATGTACATTTTTCAAGTATTAGTAATGTCGAGGGTCTATGTAATGACACATTCTTTTTACCGACGAGCACTGCACGAGCAGATATTTCAATGTTACTACTAACTTTTGAAAGAGCAATGTAGTATTACAAATGATCGTGAAATTTAAGTACATTTTTGTCGTAATGCGACGACAAAAATGTACTTAAATTTCACGATAAGTCCCAAATCAGATTATGTATATTTCATGAGAAAAAACATAGTTTGTATATTCCAATAGGAAAAGAGGAGACCGTCGTAAATCAAATAGTAAATAATGTTCGATACATAACGAGTATCTAGCTGAGACATCTCATAAACTAGAGAACGATATATATTGGGTACGGTGACCACTTGCGGGAAACTACATATTTTCCATAGATAAGAGAGTACTAAGGCTCGGTTGCATCATCTTAATTTAACTATAACAGTAGATGGTACAAACTTATCTGAGCCGGTGGCCAAAACTGGAACTAAGTTTTATTACATATTGTTACCTAGGTTACGCCGTAGACGACAGCGACGCTGTCACCGAGTCAGATAAGTTTGTGTCTGTTAAAGTTAAGGTTAAATCAAGATAGTGCAACTCAGCCTTAGTTTATCATAACCCTCTAAGGGAGCTTGTAGATGAGCAACAGTTTCTTAGCACTATTGCCGATACGCGGTGCAAGCTATCGCTTAAAATTTCCGCTCGTGTTTATCTAATGAAAAGTTGATCTTTCCTCATCTATTTAAATGCATACCCCTTGACAACTAAGTGTTTTTCCATTGGCCTTCTTGTGTAATTAGCATTGTAAATTGTCGCTGACAAATTACACTGTCACTGACAATGTAGACTCTTATCCAAATTATGTCAGACAATTTCAATTTTTTTTTTATTTTTACACAAAAACTCAGACAAGTCTTTCTAATCTTCGGATTATATTTCATATAATTATTTTGAAGACAACCTTTTGTGAGAGGGAATAAATGAGAAATAAGGTATTAGATACTTAAAAGTGTTTCCCTTTTAAAAACTAACTAAAGTACAAATTTATTTGTGCTGTTTTATATAATTTTAAAATGTGTTTGTTCAAACTACTGTTCTGTATGAGATAAACTTGATAAACTAAAACATAGAGATATTAAAATAATCTCGAACTGCAGAAGCTCATTTTTGCAGTTCTAGGGGCTGCCTGTTTTTCAATCTGCCTCGGCTCTTAAAAGAAATATTATAGTGCTGAACAAAATGACAGATTTTATTGGATCTCAGCCAGTTCCTGAGAGAGGTTGGATTGTTTCAAATTGAAGTTTTCAACTTTCTTCCATCTTTAGAAATAAAAAATACTCGAATACCTATTAAAAAATAGATGTTTGAAAATGCAAAAAAAATGCTCAGATATAATGCGTCTATAACTTGGAGCTAAGGCAATTTTGATTTTCCTGGCGGACACTGATCTACTTAAATTTAAGAAAAACTGAAATAGTTCGTTGTTCAAAAGTTATTTTACAATTTTTAATCGCTAGATTTGATTGTGTACTTGTGTTATATCAAAAAGACAACGTAAAAACCTTTTGTGTATTTTTTTATTCTCAGCTTTTCATTTAGAATGCATGAAAAATTGAAGTTTTTTTTCTTTTTAGTTTATTCAGAAAACACATTTACTCTAGCGTATAACCTATTATCAGTTTCCTAATGGGCTGTTTACATGGATCGATTTTAGTCACCTGTGACGGTCGACTTCAGTCACCCAGTAAGTCGCTTGTAAAATTGAATCGCAGGTCGATGGTGTAACATAAGTATAGTTTGTTTAACCTTACTTATCCTCTTTATTAAACAACTTTTGAGAGCTGTCATAATTCTTTTAACAATGTAAATCGTTATTTAAAAACATAACGTCGTCTCATTAAATCAAATTTTTACTAATAAATGAGTAAGTTCTAACGTAATCTATGTGGAAATTTATTTGTTGTATTTTATAATTATTTTTTTCAATAAAGAGTTGGGTGAAGATTGTTTACGGTAAAAGACAAGTAAGGATAAACAGACTATAACAATATGTTATAATATTTGGTTTCACTTTTGGCCACCGGATGAGATAAGTTTGTTTAGTCACCTGCGCATTACCATTTAATTTTAAACAGTCGATTTTCGCCGTGCGGCTTTAGTCACCCGTGTAAATCCCACATAAAGTGTATTTGAGTGAGATATTTTTTGTTGTTCCGTAACAACTTCGAAACACAACCGTTAAAGGGTTTACCAATAAACCCGTTATGAGGATAAAAACTTTTGGGTTGACGAGGGACATAATAATCTAGACAGCTAGCCGTCACTGTTACGTATAACTGATTAAACGTTACCCCTACCACTAGTTTTATATGCAATGAGTGCGAGGATTTTACGAAAATGCTAATTTGCGAGATTGATCAAAATGTTCACCACGGAGCATGTTTTTATTTTTTATTGTTAAAATGGCATTTACTTCGTTTCTGTATCCAAACACAGACAAAAATGGACTCGAATGGACTAGTCCAAGTCTAAGACATTGTTTTCACTCGTTCCTCGTGGTAACTCTAATCTTTACACCAGCAGTGTAACCTGCAGTGTAACAACGAGGGACGAGTGTTTTTTTAATGATTGATAAAATCGCTAGAGTAAAGTCATCTTAAAAATGGTAGGGGCTATCGCCAACATGCAAACAAAACAGAGATTTAATTCCTAAGTAATTTTCATGAAAATATTTGATTAAATTGTTATACCTACTTTCGCTTAAAATTATTTTATTCAAACAAATTAGGTAGGTAATTCCGTTTTTTGTTATTCTTTGTATTTTAGAGTATCCGGTGAGGAAAAATAACGAACTTATATAATAGATGCTACGATTACAGATAAGGTTAATTTAAGTCTATCTAGCTAGATAGCCATCTAAGACCCTAGTCTGTCACCTATTTGAATGGAATCCTTTGTATTTGTGTAAGCTGATATTAATTGCACCGCCTTCCCGGGTTCGATTCCCAGAACATTTTATACCGCTTGGTTGGTAGTAGGGCTTATTTCAAGTTCGCCTAACTAGCTACCATCTTCTTACCTAAGTCTGATGCCATAACAACAATTTAAAAGTTGTTGTGTTCCGGCAGTTAGTGGTAAGATATCCAGTTCCTCAGTGGTGAGGATTCCGGGTGTAGTGCGCTTAGATTTTCGGCCTTATCGTCACTTCACATCAGGTGAGGTGAAGGCTAAGCACTATCCCTTTGTGGATAAAAAAACGGGTTGAGCGAAGCTAGCGAACTTCACTTTAAATCCATAACGACTTAGGAACATCTCTCAACTCTAACTAGTTGAAATCAAATATCGATTTGATGTTTGGTGTAACCAATTATATAGGTATATTATAAGTATGTGTTTCCCAAAAATACAAGGAACTGTAATAGGTTGCTTATCGATATTTTCCCAAAAAGCGCACGATGCAGGAAAAACTGCCACGGGTATTTTAATATACAATAAGATTCCTGAAACTATAAAAGAATTGCCTTTTAATAAATTTAAGACGGCGCTGCATAATAAGTTATTCTACTCGGTCCAGGAGTTCTTGAATTATAAAAAACTAAAAATTAACACTAAATTGACATTTTACTTTAATGAAATTTCTGGCTATTCAATTACATTTTAATGACATTTCTGATTTCATTAGTATGTAATTGATTTCGATTCAATTTCTGACATTTATTTTGATATTTAGTGATGTGAGTTTAATTGTTTATATATTTTTTTTATTCTTAATGATACCGCTATGACATTGTTTCACATTAGCTTCAATATTAATATTTATTTGCATGCTATTGTCTGTAGCTGAGTAGGTGAAACTATTGTTACAAGATTCTTGTACACCATTTGTAATCCTTATTCTACCTTATTCAAAGCAAATTAATAAATTCATTCATTCATTCAAGAAACTAGGAGCAGCCTATCCATTTAGCTTAGCACAACTTTAACAGAAAAAGTTTTCGTTTATACACTTCTAAGACTTTCGCGCGTACAGTTCATTAAGTAAGTACAGTTCATTAGTTTAAGTATTCGTTTTAAAAATAAATCAATAAAACAGTGGATTTAGACTTTTAAAGCATATGTAACCAAACATTTTAAAGGGAATATTTGTGCCAAACATTCTTTCTGGAGGTAACGAACCATCTCCACATACATTTTTACGCGGAATAAAAATTCGTAGTTATTACACAAACACATTTCGTACAGAAGAATAAAAATGGCTTCCGCACAGGACAATGTTTACATTTCCTTCTTGGTAGCAGTGAATTATTTAAAATCTCCGCTTTTTAAAGTTATTTTGTAAATACGGCAATATTTATAAAGCTTTTCTCACTGTTTTCAGTTATACAAAATAAACTTTACTGCTCTAAGAGATAACCCTCTTTTTTATGTAAATAAATTACATCGAAGCTTGTAAATTCCTTTTACATACATCCTTTTATGTACAATAACTATTTTTAAAAAGTATATAAGTAGTATATCAGTTGTCCAGCACCCAAATTACAAGCTTTGCTTATGCTTATGGGGCTAGATGGCGCTGTGTGAAATTGTCCAAGCATTTCATTATTATTTTTAGTATTATACTGAAATAAAAAAATCATTTAAAATTAAGAACGTATGTTATATGAGAAGTGAGCACATATAACATTCGACTTTGAGGCAGATAGGTAGATCACTAGTTTTTATTTAGTTCTTACATTTTCATTTATACGCCAATCGATCACTGTTTTTAGGGTTCCGTACCAAAATGGTAAAAAGGGACCCTTATGGCGCGACTCTGTCTGTCTGTCACAGCTGGATATCTCGAGAACTACTAATGCTATCAACTTGAAATTTGGGAAAGTGTTAAATGACGTTTGCCCAACTATTTTGCTAATAAGAGAGAAATAAAAATATGTATAAATTTTGCAACAGGGACTGAAAGGGGGTCTTAAAAATTCGAAGTGAGGCTACTAGGGCATATGGAGTATGATATGAAAAAGCGCTGCTTGCACAACATTTTTTTAGGCCGCATAGTTTTCAACTTTTGATGAAAAATGTAAAAAAAAAACACCACCCCATCCCCCTTATATCCAAAGTTTGCATAGAGAAAAATCTGAAATTATTTTATGTGATAAAAGTTTATGTTAAAATTACAGGAAAAATAAAACGATGTCTCTTAATAGCAAACTTTTTCAGAATAATGGTACGGAACCCTCGGTGCGCGAGTCCGACTCGCTCTAACTGTTTTTCCTTTTTTGTAAATTCTTACTTTAAGAAATACCTTATTCAGAATAAAAATATGAATTAACTAAATAACGATAGGTTGTTTTCTCAGACATTATTTTAATTAGACACCTATCAGTACCACAGCGTAAAATCACGATTTATTTTGACCTGTTATCTTCACCAGTAATTACTGAGGCAAGGTCATCAGCACTTCGTTGGGATAGTACAAAAATAACCTCTCTGACACGACAGTTAAAGCTCTTTTTCGATTAAAAGAAAACTGTGTGCGTGACTAGAGAACGCCCATGTCATTTTATGTCATGGGTGCGGAACGATTCAACAATGTAGCAAAAATGACTTTTTAGTAAAAGTGTTTTCATTATAAATAAATGCTTATGGCTTGTCTAATTATTCTTCACAACGAAAGAGTGATATGAGATATCTATAAATAACCAATTATTTAATTTCCATGAATAAGATATTCATCAAATAAAAGGATAGGTACTCGATTAATCAAAATGTTGCAAATATAGCATGGAACTTCCTTGTTATTTCGTAAGAATGTAATGGGCAGGCGATTGCAATGGGAATAATACGCACGCGATGAGAATGGGATGCTACCTTTTGGAACTGAGACGCGCACGGTCCGTCGGCCAGCCGTAGCGTCGGCAATCTAGCGTAGATGCTCGCATAATGCTAGTTGTGATGAACTGTGCGCGTGGTTTTCTTCTCAAGTTTTGTTTTAAATGCGAGATTTATATATTATTGTGTGATAATTTTAGTAATTAAGTGATAATGAGTGGAAAAAGGGGAAAAACTTTTTACTTTTTTTAAATTCCTTTTTTATTTAAATAGATTCAAAATTTTTTGCTGATGCTATTTGACTACTTAACTGTCCTTTTCGATTTACTTTGACAAGGTCCCATCCCATTCTAATTGCGTGCAGATTGCACCAAACACGTTTTTAAGCTATTCCAAAGTGCGCATTTAGTTACGTTACCTGTGTCCCTACTATGTATTGATGCAAACTGTTTTCGCTACCGTAAACTATCGGATATACTGCTCACAGTCAATGCGAGTGAAAGAGATAAAACGATAGTTTACAGTTTGCATCAATTCATGGTAAGGCCACTGAAAATGCAAAGATTTAGTTAAAAGATTGAAGTTGAGGATATTCTGTTTAAGGTAGAAAATCACGTCGAGTTTCAAAGATTGTATTTTTCTGACAATATTTTTTAAGCTATGGATTACCAAAAACGTATATTTTATTAAGGCTCCTATAGCCCGCTAGTGACGCCCTCATCTTTATCGCTAAGTACAAAATGTATCGAAAATTCAAATGTACAGATCGAAGCTAAGGTTTATTTACAAACAATAGCCTCAGTAAAATATAGTTATATGTATTAGTAGTAGGCAAAAGAGCAAAAAGTAAACTCTAAATAAACTAAAGAACCTCGGTTTCAATCTGTATATTTATTTAGTGAATTTTCGATACATTATGTACTTAGCAAACAATAAATTTAACTAAGGGGAGGGCGTTACTTTGAAGTATCTATAGTAGAAGGTTACTTTGTTTTCATTTTCCCTTGCCTTGCAAGGTGAGTCATGTTTTTTTTATCGGACATAAATAATTTCATATATTACATTTTGGCGCCCGAACAGGAACAATTAAGAAGAAATGGTTTCTATGGCCCTTAAGAAGAAATGCTTAAACCACCAACTTTAAAAATAAGTTGATTTCTTCTCTAATCTTGAGAAATACATTATTTTTGTGATCACAGAGCTACAACTAGTAATTTAAATGCGTTTTCATGGATAACATTCAAAATATAACTTTAATTTTTGCCCTTGCAGTTAAAAGTTTGAAATTGTTATCGTAGCGATTTCTTGTAGCGTGTGTAGCCTGCATAAAATAAACTTGTTGTTTTTATTTACCTCAACCAAAATTTGATTTTTATTGTACTGAATTAGGTCAATGTTACTCTTTCGGTCAGGCTAGGTAATTAATGAGGTTTGAAGAATAGTTTAAGACGGAAATGGAAATAATTTTGTTAAATTTTCTTACTTTACATGCATTTGAGGTAGGTTTTTCTTGCAACATGATTAGTTATTTTTTTATTGTTAAGGTATGATAAACACATTAAGGAGCTCGATAGCGCATTGGTTTAGCACCTGGCCCAACGATTTCCAGATTTCCAGGCCCAGAGGTTAAGCAACTTTCGAAAGGGTCGGTCATAGGATGGGTGACCAAAAAATTTATTATCTAAAGCTCCTCCGTGGAAGGCACGTTAAGCCGTTGGTCCCGGCTGCACTCGCGGCCGTTAGCATCCACCAATCTGCATTAGGCCCGCGAATTTCTGACTATATCAGTTTATTATACTCCACATATCCATTTGCTGGGAAGAGTCCACGCTCTCCCCAGCAAATGGACAGGAACTATGGAATCTATTGGTTAAGGACTAGTAGGCTATTGGGTTGGGATTTAGATGTACTAGGATTTGGGCTATGGAAAGAGATTACCGGACACCTGCCTTATCTCTCCGGACTGAAATATTTGCAGGCGTTGACTAGCCAAGGAATAAATGGGCCCCCTAAAATAGCCGCGATGGCAAGAGAACAACATCGGTATCCTCGGCTACAGGGTGTAGAGAGGTGTGCACCGCTCTCTACCCACTGTACAAGGGACAGTGTGCCATCTCGTGCACGGTGCTTGACACCGCGGTCCCGTAAGCCTTGTGTATTACAGCGAGGCATTAGGAGGTTTTTAACTGATATGCCATTGCGTGGCACTTCGACTTGTGCGACACTGCTCGTCGGAGTGACACGCAATGGAGTGCTCAGAACTCGCCGGATCTTGACAGGGTGAGTCGGAAGGCGATAAAACCGCGTTTACTCCTAACAAAAAAAAAGTGTGCCAACTCGCTATTATTATTATTATTCATTCTAGATTTCCAATAGTTACGGTTCTTTTGTTAAAGCTGTACCTACTACAAATGACCATCTTGTTGGCGAAAGTGCCTTATGATTATGAGCTATTGGTGACTTGCACTTTGGAAGCCCCAACTCATTTAAAACTTCCTTAGCTTATTTTCTATCAGTATTTAAGGTCAGCCTGAAGACGGGCGTGGCAAGATGTATTATGATAAGTCAAGTCATCAACGTGAAATATAAGAATCACTTTCATTTGTGAAATGACTCCTGCCTCAAGGCCTACTACGAAAAAGGATGATTGATAATCAGACGATGTTCCATTCTGCTTGTGTCCTAGCAGTCGGGGACATTAAAAATGGGTATTGTCGATTGGGTATTGACGACAGATAATACGATTTTTGTAGTTGATCCTCTGATTGGTTCCGATCCAAAACCATTGGTGAAGTTGTATGGATTTTTTTGAACCAAATTATACCTAAGTACTTGAAGATGGCTTTATTGTATTTTTCACATAGTCTTATAGCACATACCGTTATTGTCACGGTTGTAATTCACCACGCAAGTTGCTAATCACCCCAGTTTAACGTTGGTATTGTTTTAAGACAATCTAAATCTTTTAACACTCAATGCTACAACTTCTTCCAATCTCAAATCACAAAAAATTGGAGTCTACATATTTCTTACAACATTATTTACGCTGTTATATTGTTGCACATCTTTTAGTGCTCTGAACATAAATCTAAATTGGAAGACCGGACGGTCTTCCGGAACGGACGTTTGCCCAACTATTTTGCAAATAAGAGAGAAATATAAATATATATATTTTTTGCAACAGGGACTGAAAGGGGGTCTTAAAAATTCGAAGTGAGGCTACCAGGGCATATGGGGTATCATATGAAAGAGCACTATTTGCACATTTCCAAACATTTTTTAGTCCGCTTTGTTTTCGACGTTTGATGAAATATTTTATGTGATAGAAGTTTATGTAAAGATTACAGGAAAAAGAAAACGATGTCTCTAAATAGTAAACTTTTTCAGAATGATGGTACGGAACCCTCGGTGTGCGAGTCCGACTCACTCTTGACCGTTTTTTTATATAGAAGTTAGATCTGAAGTATGAATCACTATATTTTTCCGTAACTTTCTTCAATCTACTAGTGTTTCATTTGTTTTAATAATTAAAGCAGTCTTTCATCATAAATTCCTGACAAAAAACGTCTCGAATAAAACCTCTTGAGAATCCCTAGGGATGACTGCTACCAAAGCTAAGCTAAAAGATCGTGATGATAACATTTAGTAAAGCTCCACGCTGAAAAGTTTTGGTCAGAGGAGAGGCACACGTTAGCTGAAGTCCGCGGAGAATGCTAAGTGGAAATTCTCCGCAATCTAGATATTTAATAAACTGTTCTTGAGATGGCAAGCTATTTAAAGTTTTCTGGAGCTTGTTCATTTTATACACTGGCTCGGTCGTCTTTTAGTACTTACTTCATATTTGTTTAAATCGCATTTGTAGTTTATTGATGAACATGTTGTAAATCTTATTTCAAGTATATTGATGAACATGTCAAACAAAATAACTTTACAAGTCTATGAATTAATTTAAACTTTTAATAATATATATTCTCATGTATTAAAATTAATTGAAAGAGTATTTCAAAGAAGATAAGTTATTATATTTTGCTTGAAAAGTAAGTACTCACTTCTGTGAAACAGGCATATGTGATTTTGACTGTACGGCCAGCAACGAGAGAATGTAGGCAAATTGTACTTTGCCTTTACAATTTGTTTAATTTAGACAAATCTATCAGTTGCTAAATAAGGATCTGTCTTTCCTCGTGTTCCACCTGAATTCTCCACCTAGGAAATGCGTCCTCGTGATCCAACTTCTGTTGAGTAGTGTCAATGTCAAGTAAAAAAAGCTATTTACTTTTTTTTGTTATCTTTATCTTCTTCTTCTCGTTTATCGGAGGTCGGACAATATCATGACTGTCTTGACTTTTGAAGGTTTTTAAGCCAAGAATGTCTTCTTCTTCCAACACTACCTTTTTCCGTTTTTCCCTTAATTATCAGTTGGAGAATTTAATATTTGGTGTTCCTTATCACATGACCAAAATATGACAATTTGAATTTTATTTGAAATAAAAAAATGTTTTTTTAAGACTTTCTTATTTTTGATGTCAATAAAGCTTTCGTTGCTGACCATATAAGCTGAACATTGATCATCGATAACTTCAAAACTTCAAGAGTTAAGTTAGTTCTTGAATGAACTTTAAAGCGAGTATTGAGCCGGGATCTGCGGCTGACATCGTGCATCGTTTGAGAGAATTTCATTAAACCTAAATTATGCAGCAAATTCCAATAGTACCTCTGATTTTTAAATACTTATTCAAATAAATAAATTATGAAACGTACCACTTTTTTGTATGAACATTATTGAGGTAATATCAAAATGAATGAAACATATGTTGAGCACACCACGTTTATTTTGATAGACTGATAGTGCTTAAAATATTGTAGAGTTTTATATAATACTAAATAATATACTAGAAAAAATACGACTCGCTCCAGATCATTAGGTGCGAGATTATCATCTGGTGCGAGTCGTATTTTTTCTAGTATATTGTTTAGTATAATATAAAAATAGCATTGTGAATGCTAAAATCTCAAAATTTTAAAAATTAAAAATTATTTCGAATGGATGTAGTGGAAACGGCAGAAAACTAAAGTTGACGTAGTTGAAGAAATACTGGGTTATAATTACAAATTCGGTAAATAGGGTACCATGCAGACAACTCCGGAAAAATGTAATAAACCCTGAAAACCTTCAATGGCTCAGATTTTTTTATTTGTATAAAAATTGCAATCTGTAGAACGGAAAAAGTGGAGGTGTGCAGGACATATTGCCGGAATGGCAGCTGGTGGGCGAGAAGACTGCTTGAATGGCGACCGCGCGCTAACTCAAGCCCGCCCAAGAGATAAAGAAAAAATAAATAAATATTTGACAACATCACATACGTTGCTCAGCGGTGGTATCACAAACACCCAGACCTGAGCCAATATAGAAAAGTTCGTTTTCTAAATTGACCCAATCGGGGATTGAACCCGGGACCTCAAAGATGGCGTCACCTTGAAAACCGGTGTATAAAGCCACGCGACCACGGAGGTCGTCATAAGATTTACAGATGATATCCGGCAGCAGGCTAATATGAACTGGATGCTCGTGGTGGCGGACCGTCAAGAGTGGAGAAGCAGTGAGGAGGCTTATGTCTGAAGATGGACGCTACAAGGGGCTGCAGTAGCAAGTAACTATTTTGAAAGACTTTTCAAAGAACTACAGTTTCTGTTACAAGGAATGTAGATATTTTAACATAGAACGCCGAATTCTTGAAAATGGAATTGATTATTAATGAAAAAGGTTAACATACTTTAACTAAGGAGTGAACCAGCATAAAAGCTGTGTCACTATTAACACCAACATAGAAAAAGCATCATTATTTTTTCATTATTATTGTCACCTTAATAATAACAACAGAATAGAAATCCATAATAACATAGAAAACACCGTAATAAGAACAGCTTACACGGAAATAATATTACCACTGCCAGATGCTACCCATAAAAATTTGGAAAGATATATAATGATAAAAAGGAAACCACATAAAGCTAAGCCGGTAAAATAAGAGAAGGGAAAGATATTTTTTCTATAAGAATAAATGAAGATTTTTACACGTTCGCTTTGAAAACTCAACGTGAAAACGATCAAACAAACGTCTTTTATCATTTATACCTTTATTTTAACCAAAGACCGTTCTGGAGATAAATGGGAAAATTATTACTTCAGCGCCCCACACACACACACACACACACACACACACACACCCACACACCCACACACACACACACACACACACACACACACACACACACACACACACACACACACACACACACACACACACACACACAACCTCTAACCCCAAACGCATATACCGCCTCCGTCGTGGGTAAAAACAATAGCTCTCTTGCCGTATTTAAATAAATATCATAAATACAACACTAAGTTGGTTTGCAAAAAATAATTTTTAATCGACAAAACATTATTGGAATACTTTTGCCTTTTTCTCCCATTGTGCAGAAATTCAGTCTGCATCTAATCTGACCATTCCATTAATTCGGATTCGCTATCGACTAGAAACTTCCAACCGACTAGCGTCAGTTTCATTTCACTGGGTCGGTTCATTCATGTTCGAAATTCTGCCACACGTCCTGTGGTTAATTGCTGAACGAATCTTCAGGTTGCAAATGATGAAGTACCTAATGTCGGCAAATTGCTGAGCAAATGACGATCGTAAATGGGTTAATCAATTTTGATTTGATGGTTGGTTCGTTAATTTGAATTTGGAATTACTGTCAATGGAGGTTCGTTCGGAAACTGGGGCCCAGTCGCGCTAATATTCAACGATAAAACCAAAGCTTAGTCATTACCGTTTCAGTTTCGTTTAAAGAAAAATACTCGCTTTAGTTTTGTTTTGTTTAAATTGTTGAAAGTTATGCCTAGGGAGCCTAGGATGCCAATCTTGGATAATTTAAATGTGACTTATAAAGCTAAACTAAGATTTTTCGGTAAATATAACCAAAATGACAACGTAACGGTTTTATATTTGATTGAATCAGGCATTACTTGGCGGAAGTCCTAAACCATTGTGAAAAGAAAAAGAAGCTTAATCCCGCAAAAAAAAATATATTTTTCCGGATTAAAGTTACATATATTTCTCTTTTCACAATGGTAACGGTTTCAAATGGTTCGGTTTTGGTTTTATCGTTTTTAGAATAAGCGCCCCCCTAGCATGACTACCGAAACGCAATATGATAATAATGGTTAATCACTTTTGACTGTCAAAACACAATGGATTTTGACAGTTGAGCGTCTATAAAACGCTATATTATTATCGTATTTCGGTGGTCATGCAAGGGGGCTGGTTAAAAAACACAGACCATTTAAAAAGGTGGTGTTGTTTAAAAATTCAAAAACTTATAAAAGGTACGAGTAAATCGATTTGATGTTATATATAATGTCCAATGGGGATGAGAGAGAGAACGAATCGATGAAAATTTCTAAATGCGACTCATCCGTCCCGTTTGTTCAGAAATAACCACAAATGGAGTGCCTATTCAAAAAACCAAACCACGAATAATCGTACGAAGTTCGTTCGGTTTTGTGTCAAAGGTTTTGTGAGCCCGGGAAAAAAGTTAAATTTTGATTCAGATTTTTGCATTCACAATGTTAATTTTAAAAGCTAAAATATTAAAGCAACACATCTAAATTAGTATCTTACTAAGTACTTAGTACTAAGCTTTTTTCTAATATAAAATTGAGCTAGTTAAGTCCATAATTAAGTCTAACGACAAACAATAATGATATTGCGATTCACGATTAGTTTTTCCTAGTAGGCCCTCGGATTCTGGTCAAAAGGATTAAGATTAAGTTGTTCCGCTCTATCGGACTTTACAGTCAGTATAGATTAGATCTAAGTAAGTTATATTGAAGTTCCGCTATTACCCTTTCTAGGGGTTTGATTGATTCAAAATAGTTTGTAGGAATTTCTCAAGATTGGAAACTATAGAAAATCTTAAAGGAAATAGTCGATTGAGGATTACATGATTATTAACAAAACTTTAACGGCCTTACTACAAAAAAATTTAAAACAATGTTCAATTAAGACACTGTTTAAATGTGATGCCGTCTCTTTTAAATAATATTGCCAAAAAGTGACAGCATCACATTTAAATATGTAGAAGTGCAACATATATGCTCTGTTAGCAACCAAATAAGAACTGTTCAATCAGAAAAAGTAATAGTCACAAAGTCGATTCCACAAGGAAGCATTATCGGATGCTTCCTTTTCCTAGTTTACATCAACGATTTACCTAAAGTACTAGAAGAAGACAGTGTTTTATTTGCTGATGACATGTCTGTGGTCTTTCCGGCCTCCAATGACCTAAACCTAAATCCTAAGCTTCATACAATTGTTACTAACTTAATAGCTTGGTTAAGCGATCACAATCTAAATATTAATTTCAATAAAACTAAATTAATGGTATTTCATCCATATCAAAAACAAACTCTTAAACTTAACTTTACCATAAACGGCATCAGGATTGAACAAGTAGATAATGCTACGCTACTTGGTATTAAATTAGATAGTAACCTACATTGGAAGTATCACATTGAATATATAGGTAATAAATTACGTAGGTTCATTTATGCACTGAATGAGTTGAAAAGAACCACAGATACAAATACCGCAAGAATAGCGTATCTAGCATACGCGCAATCGTGGTTACGCTATGGAATACCACTGTGGGGCAATAGCACAGATATTCTTAAGTTACTCACCTTACAAAAAAAATGCATAAGAATACTGGCCAATATAGATCCAATGACAAGCTGCAAGCCATTTTTTAAGGAATTCAAAATTTTAACAGTAACATCATTGTACATACTAGAAACATCTAAATTAGTGAGAAACAACCTCAACATGTTTATAAAAAGTGATGATAATTACACTGGAGCAATGACTTTAAGAAAAAGAAATAAATTTGTTTTGCCTAAATCTAGTATGACATTATTTGGTTCAGGACCTTATTCTATGGCAATAAAAATTTACAATAGTCTACCAAATTATATTAGGGAAATCGAGAACTATAATAGTTTTGTAAAATGTCTAAATAATTATTTAATTGATAAATGTTATTATAAACTTAACGAATTTTATAAGCCTATGCAATAAAGTAGCTAATTTAATATTAAAAAAAAAGTAATTTCTACTGTTGTGTTTAATTTTAATAATGTTATGTTTTGTTTTGCCGTTAGGTGTTTTACGATATCGAATATTTTAAATAAGCCTGAATTTAATTTTAATTTAAGTAACAATATTGTTATGTCCTTACAGGGCTCATGTGTATGCACCAAACTAATTTTAAGATCCTTAATGTACCACATGAAATGCAATAAATATATTCTATTCTATTCTATTCTATTCTAAACAGTGACTAAGTTAAATACTGTTTGAAGTATTTTTAAAATCTTTTGTGGTAAGGCCGTATATGACAAATAACAGTTTATAAATAATATATTTTAGTATTAAAAATCAGAGTAGCCAATCATGTTAATAACACCAAAATAAAACCAAAGTAACTAAATATTTTACAGTGTTTCTTATGTATTTTCGTCAGTTTAGCGCATTCTTTGAAATCCGAGCGATACCTTAATGTTAATACTTAATCATTAAGTACCACATAACAAACATTAAAACAATAATACTATAATTGCACGCAAGAAATAACTATTTCTAATCATGAAAGCAAATAGATCAAATAACTAGGAACCATATTTCTCTCGCAAGTTCTAAAAAGTTTAATAAATCAAAATTGTCTTTATAAATCTCTTTCTACTAAGACCTGGATGCGGTTTAAAATTTAAAGTAGAATTCTTTCTGGTAAGCCTTTGAGAAATCTTGTAATATTAGTAGAGCGTCAGCTGCACCAGAAGAAAAATGAACTGCTGCATTTTTTATCATGCCATTTTAATATCTCCTTGTGACTTTATGTGAAAAGACGAGTTTAAGATTAGAAACCTGTTTTTGTTTTTGAATTTTGGAATGCTTGTTATGCTGACATTTTTATCATTATCATTTTTAATATTACATTTTTATTAATTTCTATCATTATCTTAGAGCAACGTGCCTTCCGGCCCGCGTTGCTCTAAGTAGCGAATGATTGAGATTTGACTTTTTTAAGTGTCAAACTTCAGTAGTTTGACAAAAAGTAATCGTAAAAAACAAAAACTAGATACAACTATACGACTGTTATTTGTAAGTACGTTAATTTGTTCGTTATTTTTTTATTAATAATAATAGATAGATCTATTGTATTTTAGTATCATAGTGTAATATTTAAATTCACCTGATCTTGAAATTTCATATAGGTACACTTCTAAGACTTTAGACTTATAATAAAACACAATATTTACGGATTACAGCGCGTATATTATTGATTCAGGTGTTGTTTTAGAATTATTTAGTTTGTATTTACTGGTTTTTAAAATTCCCGACGTTTCGACACCTTTCCAGGAGCCGTAGTCATGGGAGCTGTTTTGTTTTGTTTTGTAATTTAGTTTAGATTCATTAGTCCTCCCGTGACCACGGCCCCTGGAAAAGTGTCGAAAGGACAAGAATTAAAAAAATCAATGAATCCAAACTAAATAATTCTAAAATAACACACGAATTAATAATATACGCGCTGTAATCCGTAAAAAGTGTTTTTTTTTGAGATTTCATTTTCAAACCTACTGCTGATTAGCTTTATTCGGTCACTACAACAATAGAATAAACAGAGAGTCAGATTAAATTTTCTCCCAGACTCTCTGCAGATGTTTTAAACTTTTAATCTGCAAAGTGCACCACACTGCATTAAGATAAAGTGAAACCTAATTGTGACCCATCCGACATCTTAAGAGGGCGTAGTCTGCACACTAGCGCCGCCATTGGAAAAAAAAATCATAGTGCTTAAATAAAGACCAAATTGTAAATTAGCTCTCTGTAGTGCACTCTGTAGAAGCTTTGTGGTTCTTTTTATCGCTTAAACAATATTATCTATCTTGTCGTTTAGTTTAATGGGGATTTTTTGCGATAAGTGGCCACTTTTAACAATAAAACACCATTTAACTAAACGACAGGCTAGAAAATATTGTTTAAGCGATAAAAAGAACCACAAAGCTTCTAGGGAGTGCATGCACTACAGAAAGATAATTCACAATTTAGTCTTTATTTAAGCACTATGATTTTTTTTCCAATGGCGGCGCTAGTGTGCAGACTATGCAGCCTTAAGTTGGCTAATAAAATAAATCAGTCTCCCACCACAGTACATTAGGGTTGGCTACTAAATACCTTATTAGCGTGCTTAATTTGAATTACACACATTGTTTTGTATCAAAGCCAAGTTTGTGATTACAAGTTCTTGGCAACGAATACAGTAAATAAAGACAGTATAGTACTAAACAGAAATTGATGTAGGCTCACACAAGAATATGCAGTTCTTGTTTCATCAACGCCCGAGCGGCCGAATGCGGCCGGACAACAATAGTTTAGAAATTGATGACCTCCGTGGTCGAGTGGCTTTTTACATCGGGTTTCAAGGTGTCGCCATCTCTGAGATCCCGGGTTCGATCCCCGGTTGGGTCAATTTAGAAAACGAACTTTTCTATATTGGCTTAGGTCTGGGTGTTTGTGATACCACCGTTGTCTCTGATTTCCATAACACAAGTGCTTTAGCTACTTACTTTGGAATCGGAGCAATGTATGAGATGTTGTCAAATATTTATTTATTAATTTATTTATTTATATGTTTTTTATCGTCTCATTTTCCAGACCTTGAAGGGTTAAGGTACTTTAATGGTATTACCTTAAAATAAACTAATTTGTCATTTTAATTTTAAGTTCAGACATGGTTAATAAAGATTCTGCTTCGATCATTAACATAATTATTTAAATAATGTTTATTCGCAGCGAATTCAAAAGTGTTGATTGAATAAAACAAAACAAGCAAACAAATCTGGAAAGCGAATCACACTGAGTTTTGTCTATTCCACAAATATTTAAATTAGCAGAGAAAAAACTTAATGCATTAACCGAAAACAAAAACGAATATACATAATATAACGCCATCTCTTAACGCAAAAACAAAATAACCCTCTAGTTAATTTTGTTCTCTATTAAACAGCAAAGTTTCGAGTGCAGTGCAATATTCAGATATTTAGCTCAGTTAGATTGTGCTGCTAGATATAATCTTATTATATGCCGACCCAGTTTGCTGCGGCTTCCAGGTATAACACCTTGTTATAATATTATCATAATAACATTAATATACAAACATAATCCAATTCTTAATCCCGCTGCGTCATAGAGATAATCTTCTTTTTACCTAAATTAGGGACTTCGACATTAGCAATTGCTAATGTACTGCTGTGGCACAGGCCTTCCTTATGAGTGGTGAAGGAGGATGGGCAATAATCCACCACGCGCGCTCATAGAGAGCGCGTCATAGAGAGCGCGTCATAGAGAGCGCGTCATAGAGATAATCTTCTTTTTACCTAAATTAGGGACTTCGACATCAGCAATTGTTAATGTACTGCTTTGGCACAGGCCTCTTTATGAGTGGTGAAGGAGGATGGGCAATAATCCACCACGCGCGCTCATAGAGAGCGCGTCATAGAGATAATCTTCTTTTTACCTAAATTAGGGACTTCGACATCAGCAATTGTTAATGTACTGCTTTGGCACAGGCCTCCTTATGAGTGGTGAAGGAGGATGGGCAATAATCCACCACGCGCGCTCATAGAGAGCGCGTCATAAAGATAATCTTCTTTTTACCTAAATTAGGGACTTCGACATCAGCAATTGCTAATGTACTGCTGTGGCACAGGCCTTCCTTATGGGTGGAGAAGGAGGATGGGCAATAATCCACCACGCGCGCTCATAGAGAGCGCGTCATAGAGATAATCTTCTTTTTACCTAAATTAGGGACTTCGACATCAGCAATTGCTAATGTACTGCTGTGGCACAGGCCTTCCTTATGAGTGGAGAAGGAGGATGGGCAATAATCCACCAGGCGCGCTCATAGAGAGCGCGTCATAGAGATAATCTTCTTTTTACCTAAATTAGGGACTTCGACATCAGCAATTGTTAATGTACTGCTTTGGCACAGGCCTTTCTTATGGGTGGAGAAGGAGGATGGGCAATAATCCACCAGGCGCGCTCATAGAGAGCGCGTCATAGAGATAATCTTCTTTTTACCTAAATTAGGGACTTCGACATCAGCAATTGCTAATGTACTGCTGTGGCACAGGCCTTCCTTATGGGTGGAGAAGGAGGATGGGCAATAATCCACCACGCGCGCTCATAGAGAGCGCGTCATAGAGATAATCTTCTTTTTACCTAAATTAGGGACTTCGACATCAGCAATTGCTAATGTACTGCTGTGGCACAGGCCTTCCTTATGGGTGGAGAAGGAGGATGGGCAATAATCCACCAGGCGCGCTCATAGAGAGCGCGTCATAGAGATAATCTTCTTTTTACCTAAATTAGGGACTTCGACATCAGCAATTGTTAATGTTCTGCTTTGGCACAGGCCTTCCTTATGGGTGGAGAAGGAGGATGGGCAATAATCCACCACGCGCGCTCAATGCAGATTGGAGGGTTTTGACGACTGCAAATGCAGCCGGAAACAACAGCTTAACGTGCCTTCCGAAACACGGAGAAGCTCAAGATAATACATTTTTGGTCACCCATCCCATGACCAACCCTTGCGAAAATTGCTTAACCTAGCATTAGTAATCTTAAATTTTTATCTTCAATTAATATCGATGTTAGATTCTTAATTTAAAAGATTGTCAATGACTCCGATTTCACCCTGTATGTTAAATTTTTATTAAACCCTTTGCATCACATTTCACATCTAAGTAATGACTTTAATTCCATGTCAATCGGAATAATTCTGAGTGACTAATATTTTACTAACTTTCAAGAATTGAAATGCATTTAAGAAAACACTTAAGCTTTTGAAAGGCATCGTATTTTTTTATACTAGTTTGAGTATTAAATTCATGTATCATACGTGGATTAAGTATGTACAAATATAAAAAATAAGAAAACATAAAATACCTTTTCCTGATCTCAAGATTTTTAACAGCACTTATACTTATTTATATTGAGATGTGTGAAATAAACGAAGGTACATCTTATTTAAAAAATCATTAATAAAAATGTTAGCAACCGCTAGATAATAATTTTAATGAAAAGTGGGACGCTTGGAATGTTACAAGTAGATTTTGTAAAGCTCGTAAAAATATGTAAGGCACTTTTATATTAAATCTTTTTATGGGTACTTCCTTTATAAAACAAAGTTCGAAGTTTATAAAAGAATGAAAATTACGTCAAGTATTTTTCAAGGAAAAACGCCTCCTTATTTAAAAACTTATAAGTAGGTATAATAGAAATCTTAGTTGGGCTTTAACATGCAACTTATTTGAGTCACAGTCGATTTTCAATTAGATAAGAAAAGAAAAGTAGAACTTGTATGTTGTTTTTTAACCCCATTTCTAAGAAATAATGCAGTCCACTCTTTAGAACCAAAAATGTTAAATGAAATTGAACTAATTTTATAAAATCACACATGCTCAACATTCGCTCATGGTGGAGCTTGACAGACTGATCGTACTCGATCACGTTTGTTAAGCAACGCTCGGTTCAGCCAGGTTTCGGATGGGTGACCGTTAAGTGGCATCACAACTTACTTTGATAAACTGTAACACCAGAGGTGGCCACTAATCCTCATATGATAAGAAGAAGACGTGCTTACATCTCTGGTTTGTGTTTTGATAACAATTTCAAAATTGCGTCGAAATATTAAAAATAAAGTTCAATACATTTTTAAATAAAGGTAAAGTTTAATAAAGGTAATAAAAAATAAATATAAATATTTAACAACATCACATACATTGCTCCGATTCCAAAGTAAGTAGCTAAACCACTTGAGTTATGGAAATCAGAGACAACGGTGGTATCACAAACACCCAGACCTGAGCCAATATAGAAAAGTTCGTTTTCTAAATTGACCCAACCGGGGAACGAACCCGGGACCTCAGAGATGGCGACACCTTGAAAACCGGTGTACAAAACCACTCGACCACGGAGGTCGTCAAAATAAATTCTAGTTCTAATTAATTCTAAATTATAGTGACAACTAATTTTGTATGCCTACAATACAATAGGTATACAAACATCACCGAATCATTTTTGTAACCCATCGACAATCTAAGAATTTCAAAGTTAGAAATGGTTTCGGAGTTTAGTTACCCCAAAACCGGCCACAGTCTATTACATAGTCCATTATCCATTACACTTCATGTAGATAGTAGGTGCTTAGCGCAACTACTACCAGCTTATACAAAACCCAAACCACAACTAAGCGTAATTCAAAACGCATTAATCAAAACCTACTTGACATAATATCGACCACAGTATAAAGAGCTCTCTTTGTGGCACAAAGGAAATTTAGACATGAGCAAAGTATGCCTCCCAGTCGCGGGACTAAGCAGCTCGATTGCCGCTATTTAAATTCCCAGATCACCTTATGTGAAAGCACTCTACAAGGTGTTAGGATAATACCCCTAATGCCGAATATGGTATATAGGGACCATCAAACTGATCAACTTTGACTATGGGACCAACTCTGAAATCGCGAAAAAAGAAATCAGCTGTTTCATACAAAAATTAAAATATTAAACTTTATGAAACAGCTGATTTTTTTTTTCGCAATTTTAGAGTTGGCCCCATAGTAAAAGTTGTTCAGTTTGATGGTCCTTATATTCCATATTCGGCATTAGGGGTATTTTTGTAACACCTTGTATATGACCACAGAAGTTTGTGTGGTATAGAAATCATAAACTATTATGCATCCCAGCCACGTTGCTTCGAGCACGTTTCGTGAGGTCCGGGTGAGATCGCCTGTCATCACAGTATACCTATTATGTTTGTTGACGTTTACAAACCATTCAAGCTGAATGTATGAGTACAATGCAGTAGGTTTTCGTTCTATATTCTATAAGGCAATAGTTTTGACCTCGAAAAATAATCCTCTTTATAAAACAGGTAGGTTAAAGTAAACTATATCGGGATTTACACCATGTACCTGTTTATTTTTGAGACTCCGATATTGGTACATGGTGTAAAACCCGATATAGTTTATTCTAATAACGTCAAAAACCATGGAAATTTAAAACATTATATAGGTAGGTTAAAGTAATTAAAACATCAAAACAAAACGATACAAAATTATGATATAAGCTACATATATTTCAAAACTATACCTAAAACATAATGTAATTTATGTCCATTACTAGATAACTCGTTTGTTTTTTTCATATAAGTAAAAATCCTTTAACCCTTCAACGCCCGGAAAATGAGACACAATAGATATTCCATTTTTATCCGGCCGCCTGCGTCCGCTCGGGCGTTGATGAATTAACTAACACTTTTAGAGCTACAAATAAAGAGAAAGTTAACAGTCAATGAAAGTAAATGTTTTTTGATAAATTTGATAAATATTTGACAACATCACATACATTGCTCCGATTCCAATGTAAGCAGCTAAAGCACTTGTGTTATGAAAATCAGAGACAATTTATCAAAAAATAGTTCTTCTGAAGAACACCCCTGATATAAAGGTGACGAAAGACACGTGAAAATCTGCCATTAAATTGGTTAAACCTGTAGGGCCACCAAAACAGGCTGTTATAGTTGCTCTTTCAAAGAAATAACGACCTCGCAAAAAGGCCCTTAAATGTCTTATTTTTGAAAGATAAAGTATAACCCAGAGAGTAATAAAATCTGTCCTTTTTTGTGGCGAAATTTTATCTGTTTGTTAGTATAACACCACTTGTATACAATAATGAATCTATATCTCTAGTGTACGAAATGGATAATAACCTAAAATAGATTTCGATCAATCAGTTTCAAATATCAACATTATAGTTTATATTTTTATTAATTCTTATGGTCCAAAAGTTTAATAAACATATTTCAACTAAACTGAACATCTTGTTTCTATCAAGTTTCTAATTAAGTTCACTGCGACCCTCATCTGCCTCAAAATTTCTATGACATCACATTGAGAAGTTTGAACACATTATTGGCACGTTTAGAAGTTCAACAGTTTTGTGGCATGAACAAAGTTTTTAAAACTTTTCAGTTAGCCGATCTGTAAACTTTGAGAAATATCTTATTTTGTAGTGGCGTACAAACTTCTCGAGACCTCCGTGGTCGAGTGGTTTGTACGCCAGTTTTCCCGGGTTCGATTAGAAAACTGAAGGAGTTGCGGTGCATGCACCGTATCCTAATGAGCATTCGGTACTGTGCAGCCTGTCTAGTGTAGTATACACAGAAGTCTTTGGCTTCCAGTGATTAGGTGACAAAAATCAAACGTAAGAGAGAAATAAGATACTCTTAGGCAACAGTTAGTTTCAAAAAAGTTGTATTGCTTCACTGCAAATAAAAAGAGCTAAGGAATAAAGCCTGTAAAGTATGCCATTTGACCTCTGTTTTTCAGGAGTATGTTTTATACTATTTCACCGTCATAAAACTACTGAAAATAATAAACTAAATGCACAGTCAGCGATTCAGGGCACGTCCTGAGATCCAGATGAAAGCCCGGCTTTTCCTGTGTCCATGACTAAAAATATTTTAGTCGTAAATTGTTTACACTATTCTTCTTGAGATGAGAATATAAAGTAAAGAAGCAATTTTTCATGAAATTATATTTCGGATTTAAGATTGAATAGGTAGGTTAATCTGAAACATATACACTGTTTATGTAAAATATCAGCTTGCAACTTAAGTATCAGATTTAGTAAATTCACCTGACATATAAAAATGCAATTTAAATACAATTTTTATTTTGTTTTTAATCAAACTAGAAGAATGGTACTATCTGGAACTCTAGCCCTTAGTGTAAGTCAAATTCAAAGTCAGAATATCTTTATTCAAATAAACTTAAACATTATACACTTTAAGTAGTCTTCATTGCCATACTGGAACAAGTGTTCCAGACTTTTTTTTAGAATCCAATCGTTTTTTTACTACGAAAGCTGTTTACCTTTTTACACTTTAAATACAATATGGCAAAGCTATTGATTTTATTTTTTTTAAGACGAATAATATTAGAAAAAATACTAGAAAAAATCGACTCACCTGTAGCACCTCAGACGGGACTCGAACCCGCACCCTTGGAATTCCGGCCCTATGCACTGACCAAATTATGCTACCGAGTCGCTAGTGGGAGCGGCGAAATTTTCTAGTACTTTTAACTTCTTCGCTGCAAGCCAGCGCAATTTCATCAATGTGAGGAAATACCCCCACATTCGAAAGAAACATCTTTCCAGATGTTTTGACAATCGATAAAGATGAAACAGCTATACAATTATTAAATTTAGATTTTTTCGCATTCACAATGCTATTTTTATATTATTTTATTTTTTTTATCTAATCAAGAAATGTTTTTTTTTAATTTATTCTTTTAATTTGTATTTTACCTAATATCAAGAATTTTAATTACCAATGTCATGCCGACCTTTTTACACTTTAAATACAATATGGCAAAGGTATTAATTTTTTTTTTTATCTAATCAAGGACTGAAAACTTTCAATTTATTCTTTTAATTTGTATTTTACCTACTATCAAGAACTATTTGAAATTTTGAGATTTAAGCATTCACAATGCTATTTTTATATAATACTAAATAATATATTAGAAAAAATAGGACTCGCACCAGATCATGTTCTCGGACGGGAATCGAACCCGCGACCTTTGGATATCCGGTCCAATGCTCTGACCGCTGAGCTACCGAGTCATTGTTATTTAGTATTATACTATCAAGAATTTAAATTATCAATGTCATGCCGATTGTGTTTACTCAAACTTATTATTGAACGATAAATTTTAACACAAGTTTAACGGTACCATATCTTCAAAGAACAACGCAGGAGAAAATATACTGGCGGTCAGTGGTATTAAGGAAATATAAAAGGGGAATAATACAATGCGGTCAGTGGTATTCTTAAGGAAATATAAAAGGGGAATAATACAATGAAATCTGGGAAACTAAACCCCATTTCCGACGTTTAACCTCCTTATAAAAGTACACCTTGCAGCTGCACTTCTTATTTATTACCCTAAAAGATTTTCTCGTCTAGAAATTTGAAATTGTCACAAAATCTGTGTCGGTTGGTTCAGATTCATAAATTAGAAACCTGCATACTTTGCTGATCTGTGAGTATGGATTTACGAAAACTAACTTAAGCATAATATGAAACTAGAATAGGTACCTTTTTTGGCTTTCCAGAAACAAGTTCTTTTTAAATAAAATAATAAAAATAAAAATGTTTTAGCTTATGGTTGCTGTAGATGATTTTATTTTAAGCATATTATTTTCTTAACTTCCTTATGAATTGCCCATCAGCCATTTTTAATGTTCCGTATGGGTGGATAAGGAGGGTGGGCCATAATCCACCACGCGGGCCCAATCCGGATTGGTGGGTGCTAACGTCTGCAAATGCAGCCGGGTTTAACGTGCCTTCCGAAACACGGAGAAGCTCGAGATAATAAATTTGTGGTCACCCATCCCATGACTAACCCTTGCGAAAGTTGCTTAACCTCCGCAATCGCTGAGCCAGGCGCTATACCACTGCGCCCCCGAGCTCCTCTCCTCTCTTTTTAACAATGTTTAATTCCTATACGCAGCTTTATACAGTAACTGTTGTAGGTTTTGTTATGTCACTTTTACTCCTATTTTTTTATTTCTGGTTTTCTTAACTGTGTTATCATCTCCTAATTAAGAATTTAACTATTTGCACATCAAAAGTAGATTACATTTCAATAAACAGTATTGCAATGTTAAATTAAAATAAATCTCTTTCAAAATTCAACAGGAAGTAATTTTTATTTAAGTTAATTACCAGTATATTTTGTGCTTTCGTTAATGAAATTCACTGACGAATTTAATTTCTCTTTCCAAAAACATTTTTAACGCATACTTTAATAATGTTCAAAGGAGTTTGTAACAACATTTCTTTTTGGACTTACAAATTATAACATAATGTAGAGCAAAAGCATTTATAAATACCTGAAATTATCACTATTTTTTAAGGAATATGAAATGTGAAAAGCTTGTAAAGTTTTGAATATTTACCAGGTGTCTGTGTTACTCAAAACTGTGTTAAGTTAAATTAAGTTAAAGTAAAGATTTTTTAGTATCTATTCGTGATCATCAAATATTACTACTCACGTTTTAGTTTAGGGACTTTGTTAACTTAAGACCGAAAATCATCATCATCATCGCATCCTTCAAACCTAAACCTAAAACCTAAAATAATAGTTTTTTTATTTATCAGTTTATTCTGAAGAATGACGTCGACAACAGTTGCATTCTCTTTACTTGAGTTCAGTTACACAGAACCTGGATTATCTAAGCCAATAAGAAAAAAATTACCGCACTGCATTTTCCAGCTAGAAAAAGGCTAAGAGTAAAGTAGAATCTATGTATAGTTCTTTACCCATTTACGGTAAATCTACCTGCTGGTTCGCTCGAATATTTTCGCTACGAGTCTCGAAAATTGACCAAAGAATTTCACCGCTTTGTTGGGAAAGAACGATGTAAAACAACGTAGCTGTACCGTACCCGGGTATTTTCATTTGAATTTAGAGGACAGAAAATGGATACTTTAAAAAGAAAGTTTCGTTTACTATTAATAGGTGTAATGCTAGAAAATGCTGTTACAGATATGAAACACCAACGGCCTTACCACAAAAGATCTTAAAACACTGTTCAACAAGTGTTTAACTTAGACACTGTTTAAATGTGATGCTGTGACTTTTTTTGACAATATTTTTTATTTTATTTTATTTGACAATATTACATACATTGCTCCGATTTCAAAGTAAGTTGCTAAAGCATTTGTGTTATGGAAATCAGAGACAACGGTGGTATCACAAACACCCAGACCTGAGCCAATACAGAAAAGTTTGTTTTCCAAATTGACCCAACCGGGGATCGAACTCGGGATCTCAGAGACGGCTATACCTTGAAAACCGATGTACAAAGCCACTCGACCACGGAGGTCGTCATATTGTTTGAAAGAGACGGCATCACATTTAAACAGTGTCTAAATTAAACAGTTTTTTTTTGTGGTAAGGCTGCCAAGGGTTAGCTTTGCGATATCAAAGCAGTTTTTTTTCAGCACAGGAGAAGAAAAGTACTCAAATCAGAATGAAAAGTAATCAAAAAAGAAAAGTAAATAAATTAAATCAATAGCAATCCAAAGGGTTATTGAACTTTTTTTCTAGATTAACTACTTTTTGTAGTCAACTAAAATAAAAAAGATGATCTAAAAAATATTTATAATTGTGTTGTCATAATCAACTATGATATTCTCTTATTACTGGACTAAAAAGATTATTATTATAAATAAATCCACAAAAGGTTGCATAAAATAATTAATGCAGACATTCGCATTGAAACAAACATAATAATTATCAACCCAACTGCTTTTTAACAGTCAACAATTAACTTTTAGTTGAAAACGCTTTCGAAAATTATGACAGCTTGCGGTAATCATTGTCATGATAATATTGTCATTAAACTTTTATTACTTATAAATCATTCAATGTAATTCGAATAGCGATTGAAATTCGAAACATTGAGGGATATCACTTCAAACTTTTGTAGATGGCGCTCTCGGCAATGGTACCTTGTTTACAAATTATGACATTAGTTTTTTATAAATTTGTTTAATGTAGCTGGAACAACTTATATGAAACTGACAGATAAATTGGGTACCATCGCTAATGCGCCACCTAGCGGGAGAAAAAGGCAATGGGGTGTCCCATTGAAATATTTTTGAAACAAAACATTATTTAAAGAATACATGAGTTTTTTTTGGTTCGCCCGTCTATTTGTCTTCGATCATTTATCATAAAAGACTATTTTCTTCAGTTTTTAAATGTGCAATTTTGTTTTTGTATTTTTTATGCAAATAGGGGAGTGTTGTAAGTTTGACGTGTGTGTGTGTGTCTGTCTGCCTGTCTGAGGCAACGTAGCTCCTAAACAAATGTACCGATTTTAATGCGGTTTTTAATCAGGTGTATTCAATAAAGTGTTTTTTGAACAAATTCATAAAATTTTATTCTTTAGGCATTCGCCCGTATTTCTCAACACTGTAGATTCAATTCCTATCTAGAAGATAAAGTTTTCTAGTATAAAGTTCATCTTATAAAAAACATTGTGAATGTAAAAAACCAAATACCTAGGTATTATCATAAATCAAAATACTACAAAGTACAATTATTTCAAAGCCACATTTGCATGAGATCTGGCTTGCATATGGCAAATTACTTTGAGTCTCGCCCATCACATATGAAACTTGACACTCACATTACGTTCCGCTTTGCGCTAGCTCGTTCTAGACACATACAAATCACTTTACATAGCGTTGGATGAGCGTTTTGAGCGATCCCTTTAAAGGGGTAAAGTAAACATTATAGTCTGTGAACGCAACGAGAATATTACTTTTACGAGCAAATTGTGTGTTATTTTCGTGAATGAAACTCTACATTGTATATTTTTCAACTTTCATATAAGTAGAAATAAAACACTTTTTACGGATTACAGCGTATATTATTAGTTCAGGTGTTGTTTTAGAATTATTTAGTTTGTATTTAATTAAAATTGTTTTATTTCTAATGAACTGTACGCGCGAAAGTCTTAGAAATTTTATATAAGTATTTTATTATTTTAATAAAATATTTAAATTTCTTCAAAGATAGACAAGAGAGTTAATTAAATTATACCAATCATAAAATCCTTGTTTATATTCAACAAATGTGAAGACAAAAAGTCCTCACTGATATTTTATAGAATACTTTAAAATATAGAAAATAGAAGTAATACGGCATCAAATTAACTATATAAATTATCTAGTTAGTATTTTATACACTCACAGAATACTCTAAGGGTAATATCGTCCAATGAAGACGTTATAATCATAAGATTCATGAATGAAACCCGATCGTATAAATTGCAAGCAACATTGATCAAATAACCTATCAAGAACGCCGTATTACTCCAACAAATTGCCCTGTCTTTCGAACACAATAAGCTCAGGATCATTTCCACCTGTCTAGTGACGATTAGTAGGAAATTGCTGATTGTTTGTAAAGCTTACTAAGGCGATTCACACACAGTGAGGCGCTCCGCGGCGAGACGTCTGACCACGGCTTTTAAACCTATTCTTGATTTTAACAAATTGCATAGTATAGTAAAATTTAAAGCTTCTTTATAACCGTCTGCCACTCGTATAGTAAAGTGGGAAAAACCGCAAGATAAGTCGAATGTTATTTCTAGCATAATATGGTCCGCGTGGATTATCCAGATAAATTATTAAAGTCGACGTGTTGTCTTGAGTGGTCATGGTCCCTATTGCATGTTGCTATAGAAACAGATGGACGTTACGTCCAATGCAACGGATCGGGATAGGAAGTGGAAATCGCGCGGACCATCCGCTTAAAAACACTTCGCGGAGCGCCTTCCAGTGTAAAAATAACAAAACTCTTTTATCCATTTTCACGGTCGTATCGGTAACATAAAAAGAGTGTAGGAACTACAGATGAACGTCTCCGTTCAGAAAGAGACCAGCCAACTGTATTGTGAACGTTAAGTCTGATAGATTGATGAGTTAATTAAGAGAAAGATACAAGAGTGGAATTCCTTTTTGATTGTAGTATCGAACAATTCATTGTAATCAGATAATTTGTGTTGGGTTACTGATAGAACAATGGTAGGTTGGCGCTATTTACCTATTGATTTGATTTCATTTATCATGCTTAATATGTTCCTTTTAAAATTTTACTTAAATTTTCATTTTTTTTTATTTCCATTACTTTGAAGATTCCATTGGCATTTTAATTAGGTAGCCATATTATGTTTGAAGATTTTGTATAACGAGGATTTTTTTTCACAGAATATCTAATAGTTCACACCTAGTTCAAGGCATATCCGTTATTTGTGATATATTTGTGATACGATATAATTTAAAACACGATTTTTATGAACACAAAAAGTCATTTCAACTTTTCTTGCACTTTTAATTTCAGTTAAACGTCAATCAATCAAATTTTTAACACAAAGATGAAAGCAAAATGTTTTAAGCAATATTGACACTCTGCCTTCATCCACGATAGAATGACAGGTAACCTACATACTAGATGGGAGTGTTGCCAACATTTCCGACGCAAATCGACGAAATGGATTCCGGCTACTGTCATGGAGAACGGATATAACTCCTTGTGTTGCTATAATATATCGGTTTAGTGCCAGTATTTCGAGGGTTCAGTAAAATTCTGATTTAACATCTGGTACAGTCTATGTGGTAAAATAATAGCACAAATTACAGAGAGGACAGAAGACAAACTTTGGTACTACGCGCGCTCGAGCAACGCACACATAGACAACTCTCACCAACACGGAATAACTAGAATCTCAGACGAATCTCAAATGAGTTCGAGTACGTGACGTAGTGTTTATTGACAAATGACAAAGAACTTAGTATTTATTGATAAATAAAGCGTCATGTTCACCTTAGCTGTAAATTATGTAATTACGTCATTTACATATTTTTCTGATATTGTAGATTTTATGTGACAATGATGTTCTGTTGTGACGCAACACAATTTTACTAAAAATAGCAAATGCAATCTACTGCAACCATAATAAACATTCCGGTAACCATTATTAATACTTATTTCAAGTTGTTAATTAGTTTCACCTGTCCGGTGTCTCTCTGTAATCAAATATTGCAAGTTTTTTTACCAAATTCCCAGTTTTTACTAACATGAGGAGATTTTCAAAACAGGTAACCAGGTGTATTCACTTTTAAAAAGATATATTAAGTACCGATCTGAAATCTTTTTTAGAAAATAATCTTTACAGCACAGCTGTTAATCACTGAACAAAATAAGTTTTTTTTTTTTTTTTTTTTAATTAACTGCCATAGCCATTGAGATAAGCTTTAAAGCCTGCTATCTGTTAAAAGAAATCTCAGTACAATACAAGCATCAGTTATTTCGAATGCTCCGCGTAAGCCAACGAAGTGTATAAAATTTAACACGGTTACACAAAAGAGCTGAACCATCGTTTTCGTATCTTTCTCACCTTGTTCGAGATTATTAAAGGCAATAGAATACATTTTCTCGCTGTAAATTCTTTGAAGTGACACCAAAATGTTCTGAAGAAATGAAAATGTTAAAAGCGGTCGCTTATTAGGGCCTTCGACGAGGCACGGGTCAAGTCTGCGATTTATACTTATATAATGTTTTATAGCTTCCTCCTGCGACTTCGTACGCGTGGGTATTTGAAAAATCGCTAGGGAACCTTTGGCCGGGATAGAAAGTTTATTATGTTTTTATCTAAGTATAAACTATCTGTGTGACATATTTTAAATTTATTAGTACAGTATGTTTTTTTTTATCACAAATAAATTTTATTCTGAATGGAAAAAAAAATGTATTCTAATCTTAACAACAG
This sequence comes from Catoptria pinella, assembly GCA_963556745.1. NCBI lineage: Eukaryota > Metazoa > Arthropoda > Insecta > Lepidoptera > Crambidae > Catoptria > Catoptria pinella. Next base: position 10,540,918 of record OY750774.1, on the reverse strand, counting down.
CTTTTTCCGGCAAAAACGCATCATTCATTATTTTAAAGTTTTTTGTGTGATTATCAGTTTCACTTAATATTTTAGACGTTTCGGCAAATTTGGATGGCAGGGAGGTTACTTAATTACTAATAATGTAACCGCCTTATTCATAAAAAAACCTTAAATTAGACTTGTCAATTAAGTCAAAATGCTGATAAGGCTTATTAAACGTAAAAATTTTTTGTACTTGGCTACTTTAGCGTTAGTATGTTGTCGTTCTGATGAATCCCAAAAGTTACTCGGTAAGTTATCAGCACTTAACCAGAGTACAAACTACGTTCTAATTTTAGGATTAAATAGTAAGTTTGTTTTGCAAATAATTTATATGTTATGAAAGGGAATTTCCAAAATTATTTCCTATTAGCAAGTTGGTATTCTTTGCTATTAGTACCATTGTAAATGCATATGCAAAATGAGTAGGTATTTTTACTTAACAAGAAATCACAGAAACTATAAAAGAAGATTTGTTACGCATACCAATCTAGCGAAGCTAGAAAAACCTGTTTATCCCAATATCTATCTGCAAATAGAACAAAACATACCATTTACCAAAGTACCGAATGAAATATGTTGTGTTAGCCAAAAAAAAAACAAAGTCGTTTCTCAGATAGAGAAAGTTTGGTACCACAATCCGCTACTTTATACGAGGCTTATCCCACTTATCTCTGGATAGGGTCATAAAAAATATTACCAGCCTAATTAAGAACCCTACAATAAAATAAGGAATATAAGTTAATGAACATCTCCTTGCCATAAAAACACCCTACTGTTTATTCTTCTAGCTTATAACTTCAATTAATCTTAACAACTGAAGCTCGCGTTTGTGACTTTTACATTACGACCTTCTTGTGAAATTTTTATATTGTTTGGCATTTGCTTAAAACTTATAAAAGTTTTCAAATAAGTTCAAGTACAAGTCGTATGGTTCAAAGGGCTTAGAGGAAGTCTCAGATGGGCTTGGAGGAATTCTGACCCATATTTATAATGAAGCTAGATGTTAGTGTTACACTGTAAACTGTGAAACAGTGACTTAGAATTGGACTTTGGATTTCTCAGCAGGAAAGTTAAGTGGTAAGGTATTTTTTGTGGCTTTTCAACTTTCTCACAGAGATTCCGCCAGTCAGAATATTTCTTTCAATTATGAATCTAGAATAAAAGATTCTATTTCCGCTCATCTGAATAAGACATCCCCAAACCTTTTTAGAAATCGCGAGCGGATAAGTGATCCTATTCCAGAACTTTCCGTGGACAAAACCTACTGCAATATAATTTGTAACAGTCACCCTCTCGCGAAACGACGTAATGGGCCCTAACTCCGACAAGTTCCGATCATGCCACCTCTTTCGACGATTCCGAACCGTGAAATCTTTATCGTTCTTCCCAGATTTGAATTCTAAATCCTTCCTTTTAAAAGAAATCTCCTTACACACAGACTAAAGTTTAGAAAGATATCTCATCAAGTTGTCTGGGCTGCTTGGTGCAAATATTCCTTTATCGTTAAATCATTTATTGTAAAGTCGTAATGATTGCTTCAGAGGGGTAACTTAGCCATTTTGACAGTGCAACGATAAGATGGGGTGGAATCCCCTCACCGCTACCTCGCAGGTGAGCCGTACCTAACTTTTTACTACTGAAAGTGCGGTACTGTCTTACTAGTCATCATTTGCCAGCATTCATCGCCGAGACAAGAGAGTTGCCTCAATATAGGAAAGGAAAGGATTTTACTAGGGTGCGTAAAGACCTGGTGAATGCACCTGATTGTGAATTAAAATGGTTAGCGAGCTGTGCGCGTGCATTTTGTGCTGCTTTAATCAGATATATATGAACCTAACGGCCATAGTGGTAGGGGTTACTTTGGCTCTTTGGTACAAATCTTCCTTTATATTAAAGTTTTGGAACACAGGCAAAATATTTCATCAAAATTTGATTGCAGTTTGGTGCTATATAGAGATAGAATTAGCTTTCTGTGCTAAGTTTATATGTTGAACATTATGATTTTATCCAAGTCATTTAATATTATATGAGTACATACTTAATCTATTCACAAATTTAGTCACCATAGTTCAAGATTTTTAATTTAGGAACACATCATTATGTCCAGATTAAATTATTTTGATTCGTTGTAAGATATCAAACTTCTTAGAATTAATACGTAAGAACAACATTCGCATAAAAAAGAAAAACATAATTATATGTCAGAAGAGTTCGTGCGGAAGTAATTTATTCCGCGCTTACAAAGACTTGTATATTGAAATCCATTTACATTAGGCCTCTTTGAGTAGAGTTCAAAAGTTTGTATTGTTGTTAGTTATTGTGAGTGGCAATTTGTCTCTATACTTGTATAAATAATTAAGTATTATGTGCCGGTTCTTGTATAAATAATTCAGCATTACCTATATTATGCCGTTTTTTTTATCAAACTATCAAGTAATATTTTAGGGAAATATCACACCAATATCTAATCTTTCGATTGTTTTTTTTAAATTTTCTAATAACAGACTTTGAATATTTTTCTCACATTAAAAATTCTTCTCAGAATTCCACAGAAAAAACTCCCAAGCAAATTTGTGCAAACATTATTCAAACTATACTGTAAATAACATTTAATGGGTTATTTACATGGGTCGATTTTAGTCACCTGTGACAGTCGACTTTAGTCACAGCAAGTCGCTCGTAATATTGAATCGCAGGTGACACATCAGTGATGGCGTCGCTGTCGTCTATGTAGTCGATAGCGTTACCTAGGTAACAATGTGTAATAAATGATAACATAGTTCCAGTTTTGACCACCGGATTCGATAAGTTTGTTAAGTTACCTTGGCAGCGGCCTAGGCCGAATTGCCATTTACACAGTCGATTTTCTCCGTGCGGCAAAAGTCGTGCGGCTTTAGTCACTAGTGTAAGCACCACATTACTGTTTAAAAAAAACGAAACATAGTCAAACAATAACAACCGTAATCAAGCCGTGAAATAATAATAAGTCAAAAATTTATCAATTTGCTTTTTAAGAAAAAAGATTTTGTTCTTATAAACAGCAGCCTGACCGGCATTGAATCGAAATAATGTATTTTTTTTTACCTTAAAATTATCAGGAGAATTTCCTCCCGTATGTGCCAAATTCAGAGCGCGTTGAAGTATCAGTCGCGTTTTACAAATGGGAGGTCATAAAAATAAATAAAACTGTGAGCGCGGTCGGGGCTTTTTATCTTTCCCTTTCGGAAGCGACGAAAGGAAATGCGTGGGGTCAATTCTGGTACAACATTCGCTTTTACCGATATTTGTTCGAGCGTGAAATTGGGATGATCTGAATAGCACCCTAAATACCCAAGCTAAGGCCTTAGACCTCTAGAGACATACAAAGTTAGGGACGTATGTCGTTAATCCGTACTAAGTTCGTTTCACAGTACGTTAACTTAAATTGTTGAATATGGGCCAACAAATTAAACAAACTTGGCCGATTAAAAAACTTTGTACATCACAGACAACAACTGTCGAATGTTGTTTTGGTCATAACAAGAAAGGAAATTATACAATAGGTAGGTATTAACATAGTTGGAGTTTCGTCGGCTTTCTTTACATAATATGGATATGCTGTTTAGTATGCTTGTTGTAAGCATACTAAACTATGGAAACGATGAAAATATAGGAAAAATGACTTACTTTAGGAAAGGTTTGCATGACACATAATATGCCATTGACGAGCAGGTAGTGTAAAAAAGGTATATTAGGTCCTTACTTATGAAATTGGTGTTTTTTTCTCACATACAGAGAAACTCATAACTTCCGTGATTTAAAATATTCATCAGTTGCTGGATATAACATCAAATTATGACCATAGCCGTCAACTATCAGCATAATTAAAGTCTAATAATTTGGTTTTCTTAGCATTAAAAAATACCTTGAAAGTGACTCCTTCTTTTGTTAGCGAAAATGACCACTTTGTCCGTCGTAGCTTAACCGAAACTTATTTTTTGCGCTATGTTGTTTATGTTAGCTTAATGTTCAAAATAATAGTTGTTCACAAAAGGTTGTTAAAAATAAATTATGAAAATGCTACTATGGAAAATGCAATTTGTTAAAAATTCTCCATACAAAACGTAAATTTCATACGTAACAACCTAATACTAAATATATTTTACTTACGACACTACAGATTTTTAATGTAAGTCCTTTCTAATGTTACCACCTCCTAATGTTACTACCTACAAGTATATACTTAGGTAGATTTTTACAGTAAGTTTTTTTTTCAGTTAAAATGGCATCCTTAATCATCTTATCGTATGCGGATTAGTGGCCACCTCTGGTGTTAGAATTTGTCAAGCTGCCTGACTTGGCTTAACGACTGTTATCAGATGACAACAGCCGGGACCAACGGCTTAACGTGACCTCGGAAGCACGGAAGCGCTCAGTTGTAATGCCATTTAACGGTCACCCATCCGACACCTGGCCGGACCGTGCGTTGCTTAACAAACATGATCGAGTACGAACAGTCTGTCAAGCTCCACCATGAGTGCTTATAAGACCCTGAATAAGGAAAATTAAGACCCTTAATCGATACGCACATCTGGTTCCATCGCAAATTCAAAGAAATCGCAGGTGAATGATGGGCACAAAGTTTTTTGGTCCGAAGATAATTTATTCGTGGGATTATCCCTTTACTGGGATAAACGTGTTTTTACAAGTTTGTCGTTCACACGCAATTAAACTTCAGTTTTTTCTCGAACAAAAATCTTTAGTTGGAAGTTTTAATTTTATTAGAATCTATTCCATCTACGATATATTCCTTTTATTAAATATGTTTAAAAACCTAATCTATTTTTTTCCTTTTTGCATTCAGAATTTCAGATTGATTACTTATTAATTTGTTGAATCTTTTCAATGACCCCACTGCTGGGGCACAGGCCTTACTTATGGGTGGCTAAGGAGGATGGGCCAGGACCCACACGGACCCAATGCGGATTGGTGGGTGCTAACGACTGCAAATGCAGCCGGGACCAACGGCTTAACGTGCCTTCCGAAACACGGAGGAGCTCGAGATAATACATTTTTGATCACCCATCATCCCATGACCGACCCTAGTGAAAGTTGCTTAATCGCTGGGCCAGGCGCTATACCACTGCCACCAAACAAAATCTATTAAATGGTTTATTTACATACTAGCTAAATAATGTTGAGTCAATGTAACTTCAAAAGATCTTATAGTTAAACTTTTTCAAAGTAACACATTCAAAGTAACAGGTCGCGGGTTCGATTCCCGTCCGAGAACATGATCTGGTGCGAGTCCTATTTTTTCTAGTATATTATTTAGTATTATATAAAAATAGCATTGTGAATGCTTAAATCTCAAAATTTCAAAAAGTAACACATCATTAGATTTACTACAACAACTGCCTCGGTAAAGACAAAAACAGAGCCATAATTTTACCGTAAATCTATGTTTGGCGAAGCGTAATGTTGTTTATCCCAAATATGAATAGGGAATAGTGACGAAAATACGGGAGCGGATAACACGATCGAACAACGGATTTCGGCGAATATTTCGTAATATTATTAAGCACGAAAATCCCTGATATATTTTCCAACTATACTTACTGAGTTTATTCGAAGTTTGGATAGACAAAACGGATTGTGCCAAGATGATATTGAAAACGTGATGATAATAATATCGACAGCGTTTCAAAGGAAATTTATCTTCTGAAGTAAATAAACAGTTTTTTATCAGAACTGATCAACCGATTTACTTAACTATAAATAAGCTTAAAGAAATCATTGTTGCGTTTTAATTTATTAGCTTTTAATCAAAGTTAGTTGTTTTAAAATATGTCAATTGTACACTTGACCGTTTTTAAACAAGCAGTAGGCTTTTTATAGTTTTATAACATAATTGTTAAAGTTTCAAAGTCTTAGAGAAATTAATTTAATTTAACCAAATAAAATCGTACAATTTGAAGCTTTTCTTTATTTTATGCAATGTTGTACAAAATAAATTGCTTTTAATACAAAAATAATAAGTCATATTTGGACTTTCTTTAAAGTTTTCATTTTGATTATCCAGGTCAGTTGTACTTGAGTGTAAGTTGTAAAATTTAAAGCGAATTTATTTAAATTGCAATAAACTGAAACTTAATGTTCTAAGAAACGAATGTTTAATAGGCGCACACATAATTATACAGGCATTCAAATTAATTAGACATTATACTTTACAAGCAACCATCAAACGCGAAGTAGGTACTGAATTCCTTGAATGAATTCCTTAACCAATTCCCAACAGCTGGCATTTATTACGCAGACTTGCAAACAAGACGAAAATTAAATGTAAAGGAAATTCCAAATTGCGGAAGGGTACAGTCATAAAGAAATTCAACTAATTAGGTTGATCTTTGAATTTTTTAAACGCACCTAACGAAGCCCAAACTGAATTTATTATACAAAGAAATAGCTTTCGCCCGCGACTTCGACCGCGAGGGCATATAAAAAATCGCTAGGAAACCTTCGACCGGGATAAAAAGTATTCTTATCACGTGTTTCAATCCAGGTTATAAACTATCTGTGCGCCAAATTGCATTCAAATCCGTCCAGCCGTTTTTGCGTGATTGAGTAACAAACATCCAAACATTCACATTTATAGTATTAGTAGGATAGTAAGATTAATTAACTAAACAGCAATTAACTAACATAATAATTATTTAATAATTTCAAATAATAGGTAGGTAGTCGAAAAAGTTCGCGGCCTTTTTGAAGTATGAATTTTGCGTATTATATTTCTGGCAATACTAAACTTAGCAGGAATGTAATATAATTGTTTAACAGTTGACTTTCTGGAAGTAGCAGGTAAATTAAATACAAATATAATTGTCTTGCTTTTTCATATTTTTATTTCTTTTTATTAGATACGTTTGGAAATTATGTTCGATAAGGGTTCAGACCCTTAACGAAAAAAAATGAATGCTGCCAGTTCTCAAAAAATGGTTTGCAATGTTTATGGAGAAGATGCTTTGTTGAAAACAACTGCAAAAAATGGTTCATCTGATTCAGGTTTTGATTGGACCGGAAAATCGACCCGTGTAAATCCCACATAAGACAATATAACTTTTACAGCTGCCGCGTCCACCGATTTCTGTTTAGGAGCAACCGTTTCACGGCATTACCTTTTGTCTTGCTCAAAAAAAATATCTTTTAGTATTATTTGCAGCTTGTTGAGTCCGCGCACAGTGAGTTCCTATACAAACGTAATACCAAAATGATTTGCAATTTGAGCACAACTAACTCTTCTTGTGATGTTATTCGGATTAAGACAGTATTTTTCTAAGTTTTAATAAATAAAAAGTCCTAAATACTGGGTTAGTATTTAGGACTTTTTATTTATTCAAAAGAAATCTCAATTATTTTTTTCATACAAAACTGTAAATCACATAAATTTTTATTTGGTTTGGTATTTTGTATTTTTTTCTTAATCCTAGACGTACTGCCTTAATCCGAAAACACCACAAGAAGAGTTAATTATGCTCAAATTGCAAATCATTTTAGTACTACGTTTGTATGGGAAGCTCACTATTCGCCGGACTCTTAAGTCAAATAGACAAACGTCCATAACATTGAATATTTATTATAACAATCGGTCCCCGTAGAGGTTGAACGGGCCAAACCCTTCTTATCCCCTTACTTAAAGGAACCTCCATGAATAATTTCAAGTTACAAGCGTGTCTGAGAATTTGGATCGACGTCATTACCACTTATCTTCTTTAAGTTCTTTCGCTATGTGACGTCACTAACTAATTTATCGATTCTATAAATATCTTCGACCCCTCCTTACGTTTTTTACGGTACGATATTTTTACCTTAAGATTTTTAGTATCGTGTTATCATTATTGTTTTTATTGTAGGTATGTAATTGTCTAGTGTTATCAAATGTTCTCTTATTTATTAAAAAGTAGGCTTATCTTGCAATGTATTAGTATATAATATATACATACATACTTTACAATCTATTTATTTTATTAATTACACTGTTGAGTGTGATGCGAGATATACATCTTCATATTTTACAAATGATGACGGATGTAAGCGATAATGATTGGTACGAAACACTTGTACAAGCATTATTATTTTCCCATTGGGCAACTGACAACTCTGTTTACTAATAAGGTAATGTTATTTCATTTTCGCCTTTTGTAAGAAGATATAAGCCCAGGTGTCTTAAATTGAATCAGAAAAAATATTAAAAGTTTATCCCTAACCTTCAATCATATCTCAACAGACACAATTCCATGCCACCAGTGTATTTTTAGTAGAGAATACTTGATCTATTTAAACTACCATATTCGCACAAACTCGACGACTAGCAACACTTGACACGTTTACTGAGTGCTTAAGAGTAATACGTCTCCAATCTAGAAGAGATGATAAATTACCCCCAACGACGAAAGAGACCAGTCACTTCTTTAAAATTCCCGTCGCGAAACACTTTTTCGTTTCCAACATCATTTTTCTAGTTCATTTCACCTCGGTCGGGTAATTTAAATGCTGAAACAAATTTGTCCCCTTTAAGAGGATTTAAAAAAATTACCTGTTTTTTATTAAGCTATCTGGGAAACGGTTTTCTTTCACTTTTCGAGAATTAGGATGAATTTTGTCTTGATAGAATTAAACATCTTAAAACTCCACTATTATTTAGAGGAGCTCGGTGGCGCAGTGGTTTAGCACCTGGCTCTACGATTGCGGATCTTAAGCAACTTTCGCAAGGGTCGGTCATGGGATGGGTGACCAAACATTTATTATCTCGAGTTCCTCCGTGCTTTAGAAGGCACGTTAAGCCATTGGTCCCGACTGCATTTGCAGTCGTTAACACCCAGCAATCCGCATTGGGCCTGCGTGGTGGGTTATGGCCCATCCTCCTTATCCACCCATAAGGAAGGCCTGTGACCCAGCAGTGGGGACATTAAAAATAACTGATGTCATATATTATTTAGATACCTTTGTAGTAGGGTAAAAAATGTGAAAGAGGTGTTGGGGGCCATTTCATTTTACGAAATTACAATTAATTCTGTTTGCAAATAAATAATTATGTCTCTTAAAATGTTGGGCCTGTTTTAACAATAATTATATTTTATAGACCGCTTAATTTGCTGTTTCATTCAATTTTGGTGTGTTATTAATAATCATTATACTTTATAGCAACAGCGAAATCATTTTGTCGTGATACATTTATTATTTTAAAAGTAATAATAAATCATACAAGTACCCACATTGCTTTTTTAAATTTCTTATTTTACGGCAAGTTTACGGTGAAAAAACACAAAACATGAAGACGTAACATCAACATGGCTTCTGGTATATCCAAGAAAAATCCGGCTAAACTTAAAAACCCATTAGAAGGCTCTACTTGTTTGCTGTTGACTCTGAGACTCATTACCTGCTTCATTAAAGCGAGTGTACACTTGAAAAACACTTACAGACTTTTCAGTAAGCGCCTTTTGAAGAAGTGCAAAGATTTATCCCGGAGCGTTTATAGTTCTTTTACTTTTTTCATCGTTGAATTATGATTCCACGGACCGGTCTTTTTTAAGGTTCCGTACTTCAAAAGGAAAAAACTAAACCCTTATAGGATCACTTTGTTATCCGTCTGTCTGTCTGTCAAGACCCTTTGTTTTGGTAACGCCTGGAGTTATCAAGTTGAAATCAAAACCACATACTCAAGTCTACAGGCCCTTGAAGCTGTGAAAAAAATCAAAGTTCTGAGTTATCGAAAAAAAAAGATACGGCCGTTCATGCCGCAAAAAACGCATATTTCAACACTCTCAAGGGAATCCAAATGTATAAATACAGTGATCCTGTAAGGGTTCCTTTTTTCATTTTAAGGTACGGAACCCTCACATATTGATCTAAAAAGTAATCAGTCATTGATTATCATCAGTCATTACAATCGCAAGTCGTTACAAAAAGGAAGCCATCACAATTCGGGTCCATAAAGTGGGTTTGCTGGTCCCTTCACGGCCTTTTAACTGTCGTTAGCGAGTAACTACTACTAATATTGCAGGCTATTTACAACTTTTTGACAATGAACTATGAAAAGGGTGGCTTTTCGTGATTGTTTTGCGACAAAACAGTACCTGGTGGTTTGCGTAATTAACATAAGTGCAGCAGCGCGATCATACCGCTACAAAAGCAATCGACGAATGACGAAGAAATGCAACATCAGCGAAAGTACAATATGTATAAATTACGCAGACGTGACGTCGCACTACGTCAAGCTAACATCAAGGCAAAATTGTATGGAGACCTGACTCACGATATCGAAGTTTTCTAAGCACTTCGCATAAATACAAATTCCAACATCGAACGACCGCGGTCTCCGCGAGCACAGACACCTAGCTCGGCGGAAGTACTTCCCTTTTCGCTGAATATATGGCAAAAAGATCCTGCCACAATATTAAGAAGACTATTGTTCAACTCCAATAATAATTAAGAAAAAAACTAGGAATAATGCATGAAAAGATTTTGAGATAATAGCTTAAAACGAAATATTCGTTTTTTAAAAAGAGTTATGTCACAATCTGAGTCGTAAAATGCATCAATGTCAACACACAAATTTTACAACCAATGACTGACCACAGCATGTGGTTTTATGTTATTTTTAATACAAAATAAAAGGGCTTGTGTTTGTATATAATACAAACTAAAACGGCGTTTGCATAATGTTTATATTCAGTTTATATGAAAGCGTAAATTTTTTTATATTTAATTGTAGTGCTTTTATATAACCGTTTCTATTTTTTTAAATTACATTTAATAGCAAACAAATAATGGTATCAGCTACCGTAAGGATATCGATTGACAACCATACATTTATCAGTTATCATAGAGAATCCATACTAACAATAAATTTAAA